>CM060845.1:76120000-77320000 GCA_030762175.1 Metallyticus violacea | reverse complement strand
TGTTCTGCAGGAATGCGCAGCACATTTTCTTCTGTGCCAATATATACAGAGTCCTATAAGGTAATAACCAATAAATTAGAAAAAGTACATGTATCAAAAACAGATATTATGTTTAAATACAGTAAAACTATTATTAAAATTGATCATTATCAGGCTATTTTAATGTGGTTATTGGTTTAAATTAAATTTAAAAACAAAATTTCAATAACTATAATCAGCATCGTCAAAGTACTAAAGTGCCTGGAGAGGCTGAGGGAGGGGAGGGGAGGGGAGGGGAGAGGAGAGGATAGGAGAGGAGAGGAGAGGAAAAGTGGGGGGAGGAATGGTGGGAGAGTTGCAGACATTTGCACCTTAGTCAGCCAGAAAAATTTGCATTTGTGGAACATGCCATTCAAAATTACCATAAAATAAAATTTGAACAAGCAGAAGAAATTGCAAAAACAATTGTATTTTCTCATCTGGCTAGGAGAGAGGCCTTAGAAATAGAGCAACATGCAGATAAATAAACAAAGACAGAGGTTTTCAAGTAAGCAAGACTTGGAATCCATTAGTGGTCAACTGCATCACAACTCTCCTAACACTCCTACCCCCTCCCACTTCTAATGGTTCCGTAGCTCTGCCTATGCAGACGCTTTCGATCTCCCAATGATGCTGACTGTAGTCAACAAAAGCTTTTGTTTTAAATTTAATTTAAACCAATGGCCGTGGCAAAATAGCTTGGAAATTATCAATTTTAATAATAACTACACTGGCATGAAAGCCATTTTGAAATATTATGAATGTAAAACAACAGCCTGAGCTTATTTGGATATTTTGAATAGTGAAAATACACAATATTTTACTTTATGTTGAAACTAATGGCTGTTAAAGAAAAGAGAGCCAGGATGAAACCCTTTGCAATATTACAGTTTGAAAACCATGATAATATTTTTACCATTTGGTAAAAAATTTTTAATGAAATATTTTAGCAAAAAATGTTTAAATGAAGAAAAGAGATAGTTTGTTAGTCTAACTAAATATTAATATTGTAACCTAATCTCTCTCTCTAATATATGTACATATTAATAGTGAAGAAGGAAAGTATATGTTTATGGAATGTCGGAATCCACTCAGTGAAACTTTTGTTAATCTTATTTTGATTTAAAGTAAAACACTAAAAATCATGTCGTCACATTAAAACTCTCTTTAAGTTTCACAAACACACTTATAAAAGTAATTTTGGTACATGTTTCTTGAGGTCAGTCGTCATTTTGGTTGACAATGTAAGGGATGTACTTCACGAAACATGTACCAAAATTACTTTTATAAGTGTGTTTGTGAAACTTAAAGAGAGTTTTAATGTGACAACATGATTTTTAGTGTTTTACTTTAAATCAAAATAAGATTAAGGAAAGTATAATCTTATCTTTTTGACATTCAGATATTCAGCAACTTTTTTTTAAAACTCATTCTTTTTTTATCACCAAGAACTGTGATGGATGACTGAAGTAGTTATTTTCATAATGAACTGTATGTATGATGCATCAAAGATGTTGAGTGTATTTGGTCTACTAAGCAACTTTAGATGTGGTTTTAGAATAAACCATAGAAGCTTTGAGAGTAGTCAACTTTTTATGTAAGTCTTGGAGCTAGATCAAGTATTTTTTGTCTGATAGTTGATAACAGGTAAAATTGATTTGTGTAAGTTGATTTAGATTTTTTAATAGAAAAATATTGTGATTTTTTTTTCTGAAAAGGAGGAAGGGAGCAAAATATGGGGACTCTTTCTTCCCATTTTTAGGGAGGATGTATAATTGAGGTTTGTAATTAACAACTATTTTGTTATGTTAGTACCTATGGCCTACCCATCCAATCACCCACTAATTAAGGCTTGTGAGGTAAGCAGTTTGAATTCTGAGGTTTCTTCCAGGTTTTCCTCAGTCCCCCATCACTGGCAAATGCCAAAGACATGCCCTGAACTAAGACTTGGAATGCTTCTTTCCCAAAATTATTTTCCCAATTCATCATTTCATTTAGTATCATCATCAGTGTCCACACATGTGATATCATAAATTGGATGTTTTTTCTCATCCCCCCCAAATTCTGCATATATTCCTATGTTCATTCTCAACTGGGAAAGAAATCCAATGAGGGAAGAAAACTCCCCTCTATGAACATATTAAGTTTCAATTTAATTATTTTCATGCCAGCCTGAATGACAATATATTTTCCTAAAGTGGTATTTCAGAAGATACCTTTATTTTCTGTTTACCAATAAGTTTTGTAGAGAGCTGGAACTGTACTGAACTGCTTATAACACAATTGCCAATTATATGAGCTGGTGTCTACATATTGTTTTAACACTGAACTCAAGAACACTATCCTTCAGTGTTAGTGAACTGGTAACAAAATTAATCAGCAATGGGTAGGTAATGCATAACATTAAAAACAAAACCAAATATATTCTTAATTAGCTAGTTAGTCGATTTAATACTCTCATGCTCCATTTATCATTGAAGTATACAGAGTCGACATCATAGCTGATGATGCAGGCAAAAGCCTGTGAAACATGTTCTGTGTAATTCAGTGGTAAGTAGAGCATAAGAGTATTAAATCACTCACTAGCTAATTAAGAAGATATTAGTTGCTTCACTGTATTAGTTTCAACATGACCTTAATTTTAAATTTAAAAGCAAATATGTCACAAATATTTAAAAAAATAAAAAATTATTCCTACATTTTCATTGGCTATTAGTTATGAACAAAAAAATTAATTCCTTTTATTTAATGAACTGAAAAGTTCATCTGGAGGATCTAAATCCTGGATTTGAGGAGGTAAAAAGTGCAACTTAATTAATATAAAGTTGATTAATTACACTGAACTAAACTATGTGTGATATAATGTACCTTCATGTTTAAATTAACCAACCCATATTTATGTTACAATATAATGCAACAAATTACCAGCCATTAACACTGAAAGAAATGCCATTCACTTGCATTTGTTAGAAAAACAGAGTTTTCTGTACTGTTATGTCATATTGTAAAAAAAGCCAAACTTTTCCTTTTATAAGCTCACTTTCTCTGATATGGTATCAGAAATTCTGTGTGTATCCACATATGAATGATGCAAGCATTCCATTTGTTGGTTTATTGCTTCAACTGCTCACTTAAAATTTGGCACATTCAAAAATCTAGTTATGCAGGTTCAGAAAACTTACTTAATAAGCCACTATAACTGAAGTTAATCACCTGGGTAAAGTAATAGCAGTAATAGTAATATTGGAGGAGGTATTTGAGAGAGTTTTAGACACCTCCCACACTTCAGCCATAGGCTTTTTGTGCCACCCCCAAATCCCTTATAGTATCCCAAATTCCATGTTCTTGATGAGATCCATAACCTTAATTCCTATAAGGGGATCATCCATATTTAGATATGGTGCCTGGGCAAATTTTAAATTGGCTGCATTCAAGTCTTTTTACTCCACAACCAATTCGAGAATTAATGATTCTTATAATAACCAAAGCTTAAGAAATGAACTGTTCAGTAAATTGTGGCTATATATTGATAGCTTAGTAATGTTAGGTAAATCCATAATTAATCCCACCATTTATTTGTCAAATTGCATACCTGCTAACTACATTTTTATTATAGAACATAAAAATACTTTATTACACAGATACTTACTGTTTCCTTCAAGTAATGCAGTGCCTTTATTGGTATAGGTGTATCACCAGGAAAAGGCTTCCAGATTTCTACAATACATGTTTCTTGAGTTCGAGGCAAGACAGAAATTTTCTTCACAAAACCACTAGCAGTAGCCACATACATTACATGCACAGCACGGTGCAGTTTAGTGGGCAAAACATCTACGGCAATGTGTGTCAGGGTCTCTAAAGTGGCTGTATGAAGGGGTTTAAGTGTGGCTGGTGTAACTGCACTATCCATCAGCTGATATCGAGATGAATCTAACAGTGAAGCTGATGCCTGACACTCAAAGTGGCGTCGATGAGGAGTATGACGCTGTTCCCAAGCTGCACCAGGGTTATCCTGATGTTTGAATGGCCCAGAGAAAGCACTTGCAATAGCTGACATGTTGAAGGCACAGATTGCTGAGCCTGCAATGCTATTGCTGTAAAATGAGAGAAAATGACACTATCAAAGCTTTTGCATCAAGGGCTAAAACTGGTGCTACTTTCAGTAAAACAGAAGTCTATTCCCAAGAATGCCTGGCACAAGCCATTAATTCCATGCTCTTTATTAAGTAGCTCACTAGCAAAAATTGATGAACTAAACAGTTTTGTAATTTAACACTTTCCTATTTTACATTCTACTAAAGTAAATGATTGAAAAAATAGAACAATTTAGCACATTTGCATTGATTGTTGGAGACCTCCTACATGTATAATTAATGTTAGCAGCTATAATGTCATGTTCAAACTCACATTTCAAGTGTCATTCTCTTGTACTGTTCTATTGTTATTATTAACACTTATAATAATTTTTTCAGTATTATAATTAAAATATGATTATTCGATGAAGTAGTGGCTAGTTCATTAGATAAAACAAAATTTTGTAATTTTAACACAAAGGAGGCAAATTTTATAAATGTGTTTTGTTTAAAGAAAAACCACACATAAAGTCAGTGAAGGTAATGGTGATTAGAAAATCCAATTGATTCTCAATTAAAGTTGAAAAATATGACAGACAAGGTTACGGAAATGCTTTTATATGATGAAACAGCATGTGTACCAATTCCTGAGTTTGAAGCAGAAGCAAGAAAATTCGAAGACCCAATACAGATAGTGCTATCTCCAATTATTGTTGTAGTAATAATAATAATAATAATAATAATAATAATAATAATAATAATAATAATAATAATTGCAGACCATAGACTCTGCATGTTAAGCTTCAGTCAAAAAGTACTTTAGTCTCAAAATACATTAATAAAAATTATTTACAAAACAGGTTAAAAGCCAACAGCAATTTGCTGATATACAGTAGGCTCTAGCACATGTCCTATTAGCAACTTTTAGCTGTACCTGCAATTTGGAGCATTTCATACTCACAGAATTACTTTCAGAGGATTTACTAGGATGGGATCAATAACAGTAATTTTTAAAAACCACTTATGTAGGATGGTCCACACTTACCTTGGTGTTGTGAAGGTGGCATACACCATGCCTTCTGATTCCACATAAGCCATGCCCTGTATTTCATCAAAATAAAATGGATATTCTCCCGGAATAGAACAGTTGAGTCGAGCCTTGACAAATGTTGTCCAGTTGTCTTTAAGCATCAGTTGCCCTCCACTGTCATTTTTACAGACTCTGGCTATCCGAGAGTAGACAATCTGCATATGACGTACAACAAAACCATTACTCACAAAACAAAACATCAAGCACGCATAGGAAATAGCAATACAATCAGAATTCAGCACTTTTGTTTTCCATAACTACATCTGATTAACTCTCTGGATCTTCTGCGACTAAACTTATCTTTAATTAATGCAGGTTCTAATAATGTTTTCCCCATGATTTTAATGTAAATCTTTCATAGTTCTTTAGTAACTGCGGTGCACTATAAAATTAGGATCTAATTAGACAACATATTAACAACAATGCTATGTTCTCTTACAAGTAAACACTGAGTAAATTTTATTCTGGTGACCATTTTTGCTTACCTGCCTCCATTTCCTAATAGTAAGCAAAAAATACAAAAAATGCATGTACTTTAATTCTAAATTACCTTATTAAATTTCTTATTTTATGGTTACTTCAAACTATTTCCTTTCTTAAAAATTTAAAGGCTTACAATTTTATAATTGTTTTATGTTACTAAAAGTAGTTCTTACCTTGCCACAGTTGATGTACTCCACTGCACTCTCTCTAAATAGAAAATAAACAAAGTTGTCAACCTCAAATGAGCCCACAAACTGTGGATCATTAAGCCACTTGCTGTTGTATTGGTTGGTACGAAGAGGAGAGCCACCCAAACTCCTGGAAATTGCTGGATCTGCACCAGAGAAGTCCATAGGTGATCCCACAAAATACTGTCCAGTACGTGAGAGAAGAGCTGTCACATTAGCATGAGGGCTGTATGGACATTTGGCTACTCCTTTCACATGCTCCAATACATGATTAATATTTTCCATCTGGAAAAAAAAAATATCTAATAGCCCATTGATTTAATTACTGGTTTTATTTGCTAAGGAGACAGAGATTTAATTGTAATACCTTAAGAATAAACCTCTGTTACATGCAGCAAGAACATGCATATTCTGGTTACTGTATAATTAAATAGGAAGCATGAAACTGTGCATATTTTCATGTTAATTGCTTAAGTTTGATGAAAAAACTTTAATTTCATACAGAATAAAGTCTGTGTTTAGAAAGAGTATACTTAGAAACTAAGACTTTCAATTTTTCCATCCTAATTCATAAAGTCTCATTCAAGAATGGGCAATAGGAATGTTAAGAGTATGTCAAAGAAGGACTTTTATATTCCCAGGACAAGATAGAACACTAACACTTGAAATATGACATTTATAAAATGAAAGAATGCTATGGATTGGCCTTTTTAGAATACTACTTAGAAGATAAAAATTCAAAAAACTGAAAAAAAATTAGCAATATTTATGTTAAATTAAAGCTCTTTTCTTTTATTGCCTGAAATTGCCCCCCCACCCAAAGTCTGTTATATAAACTGGATATAAAGAGCTGTACCTCTCTCCAGGAGCACTGAGGTGAGAAGGCATTTGTTCCACAAGTGAAGAGTCTCTTGCCCGCTGAAAGCAGAACCTTGACAAAGTTGTGGCAATCCCTTTCGGTTTGACCCTTGTCCTGACAGAGGGAGGCCTTTTCGGTGGGTGATGGCCAAGGCGCTTTCTCCAACTGCATGAGACCACTCAGTGATAATCTGTACAGAGCATCCCTGCAAGTACAAAAAAGCAACAGTATAGACTGGCGAATCTTTAGTGCTGATCTAGAGTAAATTTGTCTGAGGGATTAGAAAAAAGCATTTAGCTGGAACCAAGCAAAATTTTACATCAATTGTTCAGTCCCTGCTACCTTCAGATGTGATATTCAAACCCTTTTATCAGATTTTTGATATTTGCATTTTTTTAATGCTAGTTTACTTTCAATACAATTTATCGCTTGTTATAATACACATTTGCAATAGACAATTGTCAATAAAACATAACATTCTTAAGTCAACTAGAATTAGTTTCTTATTATGTCTTTCAAGCTGAAAAAAGTTTATTCCAGATTTTGTAAAGTGATTATGAGTTTTCTGTCATCTACATATTGTTTCATTAAAAGTTTATTGTTGCCATGTTGTATTGGTTGTTTCTTGGCCCCTAATTTTCCCACACAACTTTCAAACTAATGTGCACTATTAAAAGAAATTTGACATTGACATGTATGAGAAACATTGTTACAAAAGGACACACAAGGCTATTCTCTAGATCATATTGCATATGCCTTATAAAGGCCAAATGCACGTTCCTTGCTACACACAGTATTAAAAGTTGTTGATTATGTATGACTTTATTATTCCAAATCTTGTACAAACGAGCCAAGACTATATTATATATAGGCTATATTATATAACTATAATATATAATATAGTCTATATTATAACTATAACTAACTATAATATAGTTATATTTACCAAACCCCAATGTAGATATTGATAACAGACAAAATAATGGAAAAAGTGGTTCGTGCTATTAATTACATGACTTTGTTCATTTGGTTTGTTCCATTTACCTGGTTTATTACAGTGGTTTATAGTAGGAAGTAAATCAACAGTAATGTTCTTTTGTTTTTTATTAAGTTAATATTGATTTAGTGAAATCACACCAAGAACTTGTTTAATAGAAAGTGTTAATACAACATGGGCTGCTCTTGTAAGTCTTAATTATGGCAATGCACCGCATAGTACCATATTTGCATTTCTTAAATGACGGTAATTAAACGAGGAATGGATAAAGAGTATACATCGGCAAATTCGCAGATAATGGTGAACTGTAGAACTGTAGTATATTTTAAACATTTCGTACCCAAATGTTTGGTTAGAGAGGGCATTTTCCTTGTGCAAATTTCTGTAATCTACCATTGTATGTGACAGTGTGGGTTAGCAAAGAAAGGAAAGATCCGAAAGGACGTACGAAGCAGCTTTTGGAGCGAGGTGATTTAGAGTTTTAATGAATGGTGTGAGCCTAATGTTTTAATGTTTTAACCATTTGCAAGTGAGGTTATGCAAAGACAGCATCCGCAGTGAGTTAGTCATGTTGCTGCTATTAATACATGGGTTTGTTTATTGCAGTTACGTGATTTATTACGGTGGTTAATAGTTGGAAGTAAATAAACAGTAGAGTGTTCGTTGTTTAGTTTTTTATTACGTTCATGTTGATTTAGTGTTTTTTTTTTTCAATGATTTATTTATGAACGCTCTTTAACAGCTCAGGTCATCAGCGTCCCCTTCAACTCAGGGCGTGAAACGGCCGACAAATTTTGCTCAGAGGCCTCTCTTTCAGGCTTGAGGTTCTTTTTCGAGCCATAAATGTACGACACGGGACCCACGGCTTTACTTCCCTTCCGAAGGAAACCATACTTAGGATTTTTACGCCCCGAAAATCCATCGGTCCTGGCCGGGTTCGAACCAGCGATCTTGGGTTTAGGAGGCAGTATGGTAACCACTACACCACAAGGACCGACTTTTAGTGGTTTCACATAAGGGAACTGTGTAATAGAAAGTATTTAGTACAACATGGGTTGCTCTTGAATGTCCCTATAGGAAAGCACTGTTTAATACATTTAAATTTGGTAAATAACAGTAAATAAAGGAGGATTGGATAAGCAGTATACACAATGCATAATTTTGATGTTAATGATGAAACTGTAGTGTGTAGTAGGGTATTAAACATTTTGTACCAAAATTTGCAGTTAGGAAGGACATTTTCCCCGTGCATATTTCTGTAATCTACCATCATATGTGACGGTGTGGGTTAGCAAAGAAAGGAAAGATCCGAAAGAATGTATGAAGCTGGTTTTGGAGCGAGTTGAAAAGAACTTAATGGTGGTGTAAGCATGATATTATGTTTTGACTTCTTTGCACGGGAGGTTAAGACAAGATAGGTAGTCACATTTGTTATATTGTCAAGGAACACTATGTTCTTTTCATTAAAATAGACGATAATAAATATGATACTGTCCCATTTATGTCAATTACTATTAAGGTGTCCAGTAATTTGGAAGTTCGTGTATTTTATAAAGATTTGTGCCTACTCATAGAGAAGTTTATAACACATATTTTATATTTCGTTTACATATGAAAAAGATTGTTTGTAAACAACTTCAGATTCTTAAAACGCATCGAAATATTTTTTTAATGGTAAATAATGTCATCTTATAAACGTAATACTGCGTAAAGATTTTATATTTGTTATTGGCAGTAGTAGGGCGACTTTGGCCGCCAAACTTTTCCCTATTGGGGAAAATATGCGGTCTTGAATGAGCGTTGCCATTTTCTTAGAAATTTCGTTTATACGTTTTTCAACACAAAACTCCATATGAGTGCTGGACTTGAAATGATATGTGAGTTTCTTACGTTTTCTATCAAAATCACGCAAATGTTCACTGTATATATAAGGAGATATAAGTACCATTATAAGCTTATCGCTAGCGTTTTCTAATACAAAGAACATTTAAAGAAAAAAAAGCATTGTTTTTGAAAAAGTAAAACTACTAGCATTTAGCTTCATTAAGCGTCCGTAAAATGTTTTCGTGAAATGGAGCACAAAACCGGCAATTACTTAAAAACATGCCCATCGGCGAGAGGAGCGTCACAATGCTGCAAGCTAGAAAAGGATCGCCTTAAACAGATGACTATAAAGAGAAATTAAAGTAAAGGTTAGAGTTTATTTCCTTTGAAGTTTTAAATTATTTTTATTCCACTATCTTTTTCTCTTCAATTCTTCCAAATTGCTGTTATTTTCTTAATGTTTGATATAGAAATTGCTCTAAACAGTGGCCTATGCATAAACGAGTCAACACTGTTCTTCCCGATGATTTAAAGTACATGTCATATGCTCGTAAATGAAAAAAAAAGAATTGTTCTAAAGAATGTCACATTAATTTCGGTCGAACTCATTGGCAATCTTGTGATAAGGAAGCCGTAAACGATTCTGTTTTGAAAACAGATTACGTTTTATTATAGTTCTGATATATCTGTTTATGCTGTTGGCAACGATTTCTGCGAAATTCTGCTCTTTTCTCTGTAATCCCTTAAGGTACATTGGTGGAAATTTTACTGTTCATTTTTTAGTCTAAGAACTTAAATTTATTATTGATATGTTCATTATATATAATTTTAAATATATAAGTGCGTTAAAATTAGCATGGATTGCTTATACAGGAGTTAAGAGTTCCCCCCAATAACGTTTGTAAAGAAGAAGATTTAGGTGAAATGTGTTCAGCTGTTCATATATTATAACGTAACATTTTTAATGAACAATAATAACTAGTTAATGAGAAGATTGCACATGAATTTTCCCCCAGCAGCGATACTTTCAAAATTATTTGATTTATTTAAGTGTATATCAATAACTTACAGGGTATACACTTGTGTTTAACGTGTTATCTTTGGAAGGGATTGTTACATTTACTGTCAAAATTTATTTTATAAACAGAAAAACTCCCGGGCTTATAGGATGATCTTTCCCAGACGTTTCCTCTACTTCTGCGGTAGACATCTTCGGTGGCTGAGGCAGATGTCTCGATCGCGACAGTGAACACAAGGTCAAGGACAAATGCCTATTTATAACTGACGCCGATCGTGAAAGTCTAGGAACCTAGACAAAGTTTCTTTATTTGAATACTAAAATAAAAGTTTAGTTCTATTGTGCAGTCAGATCTGCCTTCGACTACACGTTGCCTTTAAGCAAAACAACGAGAAGTAAGCTGACAAGCTACTTAAGATTTACAGAGGCTTTTAAGCCCTATGCGTAACGAAGAAGTAAATAAATTCATTTCTTTTAGCTCCATAAACACTCCCAGTTGTAGGCTTGAACTGTTGAAAGCTTTAAAAACAAGCGAAAGCTAAAACAGAAGCGCAGTGTTAAAATAAACTACACACTAAAGAGATAGAAACAGTATTAGTGAACAAAAGAAAAATGGACAAACAAGGCAGCATAACTTCCGTTATTTCCCATTTTATCATAAAGTTAATATGTTAAAATTCTATTTACCAAGTTCACAAACAGAAAAAAAGCTGTTTAAAAATAATTTTCGTATTAGAATATGCAAAATTGCTTAGAGAATAAAGTAAGCACAATGGACCTCACTAGGACATAAAAAAAGAAAGAAAAGAAAAGAAAAGGAGAGAGGGAGGGAGAGGAGGGAGATGCCTGTTTCCAGCAGGTAGATTGTACGAGGAGATAATTGCGATGACCTTGGAAGAATATGGCGAACGAAGCAAAACTTTAGTATTATAAACATTTTGTGTAGATTGTTTACGTTGGGTGGAGGCACAAGACAGCGGAATGTCCAGCAACGCCTCTCTCTCTCTGGTGGTAGCGTTTTCCAATTTTTTCGCCTTTAGAATTTATTCTTGCACCACAAAAGAAATTACGAAACGCTAGATGGAATACTGATGAAATGCGAAGCAGCTCAACAGCTGGCGATAAATATTGAAAACAAATGTATACAAGACAAGAACTCGAGATAGGATATAGAAGTTGGCACGGGGCACCCGTCATGCGGTTGTAACAAATCGTGCAGTCACGATGTTAAACTATGTCCTACAACTGTTAACTCCTTCCCCCTATCGGAATTCTCGCCCTCCCTTCCTCTTCCGACGAGAATTATTATGTTAAGGAAATCTCAGCTTGTTATGATCTTCCAGCCACAACTCATGGCCTGTCACTTTGGAAAATAGCTGCATGAAAATGAGGATTCCTGCTTTACAGGGTTGTTTTCCACCGTTAAGAATCACGAGACTGATTTTCTGTTTGCCACCCATCAGGTTGTTTTTTCTTTTGTAGCTTTTGTTATTCTAATGCATTTTTAAATTCAAAATTAGCGTTATTAATCAAAGTAACCGCCATGATAACAATGCTTCTTCTGCCGTTTGGATGAAAACTGTGCTTTCTATAGACAATAGAGTTTTAAACGTTGTCTCAGCTATTATGATTATTATTCTTCAAGAAACTGACGAGGTATCTGAAAAAGTGTTAGTGCAATTCACTGTGGTCTAACACAGTGTTTCCCCAACTGTGGTTTGCCAAATTTTGCAAGGAGTTCTCCACAATTATTTAACATTCAAAATAATTACTAGTACTATGTTAGAATTATAGTATTTTAAACGATTAATAACTAATAATAAATCTGCCACTGCTCCCTTAAAATTCGGCAATGATAAAATTAATATATATTTTCAACAGTAACTTTAATTTCTGTTTGAAAGTATATAGTTTCTTAAGTAAATGTTACACCTGTACAAGCAAATGATCGTGTAAAGTAATTTTGAATAGTCCTGGCGAATGAACAAAAGATTCGCAGTGGTTTCTGGTTGAATTCATTTTCTGTTTACGCATTTATAGAAGAATCAGGCTAGTGTCCCTCTTACTTCCGTACTGAACATATTGTAGGGATGGTTTATTGCACAGCTGCACCCCTCTCATCTTTCTCGCATGCAGTTAGTTGTTTGTTACATTTATGCAATTGAGAAGTTACGCCCACCACTATTTAAAACTACAGTATCAGTAAAGATCGGAAAAGAAACTAAAATGAGTAAATCTAACCCTCAATATGAATTTTCTGTAAAACATTCTTCAGAAGAAGACAGACCTAATCGAAGGACTAAATGTGGATGAACTATATGAGAATCTTAAAGATACATAGAAATGGTTTTTTGTGCGATTTTGATATTTCAAACATTAATTAATGAGGAATTTGAAGATGTGTTTCCGAAGAAGTTAGCTGAGGCATTCGTTTTTAAAATTGCAGACGTAATTTAATACCTCGTCATGAAGACAACTTCACGAAGAAAGTAGATGCAGGTTTTACTGTAACTGGCAATATAAATACAATTATATTTTCTTTTTCAGTTTTAGTTTTCTCAAATTTAGTACTCATTGTGTGTTCTTACGGAAATACGACCTTTGTTACTTGGAATTTATATCAGTACTATTTAATTAATTTATTTAATATGCATTTTTCAAAATTGTGAGCGTATTTAGTTTCCTGTGATTGAATTTAAGCATTTGAATGTTTCGTAACACTCGGAAAATCATGTACCACATGAGCTAAGGAACCTCTATTGCATGACGTCACATCTGCTAGGAACGTGACTTATAGCGATGGCCATGGAAATCTCGTCAGTAATACGACAGCAATACCAAGAGACGTCTTAATTTAGATTGCGAGAGAACTGTTGCATACCAAGAGTGCGGGATGTCATTCCGAAAAATTGATGGCCGTGGTGGACGAAATTCGTCCATAGTGAAACGAATATGAGATCAGTGGATCAAAGTAGGACGAACATACAGCTGTGATGGATTCCGACGACCCTGTAAACCACCTAACGAGAAGACAGATCCTTTCCGTGTGCCTTTTATGAACACGCACAAAGTTGCAATTTTAATTTAAAGCATAGAAGTGTATATATTTCTTCTTTACACTGAGGAAGAGCCTAACAGGCTCAAAAAAATTTTTTTTTCATTGTCTTCCTGTATGTGTGAATAAAATATATTTTAATATATAACACACTGTCTAATCCCCTCAAGCCTGAAAGAGAGGCCTCTGAGCAAAATTTGTCGGCCGTTTCACGCCCTGAGTTGAATGGGACGCTGATGACCTGAGATGTTAAAGAGCGTCCATAAATAAATCAATAAAAAAAAAAACTGCCTAACCAATACAGTATACGCTAAACAAAGTCTAAATAAATTTACAGATAGGACTGATTTTGATTTGGTTTATTTTCGGACGCTCTTTTGACATCTCAGGTCATCAGCGTCCCATTCAATTCGATTCAGGGCGTGAAACGGCCGACAAATTTTGCTCGGAGGCCTCTTCTTTCAGGCTTGAGGTTCTTTATCGTGCAGTAAATGTATGACACGGGTTTACTTCCCTTCCGAAGGAAGCCATACTTTGGATTTTTACGCCCGAAGTGCACAATTATTGTACAACTTACAACCAAAATATAAAAATCGTCATTAATTTCAAAACAACTTAATAATAACTTGATAGTTAATTATAGTAAAAGTTTATTTGAATACTAAAACATACATTTATTTTAAAGCATACATTGCGCGCCAACAGGAATGCACACTTCATCTTTGAGTGTAAAATAAGCATAAATATATGTCACAAATAATTATGATCAATTCAGCTAAAAAATTACTACAATTTTGTGGAAACTCTTATCATTTTCCCTTGGAGTAGGGAGGTATTTCAGCTCGGCTAACAGACCATAATTACGAACACATAATAGTTGTGGTCTAACCCTTAACTCCATGCAATTGGAAATTTACTAGATTATCGTCCAGTGGCAGCAAGCATTGGATCTCATTGTGACCAGCGGAAATTATTTCGCTTATTGACTCGTGGGGAGTCATAACGAAAATTCAAGCCAAAGTGAACGTCCCTGATCAGACAAATAGTCTGCATCAAAGGCCTGTAGAAGCTAAACTATAGGTAAAAGTATTTTTATACAATTTCAGAATTATCAACTTGGATAAAAATTAATTTGATTTCACTTATGTGACGTCATCTTAAATTCGATCAATGAAACGAAACAAACTTTTGAATGTTAACCAATCAGAACCGGATATCGCAGTGAAATTATCGGAAAAAATTATCAAATTCGTTTTAACACGCGACGTGCATTTGTCTTGTGGTCAGTGTAGCCAACTCTATACCTCCACTATATAATTCCTGAGCATGCATCAATGACCACTTTTCTGTGTTTTCAGCAATTGTAAATGTAACTAACAATGTATATTCATTCACACAAGTAATTGTTTTTGCTCATTCAGCCAAACAGTCTGAAATCATTTATAAATTACTCACAATATCTGCCTAAGCAGCTATAAATCTTAGTAAACACGTTGTTCAGAATGGTAAAATCTTTTCTCTGTTTTGTTTTCCCCAGTTGGTATTAATAAAGCTAATGGTAGCGACTGTAATAGTCTACTTTCTTCTATTTCATTCTCACGATTTCTGAATAAATTAGTATTCATAAGTATAACATTTTATATAAATGTTAATAATTCATGCGCGAATTTTAAAATATATTATTTTAATCTTATTCTATTTATGAAATAGATCCTACCGTATTTTCTCTATTGGCTTTTCTCTATTGGTATTACTGACAATTAACATTCGTCTGTTCCTAGATGGCATGACAAGATTAAGTATTCATAATACAAATGTACAATTATTACAATATTGTAAGTCAAGTTTACGGGAATTATATTTAAATTGATATTTTATTCGTGAAAGTCCTAGTAAATATCACTCGAGGGTCTGAGCTTTCCAGAGGGGTCTCTGTAGTCGGTCCTGGTGGTGTACTGGTAACTATACTTGCCTTATAAACTCAAGATCGCGGGTTCAAACCCGGCCAAGATCGATGGATTTTTTCAGAGTGTAAAAATCTTAAGTATGGCTTCCTTCGGAAGGGAAGTAAAGCCGTGGGTCCCGTGTCGTACATTTACGGCACGAAAAAAACCTCAAGCCTGAAAGAAGAGGCCTCTGAGCAAAATTTGTCGGCCCTTTCACGTCCTGAATTGAATGGGACGCTGATGAAAATCGCTCTGCACTACAGCTCATTAAGGCAATCTTTTATGAGAAGCGAAATAACAAATGCAATCTGTTGTGAGCTTCTTTTTTTTTTTTTTCATTCTTTCTTATCACTTAACAATAACAGCAACAAATGTGAATAGTAGCAGGCTAAAACAAATTATATGAGTGTTTACACAACGCTTTATTTATTTCCTCACCACATTGAATTCCTGGCAAAAACGAAACGGATGCCTAACAACAAGAACTTGACAACAAGTGTAACTAACGCGAATTTCAATCACGTGACCTCCCGAGTTGCATATGCGGAGAAGGTGTGGCCATTTCAAACAGCGAGGGTTCTATGTCATTATAGCCTCATGAATCATTTCAGGGGCGTGCTGCCATAATTGAATTCCGGCACGCGCCATTTTGCATTATTCCGCTTGCTCCTTTAATAATAGCGTGAAAACGCAATAAAAGTTCTAACTGCTTCAACTGGAGAAGTTTACCTCCTGCGTTGCCAACCTGCGATGATGCACAGCTTAGAAATAACCGCATTTTCGGAAAGAAGATTACCTTTCTAATTTTTCTTCTATATTTCGAGATTTCTATTATTATGCTCAGAAATACTCGTGTTTGAGACACCATACAGATTAGCCCAAAAGTTCTTACGCATTTAAATGCCTACTGGACACCTAAAAAGTTAACGTTGTTTTTAAATGAAACATTTTTTTTATAATATTTATCAATTACAGCCCGATATCGCAGTGAAATTATCGCATAGTTTTATCAAATCTCTTTACCGTGCAAAGTGCATTTGTTATCTGGTCAGTGTATCTAACTCTCTACTCGCACTATAATTCTTCAGCAAGCATCACTGATTGCTTTTGCAGCAACAACACTCTCGACTATCGACAGTCATAAAGCAAAATGGAGGATTCTTCAAAGCGTTTTGGTGATGCGTTAAATAAACAAATCGATTTATCATTAGGAATTCCAAATCACAGAATACAAAGAAAAATATAGAGACACAAATGTATATTTAACTAACTTAACGTGTACTCACTCAAACGATTGTTTTACGTATTCAGTCAAAGAGTCTGAAATCTTTTTGTAAATTATGTAACAAATCTACCTAAGCAACTATAAATTTTGATAAACGCGTTCAGAATGGTAAAATGTTATCTGTTCAGTGTGAGAGGGAAGTTCGAATAAAGTTTACTCCCGTATTCATCCCAATCTAGAATCTATGTTAAATTAACCTAAGCTTACTAGCTGGTATACATTTTAGTGCCTGAGGCATTCTAGAGGATCTCAAATTATATATATATATATATATATATATATATATATATATATATGAGCAGCACAAAAAAGGATAAAACACTTGTCTTGCTTAGAAGAACTCAAGAAGTTCGAGATACAGCGATAAAACTTTTGAGAATTTCTAAGTGTTTTATATTTTTCTGCTTCTGTAGTTATTGTTATTTAGTTACATTGCTCATGATATACATTGTTTAGTTACTCTATTTTTCGTGATATATATAACAAAACTTAATAGTCCATTTCCACTAAATTTGCAACTAAAAATAAATAAAAGACAGCTTTTTGCATTTTCCTTCAGATATTATCCGAAGATGTTCCATTCTCTTACATGCTCTTTGAATGGAAATTAAAATACAAACGCATCACGGCTTTAGATATTTTTTCGAAATTATTCTAACAAATTTTAGTGTTTCCATGAAGTTGTCTGCGTCCTTAACTGAAGACCTTTTTATTGGGTACATCTTAAATAAATTCTTAAATTTCTGATATTATTTCTGTGTTGGGTATGTTATTAAAAATTGTCACACTGTTGAAAAATAGATAATGAATTTTAGGGTATGTTTACCCAGCAGAAAGGATTTGCGGTAGAAAGTATAACAATCAGCACAATATAGTAAAACAATCCGTGTTCACATAAATTTCATTCTTATGGTGGGTCATGCTTTATTAAATGTTATGATAATGATATGAAAACGATCCAGAGGAACTGTTGCCGCTAGAAACATCGACAATGCTATTGAAAAACAGAAACTCAAATCATTGCAAACATAATTTAAGTCCGAGCTGCCTCAGCTGACTACAGGAATTATATTTACATAATAACACCTGCCCACACGTACCGTTTCAAATATTGCGGCATCTGCCATACAGCGTAGATATCTCTCGGAGACTTTCACATTTTATACGAAGTATTTATATGTTACAACTTTGACTGAACGAAGAGGTACAAATGTTTTTTGAAAATAATTTCATTGCAACACCGTCTACAAATGAGGAACTGAACACTAGTGTCACAGTAGGATATGAATTCTGGCTTGCTTTCATTTGGCTAGCCTTCACATTGTGCCAAAGACATGGGGGATCCTATCTTACTTAAAGCTAAGGTAGAGCTTGGAAAATACATTTAGGTCTCTCCCGGTATCTGAACCCAAAATGCTGCGAATATTTTGAACGTCATAAAATGTACACAGCACAAAATACATAAACACACCTTCCACTTTGACTTTGGGATAATAAAAAGTCTTTGAAAATGAATTATCTCGACTTTTAATGTAATGAATACATTTGAGAATACTTTTAGAATGTGTTAAGAATTCAAAACAGAAGAAACAAAGAAAAACAGAGCAAAGAAAGAATATGACGCCAACTTCGAACGCTTTCGAGTAAGGGTTATGGAAGATTGGAAACAAACAAACTTTTCTCAGAACCGAGGGTACTGATTTGATACATATTGGTAAATATTTTATTACAAATAGAATTTAGAACAATTGCCGATTAAAACAATTCCATTGAAACTTCATTTTTTAAGTTTATGTATATCCTTATCTATCTTAATTACACATATGAATGACAAGATGGGTTTACTTATGAAAACTTCATGAATTAGAATGTCCGTGTTTGATCGGTGGCATAAATTGCAGCAACATATTTAGAATTAATATATTGTTTTCCTTTTCCTCCAACACATATTTCATGATATTTTTGGCATTGATTTCTCACAGCTATTTCTCAACACTTGTCTGTTGAGGATTTATCAGTTTGAGGTTGAGTGCTTGGTGGTCAGGATTTGCTTGATTTGTGTCTGTCTTCATCTTTTTGATTTTTTAGTTTCAAAATTTTGATCGGGTGTTAAGTGAGATGAAGATATGACCTCTTAGATTTATTTTTAGGTGATGGCAAACTGTGTTCCACAGTGACCAAGCAAGTCGGTCCTGGTGGTGTAGTGGTTACCATACTTGCCTCCTACACCCAAGATCGCGGGTTCGAACCCGGCCAGGACCGATGGATTTTTTCGGGCGTAAAAATCCTAAGTATGGCTTCCTTCGGAAGGGAAGTAAAGCCGTGGGTCCCGTGTCGTACATTTACGGCACGAAAAAGAACCTCAAGCCTGAAAGAGAGGCCTCTGAGCAAAATTTGTCGGCCGTTTCACGCCCTGAGTGTAATGGGACGCTGATGACCTCAGCTGTTAAAGAGCGTCCATAAATAAATAAATCAATCAATCAACAGTGACCAAGTAACACAACTTGAGAAATCTTGAGAAATGCTATTCTTAAAGTGGTTAAATTACCTTATGGTTTGCTTGTTTTGGATTTCAAACCTCCAGTGATTAAAATGTGTTTAAAAGCTTGAGGGATTTCAGAAGCTTTTAGACCCAACAAAATTGTCAGCTGTCTCCAAGTCTAATAAAGAATATGTCATAAAAACTTTCTTCTCTGACCATTTTGAAGGGAATCTTCATGTAGCAAAAAGCAAAGGAACCATGTATCAAAATTGTATTACAATATTATCTGATTGAAAATGCTTTTAGTTACAGAGAAGTGCAATAAATGTCACTAGCAACATAAAAACTCGTCTTAATGTTACTAAAATGTGTCAATGTGAACCAACAGAAACACCCAAAGAAAATAATCAGAGCTTAGCTAATGTAGTTTTAACCTATAACAAAAACAGTCACTTATGATATAAATTAAAATCAGTTACGTCTATAAACTAGACTTTTATGCTCACGCAAAAAAGCATATTTCTTCTGTTTCCAAGACATATTCAAGTAATACCAACATTTAAATAGAAAATATAGCGGGTTTCCTTCATTCAATTCAAAATGTGGCTTTATCCAAATTGTTAAGTTAAACATACAGTCTACACATAGAATAACAGAAGACAGCGAATTTCTTATGCTACTTTCGATACATCCCATAATGAGAAAACTCTCTGGAATACCTCAAATATGTTTAAAAAAAAAAAAAAAAAAAAAAAAAAAAAAAAAAAAAAAACATATATTTCCATTTCCGTTTCGAAATAATGATAAACATCAAACTACAAAAGCGATTGCCAATAGTATTCGATAGTACTAAATTATGGGTGAAGCATGACACAGAAATGAGTGGGATGTTGACTGTAACTCATCAGCCTTGAGAAATCAACGACATACACGTTTGTAACGACCATGTAATCGTGCTAATGAACTCGGGCTATATTTCCTTCGTCTTCTCAGCAAACAGACATGAAGAACGCACTTTACGCTCCATGGTTTGGTCAGAGGCGCCTCGTATGTTTTAAAGGCCATCGCCCGTGCAACGAAAAGCATTTTCTGTATTCAAATCAGATTGTTAACAAGTTTACGCCTGAAAGTCGACGGTACACTTTCTCCCATC
Organism: Metallyticus violacea; assembly: GCA_030762175.1. Classification (NCBI taxonomy): domain Eukaryota; kingdom Metazoa; phylum Arthropoda; class Insecta; order Mantodea; family Metallyticidae; genus Metallyticus; species Metallyticus violacea. Next base: position 77,299,529 of record CM060845.1, on the reverse strand, counting down.
CTGTCGCGTGTTTCTCAAGCCGCCTACTAGGCGACGCATTTAGAACTCAATAAACTAATGTTTCGGTAGCATGCGGCACCAGAAAGGTGTAAATTATGGATTTAATTTCCCAGCAATCGAACAGGTGGTGTGAAACCATCCCAACACGCATTCATTAACCAATGGTGTCAAGGTATTGAGCGAACCAGCGAGGCTGCAGCAATTGTGTAATGTTGCCCCGCAGCTCCAACAGATGGAAGTAGCGTGACATTAAATTGCGGTGTTTTGTTTTACTAACAGATAATGCAAATGTTATATAAATTGCTACCAAAATATCAGCATGCTATCGTTTAGCTATTCACACAGCACACAGGGAATGACATACCAAACTGGGCGGAATATTCTAATTATGTCATGTAATCAAAGCGATTTGGTGCGCAGGTAATAGTGTCTGTGAACGTGTCAAAAGGAAAGTGATTAAAAGGTAGGCAAACCGCGAAAACAGGTTACTGTGTGTGTGAGGGAGAGACGAGCGAAAGGTATCGGTAATTAAGACACAAACGACCCGCGGTGCAGAGTGGGGGAACATCGTGTTTGACAAAAAGCGGTCAACGTTATCGCAGTTTTTACACTGTTGCATTATGTTCCCTTCCTTTCTTAACCAACATGTGACGCTTATATTAAAGTTGGATGAGTATTTTGGAGTAGAGATGAGCTTAAACGATATTTTACAACCGATACTGCGAGTGGAAGGACAAGAATATTTATAATATTTGAGGGATAAAATCAAGTTTAAAATATACATAGTTCTTTGCTTTTATACTACTTGTCGATAAGTTTGTTTTCTTTCGCTTTTTATTTCTATTGCACAGTATGAAGAACTAAGTTCATATTAACCGTTATTGCTGCCGATATCAGTCTCTTGTGAAAGTACTGTGAATATAAATCCATGTTTACAGCTTAGACGATAATGGAGAAGCGACTGATGCCATTGTCAACGCTTTATACGTTTTAAGATCAAGAAAGAAAAACTTTTCAAGTCATTGTTGGAGATAAAGACTTAATTGAACATAATGAAGAGTAATGCAATAATGTTAAAACACTAAAATTCTGTAATATATATACCAGTATATAATATACCAAATATTAATTTTGTAATAATTTTAAAAATTAAAAATTATGTAATATGGTGTGGGAAAATGTAAAATTATACCAAATATATAAAATAAAATTTATGGAAAACTTTTCCACTTGTGTATCTTAATAATATAAATTTTGTTTTTGCATAAATAAGTGGCATTAAAATACACAATTAAATTAATCCTATGTGTTTTCTCCTTTTTAACTAGCTAGCTATCAATGAGTCATTTATTTGGCATTTTGTTCTTCCATCTGGAGTGCCCTCAATACGCTCTTCATCATGTACAATTCAGAGTCTCAGTTTCATAAACATTGAAAGAAAAATTTCATAGTAGTCGAATTCATCCCTTTTTTATTCTAAAGTTTTGAAGTTGCTTGGTAGCTGCAAGCTGTTACTGCACTCATTGATCCTCTCTAAAAACATCACCCCCCCTCCAGAAAGTAGATAAACAATTTGAAAATTATGAAACTTGAGCTGAAGACCTAGAGCTTCCAACCAAGTATTTGGAATCTATAAAGAATATTAATATATTCTTTAAAGCATTTGAAATTTCCTTATAGCCTCGCACCAAAGATTTTGCGCCATGTGCTCTGGCAGACCATAAATTTTCAGATTCAAGGGTATTCCTTTGATCAAGATATGCTTTAAGAATATCTTATTTGGGGCTGATGCTGAAAAAAAAGTATATTGAACAAAGCTGAAAAACACTACATTCAGCATTCAGCAACAGCAGTTCCCACAAGATTCAATGAGGGCAGCACAGGGAACATATGCAGTGTTCGACATATCACACGTCTTGTCATAGCTCTGTTCTCGACAAAAAAGTATATCTAACCCCAAAAGTCACAGCACCTTGCCTTGCCTTTTAAAATGTTGGGTTTCGCTATACCCTATATAATTAAAAGCCTAAAAAGAATTTTAGAAAACAGATGTAAATTGGAAATACTTTATGTCACGGCTTAGGTAGACATGCAGCAGTTCCTCATTTGTGTGCTTGTTTTCGAGTTGTTATACTTTATGCAAATCTAGTCAAACGGCCTTATTTAAACTAAGATTTTTTATCAAGGCAAGGCTACTGAACTTGTAATAAAAATGTTTTAGATTATTTAATGTTTAAGATGTATATAGCGCGCAACTTAACAAGTTACTAAAATGTTAATTACATTTTTAAAAGAAAGCTTTGTAAATGATATAAATTTCATTTTTCTTATTTCAAATATCAAAATAATGTTAATGCTATAACAGCCATTTTCAAGAAGGTAAACAACAGTTAAAAGACAATAAAAAAATGTATAAACATTTGTAATTTAATTTGCGGAATTTTGTCTGCAGCAACAGCTATGTGTCCAATAATATGCAAATTTTCAACATTTTTGGCAGCACTTTTTTTAATAAAAATGATCGTTGGCCTTCATTTTTGGAAGTCCTCTAATTTGTACTTTTGTTTCATATTAAAGCGTTATTTATTCGTTTTTGTTTCATATAAATGAAGGGCAAAGTGTGTTTTCTGTGTTCAGTATTGGCAACAATGCTGCAGATCTGCCTATAGATGGTTGAACAAACAATCCAAACAATGTTTCGATGTTCTCGAAATATCGATATCGATATCGAGAGGTGTACAAATTGAGAACAGTAAACGTTTTCAATAGTTTTCCAGTTTGAAGAAAGTTGTCACCTCATATGATGGGAAAGGACAGTCAAGAAAAACGGCGCGACTTTATTAAATTTTGTAGAAATGTTGAAGATTGCTCAATTTTATTAATTAATTAATTTGTTGCAATACCAGTGAACAATGACAATGCTACAAGGTACTTTTCTAATACAAACACAATGGAGCAGGGAAAGAAACAGGTTTATCATCGATCCGTGAAAGAGCTTGCTTCAAAAAATTTAATTTCAGACATTTTACATATTTGACTATTTTCATAATTACACCAAATTGTTAGTACTTTTTAAATTTCAGAATCCAATATGTGCTTGTCTTAACATGATCACTTTTCAATATTAACATTAACTTTTTAGAACAGGAAATTTGTACTTCTGAGATTATTATATTTTTTTTAATATTGGCCTTTTCTTTTTCATTTTTTTTAAACACCATTCAACAATTAACATTTCTATTGAGATATTCTATTACAAACATGATAGATAATTGCTATTCTGCTATGATTATTATAAAAGATCCAGAAATATTGGTACAGAAACGTTGTAAATTCACCAGTTTCTCAGCATAGTACAATTAGTTATTTTTACGACTTTTAAACTAAGTAGATTTTACTGGATAGTAAAACTTTTGTCTGTGTGTATTACTATCTTCAAGAAGGGAAGTCGAGCAAAGGTCGAAAACCTGCGTTCAGCCTGCAAATCCTTTTTAATTTCCGAGCGTTACTCTTTAGTCGAAAATAGTCAAGTATCATCCAGAATGATTTTATGCTTGTAAATTTCCCATGAGTAATGACTTATTTTTGCACGGATGGATAGATCACACACTTTTATTTTTTACTACGCGCCATTCAGTAGTTACGATTATTGCTGCCAGATGTCACCGTTTGCAGCATGGCGGTGGCGAACAAGAAGCAGAAGGCGATTTTTACACTAAAACATAATCAACTTCACTCCGTTTGCATTGTCCAGTGTCACTTCTGCATGGAATTTGGAAATAAAAAAAATTCCTCTCCATTCGCAAATGGTATCCGCAGTTTGTGGGGACATGGTGCTTATGTAAAGGAAGAAACACCGGGTAGGAGAAGCTTATCAGCGCAGCCCTCGGGAATCGACTGTAAGGATTGCTGCAAATATGTATTACGGAGGCGCCTATGAATGATCTCTTGTCGTTTTGGATTGCATCAAGCTTTAAACACCGACAGGAAGCTGTTTACATTGCACTGCAGGTAGAGACGATGCTTTTAGTAACAGGGTTTTACTGGCTATTTCACTCATGTGACGTATCGACCAATGAAACGAAACAACATTTTGAATTTTGACCAATCACAGCCGAATTACGAGTGAAATTATCGAGAAAAAAATTATCAAATCGGTTTTATTACGCGACGTGCATTTGTCTTGTGATCAATGTAGCCAACTCTACATCTCCACTATTTAATTCCTGAACACGCATCACTGACCACGTTTGCTAGAGGCGGTGGGGAACTATTAATAGCAACAAAGGCTTGACAATCACAACTCAAAAGGGTTTAGGTGATGCATCAAATGTGCAAATTGATCTTATCATTAGGAATTCCAAAACACAGAATACAAAGAGAAATAGAAACACTCTATGTTATTTTGTGTGTGTGTGTGTTTTCTCCCTCGGTTGGTATTAAAAATCGAACGATATCGATTGTAATAATCGACTTTTGTCCATTTCAGTCTCACGGTTCCTGAATAGAAATATATATATATATATATATATATATATATATTCTTATTCTATTCGTGAAATAGTCCTAAACCTGTATTTTGTTCTTCTCTACTGGCATTATTGACAACGGCATTCTTCTGTCGCAAGATGGCTTGAAAAGGCTAAGTAAAAATGTACAATTATAACAATTTTGCAAGTCAAGTTTAGAGGAATTATATTTAAATTCTTATTTCATTCGTGAAATGGTCCTAATAAATATCACTCGAAAGTCTGAGCTTTTCATTCACTACGTTCGTGAATTTATCGGTAATCTAATACTCTCTCGTGATAAATCAACCTTTTATTATGTGAAAGAGTCAATAAACTTAATGCTCGCATATGGGAGACAGAAAATCCCCACTGTCAGGTTGAACATAGCGAGATTCTTCGAAAGTTAATGCTTTCTGTGCTGTTTCCGGGCACGGTTCATTTTTCTTTTTATTTGCTGAAAGAATACCAACAGGGCTGGGTTATCTGGATATGATCGTTGAAAGGCTGAAGACAAATATATTTCATGCTGCAACAAGATGCGCATCTCCATCGGTAGGTCAGGGAATTTTGTAAACCAGAATTTATCATAGCGAAGGATTGGATACGGGACCGATGGCTACTGTCTTGGCTACTACGTTCGCCAGATCTAAACCCCTTGAGATATTTTTCTGTGAGGTTACGTGAAGCACTACTCCTCCCTCTTCTACCGGACTATTCTGCATATGAAGATGCATATCGAAGCCTCTTTTCAAAACATTACCAGTGACAATGCTGAGCGTGTTTTTGGAAGAAATGGATTATCGTGTTATCTGCAGAGCGACAAAGGGAGCACATATTGATCATTTGTGACATATGTAAAAGAAACGTTATGCATTATATTATACAATAAAACAACATTCACCTCACATGTATTAGCAGTGAATTTTGAAACTCTTGACAAGCGTTTGGAAAGTTCTGTATAATATTGTCTTTACTGTAGGCAATTCCTTGCGTTTACAGGGCTCATTAAATTGTTTCAAATATCGGGTTTTAGTTATAAATCTTGTTCGCTCATGTTATATTTCATGTTTCGGCTACTAGTACTGTCTATCGCAGTCGACAACCCAAGTACCTCAAACTCTGCTTCCCCCTCGTCATCTCCTTGAACGTCGCTTTCTGAACCTTTTTTCCGTTAGACAATTAACTCTAGATAAACATATTTTTGTGTAAAATGATATTTTATATGGCAATCGCTCGTCTGGTTGTGTGCGGAATTTATTCAGAGCCTCTTATCATATCTGAAAGTCATGATATTCTGGGCAAATTGACATTAATGGTTCAGTACATGAAAAAAAAAAAAAAAAAAAAAAAAAAATACACACGAAATAAAAATAAAAAATACATACGTGAGCGAAAACGTATAGTTTTAACATAAGAAAAAATAAACATTCGCCAGTAAATTAGAAGAAGTGATCGTGTCAGAAGGTGTTTCCTCAATATAACATCTGTTTAGCTCAGAAAGGATAAAGCGTCCAGCATTCTCTATACGGTAAGTTTGTAGACAGTTTTAGGAAGCTGAAAAACGAGCGCCGCCGGCCGCGAAATGCTTAATAGCCGAGACATAAAATACCACCTGAACGGACAAGATTTATAATTAAAACTCTATATGAGAGAGACTTGTAATAATAATGCAGCCGATGACAAGATGTAGAATGTCCTGTGCATTTTTGCATCGACTGACATGACAATGTTTAAAAAAATGAATTTTAATATGTTGTGAAATCCATTTCTTTGGGCATTTTTCTTGGGAAGGGTGGATCAGACAAGCGATGGCTTTGCGCGCGGAAGGGCGGCCAACGTAAGATTGGTTATAATCGGAGCAGGAGTCATACATAGGTGCCATATGATGACGGTTAACTGTAAGGTGAGCAATACAATTTTTGCACAGCTTCAATTTCTTTGGCTGTATTACTCCTGTGCTAGCGAAAGAGGGGTAATCGACGATCTCCTTCCTAGCGAAAGAGAGGTAATCGACGATCTCCTTCCCTTTAGATATCTATGCGAAAATCTGTCTTCACTTGTATACACAGTCGCTTGCGCTACGAGGGCGTCATAACGCAATGAGACATAGTAGAGCTGGCAGTTCGCTAGCAGGGGGCGATGTGAGGTGCGTATATCCTAAACCAAAATTGTGGTAAAATAAAAAGTTGAATGAATCTTAAACTTGATCACATATAAGTGTTCTATTTCATTTTTCTCTGTGTAAGTATGATGTTTGAATCAAGCTTTGAAGAGTTAATAAGAATAAAAATAGTTCTACAGTACGATGTTCTTAAACCCAGTGCCTTTAGTTCTTCACGCATCTAATCAAGGTTTCGATCTCTTAAGCAGGCGATGTCCATCTATCTTAGCTGAAGCAGGCGTTCGTCTACCTCCCACGTACCATGTACATTGTCGTGTTTTGCATAATGGCGAGCAGTGATACAAGTGAATTAGAAACGCTCCGACAGCTGTACAGCTACCGTCACGAAGCCCCGAGGTCTTCGGTTCGAAAGTCGTGAAGAATTTAATCTCCTAGAAAGTTATCGCACAAAACATGGCTGCTTCTGTCATGTGTATTCTTGAAAAGGTTTCAACCGAAGTTTCATCAAAACAACCAGCTCAAACAATGCGATCACTAGCAAATCCTTCAACGGTCAGCTGGCAGTAGTCTGTTGTGCTTGTAAGTGGGAGAGGAGGAGATGAAAACAAACTTAAAGACGTTTGCATGAGAATACGATTCACTTTATTCATATATCATTTTACTCACAAAAAGTAAACTTGGACATATGTGTATTGTGTGTGTGTGTGTGTGTATGTGTTTGTGTAAATAGAGATTTTTCTTTTAAATTTGTGAAAAATATATACATTTAAATGACAAAGAAATCTTCTTCGATTATTTAAGGGAAATAAAAATGAAATCACATTGAGATAAATGTAAAACATGAATAATCTAGAATAACAAATATAAAATGAACTCTATTTAGACAAAATAATGTTATGTGTGCTGAGAAACTAGCATTGATATCAACTTAGGAGAGAACTTCTGATGAGAAAGGAAAGCTATCCTGTTAGTATTAGAAATTGCGGTTAACGTAAAATGTATAAGAAAACATAGAGTGTTTTCTTCTAACAGAAAATTAAACATCAGAAAATGATATGTTTTTAATCAATACGAGTTTCACTAACCTTCGTTATCTAAGACCTCTATTAGTCTCTTCGGTTACAAATGTCGAGTCCTTAATCTTACCGTAATTGTGGACACGATTTATTCACACTTTCCTCTTCTTGCTCTTGGAAACGAGCAATGCAAAGTCGATAAGTCTTATGATTTAGCGATTTCAATGGCGGTGTCAGGAATAGAATGATTGCATTCCCAAATTTCCACAATACGTCATTTCGTCATATCCGACGGCTATGGTATAATGGGAACTTTTGGTCAAGCCCCTTACTCTGTGAAGCGGCGAGCTAACTTTGTAATGTGATATTTGTGTACCCTTTTTAAGACCGGCTTTATTTTTTCTGTCATTGTACATTAAAACAAACAAACAAAAATACTAAACAATTCATGCAAACTTATCTCTGTTAACTTATGATTGTTTATTCAGCATGTTTTTTCTATGTCTCCCTCTCCCCCATTCTGTATATTCATAAAGAGTGATCGCCTACTCCAGTAGCCATCTCATAAAAGCTGATATGGCTTCATTCATAAAATCGATTGAATCTGCGTTAAAAGCAATACTTCTTACAACAATGCACTCTGAAGGGCAGAGTGAACTAAATGTAATACTGGTATGAAGGCACACTGGGAGTGAATTTTCAAAGTTTCACATTTTTGTATTTATTTTACTGAAACTTTTACTGTGATTGCATTGCTGTTAAGTTACTATATATACCAAATTTGACTAAACTGGATACATATTTTCCGAGCTATAAATTATTTCTTAAATTTTCTTAAATAATTATGTCGCATAATTAAAATGCCCCACGAGGCTCATGAGTTGAGAAAATTGGTTGGCATTTTGCAATTGAAGCTTTGAATCGTTTACTAGGAGAATTCTTTTTCCGTAAAGTTAATTCAACCGTGTTTTGTAAATTGTTTCGCAATACATCGAATCACATACAGAAATTGTCTTTTAAACGAGATTCTAGCAGCTGGTCGTGAATCATATCAAAAGAGAGTGAGATTGTTGAAATTCAGATAGATTGCGGGACCCCTGGCATTTTGCTGCTGTTAAAATGACACAAGGCATGTGTTTAATATGTCCCGCCCTGCTCCTTGCAAACACAGCCTGAAACGTAATATAAACACATGAATGGAGGGGATTTGCAGCTCATGCTCTCCCACCGTGCTCCTGTCCTGGAGAGCTCAGTCCAGTTGTTTTACTCTACTCTGATCTGAACTTTTAGCTTAAGGACAAAAAGCTTTCACTGGTTGCGAATGTATGAACATAACGAAATCAAATATATAAAATGAAACACACATGGTCAGAGGTGGTACGATACACAGTATGTGTTTTTAAGAATGCAAGCTTTGTGTTTTCTTGTCTTTTTTAGCTAATAAATCATTATTTTATAACAGACTGCCTCCGTGGTCTAGTGGTACCGTTTGCGACTACTAATCTCGAAGTCATGTATTCGAATCCCGGTCAGGTCAAGATGTCTGGGTACGATTTTTTCGAAGTTTTTCCTTGCCTTGAGAGGGTGAATGTCAGATAACTTTTAAGGCGCCAAGGTCTCCGAGCTCATTTGCACCATCATTATTTCATTTCATTCATCGCTATGACTTACACCTATCCACAATCTACAAACGTCGCGAGAAGATGAATGCAGTCAAAGCGACAGTAAATAACAAATAATAAGATATAACAAAACAGTGCAAGTATATGTATTATATACAAAGTTATTTTGCAGTCAATTTCAATATAAGCTTCATTATATGAGCTATTTCTGGTTTAGAAAAACAATTTACCGGAGTAAATATTTTAAAAGCGGCAGGTTACTGGCTGGCCTTTCAAAATTTGTCATTTCATGTCGTGCATTTCCGGTGTCTACCGCCTGTGATGCCTCAGTAGTGGCTCTTAAGTGACATTTTCTACGTTTGGTAATAAAACAAACGGTCTTTGTATTTTTTGAATTGAGCGAGCAGTTGGAAATCTGTTCCTGGTATTTAATTTTAATGCAAGGATCTATTTTTAAAAGATGTACATTTAGCATGCGTTGTCTTAAAAACTGTTTTTACATGCAATGATTTTGTATGTGTTGAAACTTTTTAATTGATCTTTTTTCGATTTTCCGTCTGTTTATTAGCTATACGCACAGGCAAACTGTTTCAACGAAAATATCCTGTATTTTAGTTTTCATTATGATTTACGTGCTACTTAATAAACTTCCTTTCATTTTCAGACTAAATGCTTTCTTGTTGTTATTATTACTATTTGTTTACTATTTATTTTTTATTGTTTTTTGCTTTTGTAAGACACTGCGCTTTCCCTGCAAAGAACAGCATTCATTTTACTTGTGGCGATTTTGGATTCTTCATGCCAAGTAAAGCTAACCGCAACCTCACGGAGTAACGATGTTGCTGTCATGTTCAGGGACAAACAAGCGTCCTTCCGCGTTCGATCCCATTCATCTCCATTCACCACCGCCCCTAAATGAGAAAGTGCAAAAACTGTTACCGATATACTTAACGATTCGTGGAGTATGGGAGCGATGTAATGTTGGTCAGGCTGTTCAGAGGACAGGACAAGACAACCTCGTGACCGGAGTAAAGTGGCTAGTTCTTCTCTCGCGGCTACGGGAGGCGCCACAGCTCATCAGTATTCCTCCCATGATCCTCTCAGGGCTCTCCAACCTCTCTATCCAGTGTAATTTATCGATCATTCAGGGATGTCCTAAAATCACATACTCGTTCTAAACACCAGGTGAGCAACATCTGCACATCGCGTCACATACGGACGGGAGCAAGTTCCTCTTGTAGTCAACTTAGCAAAGTGAACTGGATTTTCATTACGTTATACTGATATCTGTTCTGAATTACCACTTGTTTCTTCCATGTCACTTTGGCGAACTCAGTTCAGTTTCGTTCATTTCCCAACATATCACCATTTCTGATAGTGCATAATGCGATTATTAAATAACATCCCACGGCTTGTTTGGAAAACCCATGCTTGTACTCACACTTCCCTTGATTGGCTCCCTTTAAAACCCTCGCTGTCTCGGATCACTAAAATTTAACTGGAAGTTTAAAATCCCAAAGTTGCACCCTATATATCTTTTAATTTGGTACAAACAAACAAATAAATTTACAATTTAATGTAGCACATTCTTTCACAATAGTAATAATCATAACAATATCACATTAAAAGTATATAAACATATAAGTCAATATTATTATATTAATTAAAATATGTAGCAACAGTATTAATTAAGTTTAATTCCTGAACAAGAGGGATGATGCTGCGTTTCAATTCCAAACCGTGATTTATCGGGCTTAATAGGAGAAATTTGTATTCTAAGTTCTGATTATACAGTTTCTATATTTGATACAAAACACGGAATACTTTTCACATAAATGAGTCGTTACAAAGCACATAAATAGTACTTCTAGATGCGAGGAAGTCAAAGAGGCAGACGAGCCCCAGCCTACACAGTTCACTGCCGAAAGATGCGAGAAACTATATGAGAACTCTGCTTGCTTCAGTTTTCGGCTTATCTATTTAAAAGCTCCCTCTGGAACAAATGGTAATCTTCAGTTTGGTTCTAATTTACATTACCTGAACAAATATGCGTTGTCATCTTTCGTTTTCTTAAATTTCATTGTTTGCATCTTAAAATTTAAGAATAAATGTTGTTAAAGTGCTCTAATGTTTCTGAACCTCCTGGGAAGACCTCGCGGATAGTTAGAAAACCGCTGCTCTTAACTATATCAAGTTATCTGGCATTAATATTAATACTGAATGGAGAGTAATGTCTCCGTGAATATGATTAGTGGATGGATGCCAATGTTTTAATAAATAAACGAAAAAATATTCCTTATAACATACCTTCTAACTATCTGTACTTATTACTGAATATAAATGAAATAACGGAATCCATTTTTGCCAACGATGAATTAGTTTTGCGAAGTTATCACGGAAAAAAGCCACTCTCGCTTTCCTTTATAGCCATCTCAACTTCGTCACTGGACGCTTAGTGGTGTCCAGGAAGATATTCAAGTTTTGGAAAAGATGAAAATTGCAAGCTGTCAAGTGCGAACTGTGTGCTGGTTGCCGTAGTGTGGCGAGATATTGTTACGTTCTACATCCCCAAGCCGCCTTAATTACCAGTTCGGAGCGTTCCTAGCTACTGTTGTCACATGTTTAAGCAAACCAACATCATCTAAACCTCCACATTGCCTAAAAATTCCAGTTGAGCGTACCAATTCCATTTCTTTTTCTGGAGCGAGTCTTTGTGTAAATATTGCAGTTACAGATGTTTAGTTTCTAATGGTGCACCAACGTTTCGTATCCTGTCAACTTTCGTTTATTGTTGTAAACTCTGTTCTGCGTGACAACTTCAAGCATCTTTTTCATCGTTGGCAGAATTTTATTTGACTTTGTTGAATAGTGGCAGTGATGTATTCCTTTTTTCAAAAAAAAAAAGTGGTGGGGGAAATATTTAACATTTTTCCAGAGCTGCAGTACCGCCCAGACTGTTGTGTATGTAGATTTGCTTTCCTCAGCAGGACTATAACATTTATCCATTTTTATGTAATATTTAGGTTCCATAGATGTAGTGGAGGTTCGACTATTGATACGAATGCTAGAGATGAGAGACGATAAATATAAAGCGAATTCCTTAAAGTTGTTATCATTAAGTTCGTTAGACTGTACCCTCTTTCACAGTCCTGTGCTTACAGAAAGTGCATCAACAGAAACAAACACTGGTTTCAGTTCTTCAGGAATGCTCTGTCCGCTGTTCTTCATGTAGTCTGAAGCCATCTCTTGTACTTGGATAGGAAAGAACAAGCATTTACTACAGGTCTTTCTTAGACTTTTCTTCCCTATTGGCCAGGGAACAATTCTGTCTGCTAAAACCAAACAGAAGAACACCAGAAGAACAGATCGATGCTTTGGTCGCAGCATCGGCGTACCCGCCTCGTATTAATTGTCCTTTTTTATTCCGTTGTTTGTCAACACCCAACCATAAATATTCGAAACTTTTTTTGCTCAACAATATACACAGTTGTGTTTAAAATTAATACTTAGAATATAATAATTTATATTGTATTTTTGCTACACATGCAAACGAATTTTGCCTTGCTAGTTTAGGAAAATGTTGCTTTAACTCAGTATTGAAAGATTGGAAAGATTATTTCATATATTCAAATATATGCGTATAATTAAATTCCTCCGCTGCAATGAATATTTTCGTTACCAGTTCTGAATAAAAAAAAAAAACTGACTACAGGCATTGTTTGCTGCATGATAAAGCAGCACATAAGACGGTAAAATATTCCTGCTTACGGTTTTTCGGAATTTCATTCATCCTGAGATTATATTTTCTTTGGGCTGGTCAAAAAACCTCTGAAGGAGCGTCGTTACATCGAGTCTTATCATAAGACAGCTCTGCAAAACCGGTCAAAATGGATTTTTTTTTTTGTCTGCAAATAGTTCCTTGAACCTTTGGGCGTCCACAGAGAATCAAAATTTCAATGTCCCCCCTCCTCGGGCTCTTCAGCCATTTAAAGAGTTCCGCGTATCTTTTTAAATCACACCGTTTCTCAGCATACTTTCTTATAAAACAGCGATTTTCTCAAAACTTCATTTTCACACATTCAAAATGTTCCACGCGTAGCAATTTTTGTTCAACTCAATTATGTTTTCCCAGAACGTGCAGAAGATTCTATTGTAATATTCTATATGACAAAATACGCGTTAATAATAATAATAATAATAATAATAATAATAATAATAATAATAATTTAAAACAATATTTTTATGAAAAAATTTTTCTTATAGATTTAAAAAACTATCACAGTTCACTCATCCAGTTTGCTTTAAAATATCCTTATATACAATTTTTGTATGTGATTCAAAGCTTCAATTGCAAAATGCCAACCAATTTTCTCAACTCATGAACCTCGTGGGACATTTTAATTATGCGACATAATTATTTAATAAAATTTAAGAAATAATTTATAGCTCGGAAAATATTTATCCAGTTTAGTCAAATTTGGTATACATATTAACTTAACAGCAATGCAGTCACAGTAAAAGTTTCAGTAAAATAAATACAAAAATGTGAAACTTTGAAAATTCACTCCCAGTGTGCCTTAAGTATACAATGCTCTCTGCTGACAAAGCATGTAACACCAATGATGGTGAGAAAGTAATTTCATATTAGAATCATAATGCGACACCCACAAGCATTTTTAGAGACTCCTGTGATAAAATACGCGATGAAAAGGATATAGGGTAGACTGATAACATGGGATATCGAAATTAACGAAAACCTTTTGATGTTCAAAATTACGATATTGTATTTATAATAATGTTATATTACGTTATTACTACATGCAATATTCAAAAAAAGTACATGTTATTCCATGAATCATCCTTAAATCCGTTTGTACACAAGCTTAATCTATCTGTCCATTTTCTTTGCACACACCTAGTCATTCTTGAAATGAATTCTTCACTTTACTGAAGCTTTTATCGTCTCTTTCTCTATAATTCTAGTAATATACCGTGCCATTCTGCTGCAGCTGGCAATTACATAGAAATAAAGAGAAAACGGTTAAAAATTACCAGTTATTAACCTATAATACGCTCTGCAGTCCGTGTGAAACAAAATACGGTTAAGAGTTTTTTTTTTTAAACGGTGTTTAACGCCCGTTTTTACTACTGAGACACCATAGGCGGTAAGAAGGGTTTTAAAAATAATAAGCTATAGTAAATGGTTTGTTGGCATGTACTGTTAAAATAATTACACATTCCATATTACCGCAATCTAACTAAAAAAAAAAAAAACCATATTATATATTAAATTGATCGTTTGTATTCCGGTTCTTCTATTGGGCATCAGATATCTACACTAAATCCCAGAAGAAGGACGACATGATCAACTGGTCTAATACCAGGACTAGCCTATACAGGCGGAAACTTCACGAAAGACTCCCTTCAGCTCTCCCTGACCATGACTTGAAAAATTACTATTACGCTTGCGCAAGGCAGGTTGAGCCTTCGACCATATTATTGGTGATGGTATGTCACATACAGCGCATTAGTTCAAATAACAGCCCAATTAATATAGGATTTTATTTTCAAAACTTTTTATATAACACAATTTAACTTAAACAAAGTCGCGTCAATATAATTTACACCAGTCAAACCCACTTTGAAACTTCAAATGGCACCCCTATCTTATGATATTTATATTATAAAGAAGATTAAATGATTATCATATATTTTGTTTCATCGTTGACTGACAACCTGGATTGTTTTTGCTGTTTTGAATTTGGACAATTTATTTTGCGTAAAAGTACAAGTATCAATATTACAGAAATACCGCTTTTTCAAAAATTTTGGCTAATTCGCTTACATTCTGTCATTTCTTGTAGGGTTACATCATTTTGAAACAAATGATTACTAAAACACAACTATTACATCAAATGCTCAGTAGTTCTTACATTATTTTCTCCAATTTCAAACAATAACAACAGTCCAATTTGCCTAGCAACGATTAAAAAAAAACTATGCAATAATAGTTGCATCCCCTTTAACATTCAAGCATCAAAAGTTAGGGGTGTCATTGAAATTTCAAAATAGGGAGACTGTAAATGAGGGGGTGAAATCTAAAATGTAATCAACACTGCTTTTAAAGTTCCCTTTAATAACGAAATTAAATTTATGTTAAAATAGGCAGTTATACTGGCAAATTTTAAAATGAAAGCCATGCATTATTTTAATTAATTATTCAAAAATATAAACACTAATTTAAGTATGTAACAATCCATCCGTGCTGCCATCCGTGCATTCCAAGAGAATTTCAAATGTGCGACTTTCATATCTCACTACGACCCATAACTTGGTTAATGGGGCCCATGAAAATGAGAAGTGTTAAACTATAAGAAACGAGAAAAGACATGAATTGCATCTGGATAACACTGCATGCGATCTGGAAAAATCCCTTAAACATTTATTTGTAAACAGAATTTCCTGCACTTACATATGAGAGGCTATGAAGTTACTAAAATCAAAAACCCTTTAACATTGCTGTAAAGCAAGAAACGGGCGACCCTGTAGCCAGGAGTAGATTTTATGAATGGGTTTTGACTCAAGTGTATGACGGAGACCTGTCCTTATCTCATTCTATTTTCTGACGAAGCATGCTTTTACTTACGTGCATTTTTTTATTTGCAAAACTGTTCGCCTACGGTTCCGGAAGATCTAATCTGCTCCACGAGGACCCTGATGACTAAAAATAGCAATATAATGCGCAATCAGAGGTGATTAAATTGCAAACTGAAATTTTTAAGGAAAAATAATGACTGGCACAGTGAGAACAGTTTGAAAGTCCCGCAACTTAAATCGGCCAACTAGCGGATATACTCCCACCCCTCAATCACCGAGATTCCCCATGCGGCACGCGCAGCGCCATTCTCTCTTAAAGTCAGTTTCAAGAGGAATTTAGAGAATAGGGCAGTTGTGTTGTGCAGTCGAGAGTGAGATTTCATTACATACATAGTGCAATAGTGTTTTACAATGATGAGATATTCACTGCGTCGTCTAATATTCATCTTCAAGGCATTCAAGGTCAGAAAGTTGTGTGGCAGAACGAGACAGGCATATAGGGTAAATTTCCTGCTAACCCATTCCAATAAATAAATAATAAAAAAAAAAAAAAAAAACGAACATTAAAGTTAGTACAGAAGTTAAATGAAATATGTAAAAATCGAAGACTTCTCATCAATCTATGATAAAATTGCACCGTATTAGTTCCCGGAATTAGTGGCGGCAATGCGCAATCTGGACGCCGACCGGCTGAACTAGTATCGGGTCTTTCGAATTGCACTCACTGTATATGCAATTCATTTTGCTCCTTTTTACTGACTTTTGCGTTTACAATTAGGACTGTGCGAGAGCACATATGAGCAATGCTTGTCTATAGACAGTTCGACGGTAGCTATCAGTTAAGAGTAATAATATAACGGCTTGCTCGATCACCTACCCCTGCGATATCTCTGGGAACCCATTAAAAGTTAAAATCCACATACCTTAGACGAACTAAAGCATAACACCCTTCAAGAGATTAATTCTTAAAGATAATTAATTACCTAAGCAGATGCCAGAAATCTGAGGAAAACGAACGCAGACAGTTACAGCATTCGCTTGAGTTACGTGGATGGATAAGTGAATACGAATAAGCGCAAGCAGTTGCGAATTCTTGTTGCCAGCAGTCCGTGGCCCATGAACCCTGGTGGTACTAACGTTTTAAATATAATGCGATCACCCAGTGTAATGTGCAATATGCTGCTGAAAAATATTTTGTGCACCGTGTGTATGTTCGCAGTTTTCTCGACTCTCGTTTTAAAACTCTAATATCAGATATAGCAGCACACTAATTTTCCAAAACAAGCATGGTTAATCTTTAACTGTAACATCTAAATCCCTATAAGAATTACTGATAAATAGTTCATAGCTAAGACAGATTTTTTCCTATTTATATGCAAGTAAATACTGAGAAACGTTTCGGTCACGAAAATATTGCTTCATGATTTTAAGTATTTAAATTTGGATGACCATTATGGCTCGGTGAATGTATTTGCTGTCTATAGTTAATAGTATGTGTACGAAGTTTTGGTGACCAGATGGTCTCTTAATCTGAGTATAGGTAATGGTGGCTTCTTATATCTAGGGAGTTTCGAAAGCTACGAAAATACCTTGTCGCGGATAAAGTGACGTTTCCATCATTTCCATCATTTACTCCTTCATCGCGCAATACAAACACTGCCAGAGGCTTTGGACCGCTGTTTGGGATGTAGGACTGCCTTATTTAATTTATTTTAATAATTACCATTTAATTTTATCACTTTATTTTCATACAACGTTGTTATTTGTATCTGACAAATACGCCTTTAATTCATTACACCCAGTCTCATCTTCTCGGCCGTATAATGACCACTCTTTTATCCTCTAGGTGAGGGCGTTCCGTTCTGCGCCCAAACCGCGCCTGAAAATGATGTGCTGTCCAACTCTAAATAACTGAACGACCTTCACAGTTGCTATATTAACATAGTACACACTCTATGTTACGCTACTTGCGCTATTATTGAAGAATATGTAGTAAGAAGATGGAGAGTGAAAATATTTCTTCCATAAGCATTACAACTGACTAGATGAGAATATTTTAAAAATGAACCTCAGAAAATGTTTTTGACTACGTAGTTACTAAGTAACTGAATTTACTTCTGCAGAGGATGAAGCCTTCATAGAATAAAGAGTTATGAGAATGAGGCTTTGTGTAATGGTACGAAAACGTCAATACATACAAGAGGCGTACGAAAAGTTTTCGGCCTGACCAAGAAAGTACAAGATTTAAGATTTTTTTTACAACACAGTTACCTTATAAATTAATATATTTAGCTCAATGACTTTTAAAAATTTTAATACCCTAAGTAAAACAAGATTTGTCCAACTGTGGGAAAAAAAAAAAAAAAAAAAAAAAGTCTCTTTCAGCTTCAATCTCATATCTAATCACTTGATGTGAATCTTCATTCACTCAGTCATTTCTTCATATTTGGGGACAAAAGTAATCCGGCGACATGGAAACACTTGAAAGCAACGGCAATGCAGTTTTGCAGGAATAATCCTAGACGTATGTGAAGACGCATTATCATGATGAAAGACAACTTTATTTTTCGCAAGCTGTGGACGTTTAGCCTGAACAGTGCTAAAGAGCTGAAGATACAAGGAAATGTGTTAGAAACAGCTGCAATCCCTATTCTTGTTATGAATTGTCAAACTTTTCCCTTCTATGAACATCGCCTTAGTGCTGAAACGACCTTGAACTGAGTTTACTTTGTTGTTCATAGAATGCAAAGTAGACACAAGGCAGCCAGAATGGACGAAGAAAGATATTTGACGAGTCCAGTCTTCCTGTTCCTGTTAATTACAAATTTATTTTTAAAATCATTAAAAAACTTAAACTATTCCCTTCGAGGACCATAGAAGAGAGCTTCGGGGGCCGTATCTAGGGGGCCGCCTGTTGGAACTCGCTATGCTAGAACATGGACCAACATCAACTCAAAACGCCGCCACCACAACAGCAATTAATAAACTGAACCTCATGCTATACTATGCACTACATATTCCAGATTTGCATCCTGCAATTTACATCTTTTCCCGAAATTAAAAGATGGCATTCATGCATCTAATGAACAAGTTGAGATGATTATCAAGAAGAAGAAGAACGTCGCCTTTTTCGTGACGCAGATTCAATCTCGAGAAACGCTCAAGAAGAAACTTATTTTTCATTAAACTCCAATATAAACAAGTAGAAATTTAGTAGAAACTATCCCGGGGTCAAATATTCCCTGAAGATCTGCCGCCACCGAATACAAATTATAATTATGGTCCAATCACTTTTGCCCTATGCTCTTTGGTTTATAGATAAACGTGTGGCTGCTAATACATCCTCTCTTTTTCGCTCAAGATGCCGCTAATGTCAGACGTGGCACCAGATGCCGACAAGTCGATCAATCGAAGCGATCGATGGGTAGAAAAAGGAGAGACCACTTCGAATAGTTTCACTTGTGCGCTGGAAATTATCAATGATATGGCGGATATGGCAGTGGTGTCGAGAGCAATAGAGCAAAAAACAAGACAAGTCGCTTCTCTTACAAGGCCAATGACCAAGAAGAGTTTTATCCAAGCCAGAGAAATTTTCTAACAAGCGAAGCCTTCTATTCTTTCTAGCAAGCTGAGATACGAAGGCACACTACCGATCCTTTTGACGAATTTGCTGTAAATTCAAAACGTTTCTTCAAAGCGAAGATACAATGCTGTTCTAACGAAGATTAGCTATGAGCGTATATCTTTGCGAATATCGTTTACAAGAATTTCCCTACAATCGGAATTTTCGCATACGTTTATACAGAAAATACATTTGTCAGCATTAAAACCGGATGTAAGAACACTGCGAACATTTTAAATACATTGCAATCATAATTACAACAAATAAAATCAATGTGATTAACTTAAGTGCCATTTCTAGAACAAAAGAGTAACAAAATCCAGAGTTTTTTAAACCAAAATCAGAAGCATAGTAACATATGGGGCAGATATTTGACACTTTAAAGTTTAAAATTATTTCCAAATTGTTGCACTGGAATTGGTCAATGATTAGGTTTAATATTAAAATGTGGTTTAAAGTAAAATGAACGCTTCAGTTCAACAGAAGACAATTTAAAACAAAAGCAGTAGTATCACATGTTTCTTTATTGTTAAAAAATTCTTGCATAGTATATTTTAAGCATGGGTCATCGAACATACATGTTTAATT
This sequence comes from Metallyticus violacea, assembly GCA_030762175.1. Classification (NCBI taxonomy): domain Eukaryota; kingdom Metazoa; phylum Arthropoda; class Insecta; order Mantodea; family Metallyticidae; genus Metallyticus; species Metallyticus violacea. The sequence goes on along the minus strand of CM060845.1, from coordinate 77,279,451 downwards.
ACGATGCACAATTAGACAAAATAAAAACAAATTGAATAAATTAAAAAATAGAACAAAATTATTTACAGATATGGGACAGCACTGGGAAATGTAAACATATACTGAACTTTTCCTTCTAGATTAGTTGGCACAAAATTTGTCGATTATTTATGGAGATGCATAATTTTGAACACTGCGGAAAACCTAGGATAATTAGCAAGATGTTTTTCTGTATGCTTCTGAAGTAAACCTGAACATAAGAGAAAGCTGTTTAAATTTTGTTTTTACTATTAAATAAACCAAAATTCTTTGAATACCATATTGCCTTTTGTGAAAACGTACTTTTTAAAAAGTCACAGATTTTTAAAATGTATCATTGCATATTCGTAGAAGAAAACTCTGTACAATGCACCACCTTGAAAATATTTAAATAAATACTCTTTATGTGAAGTCAGGATAAATACTTGAATTAATCTTAATAATATACAAAATTAAGGAAGACGTCTTAAAGATACCGTGTGACCTATTTGCTTTCCAGAACTCTAGATTCGGCTTAAGAAATGTCCACCAATAGGCCAGGCAGAACGATTATCAACAGTATAGGTAATATAATGTGCTCTCATTCCGCTACGCATTCCGAGTTTGCATACTCCAATGGGAACGGTTGACCTTCAGTCAACACGCGATACTTGAAAAGACTGGGGTTGAAGCAAGCAACTTGCTCAGTCGTGTTTATCACACAATTGTCTCAGTTGCATTTCTGTAGAAAGTATGTGTTAGACTCCGTATTGCGCGCGTGCGCGTGTTGTGGAGTATGTGCATATACGCAAGAACAAACATTATTTATTTACGAACGTTATGTGCAAAAGAAAGTTTACAAAAGTTGTAGGAGAGAGTATGGGGAGTAGCATCTCCATCGGGAAGTATACTTTTCAAATTGTGAACAAAGTTCAAACTATTGACAAGAACCCGAAACAAAATAACTGAATTTTACAGAGGAGAAACTTGTGACATATTCCATCGATGAAACTTCTCCTCGAAAGTCATTAACATGATTAACCCAGCAAATTGGTGTGTCTGTCGGCAGTGCGCATAAAGCCACTGAAGAATTCCGGCTTTGCTTATTGCAGATTTTTTTTTATTTTTTTTTTTTTATAAACATTATAGGCTTATTTGATGCAGTATTAATTATACGTACCAGATTGTGAAACAAAATATTAAAGAGAATGAATTACGGCGAGCGTCTCAAAATATTTTCAAAAAGATTTAGACATGGCTCACAGAGGAGGGTAGACACTTCGGACATCTACCTATTATGCTAATGAGTATAACATTAATTACTATTTACTACTAATAAATAACGAAATGCGCGCTATGAGTTCCGACTGTGCGACAGGATTTCCCTCGGTAGTTACACAAAATGAATTTTCGATTGCGTAGCGGAATAAAGGCCTATATTTATTTCTTTTAATAATTTGTGAATTTTTCTTTTTGAACATTCTAATATATATAAAGAGTTGCAATAAGCGAAGCCGCAGTTCTTCAGTTTATTTGATACATTCCATTGTTCATCATTTTAATCGCCACTTTAAAATAGTTTGCATGGAGCAGCTAGTCCACATCCCCAATTTTTCCCCAATATATAATTCAACATTTGCTTGTTTAATCCCCACAATAAAGAAAATTTGACTATTAATTGTTTGTACATTTATGAATAATTAAGTCAGTTGACAAATATTTGAGTCTTCAAAACACTTGCACTCGCACTTCAATAGCATATGACGCTTGAACGCTCAACAGTTTTGTCACCAATGTTGTCGCTGTGAAGCATTAGCAAGCAGCAAAGACTCTTCATAACTGATAAATAAATAGATTGTTAAATTATGGAGTGCGGTTGTGAAACTAGAGGCGTCGTACAATTGGAAACAATGAGGAAATCTTCCATGGATGTCGGTTTGATGCTAGTCAAGGCGCTTATCGCAGACCACCAACACCGACGCCTCTGGGCGGCCACTCCTCTTGACCAATGCACTTTCTGTCATCAGCATGTGGGTCTTGTTTACACCCGCTCTCGAGTCTGGTTCTCATGTACCTCCCCCACAGGACCTCTAGGAGAGGTTAACCTTAGCAGCGCCACACACCTTTTGAGAGAAGTGTTTTGAACTCGCGCCTGGCCCAAATCTCTGTTATTATTCCCAGCGTGCGGTTAGGGGCCACGTGGCCGCGGTGTCGCCATATTTGGAAGCCTGGGAGAGCCACGCAACCCATACACGCACTAGTCTGTCTCTTTCTCTCGCTACTTCATGTATCTCTTCCTTAAGAATCGCTTCTTTGTCTTAGATCGTTCGGATTACGTTGAAGATGATATCGAATTCTTCTACTGCGATCCCCCAAACTCCTAAGTAAACATTTCAAAAAAAAGGCAACAGTTGTATGGTACAGTTGCCTAGTATAGATCTGAGCTGCGTATAAGGACAGCGCAGGTTCTAATCCCGTTCGGATCAAGCTACCATTTTAAGATTTTGACCCACGGTTTCTACCAAAAATGTTCACACTTGGCTCCATAACAATCTATTTTCCTGAATTTCTTAGCTTCTTGTTGATGAACCATAATAAATAAAAAGAGAAGGATAGAATATTCCTGCATTTTCACATTTAAACTGGAAGCAGCATTAAAAGCCGATCAAAATTTCACTAAAACACATTGCAAAAAAGACGTAACAGCTGGTCTTGAACCAGAACAACGAGGTAAATTATCGTGAAAATGCAAACTTTTTTCCTATCATTCATAAATATTATTCTGACTGCATTTTTACGAACGCGCGTCCAAGAACCATTTAATAGACTATACATTCATTCTTTCTCGCAATAATGCTCAATGTATAATTTTTACTGTGATAAAAGATAAAATATTAACCTAAATAGTACCTTAATGTGAATAATAACATATTTAAATATTTGTCATTTAAAATGTTGTTACAATAAGGTATTTTCAGTATTGTTACTAAACAGACACGGGCAAATATTACCAATAAAAAAAAAAGCAAGATGAGAGATATTTAAATACGGAATGATAGTGGAACATTCACAACAAAGAAGAAAAAGGCATGTGTGCTATTTTTAACAAATCACACTCCAGAAAACCGAATGTAGTATGATAGTAATACAAAGATAAAACAATAAGGCTGGACAAATATGTACTTTGATTACTATATCAATAAACACGTACAACGCTTATTACTTATCGATGTCATCTTAAACATATGGAAATATTGGCAACAAGGAAAAAGCATACATGCGATTAAACACGCTTAAAGCCATAAAGCTGTAAAAATTAAGCACATTAGTTCAAATATAATGGTATACAGAAATGGCCTAATTAGATCCGTTGGTTCAGAAGAACTGAAGAGTGTAAATGGTAGTTTCTTGAGAAAATGTTAATTGTATGCCATTAAATGAGTACCATCTTTTGTAAGAAGGATTTCATTTATTTTACTTGTAGTACCCAAGTTTTAAAAAAATTATGTATTCGCGTCGATGGCAAGCGACCAGCGACTACATAAAAGGATTTGAGTAAGTAAAAAGGAGTATACTGGAAATAATGATTAAATCAGATTTTCGTCAATAATTTGTACGAAAGTTCAAAATAAACAAGTCTGCCAAAAACAAAAATGTCATAGACATTAATTAAGATTTAAGACTGGGGGTATCCTCCTTTATGTATCTTATCTCATGTTTCGAGTCGCCTCAGCTGCCTTTGTCTTTTTCCTCCTCCTCCACTTGACACTTCATCTTATTTAGCTTAAAAAATAGCGCACACTTTCTTCAAATCTGCAAAATTCAAGGCGTATTTACAAGCATAACGCTCCAAATGATGACAAGTAGTAAACAATGCTGTGTTATGAGGAGGAACAAAAACGCTATAAATTTATGCATAAAGTCAAACCGCGAGCATTGAATGAACTGCAAAACAACATACGAGAAGAAATAGTCAATATTTCGGAAGCTGAACTGCAACGTGTGAATCAAAATGTTTTTAAGTGTCACAACGCAAACGGGTATTATTTTCAGCAACAGAATCTTTGAAAAATTTAAGCACGTTTTCTGTGCTTTGCAGGTCGCGCGGTGGGCGGTGTGTGCAGCTGCGCTATGTATTGCTTCTTCCACTCTACTTCTGCGAGCGTTGAAAGACAAAATGTACTCACTGTAGATAGGATAAATGAAAATAACAGCATTACAGCAAAATATGGACCAACTGGAGAAAACAATGTCGGTAGGCTTATATTATGATTTAAAACCACCCTTTAACATATAATAAATTAATATTTTCTAACACAATATCCTGATATGAAAACATAAAGCTTAAAACAGTTCAATTTTAAATCTGATGCGCTCGTATTTAGTTTCCTAGAATTTAATAGAATTGTCCATTTGATGTGATCAGTGATTCTCATGGTCTGATAAATAGCCTGTAAAGCCTGTAATTTGGTGTGGCAATTATTATTAGCTTGTTGGCAGAACTTATGTGTCATCCGAATTGCAAGTTTCCCTTCGTGGTCATTTCGATATATCTCTATTTTTATCAATGAGTTATTTCCTTCTGTTCTTGAGACCACTAAATATTTAAAGTGTATTGTAGTTTGGGTTTTTGTTTGACCCGAAGTATATGAGCACTTTCACAAATGAGGCCTTGTCATTCATTGCGAATTCTGTTTTGATTTAATCGATTGAAATAGGTATATAACATATAGTTTACTATAGACACTAACGTTTCATCAGTGAAACCATGAAGAATTTGATCAGGGTTAGGTTTCATTTGAAAACATTTGAATTTTTGTTCTTTTATCTCTCACTATAGAATTTAGAAAAATGTAGATATAAAATTTTGAAAATTATACATTTAAAATTGCAACAAAGTGAGCGATCCTAAATAGGCGGTTGTTTGACGAGAGTGTTGGAATCCTTCACGCCTGTAAGGGAAGTATTCGTTTCACTGTGGACGCATTTCGTTCCGCGATCAAATTCAGAAGTCAACTGTCGTCGTATTTTTCGACGAGGCATACTTATTGTGCAGTGGGTTGAAAGTGTTACAATTTAACCGCCAGTAGCGTATTTTGCTCTTCCAGAGGTACAGTACTCAGATATATAACAGATATTCATCGGTTAAGCATAAAATTCACATTCTCTACTGAAGTGGATGTGTTCGATAACAAAGGACGAAGACGAAAACTATTTTGTGTGATGCACAGTACAAAGTCAGCAAATACAGAGATTAGCTATATTCAGTTTTATTTCTGGACATTTTGGCACATCTATTCTCTGTGAATACTATCAACAAAGAGCAAAGTTCTAGTATCTTTGAATAATTTATTAGAACGAAGTCGGAAGGTTTCTGCTTCTTTTTTTGCCATCTAATACATTTAATTCCATACATCGCTGGTTTCCGTCAATAATGTTGAAGGCGTTGGGGTTGGGGGTGTAGTTGCACGTAATATTAGCAACATAAATTAACTAAGGCCGACAATTTTATCTCACAAAATCGCTGTGATTTCTCAGGGGTTGAAAAACACGAGTAACACAAAAGTTCACTATTTTATTGTATACAAGTGAACAAATACAATTTATACTCACAATTGGAATCGCTAACGGCTGGAGGGTAATAAGAATGAGCAAATTTACCGAAAATTAGGTTTATCGTTTTTAGCTCCTGTTCTCGGAGTTAAGCATTGTTACACTGGTTCGGCCACATTCCCGTCTTACGGATTTATTCGCTCACGACACTAATACTCACTACATTATTGAAGATGATTAAGACGATGATATTATATTAATACTTTTTTTAATTATTATTTAGAGTGATGTTGTGAATTAAAATGTCATCTGACAATTGACCCTATATACGAGGGCTAAGTCATAAGCCGTCTTAACTATTTTTTCCCCCACTCGAACAAAGGAAAACACGAAAAATCAAAGACGTAGATTAAAACCGTATGGAATGTACTTTCGATGGTATGTGTGAGCAGTTTCATCACGCCCTAAAAGTTCAGTTAATGAGCAACAGAACGAAAAATGAATAACGTGGGTATATGAAAATAACATTTCTCCGCGGCAGGAATGCACGAGAACTAAGGGAAGCACTAGGAGCGTGTGCTCTGCCCAGTTGAATAGTGGCGAGGTGGACAGGGACTTTCAAATGGGGCAAAATGTAGACGGCCGATGTGCCGCGCAGTGGACGTCCTGTAGATTGATGGTGGCGGAATATAGTACTTAAGCTACGACAGGCGCTGGACACTTGTGGAGTTAGAACAGCAAACAGGAAATCCAGCAAAAACAGTGCACCGCATTTTACGGGAGGACCTGAACATGCGGAAAATGTATGCAAAGTGGGTGAGCATCAATTAAGTGAAGTGCAGAAGTGAACTTGCTACGAAACAATGTTGCATTAATCTGGCCAAATTTAAGGAATAAATCCATCTTAGGCCTGGAACGATTCCTTTCTTAAAAATAAATCCTTTCCCAATATATAAATTCATCTCATGTATCATCAGTGTCCATCACCTGTGGTGCCTCTGTAGCGAAAACGGGCATTAAACACCATTCATTCATTACATATGCATGTTGTTCATTCTTCGTGACCTTCATCCCTGACCACTGTCGTTCACCAACTGAACCTCGGGTCGTACATTCTATACTTTCAATTATACATCTTAGATTTTCGGTTGTGCCTTGTTCGCAAGGAAAAAAAAATAATTGCCACGACTAATGATTTATCCCTCACATAGCCGTAAAATCCTTTGTATGTATGTAGTGGCTTTGTAGATAACATCTTTTTGACCCGCGGTAACTTAAAAGTTTAAAATGCCTAGTGTTTGACTGGCTCGCTTATGATTATACTACGAGGTGTGGCGCGAATTCTCAGCGTCACCACGCGATCATAGTTCAGCTTTTCTCAACAAGCACTTACCTGGTCGTTAAAAAGAAATAACGGCTTGAAACAATTTTTTCTATCTTGCCATCTTAATATAAGTTTCACATATGCATAAAATTTAAATATATAGGCTAGCGACATTTAATTGAACATAATACATGAAATATTTTAATATTAACCAGACGGGGGAAGGTGCTGATAAATGCAGTTTCAATGCATGCTAGCAGTCCTATTACTGTAGATTGTATTTTAACCCTCTAACGCAAGCTGGATAGTTGACGACATTTATTAACTATTATGCTCATAAAAATACTATAGACTCACAGACCTCTCCCCGCTTGTTCTGATCTACAAAGAACTTAAAATATTTTCTAGTTCTCTTGACTATGCGCGAAGAATAAGGCTATAAAAATGCCTCACCTTAGATGCAGCGGAACAACGAGTTAGCTTCAAAAGCTGGGCATCGATTCCGAGAATTGTAACCGGTTGTTCAAATGCTCAACATTGTTCAGTTATCAGTTTCTTCAACACATGTGAGTGCAAGTCGTTATTTTTGCAGCACCTTGATTAAATATTCCACTGTTCCACCACGAACGTCAGCAAAGGCGGATAACAATACTGCTAACAAGATTTAGTCGACGGCAGAAACAAATGACGCGGAAAATCCCGCCAAAGAACTACATATGCCGCAGTAACAAACAGAAGAAGCATCTTGAAGGCACTTCTCTCTATGCTGTCTTCATAACAAGCACAAAACGAAGATCGTAAACTAGCTTCCAGATTCCATAGACCTCCTAGCGTAAGATCTGCAACCATCGTTAAGTTGCACATCCATTCGAGATATATCGAAGACGTCTAACGATAAGATCGCATAGTGAGGGAAATTGAATGCGGGAAGCAAAAGAAAGGATAGGTCGAAGAAATCATTTCGGAATTAATGTATTAAAATTAAGCAAAAAGTGAATAGGAGGGATTAAAGCACGAGAGAAAGAGTGCACTCCAAGAAGGTTAAAATGCTGATGGAGGAGCAATAGCTGACTGGATGGTTGCATAATTTTGTCTGGAGGTGGAGTCCACAACTTCCTAAACGGTAATGGTATAGCAGTAATGGCGATAATAATATGTTTACTAAAACGCTCGTAATTTTAACTGTGCCACTATTGTAATAAATTAGCCAACATTATATGCTTCTAATACATTTGAACTTTAATTAATATGTATGTTATATATATATATATATATATATACTTTGCTAGTTTACTATTCAGGTTCGTTTACTAGGTGCGCTGGTATAGTCCATTCTTATGGGCTTAGGCACAGGCTTTTTTCAGTCACTGTAGTTGTGTACATTGTGTGTTTCGTTTTTTTTAAAAGTCCTCACATTTGTCAGCGCTCACGGACGACCTCAATGCAAAAGAACTTCGCCCGGAAATTATCAACCACTTGTATACCTTCATCGAATGAATGATTTATTTATGGACGCTCTTTAACAGCTCAGGTTATCAGCCTCCCATTCAACTCAGGGCGTGAAACGGCCGACAAATTTTGCTCAGAGGCCTCTTTTTCAGGCTTGAGGTTCTTTTTCGTGCCGTAAATGTACGACACGGGACCCACGGCTTTACTTCCCTTCCGAAGGAAGCCATACTTAGGATTTTTACGCCCCGAAAAAATCCATCGGTCCTGGCCGGGTTCGAACCCGCGATCTTGGGTTTAGGAGGCAACAGGCAAGTATGGTAACCACTATACCACCAGGACCGACATACCTTCATCGAACTTTACAGTTAGTTGTGCTTGTGTGTTACGCAGAACATCAATCAATATATTTTAAACTTGAAATTTGAATATTTCTGATTTATCAGTGAGATACTCGATGTGGGGTTTATGCATTATGAGACCATCACACTCACAATACGCCTGCCGCTCATTTTGTTTAAGTAGGTGCAGCGGTTTTTTTTTTAAAAAAAGAGGGGGTTAATTAATTAAATATGTATATGTGGATGGAGGGAAGAATGTGGGGGGGAAGGACATTGGATTTGATAGGTTTTGAATGTATTCTCAGGGGTAAATAATTTCTTCCTCTCCGACGATGGTTACCGCTGTCTTAGTTTTGCCACGGCTGTTGAGACTCTACTGCTGGATACTTGTATGGTCCTGTGACCATAGGGGAAGGAGTATATGGAGATTAATAATAGTTTTCGTTATAGGAGATGAAACCCAATATATTGTTCATTCCACTATTCCAACTGCACCTAATAAAGCTCGTCCACTTATTACAATTCCAAAATTAACTACAGCTTTCCACGAACTGAACTTAAAAAGCCCTTCCACTGATATTGCCCCGCTGAATACTCTTGCCAAAACTGACTGCGGGCCACAAAATTGCAAAACTAAATAAACATGGCCTACGTGACTTTTTTCGTGTAGAATCAATTCAAGCGGTTGATTTCTTCCCTCGAAGAGCGTATCGGCCTTGTCTTTTCATCCATGTAATTGCCTCCATATGTGTTATTGTGCCTAAACCTGCTTAAGAATTTTTTTCAGAAAACATAATTTTGCTTGGGTTATCTTTATAAATGTTGTTACAAAAGGCAACAGAAATTTCCAGGTCAGATTTTATGGCTGGGGTAGCTTTCTGCACATTTGCGAGAAAATAACATTTTACACACAATAATAAACAGTTGTACCTACAGGAAAATGACTTACACATGGCTATAAAGAAGTTGCATACATTTACTTGCTATAATTACTCTAATTAAAGTATGGGAGTGGCAGCTCATATATATTGCCTCATGGGAAGTGAGAAGTTGATCTGTAAGCCCCCTAGAGCCCAAATTTGGCTCCCAGTGAGAATCCCGAAAGATATCTTTTTGGTGTTTCGAAAAGTGGAAGGATGAGAACTATGAGGTCTCAACAGGAATTTGTTGCTTTGCGCTACCTCCAAACAATTGCAACGTTTGCGAGACTGCAAACCAATGTCTAGGTAAGATTGTGGAGTATTTTGACCAGGAGAGGTGAGAGGATGCGGTAGACAGAGCTTCCCAATGGCGTATGCCATTGTGTTCATGCACCATTTGAAACCTCATCTCTCATCATATGCCTTCCCAAGATAGATTGCCTGAGTTTTATACAAACATGTTGTTCTGTTACAAAATTAAAAAGAACAGTACATTAATGGCAACAGTCAAATTTGTTTATTAAATGCGGGGGAAATTTGCAATTATTTCTATATCAAATAATATTACAATTGTAGTAACAATGTTCTCATTCATACACTCCGCAGCAGCGATAATAGTCAGTCACTTTGTTAGTAGTTAAGTTATTGAATGGCAGGCTAGAGAAGTTTCGTGTGAATTCGTGAAGTAATTGCTTTATGTCATATTGTGTTAACTGAATGTAAATAAAATGGACACTATGCACAACTTACATTCTATGTCTTTTTGTTTGCGATCATCAGAAAAGAGAACATTGGAATTGAAAAACTGGGCTGCCCAATTGCGAGTATTGTTTTGACTCAAACTGTGATTTTGAAACATAGAAAATGCACAATGTTTTCTGTAGACTTCATCCTGTAGATGCCAGCCTTTAATCAATGGGTCATCGACAACTTGCTTCCACGAAGATCAGAAGAATATATTTTTATGTTTAAATGATATTTTTATTAAATTCTCTCCATCTTTCTGCTCTATATTTTGAGTCGGGCACGTATGAACTCTAGTTATTAAGATTTTAGAAGCTTGCAATCTGATGTAGCAGTAGTGAAGTTGTTCTTTATGCTTCCGTGAGTTTCTTTATGTATATTGCTGGAAATATTGAGAACGCATCTCATTGGTATGATTTAGTTAATTTTAATAAGAAAATATTTTAACTAAGCAAATAAATGGATACATTAAATCAATATCAACATCACATTCTGCAGTTGCGGTAGATGATTCTGAACGTATTTGTAAATAAATGTTTCGCTTGCTTCTTGAAGAATACAGTTCGCTCAGGCGGTAGCGCTTGGAAATCGTATTCGGGAGGCCTCATGGTCAAATCCTGGGGCAGACTAATCCGATTAAGATTTTTCGAGGTTTTCTTCAATTCATTTTCCGTGAGGGCAAACGCCGGGTTAGTATTTCTCTACCACAGATACGCTTTTCATTTCCTCTTTCGTCTTCGTTCCACCTATGTATGTTTATGCGCGAGCGCGTTTTATGTAACTAGTTCCCCGACTGCTGACTCTGGCATTGGCTATTATGTCCCAGGGGTACAAGAGGAGGGCAAACATTTAAAGCAGAAGAAAAATATCGCAGACTTAGCTATTTGAGCCTCACAACTACATCTTTGAAAGCCTTTTTTGTGTGCGAGTCGTTAGTTCGTTATAAAAGAGAACATGAAATCCATTTAAAACAGTGGTTGAACAACCACAGGCATGTAAAGGACTTTTAAACTTTAGAAAACAGTTTCGAGAACGCCAATTTATGTTGTCATTTAAGTCAAATATTTAGGTAAAAAAAATAATAATTTAAACATATATATGTCCTATGAATTGACCAGAAATGTCAATAAAACTGAGATATTCTTATTCAAAAAGAAAATTCAGACGAATTAAATATTGCTTCTGATGTAAACCCGAAGTTAATATACAGTTTTAAATACCTGGGCTGTGTAGCTTGGAAGTCCATGTGCTAAAAGCTACTAAATATGTATGCAAATATCGCCTTCAGAAGTTCAAAATATGCCAGTAAATAACGCGAGAACTATCTTATTTCTTAGAGATTTATGCAGAACTTGTTCCGTTTTCTAAATCAGCAGTGCGTTGCAATTCAAATCAACGCTTGTTGAGGTTTCCAATTTAAAAACGGTAGTACCCCCAAGATGCTTTTAAATCCTGAAAAATTTCTTTGCACATCTCCCAAAGTTTTGGGGCATATCTAAAAGATGTTTACCGTTCCTGGAGAGTTAGAAGTCTTTTAATATGATGGAGGACTTATTTTGAGAATGCCTTTAATATTGTTCATATGTTGATATTCAGAGTTTTTTAAATACTATAGTCGCCATTTGTTTTATTTTCTCCCACACTAGCAGAAACGACTCAGATTAGATTTCCTGTGTTCACAAACTGTTAATCTCATTTTTAAGGCTGCAGCTTCCAATGATGTGGTTACTTTGAGAAAAATACAGCTGTAGATAGAAGATTCCTTTCCATCTTATGGTTTGACAAACTATTTTTAACTATCTCGAAAGATTGAGCACCACTTAAGTGCAGATGTAACCACTTCTTCAAATGATTTTAGGTGCTGAGCATAATTAAATGTCACTCAATAAAGTTAACCCTGATGCAGGTAAAAGTAAATATGAAGCCTACGGGGATTACGCACGTCTGTTCACTGCTGTTTTAGCCAGGCGAAAGGTGTGAGAATGACCTGATATCGGTTGGCGCGTGCCAACCTGCAATGGGAAAAAAACAAGTTCCTATTAAAAATGCAGCGTTGTCATGTTTCGACTCCCCCTTTTATATTATATTTTAAGGACTATTAAATATGTGTTGTTCAATTTAGTTCTATATAACATACATTTCATTGCTGTATCAATACAGTAAATAATGGTGTCATACAGGATAAACTTTTAAATTAGGTATAGAGAAACTGCTACCTTCTTCTATTACCGTCTGACATCTTCGCTTGCTGTATGGCCACTGTCGAGAGCAGACATGCTTGAATGAATAGTCTGGGAGATTTACCCTTTACCATTGACTTAAACACTAGTGAATGACTTCACTAATGGCTCGTGATTAACCATTCAAACTGCCTGCGTATTTGGTTTCAAGTTTAAGATCGGAAAAGTAAAAAGATCTGTAAACGTTAACAATATGGTATAAAACACAATGTAATGAAAATATGCATTTATAATGTGACAATGATTCGTAATATGTAAGATAACTCAACAGGATTATATTACTATGTAATAAAATATATTAATCTAACCTACCAACCAATGAGTGTTTTCAGTTATAACGACGTCCCTAAATTTTTTCATTATTTAATTTCCGGTACCTTAATACGCGTTAAGCGAGCGCTAGTTAGAGAAATGATAGGTGTTTTGAGGTGGGTAATCTTCATAAAGTAGTTGTCTCATAATTGGTGGGTGTTTGTGACATTGGTGAAAGCGCAGGTTATTATACATGGGTTATGGCATAATTGGTGATGTCGACGGGTAATGATTTCGGACGTTACAACAATAATAGCGAAAATATGCAAATAAGTTCTATAAACTCAAAAAATCGTTTTTTGTACGGATAACATGCTAGTTATAACCCCCAGATAAAGTATGCAATGCAATAAACTTCCACATTTTGGAAATAAGGAGATAAAGCAAGAATTATACCATTTATGGTGTGACACACTCATTTATGCATCTACAAAGAAAGGAACTGGCTAAAGATGGGTCTGTGCTTTGTTGCGGATATGCCTTAGAGATTATGAAAGAGGAAAAAACGTGCTGCCTTGAAATGGGCTATTTAACCCACAGTGCAAAGAAATCCCAGCTTAGGAGATGCATGGATATTGACAGAGCGTTGTCACCAGAATAAATTAAAAGGGATGGTTCAGTCGGCCTCTTGCTGATGCCAGAAGATGGTGGCCAAAATCCGTCTATAATCGAAAAGCATAATGCAGAAGGGAAGACCGGGTAAACCGTGGAAAGCATCTATAGCTTTGAAGGGATGAAGTTATAACATAACTACTGCACCAAAGTTCGGATATAGGAAATTTACTTATCTCTGAATTCAATGATGATATTCGTGTTTGTGTAAAACATCGTATTTGACCAGTAATGGTCCCTAAATGCTACTTTGAAGTATGCGATACAATCTCGACTGGCTGGCTGAACGGAATCCTCTAGTGAGCAAGAAATCTCATTGAATTCAGAAATGACCTATAACTGAATTTTGGTGCGCTTTGTTTGTTCGAACTTGAAGGCTTCTTCTATTGTGAGATTAGCATTTAATTTTTAGAGCATCTAACAAAGACTATGGTTTACAATGTTTGTACACAGTCACATGAAAACCTGAATAAACTTTATGAGCTAATTGAATGTGTGTGGTATTCTCTATCGAAAACCGCAATCACTGTAGATCAGTTTAAAAGTATTATTATTATTATTATTATTATTATTATTATTATTATTATTCAAAAAGGAATTTATCTAACCATACATTCAAATAGCCTTTTTCATTTAGTGTACAACAGAACTCAAATAATTCATTATTTTGTGCTGAATTTTTTTAAAGTAGAAACTTTAATCTAGAGTTTATACCAAAAATAATTTACTTATAAGACATTTGCAGAAACCACTTCTTTTTTATAAGCAGAAACTCGTTTACTTTCATTAATCATTCAAAAAAGATCTACTTACATTAAACATACATTCACATTAAACATGTATTCACTTATACAAGATGTCTCAGAATCAATGTAATTTTTTTCAAGATATACCATCAGGTACTTTCACGGCACGCATGTCATATTGGTTGTAACTTGCAGGAGTTTCAGTCATAGGCAAAATTAGACATATATAAGGCGCGGACTCATGAGCGGAAAGTCCGGGGTTCGATTCCCACTCAAGTCTTCCCTGACTGAGGTTTTTTTTTTTCTCCCCACGATTCACGATTCTTCTCAGTCCTCATAAATAAATGGCAAATGCTGAGAAGTTACCCTAAACTTATGCTTCCTTCTTTAAAAATCTTATCCCAATTTGTAATTTCATCTCAGGTATCATCAATGTCCACCCTATGATGCATCAGCAGTATAAACGGATGTTAAACACTATTAAAAATTACCGAATAAACTACGAAACTATTATTCAATCAATGCATAGTTATTGATGTGTGTTTAATAATTTCCTCTACTTGTGTATTTATATTAAAGATAATTTCTTTTGTTTGTTATGAATTCTGAACTTGTCAAACCATGCGCGTAAAATTTTATGCAATGATAGTTAGTGAAACAAAGGGAACATTGGAAAAAAATATGTACGAAGTATCTGTATTGCAATATTGAGGTTGCTAAATCAACTGTTGCTTTTACCCAAACCTTATGACGAAATTTGGGTTGCCTATTCCGGAAAATTATATGGCGATTCTGCAGCATTGTTCATTCCCTTCGAATACCAAACTAGTCTTTATGTTTTATAAGCTTGAATTCTATGGTATATTTACATATATGACAATACTTGTTACACAATTACTTTAAATAGCAGTTAGTAGCAGACTTTATGAAAACAAAATAAACAATTTATAAGGATGAAAAATAATATTTTTAGCTAAATTCCTTAATTTAACATTATTTCAACAGCTTTTATACCAGTGACATGTCGCTACAACTATACTCCTAGTAAAAACCAGTCCAGTCAATTACGTTTGAAGAGAGCACACTGTTGCTACAGTATTAAAAATGACCAAGCTAGTATATGAAAGTATTTAAGGAAACTAACGAACAGCAAAGCTTTAGACTCATTCGCAGGACTAGCACGAGTTTAATGACAATCTCGATCCTGTTTGCAATTACATCGAGGCCTGTTCCTCCAGTTTTTTCTGCTCCTATGTATCAGATTAAACGTTATAGCAATTTCTATTAGCTAAAATGTGTGCAATAACTATATATCTGCAACACAAATGTCTAACATGTTGCAATTTCTCCGCTTGCCGTGGTGACATTTTATAGTTCTGTTATGCCCGTTTCTTACCAGAAGAAATAGGCCATCATTTCCGGTGATCAGGTGGAAATGACGCAGCGTTCTATTGTGGAGAAAAGAGCAAGTCGGCAGAAGTAGAGGCCACCAAGGACAGAATCCCCAGAATTTCCTGTCTGGATGCGTTCTGTTCGTTTAATTATGTTTACCAGAAGTTTGGTGTGATACGTTCATGCTGTGATAATTTTCTTATGCATAGACACTTATCGAAAATACAAATAAAATTACCTATTATGTTCTTAATTTATTATAAGCCCCGTTATATTCTCTCAAAATCTCACGTGTTAGGCTTTAGCAATAAACCATATTTCAAGCTTTAGAATAATTTTCACTTTTATAAATTGGAATATTCTAATGCGCTTATTTCCTTAATGTGGCAACAACACTAAAACTAAAAAGACTTTGATTTCTGACATATACAAAAGCAACAGGTCAGCTATTGAGGGAAGAGCGAGTGAACGAAGGAGAAAGAATATATAACTCTTTTTTTTTTTTTTTTTTCAGTGTTGTTTAACGCCCGTTTTTACTACTGAGGCACCACAGGCGGTATATATAACTCTATATAGCAAACTCAAATAAGTATAAAATTAATAAAACAATAACAAGTTTAATGCTGCCCAAATTAAACTAACATTAATTGCCTCTTGCTGGAACAAATTCGTCATTTGTTACTAAATCGTAGCATCCCTCTATAGAGTTTCTAGAATGTATAAACTACAATTTTAAAAGCAAACGGAAAAAACGAACAAATTTTCGTAGTTTTTCATTAACACATATCCCCAAATTTTACGATTCATAAAGACCTGGAACAAGATGTCACTAAATTATATCCATTAAAAACAAATATTTAAAATAAAATCTTTAAGAAATTAATTCTGCCAATTGTTAAGCAACAATACAGTAAGCATTTTAGCTAAAAGGCGCGCATTTAGTGCAGCTTTATATTATTAATTAATAGCATAAAATACTATTTCACCGATAAATTTCTCATAACACTACTTTGAAGTATATTTTAAAAATATTCGAAGTCCGCTGAGCATTACAAATTATTAATGCGAACATTATTGCAAAAATTTAACTTATATATGTGCTAATTTTCAGATCCATGCTCTTGATTTATCCAACAACAACTTCAATGTCTTGAAACAGCACAGACAAAAACTGTTTTGACACCGGAAAAATTAAAAAAATAAATAAATAAATAAACATGCTTTACAGTTCAGTTGAAATGTTATCCTGATAATTTTGTTTAAAGTCATTTAGTTGTTACTTATTCTTCAACTTAACCAGTAAATATGAATCTTTAACATTTCATTTTAAAATCTGAAACATATTCTCTATTTCTATTCTGCGTTTTACATAAAGAACTCAGCTTATAGGTTTATAAATTGCTGAAACTGGTGTAACTTTATTAAAGCCTGGCATATATATTGTATTTATAATTTAAGTATTCTTGAAAATTATTACATAACAATAACATAGCAGGTTTACAACTTGGTGTGCTGCGTCACTACAATAATCCAATATTTAAAGCCTATGTTGTATATGACATGTTTTAGGTACCTCATATCTTTTCTCATTCTTATTCAACCAGATTTATTAGCAACTGTTTAAGACGGAAGACCTACAGCGTTCCTTCGAATGTGAATTCAAAACACAACAAGGTTATGTGACAAGTTTTCGGGTTGGCTGTACCGACAACAAGGTTAACTGCTTGAGTTCTCTCAAAATCTCCCAGAAGAAGAGGACTGGGGGACTCCGCCCCGCAGACACTTTGGACACAACGCCCTTATCCCGCCCTGACTGCGCTGCAGGTCTAGGTCTCCCACTCACTGCGTCCATAATGAAGAAGAGAAAAAAATAATAAAAACAACACCGCTTCCATAAGAACCAACTGTTTACGTATCGGCTGTTAAAAGTCACGTTTTAAAAGTAACTAGCGGTTGAACCGTACATGTCGCCTGCAATTTAAATCCTCTCGAGAAATGGTAACACAAACAAGTGAAAATAAGCAAGAGGCTATTTAAGAGAAGCAAAACATATCACATCTGTCATTACAGAGCTAATAATGTTTGTTTTTAATTTTACGACGCACTGTCAGGGCCTCCTGTGATCATTTCTAGAACTGTAATTAATTTTCGGATTTTGCACACCCTCAACACTGCTTCTATGTCCCCCAGTACGAATGTTCTGAGAAAAACCAAAGCGACTTCCTGTATTACTCGAAATCGCCAATGATTTTCCTCTAAAAGTGAACAACTTGCATCAACGACTGCCTAAAAAACCTATAAGAAGCCAATGAATTAAACGGAGAGTCTGGACTATGTCTTAGTGTAATTTTTGAAGGCGTGGGACTAATAATCACAACTTTTCTTCCCCCCTTTTTTTTTAATATTACGTTGGTAAGAAAGCATTGTCTGACTTATATAATGAAAATATTTGAGTTATGGGCCGTCAAAGCGCGGCTGCCTACTAGGAGAAACCAGTCGTTAAGGCCGTAAAATAGTAGGGTTGGAACTTAAACAGTGGCAACACTGCTGTGGAGAGCTATGCAACGGAATCTAATATTGTCGCTGATAGCACACATTGTTTACATGCCTATCTTTTCTCAGAGCAAATGGACTCTCCCTTCCCACACCATCTGCGTGCGCGCCATCGAGAGAAACACAGTCACTTGTGAGCTAGCGGTCTAACGTACTGTTGTCACTACGTTTTCGAAACAGAAACAACGGAGTTGGATCAAGATTGAATGTGCCAGAGGATGTACAGCACGAAAGTGCCATAAAGGTCTTCAAGAGGCTTGCGGGGAATCTGCATTTCCTTACAGAACAGTGGCACGTTGGGTAAAAGCCTTCAAAGATGGTCGGCAAACTGTGGCAGACATTCATCGGGCAGGTCGTCATACGAGCGTCAGTGAAGAAGAAGTGCATGCTCTTGCCGTGTTACTGGACAGT
Organism: Metallyticus violacea; assembly: GCA_030762175.1. Classification (NCBI taxonomy): domain Eukaryota; kingdom Metazoa; phylum Arthropoda; class Insecta; order Mantodea; family Metallyticidae; genus Metallyticus; species Metallyticus violacea. The sequence goes on along the minus strand of CM060845.1, from coordinate 77,260,860 downwards.
GATCGACGCCAGACGATTCGTGAGCTCGCCCAAGAAACCGGATTAGCGCATATGACTGTGCTTCACATCTTGAAGAAACGTTTGGGCATGTGAAAAATTGCATTACGATGGGTTCCGCATGATTTGACGGAAATGGAGAAATGGTTGCGTTACGACGCTGCTGAGACGCGCTTGGAGCGCTATGAGCGCAAAGGAGAAACTTTCTTACGCCGTATCATAACCCTGGATGAGACATGGGCCAAATCGTATGAGCCAAAACTGAAACGCCATTCGAACGAATGGCGTCAGTATGGGTCACCACGAAAGTCGAAAGTTCGTCAGAGCCCAATACTGTGAAAGTTATGGTGATTCTCGTGTACGACTGTGATGGTGTTATCCTAACGCATTACATACTCCATGGCAGACGGTCAATGCTGAGTATTACCGTTCGTTTTCGGAGCACCACCTGCGACCAGCTTTGAGAAAGAAGCGGCAACACTTTCTGCAGAATCCACCCATCATTTTGCACGACAATGCTCGGGCGCATACAGCGCAAGCTGTGGCTGATTTGTTCGGTCGATGGGGCTGGGAAGTACTGTACCATCCACCATATTCCCCGGACTTAAGTCCTTGTGACTTTGATTTGATTCCGAAGATGAAGGAACCACTTTGTGGCATTCGCTTCAGAAGAGTTCCAGAGATTCGACAGGCAGGACCGCTCCATCTGCACCATCAAGAGAACAGGCTCTGCTAAAGGTATATTACGACTTCCAATGGCTGGTAACGGGTTATACACAACGCTGGTAACTACATTGAAGGACAGTAAAGGTTGCTAACATGTAACTCTTTTGTATCGGTTGTAAATAAATAGCTGCCACTATTTAAGTTCCCACCCTCGTACATTCTAGTTAGTTTGAGGGAGGTTTACCAGCACTGTGTATTAATTGTTCGTTAGTTATGCCACTATATAAATATAGTCTATAAGAAAAGTTTTTATATACAATACATATACGAAAAGGGTATCTTGCAGAAAAGTAGCGGGGCGATTCACAAGAAAATATCTTGGAACTTATGTAAATAGGGAAACGTTCGCCAAATTGTTTAAAAGCTGCGAGAAATAGAAACTCTCAATGACAAGAAACCTGTCCCAAATGCGTGTTCTTATGGAAGAAAAGTTAGGTGCACTACAAAAATTTCTTATGCAGGTTCCGGCAAAGTATCGCCGCTGAGGGGCATCATTTTCAACATCTCTTAAACACAGTGGATGGTGCCATGTCAATATGGTGTGATAAGCCGGTTCATGAAATCAGAGTTTCTAGCCACGCTGGACTTGACTACACTTCTATTCTCTTTTTCGGACACACAGCAAGGATACCTCGAAGAGGTGCGATGCATACACTTTCAATTCCTTTAATTCCAAATTGTTAGGCCTGCGGCCTTCTTCGTAACCTGCATCCAGTGGCCCTGGTGAAATATAACTTTAACATATTTTATTATACTGATTCAAGATTCCGTTGTTATAAATTTATAGCTTTAACATATTTTATTATATTATACTGATTCAAGATTCCGTTGTTATAAATTAGCTGGGCAAAGAACATGCTTCATAAGCCCAGTATCCAAGTTATGACAATTCAGGCACAGCATTAAAATGTTTTGTTCTTAGTTAAGGAAGGACATTTTATGATATGCATCTACCTTAATATAAGTTTGGCAGTAATTTGATTAATCATTAAGTTGTAAATGTGGCAAACATTTGAATATATACAGCTTAATATTTAAATATGCAAAGCTTTGAATTAAATATTTTAATTGATTTTAATGGTTACAATGAGAGATTGCTGATAAATGTTTAAATCAGATTCGTGTTAAGAGTTTTTTATTATTTTACTATTATTTGTCATTATGTGTATCTTTCATTGCTCAGAAAATTATATTGGTTTCTCTGTCAGAAATTATAAATTATTCTTCCCTCTTACTGCAAAGCTCCCTTTCCATGGCTGTATTCTGGGGGGTTTTCTTCCAACATACTCAAAAAAAAAAAAAAAAAAAAAAAAAAAAAAAAAAAAAAAACCCACCAAGAATGTGACTCACTGAGATAGGATCAACTTGGAGAAGCTGATTTCAGTTTGCGATACTCGCAACCCAGCCAGAGGTACGGGCTGGAGGGAAGCTCAGAAGCTGACTCCTAGGTAAGAAACTGTTTAAAATGACGGGGGAGGCAGATGAGTGAAGGGAATCATGTGGTGTCCTAATGTGTAACTTTAGGCGGCTACTGTATGACGCCGTTAACTTCTTGTTCCACTCGACTTATCACCGTTACTACCGGCAGCCTTTACGTTGCTATATCAAATTTCACAGAGAAGGGCACAAGAGCGTGCGGTAATAGCCAGCACCGCATTCTGTTCCAGCCAGTTAGGTGTCTCTCTTGCCGTAGCTCTATGCGTGCTCCTGAGGCTTTCGCTAATGTCGCTCTTGATTTAGTACAGACATATTATGACTGATGAAAAAAGACTTTCTCTGCTACTCATGCACTAGACAGCCCAGAAGAAAAGACATGCTGTATCTTTGCAATTGCTGACAATGGGCCTCTGCAATTATCCATAAGGCATTATTCTCATGAATAAAAATTAGAACCTGTCAAGCGGATACAGTTACTACTAACATGACGGGAACTTGCCTGTATTTCTCAACGCGTGACAAGTAGATTTTGACGCAGTTCTTGGGGCAGATCTAAGGAAGATGAAACAAAAAAGCGCAGTTTAATTAAATGTTATAAGAAGATATTGAGCGGAGTGGCTCAGGAATAAAGTTTAGGACTCACAATCGTGAGGTTCCGGTTCAAATCCCTTGAGGCCGACCATCCTGACCTTTGTGTTTTTCGTGTTTTCCCTTGGTCACTTACTTTCCACAATTTTTTTCTCTCCCATTTTATCTCATTTCATTCCGTAGGTTCTGTTATAGGGTTCAAAGTGCCAGGAGAGGGGGACTATGTGCGGTGTGACGGTGGCTTGCGCTTTGGAAGGGTTTGGCGTGAAAGCGGTTCTTCTAAGAGGATCGAGCTCCTGGAAGAGGGCAACTTCCGGGTCGGTGTATTTTATCTGAAAATGTTAGGGCACCATCTATGTCCGCTCCCGACTGTTCTTGGATCCTGGTCACCCTGTGTTTCCCTCACCACATTCTTTCTTTCATTAATACTTTACGAATTGTTCACGCGAATATCCAGAGCCTGTTGACCCACTACGACGAGTTTTATATCTCTCCTCTCCAGCTACGTTGCATACTTATTTCAGAAACTTGGTTGAAACCTTCTTTTTCTTGGGCACTTGTTCCTGGCTATTAGACGTTCTTGATAAAATATTTGCCGCATTACGAACACGCTATTGTTATGGGAGACTTCAATACTAACGTCTGATGAACACAACCGACTCCGCTGAACAAGTGACGCTATTCCAGTGTGGTGGTATGGCAATTCTTCCCCTAAATCCTATTCAGCAAGCATACACCTACTACTGACAATCTTTTAGATTTAATTATAACAAATAATCCTGACAGATATCTAGCTATCTGTACCAGGCTAATCTGTCCATAATTCCTCTACGTTGATTATGCCCTACAGACGCCAAAATTGTCGCCTAAAGCTATTATATTCAGAGACTTGAAACACACAAACGAAGATAATTGATGATGCGTTACAAGCGATTGAGATACAATCTGGAACTTAAGGACAGTTAATGAGAAAATTGAAATTTTCAATGATATTATCTTACAACTTTATGATAGACGTGTCTTCATCAAAGCAAAGAGATTAAAACGACCCCACGCTTCTTAAATGACAATCGAAATTCGTAACTTAATGACTGAAAGAGACCTGGCATATCGCAAATATATAAATAACAACAGCGACACAAATCTACAAGAATACAAACGAGTACGAAACAAGATAAATCAATGAATCAGAAATGCCAAGCTAAGACATGCACACAAACTAATAGATCCCAATATACCATCCACAGAAATGTGAAGAAATATCAAAACATGGTCTTGGAAAGACAAAAGAATAGATAGAAAGAATTTGTGTCCCTCCTCTCGAAAAACTTGAACAATTTAGCATTAGCACACCTGTTATCTCAGAGACCATAGACCAACCAGAAAACGAATCGAATGAACCGACTCCAACACGTGACAGATTTTCCCTCGCTTACATTGCTTCCGGTGATATAAAAACACGCTAAGACAGATTAAGTCAAAAGCTATAGACAAGATCAGCATCATTCTCATAGACAAAATTATTCACGTTTTTTTTTACCAACTCTGATGTAAATATTCAATGCATTCATAATATTCCTACCTCTAGAAAAATGCATTGGCCCGGTCTATAGCAAAAGTCACTTCATCCTCCACCCTGAAGATTACAGAGCTATCAGCGTCCTACCTGCCATATCGAAAGCACAGCAGCGGTTCGTTAGTAAGCAACTCACTGACTATCTTAACGAGCACAAACTACTAGAAACTTGCCAGTCAGGATTCCGGGCTGCAGTGAGGACATCCGTGAGGTTATGGATGTGAGTAAACTGACTCTTTTGTTGACTTCTCTAGAGCGTGTGATTCAATTAATACAAATAAACTATTTCAAAACTTAAGTCACCTGAGAACTTGATCGAGCAGTTTCGCTCCTGTCTCTCCGGCCAATTACAGTATGTTGCAGGAGATCGCTTTTCGCCTTGGAGATCAGTAAGTATGGAGTGATACAAGGGTCAGTGCTGGGACAAATATGGTCTTTTATTTATATAAATGACGTCATGAACCACATTAAGCTTGCAGATATCTGTAACTATATATGCACTCACGACGACATACTCATCAATTGATAGCTGAACTAAATTAAGACGGGCTAAAGAAAACGACCCCATCATAAATCCGAGAAAACCACAGGCACTCATATTGGGACATAATCGATTATTAAACAAAATTAATCAAATGGCACTTATTCCCTTGAAACTTAAAGAAACAAAAATGTCAAAAAAATCGTTTAAAATTTTCAGTGTCTGTTATGACAGTAATCTTAACAGACAAATTCAAACATGAAATTTGTAAACAAAATGTTTTCAGTATTCCATCCCTTGAAACAGCTAAAGAATTTTCTCGCGTTCAATATTAAAATCACTTGTATGAACATTGATTTATGCCACATTTCGATTACTGCGACATTCTGTTAACCGACATCACGACAAATCTTCGACAAAAACTACAACGAGCTCACAATGCCTGCGTTAGCTACATACAATATAAATCAAAACATATCGCTCCAGATTCTGCCTCGTTATCACGGCCTCGACGGGATGCTAGAGGTAAGTTGTACTCCTCCATTCTTCTGCGTCGAATTCTATGCACTATGCATATCTTCAGACTCCTTATCTTCTCATCATAAGTTAAACCCAAATATAATAACAATTCCACTCTCTATACCCTTACACCGTCTTCATCCTTCACAGTTGTCCCTGGAACTCTCTCTCATCTCATATTAAGGAGTCAAGGACTGCCGATCACGACAATTTAGAATATTGCTTGAAGATTATTATTTACTTGGAGAATGCAGTGTTTAACAAATACTGTGCTCAATGCATTGTATATGTATTGCATATATTGTAATCGTTATTGTCCCTGGCGAGGTGGGAGAGAGAGCCTTACGCTCTTAACTTTACCAGATAAAATAAATATATTATTATTATCATCATCATCCCTTTCTGCCGTACGTATCTCCATTAGGGGCGTGAGCACAAATGGCCAGCCCTTGAGCAAAGCTGAAATGACTGAAAATGCCTCTTCGTCCCTAAAAATTCAGTCCAAATACATTGCACAGAATGCAAATCAAAATGGAAAAACAGTTACAGAAGATTAACTCATTAAAAACGGAAAAAGGAAAATAATGCAGAGAAAGAAATTATTTTTATTGATTTTTATTCATTTGTTAAGGTTTTATGCTACATGTTGTTTTCATTTAATGGCTAGTGACAATGCCCAAAATTTAAAAGCTACCGTTTTCAAGTTTATCAGCAATGTTTCTACAGCAATGGCATCAAAAAGAGGAAAATAAAATAACACTAATAATAATGTATAATATTTCTGATGTTTGGATACTAGTGTAAAAATTAAATTTCTGGAGAGAATAGAACCGAAGTGTGTCGCATTCGCACGGGCTACTTTTATCATGAATGTTGCAGTAATCAGAAATATAACGGCTAGGTAGGCTGACTCAGTATATGATAATACGATATTAACAATATCACTGCAGATCTAATTTACCGATCTAAAGTGCCAGGAGAGGTGAGCTGTGTGCTGTTTGACGATTGCTTTCGATTTGGAAAGGTTTTTGCCCCGTTTTCTGGTATGAAAGCGGCTCTGAGGGGCTCGAACTCCTAGGAAGGGGCCACCGCCGCCGTTGGGGCGCTCTATCTGGTAATATTAAGGACTCCGCACCTCACCACCTCTTGAAACCTGGATTTCCCGTGTCTCCCTCACTCCGTTCCTTCCTTTTGGAGGTGCCCTTACCCGGTATGCACAAATGGCGATTCCTTGAGCAACACTGAAATACCTCCTCCTTTCCTAACAATCTAATCCAACGAAAAATACATTAACAGGTTGTTAACTTATTAACATGAGAAGAATCCGAGCATTTCCAACATAATGTTAATTAGCATCTTGCTGAGGTACCCGAGAATTACAAATGTCATGGATTGAGAAGGCGGTGTTCTGTCCTTAAGGCTTTTGAACGCACTTCGACGTGGAGAGATGACTAGTCAGAGGAATGTATTGATTACGTCCAATTGTTCACCATTAATATTCTGGTTTTGTTAACGCAAAGAGATGAACCGTCTATTTAGTGTTTGAATAGATTTATTTATTTATTTATGGACGCTCTTTAACATCTACGGTCATCAGCGTGTTTGAATAGATGATACACATGCAGTGCGTAATGCTTTACTTGGCAGATAAAGCCCTCTCCCCGCATACGTCACTAGCCATCTCTCCAGCTTCCAGCTTTACGTTTGTTTCAATTGTTAATAAAACCTGTCGCGTGAAAGGAATGTTAGGAGTAAACGCGTTTTCTAAATTTGAAAATTGTTTAATTGTGAAGTTGTAAGTATAAAGAATAATGGAGACAATCAATCTCTTGTCTCTAGTACAGTGTTATGTAACACAGCTGTTGCCACAATTATTGTTAACATTGTTTGAAACGCGATCGTAATCCTAGACCTGTGTTCCACGCTGATAATAGACAAGCGCATATTTTTCTTATTATTGTGTTGCATGTCTTGATGTGCAATGTTTTGGGTTCTTATTTCAGTACTTAGGTATAGAAAGATATTCCCTTAAGGGATAGCCTCTACAATCTACCAGGATATCTTCATTAATTACACTTTTTTAAAACTCAGATTTAAATTTATTGATGAAACCGACAGTCAGACAAATATGTGAACAGCTTATTGAAAATGTCATTCACATAGCTTGATGATAGTTATTAAAACTTTAAAGGGATATGACAGAAGAAAGAAAGAAATAGTTTTCGTAGAAAAGAAAAAAGAAATAAGGAAGAAAAGGAGAAAAATGTTGTGAGGGTACAAACATTTGACATACCATCATAGAGATCGTCTTCCCGAACGCCACTTTAGATCTTGTTATGAGAACAGAGGGCTCTTTTTCATTTTGTCACGTCCAGCCAGACAAGTAGCTCTTTATACTGAGCCTTATTAATGAAAGCGGCGCGTAGGGAAGACTAACTCGATAGAGCAGAAGGATAAACAAAAAACACGAAACATAAATGCGTGTAAACGAGGAGAAACAAAACTAAAGTAAAAAAAAAAAAAAAAAAAAGGAGCAGCTTGGCTACCAGGTCGTTCGAATGTCACGCGTGAGTAGACCTTTTTCGTGCCATTGCGTCCCTTACTGATCTATCCGGTCAGGCTGTTGATCTAAACTTAAGATCTCTGATGACTGATGCGAAAGATAGCAACTCTCGACTCTTTTCCAGCCTGATAAACTCGTGTATCTGTTTTCTATAGTCTGTGGTAACACATTACACACTTTTCTTATTGTATTTGTTTATTTATTCGCCATAAGAGTCCAGGAACTTGAGCTATCCACATTCATTCTGCTATGACAGCATTATGTTAACGTTGCTCAGATTAAACTGAAAAACAAATGCACTCTTCAAATCATTGCAGAGAGAGAGGGGGGAGGATGTTTTGCTTGAGATTGTCAATATGATGAAAGAGTCATGCCATCCCGTAGGGTAAAGGCCTATTAGTGACTCTGTAATCTTCAATCAGGATGTTTGTGCAGAAAATATGTTTACTAGGGGGGACACCTGACTGATTGGTGCACTGAATTTATGAACTAGCTATGTTAATAATAACACACGTGCTGTCGACATTCAGATGGCTTTAATTGTTCAGCAATATCTAGCGGTAAGAAACTGTTCATAGAGAAACCTGGACGGCAATAGAACATTTTAAAATGTGTAATGAGACAACTGATGAGGAATCTGGACACAAATGACGGCTCCTCTTGCTCTAGCAGAAGGGCGGACAGCGTTTATTTTTATTATGCAATAGCTATTTCCTGAGCTATAGTATCGCGTATAGTTCTCTCAGGGCTGTTCTCTTAGTCGGAGGATAGTAGTGGCGTGGCGAGCCAAGCCACAAAAACCATTTTCTTTTATAGTGATTATGAAGTAACTATAGAGTATAAATACATGGGTAAGGGTAGGCTACAAATTAATGCGGAATACTACATGAATGAGGCATCTGAGGTCAATGTCACTAGATTGGGTAACATTCGACACGAAACAGTCGATGTTTACAATAGCGAAACAGCAGTTGCAAAATGGCGGCCCTACTATTCATATAGACATGCTTCCCATTTACGGTGAGAAGTGCCTATCATGTAAAGCTGTGCACAATTGGTTGCAAAAGTTCTCTGAAGGGCGGACACGTATCGGAGACGAATACTGCGTCGGCTAGTCTAAGGAGATTGCCACAGAAGCGAATGTGTGAGTTGAAGACTTAATCTTAGCCGAGAAGGTAACTATAGACACGAAAGTGGCTGCTATTGGTTGCTCACAAGGCATGGTCTACCTTATAATACATGACAGGTTAGGTTTACGTAAAGTATGTACAAGTCGGGTGCCTCACATTCTGACTGCAACGAATGGTCTGGCATTTCAGCATCTCAATAGCTATTACGATGTTGGACACGAATGTTGGCTCGAGATGCCACAGATTGTGAGTCTTGGATTCGCCATTATCAGACCGAACAAAGCAATGGAAACACCTGCGTAAGATTGAAGTAACACCATCCGCCGAAAAAGCGATATTCACAGTTTTCTGTGATCGCGATGGCATACTGCTCACTGCATTTCAGCCTCAAGGACGAACTATAGATGCAGACTCCTACTGTAATATCCTGATGAAAAGTTGTAAAACCGTTCCTCGGAACAAACCAGAGTCCCCACTACAGGGGTACTGCTGTTGCATGACAACGGGCGCCCTCATACTGCCAACAAGACAAATAAGAAGCTGCAAAATTTCAAGTGGGAAGTCCTCGTATAGCCCCGACTTTGCTCCAAGCGACTTTTGTTTGTTCCACCCTCTTAAACCTCATCTTTCGGGCGACATTTTCCCCACTATGAAATTGTAGAAAGTAAAGTAACCGCCTGGTTACGACAGGAGTCCAAAGAATTTTAGGCTGCTGGATTTCAGGTACCTGTGAAACGATTGGACAAGTATCCCAATGTACATTTATTTGTTTATTTATTTATTTGTGTTTTATTTAAATCTTTAACATCTCAGGTCACCAGCGTGCCATTCAATTAAAAAACGTGAAACACCGGATAAATTTTGCCCAGAGGCCTCTTCTTTCAGGCTTGAGGTTTTTTACTTGCCGTAAATCTACAACATGGAACTCATGGCTTTATTTCCCTTCCGAAGATAGCCATACTTAGGATTTTTACGCCCGAAAAAATTCATCGACCCTGTCCGACATTGGGCCTATTAGGCAAGTTTGGTTACCGCTAGATGACCAGGACCGACCCTCAATGAACATGGAGATTACATTGAGAGAAAGAACTATTTTTCAAATCAATACTCTTACTTTTTTAAGTTCTGTTTTCATTAATTTAATTAATTACTTACCCTCGTATATAACTATAACGACGGATGAATCGGACTAAATGGCAAAGATGACATTGATTTTAAATTTTGGTTCCTGGTGGACATTGCAGTATATTTGTCGTACTACTTACTCTATAGTGTCTGTCAAAAAATAGAACTGGCTTAATGCTGTGAAGACATGCCTAGTTTGTGTGAACGATTTACTTGGAGAAATGTACTACTTATTAGAAGCCATAAGCACGGAGAGTTTTTTTAATCTAAGCATTTTCACATTTCTTTAGTAATAGTGATTTATTTTTAAAAACCGTAGAGAATGTCCCATGAAAAACCGGCCCCCGCCTCTTAAACAGTGGTCATTGTACCTGTTGCACCAATTCACGAAATGTTCTCGACCTATCAATGAAGAAAGCCGTTTTTAACTTGAGTATTGTTTTTATTTTGTAACATTATTTCTCCTAAGGTGAATACATTTATTCCATCGATACTCCAATGTCATATCCCATCTCGGAATTGGTTTTCTGGAACGTCTACAGCTGCAATCACTTGTTGATTTAATGAAAAACGCTGAGCAGTGAGAAAGAGTTTGGTCTTTAGGAACAGATGGAAGTCAGAGGGGGGGGGGGAGTTAGGGGATTAAGGTGGACTTTTCAACTATTCATATTTGAAATATCTGAACCTTTTCCATAGTTAAAATATTTTTCTGAATAGGCGCATTGTTTTGATAGTTTTCTTTTGCAAACCCCTGTCTATTCTCACACTTTTTTTTTGCCAACCTGGCTTAAGAGTTTGTAATAATACTGTCCGGTTATGGTTTTATAATTTTTATGAAGATAGTAAATAAGTAAAAATTCCTTTAGCGTTTCAAAAGACCGATGCCACAGCCCTTTCTGCAGAGAGAACCAACTTTGTCTTATTTCGTATTTGCCTAACGTAGTATTGGCTTAAACCTAACCTATTGGCCTAATTAGCACATCTATCTGCGGTTTTGCGCTCGTACAGTTCATTTGATATCTACGTCCATTACATTGCAAAAATAATTTCAAAATACAGAACTACAACAGACTGATTAAATTCTACTAAATTGCGCCATGTAGTTAGTTCTTTCTTTAATAAACCAATGTCACGCGACGCATGACTAGATTCGCTTTCTCCAGAGCTCTTTTCTTGTGTTCAGGAAATAGTTCGATCGCTGGACATCTGTCTTGTACATTTGCAGTACATGTGCGAGAGTAATAAAAGTGAATGCGGGGTCAGGAAAGGCCATTATGTGTTTACCAAGTTTATTATGCCTTATGTGGGCGATTGTGAAACTATCCTAATTTCGCGAGGTCTGAATTGTTGATTCCGCCGTCTACGTAAGAAAAAATTAATAAAACATAAATTGGAAGGTTAGGAAATGAAAAATTATAAGACATTTGGCACAGAAGACGTTTACATAAACTTTTATTGTTGCTTTCACTGAATCTGGTTTAATCGCTGTGGCTTAGAGATGGTAAACTTCGTTTACTTTTGTCTGACTAATAATCCCATTGCTTAATTGTCTTTTTGTATTATTTAGTAATTTGATGAGAGATGGCTGTTTTATAGTTATCTTCTTCTACTATCTACTTTGTTTTAGGTATTCCAAAATGCAAAGTTTTTTTTGAAAGTTCTTACACGAATATAAACTTGGGGTCTCTAAAAACACCAAGTGAAATCAAATGCATTAAAGGACCATTCAGATATAAAAAAGCAGTAGCCATGCCCGTAACAGCTCAGCATTAAATGGTCATCCCGAAGCTTCTCAGCATTTGAACTAATGAACTGGGGGCGAAAGATACAAAACATTCATCAGTTTGATCCATGAACGATTCCAATCTTCACTTATACAATGCGCCTCGGACAGAAATCCTAATAAAATTAACTCTCACATTCTCAGGTCTGTTGAAAAGTATCAGTCAAAAAAGTTATTCATCGTGATGTGCTTCATCAGAATCTGGAAGTTCTGGAGAAGAGTATCACCATATCCCACATTTCCTTGTAGTAATAACTCTTATAAGGCAGCATATTTATGAAACTTCAGATCGAAGATCGAATAGAGTAAACAAAGATGTTTGTGCATCATTAAATTTACAAATAACTGTTGAGTTGTTGATTTGGTTTATTCACGGATGCTCTTTAACATTTCAGGTCATCAGCATCCCATTCTATTCAGAGCGTAAAACGGCCGACAAATTTTGCTCAGAGGTCTCTTCTTTCAGGCTTGAGGTTCTTTATTGTGCCGTAAATCCATGACACAGAACCCACGGCTTTACTTCCCTTCCGAAAGAATCCATACTTAGGATATTACGCCCCAAAAAATCCATCGATCCTGGCCGGGTTTGAACCCGCGATCTTGGGTTTACAAGGCAAGTAAACCACTAAACCACCAGGACCGAAACAAATAACTGTAACATCTTCTAGTTGTCTAAAATACGCAGATAATGCAAGGAATTGGTAAAACGGGAAGTATGCACTAATTTTTTAATTAAAAATTAGAAATTTAAAAATGTTTTAGACTTTACTTATTATCTTCTTAATACACGTACAATACTCGGAGTAGAACAATAATTCAGCATAAAATATTCCAAATATGAGTAGAAATGGAGTGTTATAAAAGATGTGCATTTCACTGAATTGATTAGTAAAACCGTTTCAGAAGATTAAGTTATTAATAATTAAATCCGAAAGTTGTCTCTTTTTGTTACTAACTAGACTTCTACGATATTTGACTTGTGAACGCTTCCAAGTTTTAATGTGCGTAAGTTTCCTTGGAAACAAAACAAAGATTGTTGAAAGTGGGAACTGGAAGACGTGCTTGACAAATGAGCGCAGCGAAGTGATTATATCTCCGCAATGTAATCAGAATTCAGAAACATGTTCGAGGGTAGGCAGCCTCAGAATATACGATAATTGTGGGGTCAAGATTACAAACAATCACAAAAAAGATGATGGCCAAACAGATCTTTACATATGAATATATTCATAGAACATTTTTATTTATTCAATATTATAAATATGAGGACGATTCATTTAAAAACCGAATACTGGTGGAAAAGCCAGGAACCTTGGTTCAGCTAGAAGTAGTCGCTGCATCTGTTGAGATACTTAGCCCACTGTAAAACGTCTCTATGGAAGAAGTCCCTGGGTTGCTTGTTGTTCATTTGGTTTCTTTATGGACGCTCTTTACCATCTCAGGTCATCAGCGTCCCATTCTGTTCAGGTCGTGAAACGGCCGACAAATTTTGCTCAGAGGCCTTTTCTTTCAGGCTTGAGGTTCTTTTTCGTGCGTACATGTACGACACGGGACCCACGGCCTTACTTCCCTTCCGAAGGAAGCCATACTTAGGATTGTTACGCCCGAAAAAATCCATCGAACCTGGCCGGGTTTGCACCAGTGATCTTGGGTTTAGAAGGCAAGTGTGGTTACCACTACACCACCAGGACCGACCCCCTGGGTTGCTGCTGAAATCATTATTGAACTTCATCCTGTGATACAATCTTTGCCTCCGAGGGAAACAGGGGTATATAAGGACTGTAAAGTGGGTACGTTCCCTTCTTGATCGCCGCAGTTTGATGCGCACGAATTTGCAGTGCAAAATTACATCAATGTACCCTTCGCAAGTGTTTCGGCATAGTGCATGGCATTCAAAGTTGCTCCTCATTCCAGAAACTCCATAAGGAATGTGCCATTTTGATCATCATTATCTTCCATTTGGCCGATTGGAATTGCCACATTAGCAGTCGATTCATGCATGCATTGTGTCACGTGGCACGTGAAGGTCGACTATGTTGACTGGTGTACTACTTTCCTTTCCATGTGACCCGCCAGGATCATTGACACGTTTTATAAGAACGTCTGTTTGGTTTTTAAGTGAATGACGTTCATACATTAAAAGTATGAACAAATGTAAGTTGTTTCATAAATAATAAATAACGAGAAAAATGATATTTGCTTAATTCTAAGTTCAATTCATTAATAAATGTTGGCAGCAACACATTCAGCTGCTGTGCTCATTTCACGCGATTTCTACATAAAGAACTGAGTATCGCGAATGATTTTTAATTCGTAATGAAGTTGATGTGCATATTTGTAGGGCATATGAATATGTAAATGCATTATTTGAGGAGCTGGTGTTCAAAATGTAACATGTTCGCAAAGACCAAAAAATATAATAACAGAGAACCGGGTGCCTCATACTTATCGCACTATTATTAATGGTACATCGTCCATTCTTAAAGCGACACATTAAAAGGAAAATGTGAGTTTATTCAAAGAACAACACGCTGTACGTGTTCTTTCGGATTGTCACATGTGGAAACCAGAACAAGAAGTTGTGTTGCACACTACTCTGTACTGAACTCAAAAGAAATGCCCACAGTTTCTACAGACATGGTTTTCGGAAGAGTGAAATTGAACTTGAGGAAACATTCAATATCAGCAAATACAAATGAATAAATTAATATATTATATAAGTAGGTTCTGTCAAAGTGCTAGGAGCTAGAGACAACTTAAAGAAGATTGATGGTTTTAGTGATTGTAAGACGATTAGGTTCCCAAAATAAATGTGTAAATCTGAGCTCATATATGCAGTAAACTCCTCCGATTACTATAAAAATACATACGTTTCTTTGCTGAAAAACGGGCAGAAATTGCCGTAGAATTTGGAATATATGTCATTGATTCATAAATCTGCTGAAAAAATAAGGATGTTAACTAGTTCGGCAAAAGTGTTTGATAATGAATGGCAACAGGTATCAGTGCTTAGCTTCGCCGGACATATCCTTTTTAGCATTCCAAATATAATGAGACTGGGAATGACAGCGAAGAGTGAAGACAGTGTTAGTGTGAGGCATATGACAAGGGTTCGATACTGTAGTCTGACTTTTGCCATACAATTTTGATATTAATTAATAAATTAATCATTCGTTTCATTAAAATATTGTAACAATGTTATACAACCTGCATTATGTATCCACAATGCTATGTCTTACACGTTGGATTGGATTGTCAAGTACAGAGTACTTCAACCGTCTCAAGAGCTGACCATTTGTACCTCCGGGAGGAATGGATGAGGTGAGGGACCCACTGGGCGGCCAGGATTTACGGGCGATGAGATACTCGTACAAGATACATAAGTAGGCGGAATCCCTAACATTGTTTCCAGATAGAACAACCCGATACTGAAGCCATCCTCAAGAAGTTCGAGCCTTTCAGACGAACCGCTTCCATATCATACGCCGGGGCAGAAGTCTTTCCAAAGCGCAAACCACTGTCACACTGCACAGTTCACTAAACCCTGGCGCTTTCGACTATAGCAGAACGAACAAAATGAAATGATGTGAAATGCAGAACGGAAAATACGTAGAAATAAAAGATTCATCCCAGCATTTGCCTAAGGGACGAGGAAAACTACAAAAGACCAGAATGACTGGTCAAGGGATTTGAACCCAAAACTTTCCGAATGTGAGTCCCAAAAGTTACTGCGTGTCCCAATCCGCTTGTACCTATTACAGCGAGTGCTGGAGTCATTTGCAACCTTTCCATCAAATCCATTCAAAATATATGTCTAAATCATAACATTAAAAATAATATGTAAATATATTATTTATTTTTTTCTTTCAATCTGCCTTTAATACACTTGTATTAATAAATACAAGTGTAAAAATTAGAATATGGATATCATGTAAAATGCTTCTCAAAGCTTCATGTATTGTTTTTATCAGTTTTTCTTATTTCTAAAAAGTTTGTTAACAAGTACATGTTGATTGACTTTTGAACGCCAGTTCTTCACTTAGAGATGACTCTGTCTTTCCACCCCCCCCCTTTTTGTCGGTCCTGGTGGTGTAGTGGTTACCATACTTGCCTCCTACACCCAAGATCGCGGGTTCGAACCCGGCCAGGACCGATGGATTTTTTTCAGGCGTAAAAATCGTAAGTATGGCTTCCTTCGGAAGGGAAGTAAAGCCGTGGGTCCCGTGTCGTACATTTACGGCACGAAAAAGAACCTCAAGCCTGAAAGAGAGGCATCTGAGCAAAATTTGTCGGCCGTTTCACGTCCCGAGTTGAGTGGGACGTTGATGACTTGAGATGTTAAAGAGCGTCCATAAATAAATAAATCAATCAATCAACTCCCACTGTAATAAGTATACTAGAACTATAACTACTTCCTTGTAACATAAATAACTGTTTTAGCTCTGAATGAAATAATGTGGCCTTAGATAGGAAGACTACATTTATTATTCATTTTTCTTAATACGGTAGCTTCTCCCCATTTCTGATTAAAATCCCTTACTTTTTTAATATAATATTTAGAGGAAATCATGGGGTGTCACGAGGCTATTGATATAGTGTAATTATGTCCTATAGAGGACTGTGAATAAATATAGTGTTTTACCGATCACCAAATAACTAAGAAGAACTGAACATACCTGAATGCTATTAATGACAAAAATATTTGTTGCGTGTAAGTGTGAAATGGATACAAGGCCTTGATGAAAAGTATTGAACAAACAAGAGGTTAAATACATTACGTAAGGAGATACTTACTTTTGCCCCACTCTGTAGCTGCAATTAATCTTTAATCCAGTTTTGTTTTGAACCTATGTAAACAAAACTGAAAAAGAAAAAGAAACTGTTTAAGGCTGTCCTTAATGATATGGGCCTTTTTAATTAATGTTAATTATTTCGAAAGGTACAAGCTTCGAATTTGCATACTTTTTAGGCCATTGTGTGTATTTTTTATCCGTTACAATTAGTGAAGAGAAGCTTCACTATTCCACTGAGTTAGTTCTTTATAACTGCTGCCCATCAGAGCTGTCAGTAGATGTTATCCATGAAAAGCCTGTTTACTGTCTGTACGTATAAGAAACTCGCCTTCTTGTGGAGTATCTCATGTTTAAGACCCTGCATGGTACCATCAGCTCCCGAGAGTATCTTCGGCACATAAAGGCAAGCGATGTGAATAGGGAAGCGAGAACAACGTTTCTCGTATTACTGCAGCCGGATAAGAATCTCAAAGCGTCTGAATATTAAGAGATCCGTGGGCCAGATACTACCTGCTGTATACACGTGACATTTATTGATGACGCTTTACGCCCAAGTACCACTCCGCTCTTTAAGAAGTTGTTTCAGCGCTCACTTCCGAGAACATACTGGCTTTACTGGCCTACATGCGTTTCGAAGAACTACTTCTCGCCGAAACACGACAACTGATGACATGAATTATTTAGGCTGACGACATGAGTTGTTTTGATGCGCGCCGCTACTCCTTAAATATTGTGATAAATAAGTTTATATATAATTTAAACGTTTATTGTATAAATATATAATTTGGAAGCTTGGGGTCGAAACGTGTCCGGCAATATTTTTAATTACAATTTGTTCACCACCGGTTATCTGCAATTAAGATTCATTTTGTACATGCTTTACATATTAAGCTGTGCTTTGTTAACAAAACCGACTATTTAAAAAAAAATACAAATTATCAACAAGTACCGTTCACACCTAACAAGTTTCCGAAACTGTTTTCTCCCTGAAGTTCAAGCGTTTGTCTGCGACTATAGTGATGTCACCGGAAATAATTCGTGGAATACTCGATACCCTAGAGTGCACGCCATGGTATCTTCCTTCTGAAGTGATGCACAGACCACTACCACCTAGTGAAGCTGAAAGGTTTTTGTAACCCAGATTGCCTAGGGGCCTGCATTGGACATTATTAGTTTTATTGTATTTGCTGCATTCCACGCAAATATTGTAATCGTGTATACATTGCCAAGTAAGGGGCGTATTAACCATTGTGTTTTTAATTCTGGTAAGGCCTGCAGCATAAGTATGTATATATATATATATATATATATATATATATATATATATATATATACACATACACGCGCGAAGGGCATGCGTCATCCAATATAGACAAATTTTTCTTTGCTGTTTTCCGTTCCAGAAAAAAAGAATTGAATGACACCACAATCCATTTCACACTGTCACTCGAAACTACCAAACAGTGAATTAACATCACAATGACTTGTATGTCAGTTATGCTTTATTTATGTCGAGTCGACTCTCTCCTTTTCTTTGCTCTGCTACCTTTATTAGGAAGGGATAGTCCATCGAATCGAAAGAAGTGCATGTGCAAAAGATTAAGATTCAGTTACAATGAAGTTTTATTAACAATGTTTATTTTAACAAATCGTTGCATATAACAACATGCAGCAAATAAATTTGTGTATTGCACATAAGACATTATATTACACAAAATAATATTGAATATTAAAAGGTATAGAAAGCAAACAATAATTTTAAAATCATGGTAAAACTTTCAAGAATATTTGCTCTCTCTCTCTCTCTCTCTCTCTCTCTCTCTATAGATAGATAGATAGATAGATAGATAGATAGATAGATAGATAGATAGATAGATAGATAGATAGATAGATACATAGATAGATAGATAGATAGATAGATAGATAGATAGATAGATAGATAGATAGATAGATAGATAGATAGATAGATAGATAGATAGATAGATAGATAGATAGATAGATAGATAGATAGATAGATAGATAGATAGATAGATAGATAGATAGATAGATAGATAGATAGATAGATAGATAGATAGATAGATAGATAGATAGATAGATAGATAGATAGATAGATAGATAGATAGATAGATAGATAGATAGATAGATAGATAGATAGATAGATAGATAGATAGATAGATAGATAGATAGATAGATAGATAGATAGATAGATAGATAGATAGATAGATAGATAGATAGATAGATAGATAGATAGATAGATAGATAGATAGATAGATAGATAGATAGATAGATAGATAGATAGATAGATAGATAGATAGATAGATAGATAGATAGATAGATAGATAGATAGATAGATAGATAGATAGATAGATAGATAGATAGATAGATAGATAGATAGATAGATAGATAGATAGATAGATAGATAGATAGATAGATAGATAGATAGATAGATAGATAGATAGATAGATAGATAGATAGAGAGAGAGTCGGCTTGACATAAATAAAGTATAACTAACATACAAGTCATTGTGGTGTTAACTCACTGTTTAGTAGTTTCGAGCGACAGTGTAAAATGGACTGTGGTGTCATTCAATTCTTTTTTTCTGGAAAGGAAAACAGCATAGAAATTTTTGTCTATATTGGATGACGCATGCCCTTCGTATCAAACCTTCGAGTTTGGCTAAATGAGGTCAAGCGTAACAAAAGCAGCATCGAAGACGCACCACGTCCTGGAGCTCCAAAATCATTGATAAAGTCCACAATACTTTTTGGGTGACAAACGAGTGAAAGTGCACAATTGGCAGAGGCCACATGCATCTCAACTGAGCGGGTTCATTTTATTATTCTGCATCATAAATTAAACATGAAAGAAAAAAATTTGAGCAATATGCGTGCCGTGTCTGCTTAGTCCGGAGCAAGCGAAATCGCATGCGAACATCGGCCAACTGTGTGGAAATGTTTAAGAGTAATTCAACCAATTTTTAAGGTGTTTTGCGACTATGGACGAAACTTGGATTCATTACTAAGCACCGGAAACGAAACAACAGTCTAAACAAAAGAAGATACGAGGCGAAACAGCCCCGCGAAATGCGTTCCATCCGCTGGGACCCAAAAGCAATTCTCTTGATTGACTGCTTGGAATAGGGGAAAAACCAATAATGGAGAACACTGTTAATCGCTTTTGGGGAGAATGAAGACAGCGATCGCGGAAAAACCTCTTGGGATGCCAAAAAGGTGTTTCACTATGACAATGTTACGGTCCATTCATACTGCGTCGCCCAGAACAAATTGACTGAATTTCGATTTGAAATGCTTCCGCATCCACCCTATTCATCAAATCTCACTCCCTCGTATTATTATCTGTTCCCGAAACTCAACACTTTCCTGACTGGACTCAAATTTAAGTCTAACGAAGAGGAAAAATAACAGGTAAACAAGTACTTTCAGGTTCTCATGGTTGATGGAGATTATTTAGTTCGTTTGTGTAGTATTATTGTTAGCGAAGGAATTGCGGCAAGAATTTTTAGCCTAAGCTGAAAAAGCTGAATTTTCATTAAACCTAAAAAATATTATGATACTTATTGGAAGGAATAAGACAGACTCAATTATATTTAATGTCTTCAGTAATATATCAATTGTTTTTAATATTACCGAAACACAATATTCAGTTGATGAAGCATTTTAGCAACTAAAACCATTTAATTATGTAACTGTTACTACGGTGATTTTATGCAACTAGTATTATATTGTAGCATTTTATTAACCATTTTCACCATCAATAAAGAGTGTTTATACCTTTGGTATAAAAATTATTGTTTATTTTATTTTTTTTTTTTAATTTTTATAGCATATTCTATTCGTATTACCCTACTTGCCTACAATACAAAAATTCAGAATAATATGGTGAGAATGTTTGAGGAAAAAATACATTTTATTGTATGAGTCAAATTAATGAACAGCATACAGATTACGACATGTTTTGTGTAGGTGGCATGAGAATATGACTGAACTTTATTCATGTTGTCATATTTAATGCACCTTATTCTCAAAGCGACTGGGGATTTAATCATTTATTTCTGCGGTAACCACTGAGATTGCCACGAAAATGGGAGTATATAGACATAGAAGGCCTGCAGTTAACTGTTCACAATGTGGAGGTGAATCTGGCCTCTCCTCTTGGTTATGCTAGAATCTGCATGCGATTCTCTGTCTCATTTACACTGTCCTGAGACGCTGCCACTTTTACATCTTCATCTGAAGTGGTTTGAGTTGAGAAAGTTTTGCAAGAGGTGAGTTCAAGGAAACACACACAACAATACAGCCCAGCCCACTCTCGGGGAAAGTGTGTTGTTACCGTCGATTCTTCCGGAGTGTCATGATCATTATGTCTCGTCCGATGAACAATGACGACCTATCGCGATGAAGATGGAATGTCTGCCTATTATTTTATAATGACTCCAATCGAAGTTTGTCAACCGCCTTCACGGGTCACGTATTATGCAATGGGAAGAACCACGTTCTCTGGTCCAGATGACATAATATTAACATTCGTGGGAGGTGCATTGAAAAACCTTGACCTCTTGAACGTATATCTCAGTATTATCTATTGTTTCTTGGATGGTTTCTGGAAATCTTTTGATTTATATAATGCTTATTAGTATTTGTTTAAACGTTTGATGTAATCATTCATCAACTCAGTGCTGTGGAATCCATCAGCTTTAGCCAAGGGCGCATAATATGAAATACTGAGATAGACTTTAAAAAGCATACTTAGAGGCAGTGCTTGTTGTTAGAATGTGCAATATTTTAGAGGCAAAAACCCATTAAATTAAGTTCATTAGTGAAATTCAGGCACTAGAGCATTTCCACTTTCTACTATTTCAGTAATTAAAAATTTATGAAATGAGACGAAGTTGTAAGATGCTGAAGATAAGGGAAGAATAAAATATTAAAGGGGCCAATTACAAACAGACACAATAAAGGGATTACCGGGAAACCATTTAGACACACTTGTTGATTTGTTTTATTTACGGACGCTCTCTAACATCTCAGGTCATCAGCGTTCCATTCAATTCAGGGCGTGAAACGGCTGGTAAATTTTGCTCAGAGGCCTCTTCTTTCAGTCCTGAGGTTCTTTTACACGCCGTAAATCTATGACACGGGACCCACGGCTTTACTTCATTTCCGAATTTATGCCCAAAAAAACCCACTCCCCTGGCCGGGGATGAATTGGCGACCTTGGGTTTACGAGGCGAGTATGGTACCACTATACCACAAGTACCGACTAGATACACTTGAAGCAATATTTATACAATTAGTGTTCAATTCTTAACATTTTGTATACTAAAGTTTCGGAAGACTGTGACCAAAACCAATTTGAAATTTACACTCTAAGAGGAGGCTAAGATGTTAACACTAATGAAAGAAACCCATGAAGTTCACTTCAGTCTAAGGATCAGAGATCGACAATTTCACTAGTTCGGCTGCTTCCACAAGCCACTCGACATAGGTATTTTCCTTGTTTGTTCCAAAAAATGAAGACAGGTTTTTTGGGCTCCAGTTTGCAAATTGTGAGAGAATCGCGATAATAAAAGGTTTGTTGTGTTTGGCTCATTTTGTAGATTGAAATAGCGCTCAAAACTTCTTTTGTGTCAGCAAAATTCTCCCCCTTAATAATTATATGTGAAAGTATCAATGTCCAGAAGATTTTTATAGTTCTAAAGAAAAAAGACCTAGAAACAAGAGATAAATATCAATACCTATGTATGGCATTTGAAATATGGGGGAGGAGGGATTTAATGTCGAACGATTCAGGAGCTAATTTGTTTATATTGTGGTATACTCTTGGAGCAAATTTGAGCATTAACACTGCTATCTGAAACATTCAACTATATAAGAGTTCCGCAATGTTACAGTTTTGATGCTTTCTACTCGCCACTGAACAAAGGTATTTTCCATGTTTGTTCCCAAAAATCAAGACAGCTTTTCTGGGCCGGTGAGCAGATAGTTTCTTGAGGTCGAATCCTTCTAATCAACTTTGTATAACGCTTGATAATTTTAAGCAGTAGCATTGTAGGATGGAATTATATGGAGGCAAAGTCTATCGATAAGTTAGCGCTCCTAATTTTGATCATGCCACGGTTCGCTCGGAAGGTCTTTACTTACATTTTCTCTCTCTAAAACGCAGGCCATATCATTCGAGAAAATATTTCATTTTTACAAATTAGACATCATTTACATTCATTCTCATTGATTCTTAAAAACATTATTGGTATTGAGTAATACCACTGCTATGTAAAATGTATGCTATCAAATTGGATAAGATTATCGTCTGAGACAAGATCTCATTAGTGATCGTTTGCTGGTTTCATTTTACTGAGCGAGAGAGGAAACGTGCTAGGAATTTGCACAGAAATAAAGCCCCCCCCCCAAAAAGCAGCATGCATTTAAATGACGGGGAAAATACAGTTAAAACTGTAATGAGCTTTATACTAAGACTCCCAAAAGCAACATATCAGATCATTTAAATATTTGCGTAGATAAAAGGGGTGCTCCGGGAACCATGGCTGTAGACTACGCTTCGATTGCACAGCTGCAAGACTTAAAAGTCGAGCCCAGTCTTTCTGTAAGAAAGTCTAGAAAGGTTGAGAGTAGAAACATCACATAAGCACTTTATTACTTGGTACCTTATGCTTATAATAATAATAATAATAATAATAATAATAATAATGGGAATCCGTTCATCTCATTATTTGCTAGCAGCCGAGTATTGACTATTCTACCCTCCAAAAAGTCGGTCTTGGTGATGTAGTAGTAACCATACTTTCCTTCTAAACCCAAGGTCGCGGGTTCAAACCCGGCCAGGATCGATGGATTGTTTCGGGTGTAAAAATCCTAAGTATAGCTTTCTTCGGAAGGGAAGTAAAGCCGTGTGTCCCGTGTCGTACATTTACGGCACGAAAAAGAACCTCAAGCCTGAAAGAAGAGGCCTCTGAGCAAAATTTGTCGGCCGTTTCACGCCAGGAATTGAATGGGATGCTGATGACCTTAGCCGTTAAAGAGTGTCCTTAAATAAAACAAATAAAAAAAAATATACCCTCCGAAAATCCTAAATGGAGGTTGAACCCTTAGATTAAATAGGGGGGGGGGGTCCTTACAGAGGAGGATTTTTCACGCAGGCCTATATATGGACCCATTAAACACATGCCCCCAAGGGGGCTCCTCCGGAAGGAAGGAATGGGACGTAAGATGCACCATGCGGCTAGGAGTACGAGGAGGCGATGCACGAAAGTAGGCAGGATCCCTAACGTTTCCACAGATCACAAGTTCAGACGCCAGCGGTCCCCGTGAGAGCTCATCCCTGGTTTCCTAGGAGCCCGAGGAACCCCCATGCAGACCCCATCAGAAGCCAGGACAAACTTTTCCAGAAAGCAAGCCACCGCTGCACTAAAAGCTACAGCCCCACTCGCCTGACGCTTCAAATCCTGTAACTGAAACTATGAAATGAAATTAAAGGAAAAACCAGAAAGGAAATTTTGTGGAATGCGCTCGCCTAACTAACCAGGAAACACCTTGAAAAAAATCAAGGTTAGAATGACTGGCCCAAAGGGAATTGAAATCGGTACTTCCTGAATGAAAACCACGTTCGCGTAAAGTTTAATCATTCAAGATGTTTTGCACAGGATATGGTAGTATAGTACGGGAACTGAGCTTACTACTCTTCTAAACTCCTTATTTGTGTAATGAGGTGCATCAGAGTTAGCTCAGGAAAACAACGTTCTCACATCTCTGCAATCTCTTTCAGTATATGTTTAGCGCTAAGAGAGATCGGGTGTGGAAGTGAGAGTAAATATTTTATTAATTAAGACGCGCTCGGATATTCATAATAATATGAAAAACAGGAATTATTACTACTTTCTGCCCAATTTTGACGTATGAAAGTAACGGTGATAACGCTTGAGAACTACCAGGCATCTCGTGGTTGTGTATTACTGTTTAGGCATAGCGATAACACCAGACACTCGGAACTTGGTGGGATGGTATGAGGTTATTAAAGTTTGTCCCGCACTTTGTTACACCTTGCCAACCTCGAGAAGTTGCATGCAAGGGGAGTAGATAAACTCGAACGAGATACCGTGCATTCCATTGGTTGAGGTGTAAAGAATGTCTATTACTAGCTATATTAATAACTTACCTGACCGTTGGCTTTAGTTTGTTAGCAAATATATAGTGGTAAGAAAGGAAGAAACTATTCAAAGTGAAGTTCGAATATTAAGGTGTGCGATGAGCAGTCTAGACTAAACAACTGACAGCTCCTCTTGCCCGAGCAACAGAGCGACAGCGTTTCTTTTTTGTGCTGCTGTCTATACTCCATCCATGCTCGAAACCGAGTTCTATAGCAGGGGTGGCCGCGCCGAGTTATGCCCGCAAAGCACAGAGCGAAAGATCGACGTGTGTTATCGATAGATGGCGTCATATTATGACGACTTGGATTACTGTCCGCCACTTAGAAATGAAGCGATGCAGATTGCAAAATTGTAGTTTGATTTGGCGCTCTATAGTATCTCACGTAGCGCCAGAGTTCCAGGACTGTTGTCCTAGTTGGAAGATAGTACATTTTCGAACAGAGTACGAGCATGAATAAAGTGTATTTTTATTAATATGCAATTTTAAATGTTATTTCTGGTATCAGTGTACTATTCAAAATTCACTTTTTTTTGTTTGTCTATCCGGTAAGCATGGTGTAGAAAGCGCCGAACTTATGAGAGGAGCGGGTATGAAGACAAAGCAATCCCGAAAGAAAGCTGTTATAAACATTTAATTTCCTTGCTCTGTTCATTATGGTATGGTTAATAAATTAATTACTAATAACCATCTCAAGTATGTATTGGTGTTTGACATAGCTATTTCATCAACCTGGAACCACTCGTTTCTTTGTCTAAAGTAGGAAAAATAACTTCAAACGCTATTTAGTTATAGTATACTATGGGGTTATATTGAAATGATACTCGTAAAGGATGTGTCAGATTTCGCTCACGAAAACAACGTTTTCACGTCTCTGCCATCTCTTTCAGTACATGTTTAGTGCTAATAGAGATCGGTTAGGAAAGTAAGAGTAAATAATGTATTAATATATTATTTATTTGTTAATTAAAGCAGCCTCACAATAAGTGTAAGGAAATATTCATAGTTTTTGCTCAATTTTTTATGTAAGAAAGCAAGAGTGAGAACGCTGGAGAATTATCAGGTATCTCGTGGCAGTGTATTGCTGTTTAGATGAAAGAGATAATACTTTGACACTCGGAACTTGGTGGGATGGGGCGAAGTTGTAAATGTTTGTCTCGCACTTTACAATCTGATTCAAATATATTTCTGGAACTTTTTTTTCTCTTTTGGAGGATTAAACGATATCACGAAAGAAAAGAGGGGAAAATGCTCAACTGAAATAGGAAATTTATGTCAGAATCCAAAATTTAAAAGAAAGAAAATCCATCCTTGATTCATATGTTGTGGAAATGATGCTACTGTAGCTGGTACACAAGAGAGGGTCCCGCTGTAGTCAATGAGGCGCGTCCATTCCTTTTTTAATTTTTTGAAAGTCTATTATCGCCTAAAGACAACAGAAAGGACGCAAGTATGAGCATGTTTAAAAACAATACAATCTATTACTTTGTTAGCTATACGGCACAACTGGATCAAATATTAAGGATTTCTCAAGAACGCCATTTTCAGGGGTTGTTCAAAAAGAAAACTTTGATCCTTCTGAGCTGAGGGGATCAACTCTTGGAGGAAAGTATTCATTCTGGAAACGAAAATTACAATGAAAACCATGTGTACGGAATTTCTAAAATATTACATAGTCAAATAAGGGAAATATAAGAAGTCTTCTAAGTGTATTACAGATAACTTCAGTGCTTCTAATGATTGTAACTACAACAGGAAAAAGGTCATATCTGAACAAAATAGCTCAGTTTCAATGCAAGAAAATAATGAAACTTCCTAAGAAATATAATTTTTAAACCTAAACCACGAAGCTGTCCCCGGCTCCCCACAAATTAATATATGTAATTTTAAATCAGCGATTCTGTGATTTCTTACAGGTATTTTGTGCTTTCTTTACATAGGAAACTTTGATGACAAATTCAGGTATGTAGAATTAAGATTGAGTATAATGTGTAATTTTAGTAACATTTAAGAAATAATATGTAATATAGCAAAGAGTAAAGATGGACTTGAATTTCACTCTGAACATGCAAGGCAAAGGTTGGAAAAGTCTGACATGTAAATTAAACCCTTCTGGTATGCAGCAGGCAGAAATGTTCGCCCCTCTGGCGTAGAAGCCAGCAAAATTTCGACAGATGTCCATTCGCAGATCATTGACATAACGTGTAATTTTTGTTTGAAGTGAGCTGACTGACGTATGCTCTGCCAAAATTTGTCCAGCAAATAGGAATGAATTTATATGATGTAAACATCACCCTATGAGCATGGTGAAAATAGAACTGGCGGGAATATTTCGAGTCGCTCTAATGGGAACGCGTCAGTTTTTCTGGAGTATATAAGACATAGATTTTGCCTCAAAAAGGGGGCAGTCTCAAAATTCTCCGGACCAAGATAGTGCTGCCGCGTTGCCCGGGCAGTTGGAATAAGAACGACCTAAGTCCGAGGTGCAAGATCCGGCATCAAGGGGGGCCGTCTCAAAATTATCTCAACAAAATTGCTCAGTTCAATACAAGAAAATACTGAAACTTTCTAAGAAATATAATTTTTCAAACCTAAATCATAATTAATAAATGAGGGGGAAATGGGATTGTCATGCTATAGAATGAGGACTACATTGCTTATGTTTCATGGGCTATTACAGTTAGATTATTCTGAAAATAAATTGAACATTATATACTAATATGACATCTTAAAATAAATAACTTGTTAATTACTAGTTTGAAAACTCATAAAATGCACAATTAACATTTATTAAATACACTTTTTAAAATAATTTTATATAATAATCACATTCGGTTTAAAGTTCTTTTATATACAATAAATTTACAATTTTATATCGTGTGCCTTGTGACTCATGTTTCAACCTTCTCTTAATAATAACAAATAATAACAATAAAAAGAATAATCGATTAACAATTTAGCACCACTGGATATGACGGCATAAACCAATCATTCATAAGTTCTTAAGACCTCTTGTAACGTGCTCTCATTTAGCTCTCCAGAGACAGCCGTATCGGCTTCATCTGGTGTTTTGGGCATTAAAGCTTTCTGTGGTTTTCTGTTGGCAAAGTGGAATACACTTATTCCTTCCGCTCTAGATTGAGTTAAGATGGGATTTTCAACAGCTGCACAGCAACACATTAGCAAAGCTTAGTTAAAGTGACAGCCGGCTAAAATGGAGTACCGAGATATAATACCAAGAAGTGTTAAGAAGCGCGGAGTGCTTCAGAGAATGGGGACTAGTGTGTTAAACGCGAGAAGGAGTGGTTTGGCATTTCCATGTACACTTCTGTGAATAGCTCTCTGGTCAACTTGCTCCTGGTGCATAACACGTTGTGCTGGACCTCTTCCAGACGTTGCGAAAATCATGTCTACACGCTGTAGTGATTACAAAACTCACAGTTTCACAATTTCATCGGAAAATCCTACGACATATGCATATGCTAACCGTAAACAAAGCAAAGCGTTTTCTATGCGATGGAAACATGAGCAGTACTCGCTCTGCTTCTCTTCCGCCAAATCATTTAACTGAATATGTCTCATGAATACGTATGAACGTGTAATTTGCAAACTGGATACAGCAGATAAGAAACATGTAACGAATTTCACGTAGATGTTATGCAATAATACCTATGACCTATGTAACATAAAAATAAATGCACGAGAAAGGCAGCATTTATACACTCAAAGGTGCCAACCTTTCATTTGGGTTATTCAAACTTATTGCTTATCAGCAGTCCTATAGTGGAACTCTGGCTTTTACAAAAATCATATCAAGCATACTGCTACCTCTCAGTTCTGTGATAACCTTTTTTTCTTGTGGCATGTTTTACATCTAACAGCTGCTTTTGTGCAAATGTATTCTTAAAGCATCTTGACAAGTGACTTCAGTGTTAATGCGCTTAATGTAGAGCCTAAATAACATCTGATTTTTTCTCACACTCTGAACATTCTTTCTGTAGGAGAGTTACTGTGTGGCAAACACAGCTTTATTTAATATTTTAAACTTTATTTCTCCACTTTCATTTCTAAGATCTGCAATTTTGCCCCAGTTTACATAGAATCACCAGAAAAAATATAACACTGTAAATTAAAATTCCTTTTTGTCATGTCAATTTCATTAATAGTCTCGATATTTTTATAACATTGCTGTCGTTTTTGTTAGTGGAAACAATTCCAGAACTAACACGGTTCATTTTACAAAACCATTCAACTGAAATCAAAATGCTCTAAATCGTAGTTGCTCTGGAAATTCAAACACCAAACAGGATGTGAAAATAAATGGAAACGAAAATTCGCTACCAGCTGACTAAGAAGCTGTAAGCTTTTCCACCAGAACTTCTGTTGCTATCGCAACTGGTTTGAACACTAGATGGAAGTGATGATTTTGTCCCTTTAGTTGTCAAATGATAAGACCTTTGAAAAAAGTCGACTTTATTTCTCTTTAGGATTTTTTGTAGCATAATTTTTTGTAGTAATTTTCGTTGGGAAATCCTTAATAGTTTCCATGCTTACGTAAGATGAAGCAAGTATTTAAAATTCTTGATATTTCAATTGTTTATTTTTTGTGAAATCCAGTACATCATCAACAGTGGTGAGAGGAGAATCGTTCATGACGAAGTGAACGATGATAACACGTCTATTGTTCTTCTAATTGAAAATGGAATGTAATGACGAATTAGTAAACATACGAGTATGTTATGCACTTGGCTGAAACAAAATTAAAGTAAACACCTCTTTTCTCAATGAGTAAGAAAATAAGATAAGTATAAGCCAATAATGCCTCAAAGTTATATATACTTAGAAGGCATGTGAGACGATAGCATAACTAAAGTTGTGCTAAGTAAACGTAATGCAAGAACTAAAGGAAAACTGTCCATCATTCCTGATTCAAGTCCAGAAATGCCGTCCGTAACATGGTTAGTTACAAATTCCATCAAAATTCTAGAAAAGGCCATAAAATTCTAGGTATAAATTCCTAAGCACAATAGAAGACAATGTATATGGAAGACATACTTTCTTATACACTAAATAAATCTAAAGCAGATACAATGAGAACAAACGCAATATCAAAAACAGAAAAGATGAAACAATTTTAAAAACTTACGATTTCTAAAAGAACAGGAAAATATGCTAGCTGATAATGAAAACAAAATCAAACTTTTCAATTAAACATTTATGTAGCTATTACATAAAAATTCGGACTCAACTTATGTCAACTGTCTAATGCCCATATGCACCAACTTCAGTTTTCGGGTACAGTCGCATTTCAGGTGCACAAGCTTGGTAAAATGTTAACTACTCGTCAATGAGCGGTAAAGTGGATAAAAACACAGTTTTGATTTCACAATGACGCTTTCGATTATAAGGCAATATTATAGCTTTGATAACTACAAAACTTATTCTCATTTGGCACTTCAGCCCGGGGTGAGCTTTGGCCTGTCGCGGCGACCTCTGCTTCCTCTACCTCCGTATTACGATTTCATTGATAGAGGGCAGTACTGAAGGAGGGCATGTGATCAGCATGCCGGCACCTCGCAGGTCGCCTATCATGCGGCTTTCGTGATTGAAGTACGCCACCTCTTCATTAGGCAGCTTCCCAACTGGGATCAATTTGAAGAACTGGATGACCAATCTTTCATACAAGATTGCGACTGAAAAACGAAACGGTTCGTTATATTTTAGAGTTGGGTGCATTGGGTACTCTGCACTGCACACATGTGAGAATCCAGTCTCCTGGAGCGGAGAAATGCGAGATCTTCAGTAACAGAAACGTACTGAAAGGAAGTGATTAAAATCTAATGGGCAATCTTTTTCAAGGCTTTTTTGCTTTTCCTTCAAAATCACTATATCAGTCTATTTTCTATAACTGCACTGTACGAATTTTTTAATTGAATTGAATTTTTTTAATTTTTTTAATTAAGTCTTATTTTTACATCCATGTTAATATCAGCATAAAATATATCACTGTTGTAGAGAGTTTCAGCGTACTTTTAACTTTTGTTACATTATTTTTTACAACTTTACAGCCAAAACGCACTTTTACCTGCAAGAATAATTTCAAAGTCATAATCTAGGCCTATTTCACAATTTATAAAAAACACTTAAAGTCTCGAGCTATTAACAAGTCGATAACAAATCGAATTGAATCAGAATCGTGCGTAATAATCACTAGACAATATTGATGCACTTAATTGAGAACCGTGCGTAATAACCACTAGACAGTCTTGTTGCATTTAATTTGATTTTCGTCGTAAAACTGTTGTGATTGGATATTTCACCAGTGTCAAAATTAAATCATGCAATTTCATATCTACAGGTAACTACCCATTCCCGCAACGTTAAAAAGCATTTAATTGCAACATTTCCAAAGAATTATAGTAACCAGGCGAGATAAAATACAAAAGATGCTATAATAATTGAGACTCTTTAAGTTTTCAGTATCATAAAGTAATAATAATAATAACAATTATTATTATTATTATTATTATTATTATTTGCAACATCTAAAAGCACGAACTTTTACAGCTCAGAATTTGGCGCTCTCTAATTACTTTATTTTCCATGTTACCGCTAAAATATAAACACACAACAAAAATAGTTATGAGTTTATGAGCTTCAAATTTGAATTGCTTCAAATCAAGAAAATATCACTATATTCATGCGTAACGAAACCGCGAGCTTATGAGGAAGCGAAATGAATGGTGCACAAGTTTTATTGCAATACCACGATATTGCCTTTATCGCGGTTACGAAAAGGCTTGTAAAACCTTGGAAGAATACAAAACATATAACCGAACACCCTCCTTAATACTACTTTAATAGTTGACCTAATTTAATCTTCCTCTGAGAGCGCGATTACATTGCGTAGATCAATAATAAAAACCCCAGTTGCCAGTTAATAACGAAACAGCTTTCTATTCAAATCAGAGACTCCGTTAGTTAGATAATCAAGTAACAGACAGGTTCTTCAACCACTTCCTTACAAGTCTCGAATAAATAATCGTAAACAGTATCTAAATATGATGTTCTCAAGGCTAGCTAGAAAGCAACAGTTTCTCTGCCCGTGACATAATACTACGTAATGTTTAACGCGCAGTAAGGTCGCGACTGCATTTAAATAGGATTAAATCCCCGAGTCGCAACGTGTAACCAGCGATTACAGCAAATTACATTTTAATGCTACGTTTTCTAACATGGCGTTATGTCGGAGCACAAATAAGAGTTGAGAAACTATCTGTGAACCGAAATGGCAGATAATTGCAGGAGTTTAGACAAACATTCAATTTTGTACACAGAACTAAGAATTAGTGTCAAAATCTTAGCATGCACACAATAATAAATCTAGTGAACAAAATGCATGGGAACATTTCTGCGTAAAACAATTGTTAATACCCAATATTAACACCGTTCTGGATGATGGATGAATCCCCCAACCTGATCAAACGATAATGTGCTTGCAAACTAGAAGAGTGTCTTCGTCTCCCAGCTGGGAAAATATGCTTGGGTAAGGATTTCATTGTACGGCTTTAAAGAATATAAAATTTCTGCTTCTGATTATATTGGTTCAGCCTTAATGTTGAAAACGAATGCTTATCACACGAAAGGGGAATAAATTAAAGAATTTACCTTCTTAACCTATGTTGGGCGCGTATATATCATAAAGTAATTTTTTTTCCCCCTTTTCTTTTCTTCAGAACAGAAATAGCTGAAATGGAGTTCTTTGGATTGAGTGAAAATATCCATCAGCTTCACAAACATTATTTTAACTTTCAAGGGAGTTCTTTGGTGTTTGAAGGCTATTTCATTTATTGGTAGTTGCGATAAGAAAAAATGTTCCGTGCATCTGCATGTTTTTTGGTGATATTTCCATGCCAAATGCAAGACGATGTATGTCGCCGCATTAAGCCGCTGCTTTACAAATGAAAAACGCCTGAAGCAGGTGTTCAGTGTTTCCCGCTAGGTATAAATGATGGAGAAGATGCCTACCTTCAAGGGGCAAACATAGGGTTTGTTTTCATTATGGCAAACAATTGTTAAATTCAACAATTATTTGGAGGATATGCATCAATCTGACCTTACTGTCATGGAATTGAGCTATTGTCTCTGTGTCGAGTGTTGTTAAAATGCAGAAAATCCGGCACAGGCCTTAGACCTATAATAATAATAATAATAATAATAATAATAATAATAATAATAATAATAATAATAATAATAATAATAATAATAATAATAATGTTATTATTATTATTCCATTCTCAGCATCATTATATATAGCCATCACACAAATGAAATCTTAGGCAATGGACAAATGCATTAAAATTTACCCATGCTCACCATAAGCCGAAACCCAATGATGCCACCAACAATTCCCCACAACAGGCGTCATCATTATCATTATAGATAAGATTGCTCTTTTCAGGAAAAAAAAACAATTGGCATGTTACATTCATTTTGGGCAATAGAAACGAAAGTGAAAAGCACGGAGCGTACGGATCATTGAACTAGAAACAATCACAGAATATGTGAAACGTGCTTGGAAGTTGCATTGAGTGTTAGGGGTTCTTATCTATTTGGGTGTTCAGTTCAGAACATGCATTAGGAAAATGCAGTAGTTATTTCATGAATCTGAAGGTTTGTTGACACACATCGGAATACTGTTGTGCTGTTTATGTAAACAGAGAAGCGCAGTATTCAAACAGTGGGAAGAATGAAGAAAACTGGAGATTATCAACGGCGGACCTATGTAATCACTAAGACCAGGATTCTTAGGTTTTACACATTTTGTTTCTTGCTAGCTAAAGGTAATATTTTAACATGATTATCCGTTACTTTATCGCGAGAGTCACATAGTTGAATCTTACGAAACCTAAAAATGGCTTAATAGGACATTGAAACCTAAAAATGACTAAACTATCGTTTAAAAATATTAAAATTAAATTAAAATGTAATAAATTTTAAAATATTAAAAATAAATATAATAATATTTATAGTAAAATTATTTTTAAAACATTAGCCAACAATGTGCATCTTGATGAACTTCAAAAACAAATCATTGCATTTAATTTTGTAATACCCTTATTGTTATGCGTTAAAATATTGGCGAATTTAACTAATTTGTATTAGCAAACTGAATTTAATTTCTTAATACCGTTGTTGTCAACGCTATTTTTCTCAAATGATTCTAGAAAAGACTCTTCTTTCTTTATTATCAGTCACATATTGTTAAAGAAAACTATTGGATGTAACTCTTATTTAGAAGCAAACTGAACGTATTATTAAGAAGCTTTACACTTCCAGTTAATCAACAGTTACAGCAAGAGGCCAAAAGTAAAGACCTGTAAAGTCATTCTAAAATTTGGTTCATTATACTGTGAATTGGTAACGAACCCAATTTTACCACAGATGGCAAAATTGTATTTTGCCAGATGTGACAAAAGCAAGTCACTGTGACCAAAAATTGCATTTTATACAGCATAAAGAGTCTGCAGGTCATATCAGCAGCATAGAGTGGAAACAAAGGACCAGTTCCAACCATTCTGATTCTTTAGAAGACAATTTTAATCCACTTTTATATGAGGCTCTAGCATCAGCAAATGTGCCATGGCATGTGGTACAGAACCCGGAAGAAAAAGTTTCGCTGTAGAAAATCTAGCAATGTATTTACTAGTGCAGTGCAACAGTAACCTAAACAACTGAAAAATATTTAGTTGAGTTTGATTAATTGAAAAATGTCATAAGTGAGTTTGACTAATTGAAAATTTTCTAGTTAAGTTTAGTGCTTTATAAATTAAAATCAAACATTTAAAAAAGTTTAAAAAATTCAGTGATCCAAAACTAAATCAATGCCCTGACATTATAAAGACTTTGAAATTTTAAGTTTAGTGCTTTACAACTTTAAAAAATGCAGTGCGCCGATATTATAAAGACTTGGATATTTTAAGTGTCTCTCTCAGCTAAAGTAAAACAAACACATTGAAACAAAACAAATATACGATAGTATGAATTTATTTTAATTTAATTTTAAGTGTTTATGTAATTTTGAGTTTCAGAACAATCTTCCCTTGTAAATATACAGCCAACCAAAAAAGTTCTATCGGTTTTTTCGCGATCTTTAAATTTCAAGCGTTGGCAACAATTAAAATGTGCAACAAATGAAGTTATGGTGGGAAGAATTGTTGCCAAGAGCTACACTGTTAAACTGCTAGATTAAATTTTCCTTAGTGGTGGAGTATTTCGAGATTGCCTCTTAAGTAATTTTGTGTACTCTGAGAATTTAAATTACGGAATAATGCAACTGCAGCGGCGCGGAGGGAGGAAGTACCAGGACTTCGGTGCTGATGCTGTGATGAACTGACGGTGCAAAGATAATTAGCGATTTCCAGGAAGGCTGCGATGATGGACCACGGACAGGAAGACCAACATTAATAACCAGGCTCCTTTGCGACTATTGAGCCGAACAATAATAGTTCGAGCTGACAAAGAATAAGAAGGCGGCATTAGCCGATATGTTGGCAGCCCATGAATGTATCTCCAAACAACCGAAACTACCACAGCACCAAAAGAAGAGTATTTAATTTTGTGTTTGGAATATTGTGCATCGTGAACTACTGGCAGTTGGCCAATCACTCAATGTCACTGTAAATCTAGACCGCTGGAAAGTGTCTATAAAAAGATGAAAACTAAGAAGCCTGTACCTGTGAATCGCATGTTAATGCAAAACCACATACAGCTAAGGTGGCTCGTGAAACCATTCTCTAGACATTGCAACATCAGATTACATCTTTTCCTTCCTTTCAATAACCATCTATGAGGGCAGCAATTTTGAACCTTTGCGATCTGGAAACTGCAATGGATGACTTTTTTTCTCTTCTAGCCCTAAGGAATTCCGTCACATTGGAATTCATAGTTTTCTATCACGTTGGCAGAAGGTTTTCGATAGCGATGATGATTATACAGTGTCCTCTGTGATGGGGATTTTTCCTATGAGCGAACCCCCATTCATTTCGCCGTAGAGGGGGGTAAGCAAGCCTGCTTGTTTACCTGTTGACCTTGATGACTATCGCAGTCTTAGCGCAGCTGTTCCCTTGTGTGTGTTGTGTTGTTAGTTTCTTAATTTGACAGTATACATAAGGTGTATTATGCCTTGTGTATTTACAACGGTATACCGTGTATGGTCTTTCAGTGTTGAAAGAAACATAGGATCATTTCTTCTCTCTTTTACAAATATTCTGTTACTATGTGAATATCATACTAACACCTTTTTCAGAGAATTAACTCCCAGGGAGCGTGATCGTGCATTTTCTCAACAGGACTCTGCCACTGCTCACGTTGCGAATCATTCCATGAGAACATTTCCAAATGTGTTTCTACAAAACAGAGTATTCGTAGGGATCTCGGCCCCCCAATTTAATAGCATGCGACTATTATCTCTCGCCTAAATTTAAAAAATGCCGTGTACAAAACAAACCCACATATCATATAGAACTGAAAGATAATATTCGTCAGGAAATTGTCCCGATCACTCAAAATGAACTACAGTGAATGAAAAATAAATTTCTAAAGAGACGCCAAAAATGTGCATAGAAGAAGGTGGGCAGTTTCAACACCTCATTTGATAATTATGTAAGTAATGAGTCTCTTAAATTAGTTTGTGTATTGTTGTATGGTTGGTTTGTTAAAACTGATCGTACGGTATTTAATACTTAAGATATTCTTTTATTTAGAATATACTAATTTGAAATGTCTGGTCTGAAAACAAAGGACGGTTTTGGTTATCTTATAAATTTATTTTTAACCTTAAAAGTAAAAAATAAACATTTCTTACTACTGATATGTTAACAGTTACTTTGTGATCCTCGGTAGGGTTTCTGCAGGTATAGTCAGAAGTATCTTAAAATATCAAATCCCTTTAAATCTACTCGACACCTAACAGCTCTAGGCTTCTTGTTTTTCAAGTTGCACTGAAGTCAAATGAAAAAGTGTGTGTGGCATATTAAGCAGTCCTGAGATACCCAAGATCGACCTCAGTATTCTCCAGTCTATCTTGAGATGCAAAGTCAATGCAGTAGGTTCAAAGCCCTGCCTTGCAGCTTCTGGTCACGTGTAAGTCATGCAACTTCCTCTACCTACCACATTACGTATGGTAATAATGTTTGGGTGCCACCCTGTACGTGTGGGTGGGGTCGAGCCAGTGACACTGCGTACCACTCTAGTCCACTCTGCCATATGGTCACGTACATTGTAGTTATGGGTATCGCAGAGCCGCTTTTGGCAAGTTCAAGGTACACCGTTCATCAAGATCACTGTCCCCAACATTACGAAGGACATCTGAAAACACTTTCAATTTGTCTTTATAACTGTGGTCATAACTAATGCAAAATTTCATTAAATACTATTGGCAATAATGCATGTATTGGCGTAACTGAAACTTGCATACTTACTACAGGATAGTCTGATAAATTCTAATGCTGGTGGGTTTTAACGAATGTTTGCCTTTACAACAGTGAGTCAATTATCATAGAGACTATACTTTTCTTTAGGGTTCTGCTTTCTGCCTATGCGTATCGAAACTTGTTGTCAGCATTTTGCCAAATAAATTGGCCATTATTCAGTTAGCTTTGATGTGCTGCTTGACCGCAACACTTCATTGGGCCAAAGGAAGTAGTGATTCCTTTTCTGTGACCTGAAGATGTACCAAGAGACCGAAATAAATCAAGAGTCCTCTGCACAATACACAAATGTGCAAATCATATAAAAATTAATCATTTCACATTATTTATAACACGCTTGGTTTTCTGTAAAGTCTCTGCCAGATGGGCGAAACAACTCACTGAAAAGTACAGGCGCAATCTCATGGCTGTGTGCCAGCGTTTTATTCCAGCGCTATACAAAGGAAGGTGAAGTTTTCTTGGCAAACATGGTGTGAATGGAAACACCATAAATCACCAGGAAAAAGAAAGTCAGAATTAAATCCTCTAAAGGAAAAGTGACGTTTACGTTGTGGACTCACAGCTGCTAATACTGCAACATTGATAAAGTTCTGAGATGCTTTGCAGCAAGTGAAGTCTACAATTGGAACCAAATGCTAAGGCTTATTGTCGAAAGGTATTTTTGTTACATGGCAATGCACGCCACACATGGCCGTACATGTAGAACTTAGCATAGCAAACTAAAAGTAAAGCTGGTACACACTTTCATATTCTGTGTTTAACTGTCGTTTGAACACATTGGGGGAATAATTACGAAGATCCAGTTTTTCTGATTTTCAGATAATGGCGCCATTTGATTAAGCAGCGCATAATGTTTCATCGAGTATATTGATAACGCCCAGAGAAAAAATGACGAGAGACCTCTACTTGGTGGAAAAGTATAATTGTTTACTTACAATATATATAAAATTATGTGTCCAAACATTTCGAATCCATAAGAGAAAAGACTAAGCAGAAAGTAAATGTGCGTTCTTTACTGTTATTTTAATAAATAATAACATTGTCGTGCGGATAATTATGGGACCACCATCGTACATTCGCTACAGATAAGGTGAAAAGCAATTAAAATCCTTGATGACATAGTGACTGATAATAGATGTCAATTGATTCTTTGTATTGTTGCAACACGATGTTATATGAGCAGAGCTGAATGACTTGAAAGCTGATTCTGGTCCTGAACAAAATACATATTAATATCGAGAAGAAAACAAGACGAGATCAATTCAGAGGGATACTTTCCTAATGCGAAATGTTGAAAAGTGAATTCCTTGTCCTGTCACCTGCCAGCAAAAAGGCGAGAGGGAAGAATGTACTGCTTAGTGCGCTCCTACCAAGTGGTCCCAAATGATTAACAGATGTATGTCAGATGACAAGTTTTACTACTACATATGAAGATTTAGATCAACATTACTCAACGCTCAGGTGTTGTTATAAACAAGAAGGAACTTTTCACAAATTTTTTGACTTGCAG
This sequence comes from Metallyticus violacea, assembly GCA_030762175.1. Lineage (NCBI taxonomy): Eukaryota > Metazoa > Arthropoda > Insecta > Mantodea > Metallyticidae > Metallyticus > Metallyticus violacea. The sequence goes on along the minus strand of CM060845.1, from coordinate 77,221,960 downwards.
ATCACTGCATACCATACGGACCTACAAATAACGAGTTTATTGAAAGACAATTTTTTCAAAGAAATAAAACTAAGTTCTTTAAAAATATGCTGTTTTTACATGACTATGCAACTCACTTCCCCTTGAAAAACTTGATCCTGAACATTCGAGTACATGCGAGATATCAGTCTGCATAGTCCTCAGACACAGATGGGAGAAGTTCGCGGCCCCCATTTCAAACTATATCCAATCTTTAATTTTAGCTAATACGTATAGGGAAGCCTTCTTGTTAGCAAATTCATATAGAGCAGGGTAGGTCCATAGCTTCCGGCCTAACCATTTTCTAGGTATGATAAAGACAAAAGATATATTCCACTCTTCAATATAGTTACCTTTTATTGCAATACACTTCTCAAATCTTTTAATTAATATTTCAACCCCCCCCCCCCAAATAGTCAGAAGTCTTGTCTGCAAAATGGGTATACACAGCATCCATCGCTTCTTCGCCACACTTAAATTTCCTTCCTCGAAGATCCTTCTTGACGTTTGAGAAGAGGAAATAGTCACTGGATGGTGGATGGTCGATCTCCTTGAAGCCACATTATCTTCACAGCTTCCTTTGAATAAGAGCTGTGTGCACAGGAGCGTTGTCATGAAGAAGGCGCACACCACCACTCAGCTTTCCTCGCCTTTTCTCTTTGATGGAAGCACGTAGTCTGTGCAGTAGGCCAGCACAGTACTCCCCATTTACTGTGGTGTTCCTCTCCTTGAAGTCAATGAAGAATATACCTTTACAGTCCCAAAAGATTGTGGCCATGATCTTCTTGGTTGACTGAGTGACCTTGGCCTTTAGAGGCGGTGCTTCGCCAGGTTAATGCCACTCCATTGATTCCCTTTTGGACGAGGGATCATAGTAGAGGACCACAGTTTCATCTCATGTAACAACGGTTTGCAACTCTTCTCTCTCGTTGCCAGGCAGAGTTCCAAATATCCATGACAACAGATGGCTGTTGCTGCTTTTGGAATGGATGTCTAGGCATCCATCTTGCACTAACCTTGTTCATGTTTAAATGTTCATGAATAATTCCAAAGACTGTTGTTTAGAAAGACCCAACTTTGCTGCTCTTTCTGCAATTTTGAGCCGCCGGTCTTCTATTATTTTTCTATTATTTTTCCTTCCACAAGAACGATATATTCCAAGGGTCGATCTGCACGCTCTTCGTCTTCAATACTTTCTCAACCCATTCGGAAAAGTTTGGCCCATTCTTTTACGGTAGAATGTCAGGGGGACGCTTCCCCATATACACCGTTCAAACGCTGTTTAATTTCGTTTAGTTTAATTCCTGCTTTTGTGAAGAACTGAATAACAGCTCGATACTCCATTTTGAACATGTCACAATCTTCTACACATAGCAGCCTTCTTTATGTAGCTATATCTGAACAACTGCCAACAGCGGAGGGAGGTTACAGCTGTAATTATTTACTTAACAGATAAGACTTTTGTGAAGGGGATATCCTTATTGGCGAAGCCGGAAACATATGGATCTATCTTGTATATATTTTTTGATTTCTTTGAACATAAATTAAATAATCAAACCTGTTTGGCATTGCATTCCAATGTTTGGCATTGCATTTTTCCAACGGTGTCTATAGCATTTGGCACCAGATCTTGCATCGGTTTCAACCAAAGCTTTCGTATCATTGTCTTGCTTTGAGCAATATCTCGTAAAACAAACATCTGCGTCTTATCACACTGAACAGAAGTGGCAGGCTCAAACAACATATAAAGTTGATAATTTAGCTGCAGAACTACGTGGATAAAGCAGTGATTGGCAATTCATAAGCAGAGATGGGTACAAAAGTGGAAAAAACTTAGAATAATGATTGAAAGGAAGAAGCTATACACAACTTGTCCTAAATTTGCATAGACAAATTTAACAAAATATAAGCTGCCTGATTTACTCATAGTAATCTCAGCAACAGCATCATCAATTCTGTCTTCGGTTAGTGGTCAACAGATTTCTTTTCGGCTTCTTTACTTCGTCACAATACGAAGTTTGTATTACACGTGCTTTCGCTTCTCGTCTTATTTATTTGCATTCTTGCGTCAGGGCAATTAGGTCGGTTGGTCAGCGAAGGAGATGATTAATGATTATTTAGCAGAAGGTTCTCAAGGAGGTTGGAATTTGCCTCTGGGCCGCGGAGGAAAAATGTCTTACCACTCTGTACCCCTTTAAGTGAGCCATTAACTTCCACTCTGTTGTTTAGTGTTTGTTTTTGTTTTACATTTAGTTTTTACTTGAGTGTTTTAATGTTACTGTAGCCTCTAGCAAAGGCTGGTAAGTTCTGATACCACCATCACTCTTGTCGTTACAGCCTCTTTAAAATGGACGTTCAATTGTTTGCTACACAACGGATAAAAGATGCGAACAAAATTAACTAGCTGTTACATGCTTTCTCAGTAAATCATTCTCGACTATTTCCTTGGTTCACCAAATGCTATTACCTGTGGCCATCAACTCACAAACCAATAGTTCGGTTTTATCTCATCTTTCCACCGAATCATGCATATCAGCTATCAAGACCTGATAGACGTAGCATTGGAAACAATTGAATCAATTATTGCATGCGTTCTTCACCTTTTATACCAGTGATGGTAAGTCGAGCGGATTTCCCCTTTTTCGAGGAAATTTCGACTAAAAATTGAGACAAAGGGGAAAAGGAGAATGTATGTATATATTTCTTGATATTTGGGGAAATTATTGATAACCAGCATTTTAATTGCATTCCATGAATTAATTATTTGTTATCCTTTCTGAATGGTTGGACGCTTGTACTTTAACTTCATCTATGACCTGTCCATCACACGTTAAAAGATCTGTCAATCATAGATTTCAACATAAGCATAGGCGAAAATAAACTTGATTGGCTGAAGTCTCTAGAGGTACTTGGTTATTTGTTCATTGTCTTTAATTTTTATCCTTATATGGAAGATTATATATATAGTAAATATACATATATGTATATATAGTATATATACATATATGTATAAAATATTTTGTTTTCTGCCAAGAACGAAAATGTTTTATGAAAGAGACATAACACATGTGCACAAAAATGATGAACTCTTGAAAATAACGGTCGAGTTTACAGGTGTTATTGTGTGGCGGGAAATTCGAGAGTCAAAGCAACAAAGGGGAAGCAAAGTGGCGCACGCAGAGAATGTTTCAGTTATGTTGCAATTGCACAAGTAGTTTTTACAGTTTTGTTGTGCACACGTTTTTAAATGTCCACAGCATCAAGCTCGAAATCACTGGGCACTCCCACAAAAGAAGAAGTAGAGAAAATTAGAAATGAACTTTCAGAAGACGAAAAGTAGTTGCTACCTAAATATGCATAAACGTTCAGAGATGAGCCAACCAGTCCCGTGGTTGGTTACAAAAATGTGACAATAATGGCGAAAATGAAGCGAAGTGTAGTGCTTGTTGTGTAATTTTAAAGTATGGGAAAAGTGAAATTGTGAAGTTGGGAAACTTGAGAGGAAAACAAATAACAAAATGTTAAAATAATTAAATGTACATCATCAGTTACGATATTCTTCATGGTCAGGGAAAAATTGATGAACACCATATTAATGTACAGAAAACTGAGTTAAAACTTGCATATTTTATAGCTAATAATTATGTTGCAATGCACACCATAGAACACTTAAAACCGGAAGTTTAAAGTGCGTTTCTGTATTTTAAAATAGCTAAAAATTAAGTATTACACTCATTTACTTTTGCATTATCTAGATGTGAATAAGTCATTACAACTACTGTTAAGTATACTCTTATTTTCTGCATTAATTAATGAATCAACAGACGTAACAAAAAAAAACTGCATAATTGTCCGTTATATTTGACCCAAAAATGGAACAGTTAAAACTAAATTTTTAAATTGATAATATTGTAGGAATATCAGCTTATATTCAGTGAACATAATTCTTTTTTTAGCTGTCTCCGCGATGTTCCTATTAAAAAATATGTCATTCGATAGCACTTGTTAAATTACCTAGTAATCTAGGGTGAGGTTAGAAAAATTTATAAAATATTGGCAGTTGACTCTGTCTAGAGCTCATTTCAGTTTGTATTTTGCAAGTTTTGATTGAGTAACAAAGGGAAATTTTTCTGAAGAAAAAGGGAAATTCAACACTGATGTATACGTCATTTGTAATATAATAAACACGTATTCTTTTGTATCTAAATATCTCATTTCAAGAGACAAAGCAGATATAGCTAATGAGTGAAATTTACACTTGGTTCAGAAACCGTCATAAACAAATATTCAGTTAAGCAGTGAAAGTATTATTTACAGCTCAATGAATATCAACTCTCTTTCCAACAGAAAAGTCAGTTATCTCTTTCCAAGTAGCAAACTGTAATTACGGTACAGATGATAAATAGAAGTGAAATTTGTTACAAATAATGCTGGTGAAAATATCTACTCTCGCTGGAATCAAAGGAAAAAAAAGAGTTACCACAGAAGTTAAGTAGAACTTTATATATTTTCATTTTGGAGAGATAATTCTGACGATTCAATTGGTAGATTGCAGAAATTATCCTCGAAATGATAGCTGTTTATTAAGATAATATCTGACGAGGTGAAAGGGTGAGAAAAGAGATGCACCATTACCAACTCAGCTGAAATCGAACGTTTTCATAATGATTTGTATCCTAAACCCATTTATATAATGAAGAAAAGTAACCCAAGGTACATTATTATGTATGAATTTGTGTATAAATATATTTTGGAATTATTTTTATTTAAAGCAAAACTCTGCTTGTTCAGATAAATAAGAGAACAACATTTTAATGCTGAAAATAGTAAAACACATTTATTTATTATATCTAATTAAGAAATAAATAAAAGTCGTTATTACGAGGCAGCAGTGGCAACGTGTGGCTTTATGTGTACGGTAAGCTGACAAAATTGATGCAAAATATAATTTATACCTCGAAAAAAACTCTGTAGTGTTATCGTAAAACATTTTCATTTTAAAAATTATGGCATCGTGACTATAATTATTAAATTAAATAACATGTAATATTGAAATAAAGTTCATATTCCACAACATATGTGTGTAAGTGTGTGTTTTACTACACGTTTTAGTTGTTTTAATACAGCTGACAACTATGTAGTTAATGAAGATTCCATGTAAGATAAAATATGAGCAATTAAGGGTGTTCAACAACGAGTTGTAAAACAATGTCGTAGTAAATGGCTTACAATACAAACAAAAACAAGAAAGTATATGTTTTAAAACGATATCGTCTGCATGTTAGGCCTCAGGTTTTACAAATTCCCAGAAAATGGCAGACATAATCAATGGGCTGGGCTCAAAGCTAGACAACACATAATGAAAACTGTACTAAATGCTTGCTCAGGACAGGTGTATTATTGGTAAGGGGCAATAATTCAAATAAAGAAACACTTAGTCGACAATAAAAATTAACATATGAGTCCAGAAACTAATTTTGGGTATGCTCAGCCTTACAGCCTTAATGGGCGTGTCGTCTCTGTTATACAGCCCTATAGAAATTGCTATAGGTAGGCAAAGTTCCAGTTGATTGGCTCCTGATGTTGCCGTCAAGTTACTGTTTAAATGCCTCGCCACTTGCTGAGGAAATTCGCGGTGCACAAGGAAACACTTATTTCAGGGTAGGTTTGTGACACGTTTAATGGTGAATTTAAACTTAAAATAAGAGTTAAAAAACACACACACCCATACACACACTTAACTGCTTAATGCATAGGTATAAGCCTACAGTTATCACAATTACGATACAGTTCGAAGAGATTTTGTTGCTTTACTCTCTTAAAAGATTAGGAAAACTTAGTTATATTATATTTTCGTCTTTCAAGCAGATATAATAATAATAATAATAATAATAATAATAATAATAATAATAATAATAATAGTAACAACAACAACGAACCGGAACGAAAGAGCCCCAACACTTTACGAACCGGAACACGCCTTCCGGTTTGCTCTGGTCCATTTCGAGCCCTGTCTGTAAACACTTTTTTTCTGATATTGGTCCTACAGTTTCGGCGCTCAAACAAGATTATGATGGAAGCCTCCCAAATTCAGGAAATTGGTGCTCTTGGGTCATCACTGGAAACGGTTACGAAAAGAGAAGGGAAAATTAAAGAACAAAAGAAAAATAGATGGGGAGAAGAGAAATAAATTGAGGGAAAGAAGACAAGGAAAAAAAAAAAAAAAGAGAAGGAAGATGCACCTCTACTGAGTACGGTCGCGGAACTTTTTTCCTCAATGGGCCGATTGTCTTATGCTACTGTCTTGTTAACGGTTAACGGTTACTGTTGGAATCTAGATAGATTTTTGCGCCTATGATCTTGTTGTCCTTGTTGTCAAGATCATAGGCGCAAAAATTTATATATATAAAGAGCCGATAATGTCTTATCTCAAAACGGTGTAATTAACTAAACCACTTACATTCATAAAACAATACAATATATACAAATTTGGTGCTATTTCTAAAGAGTTTGTTAAAGTAAGTAAAAACGTATAAAAACCACATGAAACTTGAAAAACAGAATATGTACCTATAGTTCTTACTATAAACATTCATCATTATAGTTCTTTTTCTTTTTATTACGGAAAATACTATATTAGTTTTATTTTTTGGTTAGGGGTTGCTATTGTTAACAGGCGCAGCCGCCTTATGGAAAAGTTAAAAATGTATTTCGCACATGCACTTTTTTTCAACCGCCAACTTGCGTTTTTTCTTTTTTAAGTAAAACAAAGTTCCGAGGATTTAGTGTGCTTCCTAATTTTATTACAGTGAATTTTAAATACTGTAGAAAACTAAAATGGGCTCACATTACAGCTGTGACTGCAGCCTTTTGTAACATACCTTATTAGTACGGCGTTGTTTATAGTTATCAAATGTTATTTGGCTCCCTTATAGTTACGCTAAAGTTGTAAATCAATAGAAAATGTTAGTCATTTTCGGCGCTTTCATAGATTCGCTTATTGACTGCTTGGAGCTTAAATGTCATGTTAGCTGTCTAATGCTGGCATATTGGATAGTTACTGAGTTTGGCGACTTATGTTTGAGCTTCCTTTGTTTTGTTTACGATGGTGACAACATACACAGGCAACGAAGCAGAAATACAAGTGAAGGAAGTTATCATTCCGTTTACCGTACGCTATTGTCTCCAACATCTTGCTGTGATGGGAGAGAGGGAAGGTTGAATAGAAAGACTGGAAGCCCAACAGGTGCCAGTACGCAGCAGCATCTGAACGCAGTATCTCGTTAAAACAAACAAGTGGAGCGACTCCCGTTGCACATTCTGAGACAGGAATGAAACCAAGCGCGACACCTTGCGAAAAAAGAAGAACGAAAACAAGCCTCGAAACAATAAGCTGGGATGAAAGAGAATGCGCCAACAAGAAAAATGACGAACGACTTCCGTCTCAAGCAGTACCAACGGATAACGGCGCGCATTCTGATGTTTCAGAGTAACAGACGAAGATCTGCTGCCAACATCCCAGCTCACCACTAGAATGATTTCGTTTGCCTAGTACGAAAGTATTAATGGTATTTTTGAAAATGCGCAGATATCAAAAAAATAGATTGCAAATACATTATTCGAACATTTTATGGCTGATCTAAAATTATTCTTAAACTTTATTTCGTATGGTATCAGAAATTTATTAAAGAATGAAATGAAATAGCCAGATGTAAAGTTGACGTTGGTCTTTATATTATATCGAGTGGTATTTTTAAATGTTTTCAGTACACAAAAACCTCAACATGATCCAGTTTTTCATCTAAATCACTCAAATAACCACTAAGTAATACAATTTCTAATTTGTAAACTTTTAATATAAACTTATTTAAATAAAACACTAACATTATGTTACTGCCACAGATGCAGAGAATAACATTTTAAAATTGATATAATAGAGTTAAATAAAATGGATAATTTGTATTTTTGTAAGGTTTTAAAGTAATAAAATAGCAGCCGGTATTTCATGATACAGCGCATTGTTAACGTATATCATAAATTAGTAACAAAAATGTAATGGTATATCCTTAACATATACTCCTATATCAATGTTTAGAATAGTACATTAAAAATTAACGTATTTACAATTTTAGTATAGGTGTGTCTTAAGAAAACAAGACACTTATAAGTATCCGTGTTTCACTTATATGTTAAATTAAAGCATTTTGTGACGAAAATGTGGAAAATCACGCAGCAAAAGGGAGTTTTCACACCCCTTTCTCCTAAACCATAGTCTGTACCCACTGAATTTTATGTTGTTAGTATCGTCGTTAAGGAATAAGACGATTATTATGAAGATAAACACAGCCAATTAATTAATTATTAATTAATAATAGAAACAGCTCGTACCTTTTTTTTAAATAACCCTTCCATATCCATATTACATTTACCATCACCACAGGGACAAATAGCAGCGTCCTATGGGCTTCCCGGACCCAGAAGTTCGCTACAGTACCGTTCATGAGAACAATGGATTGCCATTAGACAAAATATCGCATATTAATTTTTTCCCTCTGATACATATTAAAACCACTTTCATGATGATATGTTCTATTCCCTTATTCCTAAATGTAAAAAAGCACAATAATTCAATTTGAATTGCATATAATTTCTGAAAAAAAAATGAATGCATGAGAATATATTCAATTTTGTTATTTTCAAAATGTTCTTCACAAAACCCTTTCACACAGTTATTCAAAATCCAGTAATGTAATGTACAACCTTGAAGAAAATGCATCCAATATTTGAGATCTCAAAATGTAATATGTATATGAAACACGGACAAATCGTTGGTAATTGCTAATTAATCTGAGTGAGAAGTAATTTTATAAAGGAAAACATGGATTATATTTCCTTGTTACAAACGTGTACTGAAATAGTTACATGTATGAAATATTAGGTGCAAAACTTTATTTTTCTTTAGTTTTAACAATATTTTCATCTACATGTTTGCAAGTCATGACTAGAAAGAGTAATTTTTAAATGTAAAAACAATTGATACTCAAAGAAGATGGAACATCCTAGTGAATAGTGTTCAACTCCGTTTTTACTACTGTGACACCACCTGCGGTAGATGTTAATGACACACGAGATGAAATGATAACTTGGATAATGGGAGGGAACCGTTCTATGTTTAGATATCCTGACATTAGCCATTGATTAGGTGAGGAAAATATGGAGGAAAATAAAATCGGTCTATGAGGACGGTTCCAATGAGATTCAAATCGCATTCATCGCGTTCATGCTTCCGTGCCTTAGCGACCTCTGCCATCTGCATCGATGGAAAAGTTATTGTTTCTAAAAACATTTAAACAAGTATCTATATCTGGTCATTGTGCACCTATTACACACACCGGACTTTAGTTATAAATCTTGTCCGGTCATGCGATATTTCATGTTGGGAATAGAAGCATGCCGCAACCAGCGGTGCCCTATAGCTCCACTTTCCCAAACCTACCTTACAGAAAACACTGAAATTATCTTCCTTCCTCCACTAAACAGGCACTGTATCGGGAAAATACTTTCTGACTGAAATTATTAAGTTCGGTCTCTGTAATGATTATGATTTATTGCTAATCTTTTCCTTTACATTGCGATATCTCTACCAGAACTAATTTCGGGAGTTATTTTGTTAGCGAACGTTCAGATTTGCAAATAAGTTTACATATAAAAATGTGCTGTTCTAAAGTAAACTGTATGACCATGTTTGGGAATTAATGTATACTTCCGTGACACCAGCAGGGAACGGTTTCAGAAAATGCCGTTCAAGGACATGACAAAGGATGGGAAGCGGTGTTTAATTAAACACAGGCATCGTTGGCTGTTGTATAATGACCGAATTCATTCGATCCCCAGCCGACAGCCTTTGCGTTGTACTAAAACACTTGCCGCTTTCCCCAACCTCCTTAATATCCTTAAACGGCATTTGCATAAGTCCTTCGTGATGCGCTGTTTCCACAGTTTATATCAACACTTTCCCTTGCCTGAGCCAAAGACTCTAAACAGAACTGAGGAGGAAGAAAGAGCATATTAATGAAGTATAAACCATCCTGTTTTCCGCTCGCTATGGTGCTGGATGCAGATGGAATAAGCGCGGTGATGATACGCCTAGTGGCCCAGACGTAGAGCACTGCGGGAGTGGACAGTATTTATAGCTAAATGTGTGTTTTTTTTAATTGCCAAGTGGATAAAATATCCACTGTTTACTTACAAATAAATGTCTGACTTTCAGAAAAGAAAACTAGTAAATCTTTGTGTTTGCCACCTTTGAGTTTGAAGAACAGGTATGCCCATTTTCTCTCTCCTTGTCATAATAACAAGGGCCATATTTCAGCACCATTTTAAAAATCGTTTGTTTGTTGTGCTATGCAATAATGTTCTATCGTTAATTTCAAGCAAACTTAAGCAGTGATCGCTGTAGGCAGAGGTAACAACTGAGCTATAAAACTTTTCTCATTAGCATTGCGTGAGAGATGATCATTTATAACAGCAAAATGACGACGGTGATAATAGTCGTATGTCTGGAAAGCATAATTATCATCTCAAACACTACTGCCCATTATTTCAGTACTCGGTATGTTCAGATCTGTGTTTACAATTACTTCAAAATGCGAAAAGGAAATTAATATTCCTCCTGTCTGTGGTAGGCAATGGCATAATAAGATTTCCCGACTAGAAATATTTTATTCCATCATCGCTGCATGTAACTGCACGTGTTTAATTATTATCTACGTATTAGAAGCATAACTACGAACTACGTTTTATAATGGTTATAAATAGCATACTGGTGTTTGCGATGACATTATGAAAGAGAGGTTAAAAGGGTGTTTCTAGATCAGACGTTATTTAAAGGCTTTTGGGAAGAATTGTGGGAATGATCAGGAAAAATTAAAACATTTAAAAAAACCTTTGATTAATATACAATCACGTGAAGCACATTACTGTTACTCAAGAACGACTTGCGAATTTTTAATTTTTTCCCCCCTTCTTCTTCTTCTACTCGCGAATGTGCACTTTTCCTTGAGTTCTTTCATTAAAATTAATGAATAATAATACGCCAACATACACTATTTAATGTAATATTATGACAATTAATGTTGTTAATGTTACACTTCAATGCATATCGTGAAAAAATGTGAATTAATTTTTTGTTTATAATTTATGTTATTAAATTTTATAAACCAGTGATGTACAACTTTAAAAAACAAACAGGTTACGAATTTTAGGATTTTAAACTTGAGTTAAACGTTAGGGGTCTCAGACAACGATACATCCTTAAAGGGTATACCATATGTGATCAAGGAAAGTTCAGAACCGTCTGCTGTAGTTTATTGTGAATTAATAATTTCTTTCTTTCTTTCTTCCTTCGTTTCTTTTTCTTTCTTTTCTTTTCTTTTCTTTTTTTTTTTTTTTTTTTTTTAAGGTCTTTAAAGATTTCTGGTTTTATTTCGATGTTATTTTTATTACTAATAAATTAAGGCGATTTAGCACTATATACAACCAAAACTAGATACGCCGAATAACTTATAAAAAATAAGAGTGCTGCCTACCGGTAAAAAATAAAGAAGAGAGAAAGAAAACGAAAGAAGTCGATACAATGTCGAAACCAAGCGGGAGATCCATAAAGAGATGATTTTTTATGTGCAACTGTTATAGAAAACTGCTTTACACCTTTCGGCATTGCAGTGAATGTTGGCAACTCTGAGACGACAAAAGAAGACGAGATCTGCTCCAGTGTTGCATCCGATCAGCAGGCAAAGCACGTTACAAGATCCGCTACTCGGATCAGCTAAAGACAACCAACGTCTTTGTTGTCGCAGAAGAGAAGCAAAGGACAGTGCTGGAGAACTGTGGACAATTTCATGAGGGAAAATCCGTTCCCGCACCAGAAACGGCATGAAACCTTCAATGAACTTTTTTCTAATTGTGTAAGTATAGAATTAAGAGAATCCGTAATTTCTCCACTATTTTGTAAAAATGAGTTAACTGTGGATTATGTATTCTCACAGATAGACGCACATTCCTTGCTAAATAATGAACCTTCTTCCGAACTATTTGTAAAGCCACATCAGAGAATTAAATCCATAAGTAATTTCTAGAAGAACCCTCACTCCAGGATAGAGTTCAGTTTAGCAATGAAATTATTTTCAATCTCAATCTGGTAGGAGAAACTCAGTTCACTGCAATTTTGTTTTTGTTACTTAAGGGGAAGAACTTGTAACTCTGCCTCGTAAGTTACCTAATCTTAATATAAACACCTGCTGTCCAAATGAAGAGTGTTTGTTATTCTGTTTATCATCAGTTGTAGTTAATGTTCAATGTAGTTTAATGTTATACAATAAATATTGAAATATTTACGCCTATCATTACAAATTAATTTCATACACATTAACTAGACGGAAAGGGAACCAATTAAACAAAAAGAGGACATCAAATGCAAGGTATCCAATCAATCGCTTTGAATTTATATACAATGCCAATCTACCTCGTACTTCACAGTCCATTGATGTTATCATTAGGCATACATTTGGCCTTAGTCTACCTGGTGTTCAATCCTCAACATAAGAGGAAAAGTTGCCAATTAGCCAATTAATTCAGAAAAAGCAAAAGACATTAGAACTATTTTTAAATATATCGCACCTGAGTAATGATAATGGTATTATTATGAAGACACTGTAAACCCTTAAGCAATAGAGGTAAAACAATCAGTAATGTCATTTCATAAACAAACATAGCTCCTTTTTTGTTTTTGTTTTTTCAGAATGTGTCCAAAATTATTAAATAAAGCAGTTTCTTTCACGCTGCATTTCTGGCTTGCTATACTCCAATCCTATCCTTTTGCAAACTCATTTTACGACAAAAAGAATAATTTGGAATTCAGTTCTAAAAGGCCCTTATTTTACAAACGTTTCATGTTAATATTTACGCCATTGATGATACAAAACACTTTACCCATGCCAAGGTGCAAATGCGCTGTACAATGAGAATTAGTGATCGAGATAAAGCAATCTTTGTGTTTTCCTCAAAAGTAACATAAAATGGAGAAAGGGACTTTATGACCGATTCGATTTCATGTAGGAGGCCCATGTTCGGTTCCTGGTATTTTCGAAAGGGAATGGTCTATAACGGAGACACCCAACTTTATTGGAACACTTCTGGAGCTAATACAGTCTAGAAAGCAGGGATTATGGTTTTATTGAGCTGTCCTTGAGTCCTTCATTGGCTTCTCTACTTATGAAACAATTACTAAAGTAAAAATCTTTCATTTAACGAAACAAAGCATTGAGCAGTACTAAACGTCCTATATGATTAATACTTTTAATCACCGCAGAACGTTTATGCGAATGTTTTCTTTTGGCGAGAGTACTTGACAACCTTTTTTATCTCTCATGCTTATATCGTACAAATGTCAAACGATCAACGTCGTCGTTTGTATTTTGTTACTTTCATGGAGTACACAGAATTTAAGCAATACAGCAACGATAGTGCTCGAAAATAGCTATACCATCTCTCAAGATTTGCAAAATGACAACTTTTCGCCAAATAAAATGCTCAGAATTAAATTTTCAGTTAAGAACGTCCATTATCAATCAACTGCACAATATACAGGCTGTACAGTCTAACAGAATACAAAGCTGCTAGCGACTGGAAAAATCCAACACAAGAAAACTTCTCAAGTTGATATATGGCGTCTGGAACTTGACTGATGTCCTCTGTGGCACGCGACATCAAGTTTGGAATCAGAACAGCTACTTGGATATGCCGTCGGCTTTCTGCATATGAAAACAAGGCAGCCAACCGACCGGACTGTTTAAACGGAAAAGCACGTTCTCAACCCTAGCCAGACCATGATACAATTTTCTTTGAAGTAACTAATGACATCGCAATCAGTGACGTAACGTGGCACCACGAGAAAGTTATTGCTGCTATTTGAGGTTAAATTAATAATTTTGAATTCAGATGTTCTCCAGACATAAACTTCAAGCCTATCCACAGGAAAGCCAAACGTTTTATTGAAACTAAACCGCAAATGTAGATGTCCACTATTTATATAAGTACACTCTCTCCAAAGAAAGAATAATGTGACGTACACGTTCTTGAGACCTCTCTGGCTCTTGGACACACCAGTTTTCTGATTTTAGTAGTGCCATTTCCTCCTCCCATAAAATATAGTCCTAGCGAAATGTTTCCACCTAATTTTTATTAAAGTTCTAAAGGTCATTTTACATAAAATGTTTCTTTTGTTTGCTGCCTTGTGTATTGCCCAGTTGATATAGCCAATTGGTGTAATCAAGATTTAATAATGAATACTCTATTTTATATTAAAATTTGCAGTTTTATGATGTCTATAAGTGTACAAAACATATAAAGGCATTTAAGATATACGGCTGCCTCATATTAGTCCTGGAATGAATGAATGGTGTTTAACGCCCGTTTTTGCTAGAGAGGCACTAGAGGCGATGAACACTGATGGATGATACATGAAATGAAATGATATATTGGGAAAGGATATATTTTTAAGAAAGGAATCGCTCCAGGCCTAAATTTAGGGTACTTCCCCGGCATTTGTCATTTATGACTGAGGAAAACCTGGAAAAAAGCTCAGTCAAGGAGGACGGTCCTGGCGGTACTCTAACCCAGACCTCCCGCTCACGAGCCCGTGCCTTAACGACCTCGGCCACCCGTGGCGGTTTTGTCCTGGAAGAAAGCCACTGTATTGGCCGGTACTCCCGTTAGGCGGTCTTCCTTATTCCCCTTGACACTCGAGTCATTCGTAATCTCAGAATCGCCCAAGAACATGTGACTCATGTAGCAGAGACGGGAGTGATACTAGTCGTAGTAGAGTTGTTCTAGTGGTGACATGTTTGTTTTAAAAAATGCGGCATTTACTGCGAAAAAAAACCCTTATTTTTTCTTTATCAAATGCATTTAAAACTATTCTTCTTGTTATACTCGAAGAGGGTCTATTTTCCTTGAAGTGCTAAACAACTGCTAGCGAAAATTTTTGAAACCATGGGTACAGTATTGGACTAAACACCATCCCGGAAACAAACGACTTTAACGGAGGGAAAAAACCGATGAAATCGCAGCCAGTTTAGAGAGTAATAGCTTAGTTTTTACAATACTTGTCAAACTCCGTTTCTGTTAAAAAGAGTATTTTAATTCGGGGGAAGAAAAAAAAAATAATAGTGGAGGAGACAGACTTTTGAACATGGTGATACGTAATCTCTATTATTAAAGTTTCTAAGTGTGCACTGTTTTCCTTAGTGCCCACCTCTGAACATGATATAGTAGCGCTGGTTAAAATGAAACTACGTATTATTCAGAACATATTGAGCTTAAGTAGAGATAGGTATAATACAAAAACCAAAGAAACAATTTTTTAAAATAAATCTTGCACTATTATTATTGTTGTTGTTGTTATATTGTTGTTATTCTATGTATTATTTACGCGTATGCGAGCTCATTTCCTGAAAATTATTATTTAGGTCATTTTGCATATTCTTATCGTCTGTAGGGGAAGTCGTTTCAATGAAAGCCCTTGTTAATCTGTGTGTGAAAGAAACTCCAACAGCGCCACAACGCTCTATTTGCAAACACGTGCAAGTGGCTCAAGACAAACGTGCCAACTGTCAGCATCAAGAGGCCTTCGTGGTCCTCACAACTTTCTTTTAAGAGTCGCTAATTCACAATGCTGATAGCAATTATTCTTTGTCTAAACAAAGAAAAAAGTTTTATTAAATGTTGGAAATCTTTCTACCCTTAAGTCTTTCTTTATTAAGAGGAAAGCGCATATGTATTTACTGCCACAATTTAGAGCTTTTGATGCACATCTATTGACAATCTACGCGCGTTTTCTGATGGATTTTATCTAAATATTTTCCACGCTTAGGTTTCAACCGAAGGGTCGCGGACGTTCTGGCGTGTATTTCTCTGAATTCTGGCCTTGAGCGCTTCTTTTATTGTGTGGTCTTGGGGATAGACGCCTGTTAGCCTATTTATTATTTGGTTTATTTACGGACGCTCTTTAACATCTCAGGTCATCAACGTCCCATTCAAATCAGGGCGTGAAACGACTGACAAATTTTGCTCAGAGGCCTCTCTTTCAGGCTTGAGGTTCTTTTTCGTGCCGTAAATGTACGACACGGGACCCACGGCTTTACTTCCCTTCCGAAGGAAGCCATATTTAGGAATTTTACGCCCGAAAAAATACATCTGTCCTGGCCGGGTTCGAACCCGCGATCTTGGGTTTAGGAAGCAAGTATGATACCACTACACCATCAGGACCGACCCCGTTAACCTATCTGTACATCTGTTGGCTCTAGACAAAGTGGAGTATTTTGTCAAGATATTTATATAAAAAAACGCCGAAAAGTTCTGTTTACATAATAAGGATGTCTTAAAAGTATTTTAAAAAGTTATGACAAAGTATTTAAAATACAGATGAGAATGTTGAATAAAGTACTCGCAAGTTGTGACAGTGGAAAAAAATTAGGTCAATATTTCCAAAAAGTTTAAACAGAATGCATATATTTACTAAGGAAATACTTTTCCATGCAATTTATATTTGGGGCTAGTAACATTTTTAAAAACTTTAAATACGAACAATGGGAATTTATAAATTGCGCGAAACATATTTAAATGTACATTTTAAAAATACCTAATAAATTTTGTAGCTAAACTGTTTAAATATTAAGATTAACGTTTAACATTACCAGTTCGAAACATCTGCTACACTAGTTAATAACATTATACTTCGTAAAATGCAATGCAAAACACTATACCTGCATTTACAAGCATAGCTGCAGGATACCCCTGTCATACAGTACGCAGTAACTGGGGAGTACATTTCAATCAGAAGTTAACACATCATAAGAGCGGAAGAGTGCTTTCGGTCTGTTTCCTTCATAATCGAAGTAGAATCATGTTAGACAAAAGTATGCTTTTCAAAAACTTTTTTTATATCTGACAATACTTTTTTCTATAACAAGTGCGCAGAAAATGGGTGGCTTTGTAATAATGGAAAACAACAAGATAATAAGCATTTAAAATATAAAGGCTGGGTAGTAAGGTACAACATGAGTATTCTAAACAATTATGTCAATCTCAAGACATGTGTGAAGCTTTTATTGCAGCTAATATTCCACTTAGTAATAATATACTGATTAAATGTTTTAAAAAAGATGCTCCAAGACACAAATCAGACTGTTTGACAATGCGGATATGTATGATAACCATATAAATGAATTTAGAAATAAGTTTGAAAATGGGAGCGTTTGGGTTTCCAACGACGAAACTAGATTCCGTGGGGCATCATGTTGTCAAGTAGATAAAGTTAATCCTACCTTATAACATGCGAATCATTAGATACTGTTAATTACTCTTTCGTGTAAGAGCATTTTAAAGGGCTATAGATATATTTTGACTATCCTGTGTGAAGTATATAAATTTGTTCAGGATACTGCAACTTATATGATGAAATCAGTAAGATTTTTTTATGATACGTGCCGTGGTATTGCTGAGGATGCGAGGGCACAAATTCACATAACTAAAGTTAAAAAATGTTTCTTAAGGCACCACGTCATATTTCTTAATTCAAACAACTAAATTCCAGAGTGCTCTTTCTCTGCATACAAGTAGCAGCAATAATATAATCTTCCTTTTGTGAGTAACTACTTAACAATCAACTGTTCTATTTCACACATCGAACAACCTCTTACTGTTAAACCCTGTCTACCGTCGTGCTGCTCATTGTGTGACAGGCTCTACTTGTAAACAGGTACAAAGATGTCGCATTGCTTATTTTTAGCAATTCTTTTTCCGAAGTGTAATAATATAAAGCGCATTAGATTATGTTCTCACATTTAAAATGATCATATCTAGTCAGTGTCAACAGTAAACGAAACTGCAGTGTGCGACATGTGTGGGTTATTTTTCATCTCTCCATTATTCCTTGAGCATTTTACATGTTAACGTTCGTTCTTGCAAGAACGAGAATTGTCTGCTTATATCGGCTGTAGGGGACGTGGCCATCTTTTTCAATGGCTGCCTTGTTTGTTTTTCTCTGCCAGATACTCAGCGCCACAGATCGGACAACCCGCATGATGCACCAATCGCACCAATACCAACGGTAATGTCACAACATGTTATAAACTGGCTATTCATTAGCCCACTGTTTCGGCGTTCTTTGACCATGGGGCACAGTAACTGTATTGTTTCCAGAACAATAAGTACTAAAAATCCTTCCCACACAACAAATCATACTCCAGACAACTCTACCGAATTAATGAAAATTAAATGAAACCGCAACCCTCTAACGGACGCTTAAAGAAATATGAATTACACTTGTGTTTAATAATTTCATTTTAATACTTTATCATTAATATAGCACATAAGCCCGATAAATTTAACTTTTAAAATAATTTTAACACTTTATAATTGCATGTAATTCTTTCACATAGGTGCAATTTATGTGTTTTCCAAGAATAATTCAAATTTTCTACCATACTACGATAAAAACCTTAAATGAGAGAGAGAGCGCGCAAATAAGGTAAATACTATTAAAAGCTATGAACAACTCACATTCAAATCTCAAGAGCAAATCTTGCAAGGGGTTCCTATACGTTTATTCTGATGGATTTTCAGTTTTTTTTTTTTTTTTTTTTTTTTTTTGTAATTATATTATTACTGCAATTTACACCTGGAAAATGGGACTGTAGCCACCATGAATTGTACACATTGTTTTCACTTCTTTGAAATGAGGCATACGTTTAGGTATTTGGTGAGGAAGTGTTTCTTAATCTGATACGAAGAGAGGACTGATTATGGACACCGTGATGTGTGCAAAACGACGGAAATTAAATAATTTTAGATCATTTTCAATTTCAGTGACTCCTGATTTCGAAGCTCTGTGTCAACCAAAGCAAGCTATTTATAGCCATCTGTTCATCTGAAATTCGGTGATGTTGCGTTGTTTTGTTTAAAATAATTAAACCACCCCTGTTTACGCCTGCTTGGATATCTGTAACTATATAAAATATTTCAATAATATAAAAAAGTCATATATGGATTTAAAAGTGTGAAATATAAAATTCAGACATTACAGATGCATTATGTTAATGCACCATTAACTTAATCTATTTAATTTAAGGCATATTTTAAATGTAAAATAGATGTCTAAATATTTGAACTTGCACAAATTAAATATTTTAAGCGTTGTTGCGTCATTTTTGGAAGGAAATCCTAAAGTAGACCAATTTATCTTAACTAGAGCAGCTTTGGGCTAATTTAAGATTGTTACAGTTTTTATTTAAACGGGAGGGGGGGGGGGGTTGCTGAGCTCAGATATATATGAAATGAGTTTTCAAGTGGAACTGTGACCGAGAACCTGAAAACAGGGGGAAAAGTTCTTAAAGTATGATCAATTTCGTTAGTTTTTAGTCACCGTGCATTAACTTATTCATAGTTCTACAGAAAATGTTCAAAAAGGTCAATAAGATACTAGGCTTTCACGTGCCTCAACTGCTGACATTTTAGTTTGTATGCAGGCAAAGAATTGTCAATATGTTTGGAATATACAACTGCCTTAAGTGTAGAAATCCAATGGACTGAGTTCAGGAAAACGAGCAGTGTCTGTGTCAAACGACCTATTAATTTATTGACCTAGACTCGCTTTAGCACCACGAGGAAAATGAGATGGGGCTCCATCAAGAATTAAACACATATCGCTTATCAGATTTAACGGAATTTCTTCCAACTAAGCATTTCAATAATCCTTCGTCGATATCTAATTTATAAAATAGCACTACTTTCTCTGACGACTAGCTGGCGCCCTGGCTGAGTGGCCACCTCTCGCAAGACATCCGGAATCGTAAATGGGATTTGTAGCGGTCAGATTTTATTGGGTCCTTCAATTTCCCCTGCCACTCTTATCATCATCATCATCATCATCATCATCATCATCATCCCAACCCCATCTTCACCATCATTCACCGTAATATAGTCCGCCGATTATCCTCGTGCGCACACGCATTTAGAATGAGCTACACTTCTACCCTCTGTCACTCGTGTGCAGAACTCCAATGCCTGGCCGGCAAGAGAGTTGGGATTAGAACTCACTCTTTGGTAGCTGTGGAAAACGGCAGAGACCTTTGACTATACACCACAACACAACTCTTATATATAAAAAGGACAAAATTACCTTTGTTTCTTTATCAGTACACCACCAAACAAAACTTGCTTCAACTAAAAAAACTAAATGAAATTGGCATTATGTTTATAAAAGCGTTTTTACTTTTTTTTTTTTAAGGCCTTGATCAATTCCCCAGAGTTATTCCATATGTTAAGTTATATTGTAATAAAATAATTATTATTTACAATTTCGGCTCTACATATGCATGCATTTGAACGATTTGCTGTTTGCAAACCACGCAATCAAATTCGGTTTAAAAATATTTTATTCATGAAAATATTTTGGCATAGCTGAATTACTATTTCTCCTCGGACGTGCTATTCTATCGCTTCTACTGCGTGTGAAAAACAACCACAAATAAGAACTGTTTGCTGTGGTAGTTTTCCGAAACATGGCGTTAGCTGCGCAGTTGCCTTCCAGCATTTTTAATATTTAAACTGTGAATTATCTCTGGGTATTCGGACAAGGTAGAAAAACCCCAGAATTTCCTTTTCTTTCCCAGGAAAATAGCTAAGTATGTATAATTTTTCTTCCGTAGCTTTCTAAACACCTAAACATATTTTCAAATTACTGACTAGTACGCTATGTGCAATTATTATTCAGGTTTCAATACTGTAACATTTCCACACAGAAATATATAAAGCGTTTACTTACCTAGCTCCCACGACGACCTGGTCTCTTGAAATATCGAAAAGAAGCTGTGAAAAAGTCGTCACGCCAGGATCGACGAAGCGGTCTGCGCTGGGCAGCAGATCTGAAACATAAGTTTAAGATATGTTAGAACAAAGATATCGTTTGGGGCTCGGTCCGAGCTCAGGAACTTTTATCTATAGCTCTAAAACAGGTAAATTTTTATTGCTACCTTAATTTTTATATGCAATTCTAAAGAAAGATTCTTCGATGTTTTAGGTAAGGAAGGTCAAGGTTACAGCATATAACTGGCTTTCATCTCTTTAACAGTCACTGCCCTTATTGTGAAAAGTAATAATGGGTGCTTGTATGGAGCATCTGCTGCGTTACCAAGCAGAGTGGAGTTCGATTCTTTGAAGATTCCGCAGTCAACCATGAACTTTTTCGCTCAGAGCATCCCATAACCTATATATGAGGTCTCTTCAAAAAGTATCGTGAACTTTGAATTTCCACTGGCTACATATATTCGATTTTCGATTGTTTTGTGGCGTTATGTTGGTACTCATGTCTCTCATTTATGTTGACAGCTCGGCCATTTTGAATGTTCAGTTAATTGTTGACAGCTATTTTGCTTGGACATGTTTTGGCTCGTCTTCGATTTTTGCCTATTCCAAAAAATGGAACAAAGAATCTGTATAAAATTTTGTGTGAAAAACAAAATTAAGTGCGCGGATGCATTCCGAATGTTGACTGTGGCATATGGTGAAGCTACCTTGGACCAAAGCAACGTTTATCGGTGGTACAAAAGTTCTCAGAGGGTCGAGAAGATGTGAAAGACGAAGAGCGTCCCGGACGCCAGAGCTCGTGAACAACAGACGAAAACATTGAAGAAGTGAAGAAAATAGTATTGGCTAATCGTCGAATCGTAGAGAAGTTGCTGAGGACCTAAACATATCGATTGGCTCGTGCCATTCGAGTTTCACCAATGATTTGGGCATGAGACGGGTCGCCGCAAAATTCGTACCAAAGTTGCTCAATTTCGACCAAAAACACCATCGCATTAACGTTGCTAAGGAACTCTTGAACTCTGTCCTCGTCGACCCAAATTTGCTTCAGAGGGTCATAACTGGTGAAGAATCGTGGGTTTATGGTTATGACGTGGAAGCTAAAGCTCAATCATCCCAAAGGATGCTGCTACACGAGCAAAGACCGAAAAAAGCGCGCCAAGTTAGGTCGAATGTGAAGGTTTTGCTTACAGTTTTCTTCGATTGCAGGGGCGTGGTGCATCATGAGTTCTTGCCACAGGGTAGAACGGTCAATAAGGAACATTACCTGCTAGTTATGCGCAATTTGCGCGAAGCAATCCGCCAGAAACGCCCGGATTTGTGGAAGAACAAAATTTGGCTTTTGCACCATGATAACGCCCCTGCTCACACATCGTTGCTTGTGCGCGAATTTTTGGGCAAAAACAACACACTTATGATGCCGCAGCCACCGTACTCCCCAGACCTGGCTCCCTGTGACTATTTTTTTTTTTGTTCCCAAAACTGAAGAGGCCCATGAAAGGACGACGCTATAGCAAGATTGAGGAGATGACGGCATCGAAGGAGGAGCAGAACAAGATCACAAAAAACGATTTTTTAAAGTGCTTCGAGGATTGGAAAAAACGTTGGCACAAGTGTATAATATCTGGTGGGGATTACTTTGAAGGGGACAAAATAGATATTCATGAATAAACAAATACTTTTTGAAAAAACACAAAATTCGCGATACTTTTTGAACAGACCTCGTATATGGGTCGTATCAAAGTGTTCTGTTCAAAAGTGAATTGATTTTTTAAAATAGTGTTTAACGTCGCTTTTTACTGCTGAAGCATCACAGGCGGAGGACATTGATGATACGTGAAATGAAATGATAAATTAGGAAAGGATTTTTTAAGGAAGGAAGGCAGGAAAGAAGTGTTCCAGGCTTTAGTTTAGGGTACCTACACGGCATTTACCATTTATGAGGATCCTGGGAAAGACATTCACAGACAGTCTTATAAGAGTCGAACCCCACGAGTGCGCGCCTTAACGATCTTTACTACCCGTGACGGTAAGTAAATTGATAGCTGGTGTGTACTCTACGAATAGAACATACAGATATAAAGTTCATAAGAAACCATGACTATCGGAAGTAAAGGCTCGGATTCAGCAGCAGATTGAGATGAATTCAAGAATATGGCAGCCGAACATTCAATTGCTGAACAGTAAATTAGCGGTTTATATAGAATGGTGCAACTACTCGATGATTACAATTATTTCATGAAAGATTTTTAATGTCGGCGGACAAAACATACAAAACGAAAGAAAATTAGAGAGGAATTATAATAGACAAAATTTAATATGCACAATTTCTGAGAAATATTTTATGTATGTATATTGTGAATTTCAATCAAACTGTCTGAAAGTTGCAGCTTTTAGAAATTTCACCCGCACCTTGCGTTATGTTTTTTATAGTCACCGTCCTTAACGTGGCTCATACTAATACATTCTGAAGGTTACGTATGCTTTTACAAGCTAAATCATCAACATTAGATCCCACTAAAGATTACTGCTGCTCTAAAACGTTGAAACTTACATCCTTGTCGACACTTTATTCAGTTAATTTCAATAATTGACAGGCTTTTCGTCCAGACGTTCGTGGCCTTCAAGTTCTGACTTGAGCTGACATTCTAAGCACCCATTTATGGGTAGATTTCTACGGAAGAGCCGTCATAAATTCCTAAACGGATAATTGGGTTAAGGAATGTCAAAATTAGGCTTTATAAGCTTTTTCGACTTAGAGACTGCCAATCTAATACTTGATAAATTACGTGGCATAATTTTCAGTCACGTTAAAGCAGAACACATCCTTTCCCATTAAAGAGTTTTTAGATAGTAATGAGAAAAACTCTTTTTTGTGTATTAAATTCATGAACATGGTTTACATTTTCGTATCTTGTATATCAAGGCGATGTATCAACAATAAAAAAATGAAGAAAGCTCGGTGTAAATTACACCTGCTTGAAACGATTTTACTTTCAAAGGCTCCTGGCGTTGAAAATGTAGGGCAATGGTATGTCATATTAACATAAGTTAAAAGGCAGCAGTAGGCGGGGCAGAGGAGATCTGCATTTTGGTTGGGGGGCACTACGTGACGAGGAATCACAAATATTGGTCCAGCGGTTGGACGGCTACCGTCCCGCATGCCAATCACCGCCGTGATTACAGAATAAACCTGTTTTACTGCCATCCCTAGCCACGAAAACTTCCTAGTGTGGTGTACAAGGGGAATTCGTCCTTGTTTTACGTTGTTTCAAAAGCTGTCGCACGCGGATTGATAACAAAATTCAACTCAGTTTTGTTCACGAAAGAAATTAAATTTTGATGAACACGCTAAATGAAGAAAATTTTCGATTGGAAAAGTGTTATGGAGTAGGAAATGTGAAAGTCTACACAGAACATTGTCTTGCGGCTCTCTTCTTTCACCACCACCACCATCATCATAATCATCATCATTTCACCGTTTAAATCCAGGAGGATCTTTCCGGTCTCAAAAATAATTGAACCAACGTTTCCTTGGTCTGCCGCACTCCTCTTACCTGTTGGTTTATATTCTAACATTATTCTTGATATTTGTAATTCTTTCATTCTCTTAAGTTATTTCTAGTTGTTTCTAAATAGTTCTATTTATCAATTAATATAACAATATCTAATTCTTCCCTAATTTCTTCTCTTTTTTTTATCTAAAAGACTGTATCCTTATTTCCGCTACTTCTAACATTTTTCGTAATTTTTTGTTCAAGTCCAAAATTCACATCCATACAACAGAATAGGAACAACCATAACCTTACAAAAAGTTCACTTTAGTTTCTCTGTATTCTATTTTTTATTTCATGCTATCCTTCATTAATGCTTTTACTTACAGTTTTAGGACCTAAATATAAAGTTAATTCTATTTTGATAAATGTTTTAATATTTTTTTAAAAATAAGTGTAATTTAAAAGTTGTACTGGTATTCTTTAATTTTATTATCATTTTATTTCTTTTTGTAAACGAAGATATGAAAACCCACATTATAACCTCCATATACTCTAGTATCGAGGATCAGATCTGAGCACTAACATTTACAACTTTATAACTAAAATTGTTATTAATCAACTTATATTGAATTCATATAAATGCATATACTTGGTAATTCCAACAGAAAAAAAAACACGAACTATTTCGTAATGAAGTCCCTAGTTGATATTGTGTGTCGAGTAATCTTCCTTGCACAAGTCATAAAATATAAGATGCGCTTCATCAGACCTCGTTATGAGCTTTGTTATTACACAATTTTATTGGAACAATATTCATGTACAACAGAAAGACTTCAACATCAGATAAACAAGAGGTTTTCTTTAAGAATTAGTAATATATATTCTCCTGCTTATGTTTTCTTGGTCTTTACAAAGAGTGCGGTGAATTAAAAAAAACAAAACAAAACAAACGCAAACAAAAAAATCGCGTCGCTGTTAACGAACATCTTGAAGAAAGCGAGCTTTAAGTAACAGGAAGAAAAACTAACCTCATAACGAGAGGTTTGATCTCATAAAACAAGGGAAGAAGCGGTTAGCGCTCTTGTTTATTATTATATTGCTTTTACAGTTGTGCTAAATTGTTTTAACTACACTAAAGCCTATGGCAGTTCGCCGAGAGTTCATGACTTAATTTAGGTTCACTCGAGAGTAGAACTTTTAATCGTCCAGTGCACCCTAAAATTGATTAAGTCTTAAAACAGCCCGGCATAAAAAAACGTAACTTAAAAAAAGAGGATTAACCTTTGCACGCTATTTATGTTTTAAGACTCAAAGGCAGTGTTCGCAAGATTACTGAATTTAAAGATTTGTTGGAACATCATGCAAAAAGCTGGCGCATTAGTTTTTTGCGAGTTATAATCAATTTTCCTAACAGAATAAGAATGATCCCACTAGCTGTGACTAAAGGTGTTACCAACTTGTAAAAGAGATTAAACATTTGTTAAGAAAAACATTACCTATTCTACCTATAACAGGTATTTTTGACATATTACTTTAATAACAATTTATTTCAATAGTGTGAATATAGTGCTTTTCAATTAAATACTACATAGGATGTTTTATGAAATAATAAACGGTGTTCTAAAAAACACAATATTTAAATTACGCTCCTTTGGGGGGGGGGGGGTTGGCGCCGCCCTATAAAGTCACACCTTCTACAATTACTGCCACGGTATCCACAGGTTAACCATCGGTAAGTCAAAGAAGGACACAACAACTCTAATAAATGCTTCTGCCTGTAGGAAGTTGCCATTCGTCGTCACTCCAAATGGTGTTTGTCTACTGTTAAGTCCTAGACTGCTAATGGGTGAAGTTAACATATTATTGTTGCGGTCAGACATACAGTCTCTAACAATAATATTTTAACTTCAGTCAATAGTTGTTTAGGATTTAACAGTAGATGAACTCTATGTGAAGTAATGTCGAATGGTAGCTTCCTACAGCTGCGGGAGAGTTAATCAGTGTTATTAATTGAGCCTTTCTTTGGCCTGCCGGTGATTAAAGACCATATCGTGGCAGTAACAGTCGAGATGGAACGTCATGTAGGAGTGCATGACAGTCAAAACCTATTACAAAAGTTTCGCCGAGACTGTGCGCAAATTACGTGTGGAGAATGCACTAAAAGAAACACTTGTGCAAAGATTGGATTCAATTTAGAACAAACAGGTTCATTTATGAAAAATTTACCTCGGACACAGAAACTGATCATTCAGAAGCAACAACATATCGTGGATATTACAAGATCTGCATTTACACCCATTCACGATTCATCTGACTGAAGAACAGAAGCCATACTACCATTTGAGGATATTCCTTGACTGAGTATTGGAGAATCAGTAAATGAACAGCAGTTTTGCATCTTAAACAACGAGGCGCATTTGAATCTTAATGGGAATGTAAATAAGCAAATTTGTCGCATTTCGTACATGGAAAATCCTCAGATTGTTCAAGAATAGTCGATGCATTCTAAACGAGGGAATTTGATGCGGATTCTGGACAGGTGGAGTGAAGATAAGGCCAATGGTGTACGTTATCCAGAGATGATATCCTAATTTTTGTGGTCTCATTTCATCGGCATGGATTTGTAGGACATGTAGATTCAGTAGGATAGCGTCATCTTTCATACAGCACACGAAACAACCAAGTTCCTGCGACAGGACTTTCTTGGGCGAATTATCTTGTGCAACAAAGAGTCAGAATTGGCTACCAAAACGAGCGACCTTGCGACTTTTTTCATGAGGATTCGTAAAGTACAAAGTTTGCCATGCAAAAATGGGAAATATCCTGAAAATTGACATTAGCGACGAATCCAGCAGCAATTGTGCGAAAACAAGGTTCAAATTTTTGCCAAAAGTGTATGATGGTGTAACATATATTATTCCATATTTAATAGCAATGCTTCCTCCTTAAAATTATGGACCATGTCTAACAATTCTTCTTTTCAGATGTATCCTTGCGTATTTCTGGGATGCTATAAACAACTAATTAAGAAAGTATATTTCAATTCTACATGTGAAATTAGAAAGGAAATACATTTTCTGATGGTTTGTTTCTTCATCATTAAACATTTATACACATCAAGGGTGACAACTCTCATCTATTCAAAAACTAGCTTGCTTATACTTTTTAATAGTGTTTAACGCCCGTTTTAACTGCTGTGGCATCACAGGTAGCTGATAATATATGAGATACTCTGGCAAAGGATTTTTTTAAAGGAAAGAAGCATTCCAGACCTATGCTTTAGGGTACTTCCCAGATATTTGGACTGAGGAAAACCTGGAAAAACCTCAGTCAGGGAGGAATGGTGCGAATCAGACCTCCCGCTCACGAGTCCATGCCTTAACGACCTTGGCCACCCATGGCGGTCTCGCTTATCGTGCTTTATAAAACGCTCATACTGTATAAAACCCAATAATAATAATAATAATAATAATAATAATAATAATAATAATAATAATGTAAGTAACGGCAGAGACCCATGTTTGCAAAATTGTCTACGTACGTACTGCTGAGTATAAATTATAAAAAAGTTATACATAAGAAAAACCCCTGCATTATTGGTGTAATGCGCCTCTATAAGATCAAAGATATCAAATTTCATGTTCTACCCCTTTCGGTACCTCTTCACCCCTTAGAGACCGCCATGGGTGGCCGACGTCGTTAAGGTGCGGACTCGTGAGCGGGATGTCTGGGGTTCGATTTCCGCCAAGAAATTTCCTTGGCTGAGGTATTTTCTACATTTTCCTCAGTCTTCACAAATGGCATATTCCGGGGAGGTACCCTAAACTTAGGTCTAGAACGTTTCCTTCCTTAAAAAAAAATATTTTCCAATTTATCGTTTCATCTCATGTATCATCAGTATCCACCGCCTGTGATGCCTCTGTAGTTAAAACGAGCTTTAAACAATATTATTAAAAAAAAACTTTTGGAAATGAAATTAGGAAAAAACAGGGGAAGCACAGTATTAATTTATATTTCATCTGGTTCTAAATAGTGCCTATATAAAAGTATATTCAAATCGGTCGAAGGGTTAAAAACTATATAGACAAAAAGCAACTTATATATACATATTGAAGTAAGTCATTTGTGATGTTTATAAACTTATATCTTTTAAATATATACATGCTTTTAAAAAAAGTATTAGAAAATGGGAAATGAACTGGAGGTAAATGTAACAGACGACTGCCGAAACTGTAGTACATTTATTTCTGGTTGTACTGATTCAGAATACATGGACAGAAAATCATAGAAGTTCATGAAAATGGGAGACCAAAAATAATCATAAATATTGATATTGATTAAGATTTGCAACATTTATTATTAGAGATTTAAGGGTGTAGAGTTGTTTTGGAATTATAAACACGTTAACTAAAGATGATAGGCTTGAAAAGCAGTAATTGAAAGAACGTAAAATGGCAAGCCAACATTACAAACTTTAAATGTAACACATTGGCATCTACAGCATTTAACTTCCTCAGATGGTCTGAGAGATCTTCAATGTTGAATAGAGATAGGAGTGAAGGATAAAAAGAGGAATGGACAATCAAAGTTCCATCGTTGATTATGTCAACAGTAAATAGTTAAATTGGTTTGTGCGCGTTTTAAGGAAGGACGATGATAGACTGCCAAAACAGGTAGGTTATTAGATTGCTTACAGCAGAAAAGAGGAGGAGACAAGTGACATGGGAGCAAACGAACAAACGCGACGGGAAGGAAGACGGAAAAGAGTGACGAACATTTTGATCCGTGGAGAATGTTTGATCCTTGAAAACTGAAAAGAGTTATAGAACAAAACAAATGTTTTTTAAACAACATAAACACATAATGTCATTAAAGGAACATATCGCTGAATGCAAATTAGGTTCAAAATGATGATCAGTTGCTGCAATGCAAACTTCCAGTCTTTGACGCCGGGTGCCACAATACGAAGCTACATGTCATGTAGTCAACACATTCTTTTAGCTTTCTCCTTATCAGACTACCAAATCCAGCTGGCCAGCTTACAAATCCTCAGCATCCAATTACCTTCAAACAGCTTTGGTTTCCACAGGAATTTTTTCCAACTTGACGAAAGCAATTTCTGTGATTCTGTATCGGTTGGTGGCCACTTGCCTCGTAATCCCAAGATCACGGTTTCAATCTCGGCCAGGTTCGATGGATTTTTTTGGGGCGTAAAAATATTAAGTATGGCTTCCTTCGGGAGGGAAGTAAAGCCGTGGGTCCTCTGAGCAAAATTTATCTGCCGTTTCACGCCCTGAATTGAATGAGACGCTGATGACCAAAGATGTTAAACAGCATTCATAAATAAACAAAAATAAAAAAGCATCCTATTCAATTCAAGGAGTGAAACGGCCGATAAATTTTGCTCAGAGGCCTCTTCTTTCAAGATTGAAGTTGAAGTGCCGTAAATCTACGACACCGGACCCATGGCTTTACCTGCTTTCCGAAAGAAGCCATACTTAGAAATTTTATGCTCGAAAAAAATCCATCGACCACGGCCGGGATTAAACCGCGATTCTGGACCTAGCAGGTTACCGCTATACTCCAGCACAAACATTCTCCAAGTAAAAGCATACTATGCATGACACCAGAACATTTGGAAAAATGTTTGATGGTTAATTGCGCATGCCCTTCCGATGTAAATGAGAAACTCCTTTTGAACGAATTTCTTAGTTTTATTACCGTAATTTGAAGAAAATAAAATCGGAAATATCTTTTCTAACATATGCAAAACTTAAATAAATATATAAGCTTCCTTACATATTTATTTGCATATTTAATAAACTTTATGCATATCTTTCTCTATTTAATATTACATAAAATGCGAACTTTAGTTATTCCCGATGTTAAGTACAGCAAATGTCCAATTAGCGAAAAGTGAGGACATTATGCTAACACAGTAACCGATGTTAGAACTTACTTGATAGAATATGACATGTTTCTTTCCATATATTCATGAATATATCTACCTCTCTTCTATCATCTAATTAACGCTTGAAGTGTGTAACAAATAAGAAATGGTAATTAAGCAGACTATCAATAAGTTTCACAACATTGAAATAATTATTTTCCAGTAATGTCCCAAGCACAGGCTAAGTATTCTACAGATCAAGAAGTGACTACATGGATAACTCAAGGGACTTGTATTAAGAGGGTGTTAAATTTTTAAAACGTCACTATAACCTCGTTTACTTGGCATACTCTATAGTAATTTGCATTTAACTAGATGTCTACCTCAAATTATGCACAATAATTAACAAGAAACTGCAACATTTGCATGATGTGATAAAAAGTGGAAAGG
Organism: Metallyticus violacea; assembly: GCA_030762175.1. Taxonomy (NCBI): domain Eukaryota; kingdom Metazoa; phylum Arthropoda; class Insecta; order Mantodea; family Metallyticidae; genus Metallyticus; species Metallyticus violacea. Next base: position 77,191,180 of record CM060845.1, on the reverse strand, counting down.
TCTGTTCCCATAAATTTAAACTTGTTTCACATATACGTCTCTTGCGGCATTTGGCAGTATCAGCATCTAAAAACTCGACCCTGCGTTTACAAAGCGGGTAGTACTACAGTAGAGCCAACTAACTAACAGAATTCTTAGAATTTAAAGGAACGAGCGTTGTTTGTATTGTCAGGAAGAACTTCATTCCCGATACTATTATTAAATGATTATTTATTAAAAGCATAAGTAAAAAAATGTTATCAATTATCTGTGATAGCTGAACTGACTTTAAAATGCTGTGAATTGCATATATGTTGGTGCACGTTGTAAATGCAATGCTTTAAGTTGCCACCTCCATGAATTAAATATTATAATATTAACATGACTGATTATTTATCTTTTCGTCTGAACAGCAACACACTGCCACAAGATACCTAGTAATTCTCCATTATTGCCACTGTTACTTTCGTATATCAAAGATCGAACAGAAACTATGAATATTTCCTATTTATTAAGATTATCTGACAGCGTCGTGATTAATAAATAAATAGATTAAACAAAAATTAATAAATGATTTACTATAATTCCCATACCCGGTATCAGTTAGCACTAAACACTAACTGAAAGAGATTGCAGAGATGTGACAACGCTGTTTTCCTTAGCGCACTCTGATGTACCTGATTCCTCACGCGTATTTTATCTATCTAACAAATAAGTAGTTGCATAAAAAACGATAATCATAAATGCTGGTCTGCAATATATTATATATTTCTTATGGTTCTTGTCGCGGTAATTGTAGAAAAAATGTTCTAAACATATCTTGAACAGTATCTTCTTTTAAAAATTTTGTCTAATAGAAGCTTTTGAAAAACAACATGGTTTTCTTGAACTTTTCTTAGGCACTATAATCTTATTCTTAGATTGTATTCCTTAAACACTTCAGAAAAAAGAAGTTTTGAGTAAAAATTCTTAAAAAATTAACGCTTAAATTTTAAAACTATTCCTCAATGTTTATTATAACAGGTGTTTGATCACCTACTTCTTAATTGCTTTAAATTCCAGTTAAATTTTGTTTTGCATTTAAATTATTAAAATTACGTAACATGTATCAGAATAGCATATCCTGCGTGATAAAAAATGTTAGTACTTGCAATATTCTCCCTAATTTAATTAACATTTCACATATCATTGTTATTAAAAGCTTGAAATATTAATATTAAGTAGGCAGTTCCATTTAATTTAATTTCCGTATCGACCTAAAACATTTGAAAATGACATTTCAATTTGTTGGTGATTGATTTTTTATTTACTCTTCTTGTCGGTCCTGGTGGTGTAGTAGTAACCATACTTGCCTTCTAAGCCCAAGGTCGCAGGTTCAAACCCGGCCAGGATCGATGGATTTTTTCGGGCGTAAAATCCTAAGTATGGCTTCCTTCGGAAGGGAAGTAAAGTCGTGGTCCCGTGTCGTACATTTACGGCACGAAAAAGGACCTCAAGCCTGAAAGAAGAGGCCTATGAGCAAAATTTGTCGGCCGTTTCACGCCCTGAATTGAATGGGACGCTGATGACCTGAGATGTCCTTAAATAAAACGAAAGAATAAATACTCTTGTAACAAAAATATTCTAATAATAGGAAAATCTAACATTTACTCAATTTAAGCTAAACATTCTGATAGTAAATGTTATTAAATAGTGCTGCATTTTGCATTATTTACAAACTGTTCTATCACATATCTATGCTAGAGTTACAACAGGAGTTGCATATATCAAGTTGATTTTGAAATGGGCCTGGAAATATGAAATCATCTACGAAGCGCAAAGGTAGCTTCGATATGAATGTTTCACATACCTTCCACAAAACTTCATTTTATGATAATTTTAAAACTGCTTCTAAAGAAACCTGGGTGGCCTCATAAATGTATTGGTCTCATCTCTATTTGTACCGCCGATGGTTGTTGTTGTTGTTGTTGTTGTTGTTGTTGTTGTTGTTAAGGCGCGGACTCGTGAGTGGGAGGTCTCGTGTTTGATTCCTACTAGAACTGTCCTCCCTGAAAGTTTTTCCAGGCTTTCCTCATTTCTCATAAATGGCAAATGCCGAGGATGTACCTGAAACTTAGACCTGGAAGGCCTTTAAAAAATTCTTTTCCAGCTTATCATTTCACTTCATGTATGATCAATGTCCACCGCCTATGATGCCTCAGTAGTTAAAATGGCGTTAAACACTATTAAAAATCTCTGTTTTTAACCAGAGATGCCTACTGATTTATGTATAATATTCCTTCTCAATCTGCTTACTTGCTATATTTATATTCCACTTAAATATAAAAAGTACTCTTTTCTTAACCTTTTTCTCCCCTTAAAAATTTTCCAGATTCCAAAATGATAGCAAAACAAGTGTTATAGTGTTAAAAGTATTTGCATCTTTGACACTGCAACCAATCGCAATGCCAAAAATACTTTCTGAATGCATTACACTTGAGCATTGTATACAATGATTTGTTTATTGATGTTCACTACTTTTTTAATCCCTTAATTTATTAGAAGCATTGTTCTCCCTGATCCGTTTCTTGCCAGAAAATTGACACAGAGTGACGTGATCCAAAGACAAGCCAAGCACATTAAAATAAAAACTAAGAATAATAGCGTAAACAATACTATCAGGTGATGCTATTTGAGCGCCTTATGTACCCTGCGGACTGTGTTATTATGCGTTATTCAACGTTGCAAGCTTTCGTTACATTTCCTAAGAAAGAGCTGCGCACATGTTTTGCAAATGTCTTAGCCTTGCACATTCTCACGCCAGTAGATCGGTCCCTACCAACTTCCGGTTTGTGTAAAGCTTGTACCTACGCATTTCCTATAAGATGTTTACTGTCCTCGAATCCAAAATCCGGCAGGCTTTAATGTTTAAGATTGTAAGATTATTCTTGAGCAGGTTTAGCACAATACGTTCTCAGCAACATTATTATTATTCAAAAGTAATAAAACTTAATGATATTGCGTTCAGCATCTTTTGTCATATAGTCTACATTAACCAAAGGCGATAGGGCCGCTTAAAGGCATTACAAAATAAGCTGGTTTTAATAGTGAATACCGATATTTTTTTATAATTCCCAGAATACCGGAAGTCAGTTTTCTGCATAAAAGAAGTTCTATAAAATGTCACAACTCTTTAATATCGTTTTGCGTTAAAATGGAGTCTTGCGACTTGCCAAATAGAAGCTAAGGAAATATTAGCATAGCTTGTTCCGTTGTACAAAAAATAACCGCGTTAAAAAGAATGAAAAACATTCAAGAACCCACCACCCCTCTAATCTATAAGCTTACGCCCTCGCCGAAAAGGGTTATCGCCTTCAAAAATCCTTATCTGGTGTCAGGCCTTATCTGTTAAGTAAATAATTGCAGTTCTAACTGCCGCTCCGCTATGTTCAGTTGTTCAGATATGGTTGCATAAAGAAGGCAACTATGTGTAGAATATTGTGACATGTTCAAAATCGAGTATCGAACTGTTATTAAATTTTACTTATTCCAAATGAAATTAAACAGCGATTGGACGGTTTATATGGGGAAGCACCCCCCCCCCCTCATATTCTACCGTAAAAGAATGGGCCAAACTTTTTCGAATGGGTTGAGAAAGCACCGAAGACGAAGAATGTCGGACCTTGGAGGTGCTCACAACTGAAAACATCGCTCTTGTGGAAGGAGAAATTATGGAAGACTGGCGGCTCAAAGGTACAGAAATAGCAGCAAGGTTGGGTCTTTCTAAAACAATAGTCCTTCGAATTGTTCATGAACAATTTAGGCATGAATAAGGTTAGTGGATAACGGGTGCCTAGACTTCTTTCCTCAGTCCAAAAGCTACAACCAGTCATTTGATTTTGTTGATTTGATTTATTTACAGACGCTCTTTAACATCTGAGGTCATCAGCGTCCCATTTTATCCAGGGTGTGAAACGGCCGACAAATTTTGCTCAGAGGCCTCTTTCTTTCAGGCTCGAGGTTCTTTTTCGTGCCACAAAAGTACGACACGGGACCCACGGCTTTACTTCCCATCCGAAGGAAGCCGTACTTAAGATTGTTACGCCCGAAAAAATCCATCGGTCCTGGCCGGGTTTGAACCCGCGATCTTGGGTTTAGAAGGCAAGTATGGTTACCACTACACCACCAGAACCAACACGAGTCATCTGTGGTCAGGTATTTTTGGAGCTCTGCCGAGAGAGAAGTTCCGCAAACCATTGTTACAGGAGATGAAACTATGGTCCTCTACTATGATCCCTTGTCCAAAAGAGAACCAATGATGTGACGTAAACCTGGCGAAGCAACCGTCTCTAAAGACCAAGGTCACTCATTCAACCAAGAAGATCATGGTCACAATCTTTTGGGACTGTGAAGGAATACTCTTCATTGACTTCAAGGAGAGGAACACCGCAGTAAATGGGAAGTACAATGTTGGCCTAATGCACAGACTACGTGCTTCCATCAAAGAGAAAAGGCGAGGAAAGCTGAGTGATAGTGTGCGCCTTCTTCTCAACGCGCCTATGCACACAGCTCTTATTGCAAAGGAAGCTGTGAAGAATTGTGGCTGCATGGAGATCGATCATCCAACCTACAGCCCAGATCTAGCCCCCAGAAACTATTTCGTCTTCTCAAAACTCAAGAAGTACCTTTGAGGGAGGAAATTTAAGTGTGGCGAAGAAGTGATGGGTGCTGTCTATGCCCATTTTGCAGATGGCTTCTGTTTATTTTTAGGGGGGGGGGGAGGATTGAAATGTTAATTCAAAGATGTGAGAAGTGCATTGCAATAAAGAGTAACTATACTGAAAAATGAAATAGTTATCTTTATCATACCTAGAAAACGGTTAGGCCGAAAACTTATGAACCTACCCTCGTAGCTATGTCCCCTGGAATAGGAATTGCTACAATTATGAAGATGTCAAAATATCACTAACCTAGAGATCCACCAGACCTCTCAACAGCATGTAAGTAGAAATGAATTATAAATTATCTGTCGACGTTTTTACAGCGTTATAAAATGATGTATCACCCACAATAGAACATAACACTATAAACTTAACGAATATATCCTAGAATTTAACCCAACAGTGTCTGAACTTTATAACATAGGCAGAACAACTTCCGAAATATTTCACGCCCACTAACGCCTTCTTTTGCCTTGCCACTAAAGCCTCCTGTTTTATGATTAACAGCGTCGCGCCCTTGGACTTGGTTTGCTTTTGTAGATAACTAATTAAGTGGGTTTTTTGTTTTCTTTCTTTGTTGCGATGCCGAAAAATCCAGCCATGCAAGACTGTTATTCGTTAAAATCTACATAGGACATTTTATTTTTAATCTAATTATCTTTCTGCGCTCTCAATCATTTTGTGCCTCCGCATCTTTAATTAGTGCCGTAAATTTACTGCGTAGGCTTTACTAAACCATTTTATAATTTTATATAATTTTATATATAGGCAAAGTGGATCTGGATGATGGAACTGTGTTTATCAAGCGAAGTTATGGATATTTCGAAGAAGGCGTTATTATTCCGACAAATATCCTGCTTTCTAAGGAAATCTGCAGCAATTTTAAAAGTCTACGGTTCGAACCCTACTAGGGCATGATATTCCACCACACAACAAAGTGGCTCAGGTGATAGCACGTCCGGGTACTGTGACCTTGTGTGACATTGCTAAGGATTTCTGATTTTATGACATCGCACATACATCATTTATGGAAAGATGTTTTTTTCCTGCATTAGTGGCATGAGCGTTCAGTGACTGCTGTAAAAGTCTTTCCTTTTATTCCTCTTCTATTTGCAGCTCTCACTTCTTTCCTCGTCTTACTAAAACTTCATCTTATTTATTATTGTTTATTTATTTATTTATTACATTTGTGTTTAAGAGTTTTACCAATATTACAATAAAAATATCTTCATGGGTAAAATATGTGATTTTATGTTTACAAATAATTATATAATTTTACATTAAACTTCAAAGTGTCAATACTCCTAATATTTACAGCTTTCTCGCGAAACAATGAAGTGAATTAGCAGTATACATCAAACAAAACATATAACAACGTATACTTTTATCATATAATGAGGACGTGAAAGAACTTTAAAAAAGTATATAAGAAATTTAAAAATTGTACAATCACTAAACGTGCTACATACTTTTGTTATTTAATTAATACCTATCAGAGGTAAGAGTAGATTATATGTTTGTAGCTCAGATATATTGGAAATATCCCAAACAAAAGAGGAGCGATAACAGGAGAAACCATAGATGTCTATGTTTGATTTGAATTTTTAGATTTCAGTACAGTTTATTAATCTAAAGTACCAAGAATTAAGCAATTATATATTTTAATTTCACCATATATTATTATTATCAAACACCCTTTTAAGCATTCATTTTTTAATTAATGAATGTATCTCGATTCTGCAATTGTTCTTAGGGGTAAATCTGCCATTCTACGTTAAAACCGTTTAAACTAACACATGAAATTAAGGTGTGCAAGTATTTGTCTACACTAACTATATAAAAAATGAAGATTTCATGAACAAGAGCAGGTAACACTAAAAAACTCTCACGCGGTTATTTACCGATGCAGGTGGCCGAGGTGGGTAATGCACGAACTCATTAACAAGAGGTTCGAACTCCGCCAGAACATTTTTTAAACAGGTTTTCCTCTAACCTCATCCCTGGAAAATATTGTGGAAGTATCCCAAATATAGCCCTGGAACACCTTTCGCCCCCCCCCCCCCAAAACCCTCTATATCATCAGGTAGAATGCCTGTAATGTGAAAGCGGGCGTAAATACTAAGGAAATTTTTATATTCAGATATTCATATTTCACGCCTCCATTCCGCTCTATGCAATCGAAGTTTGTGTACACTAGTAGAAACCCATTGACCTTCGGTGGACACATGATTCCTGATAAAACTATAGTTACAATTCCGCTGATGCAGATAATTAAGGTGGCTCAATCGCGTTTATAGCGCCAACGTTTCAGTTGTATTTCTGTAGGCAGTGAGAGTTAGACTTTTATTGAGTATTATGGAGTATGCCAAAAGTAAGATATACTCCAGAATAAAGAATATTTATTTATGGCTATTATGTGCAAAATCAAATGAGTAAACCATACAGCGCTATAGAAGAAAACTTTCTGCTAAATTTCCAAAAGTAGCATCTCTATTGAGAAGTTCAATGTTCATAATAATGAACAAAGTTTAAACCCAAGGATTTTTCACTGACAAGAAGCCGAGACAGAGAGAGAGAGAGAGAGAGAGAGAGAGAGAGAGAGAGAGCAAGAGAGAGAGAAAGAGAGAGAAATAACAGAGGAGAAACTTGATGAGACAGGCAACGAATCAGAAAATTCTCATCGCAAGTTTTTGACACGATAAGCCCAGCAAGTTGTTGTACATGTCGGCAGTGCGTATAAAGCCACTCAGCTGCTACACCTTAAACCATATAAAGTTACTTCTGCACCTGAATTAAAATCCATGGACTAGGAACAAAAGAGTGCGGATCTGTAACCGATTCATCGAAATGTGCATGAAGGACTTCTTGATCCTAACCTATTTCACAAATGAAACTAACTTCAATCTCTAAAGATGCATGAACTCGCAAAATAATAAGCACGGAAGTAGTGTCAATCCAGTCGAGTAATCGAACTTATACTTTACGACCATAAGATAGGCGTGCTTTGAGCTATTAGTGTGAGCCACATGATTGCGCCCATTTTTTATGAAGGTACTATTAATTCTCACCGGTAATAAACGAGACACTGTGCCGGTTTTTTGTTTGTTTGTTTTTTTGTACCTGCAGAAGGAGAGTATGGGCATTTTATGCAACATGGTGCGGCTTCACACAGAGTTCGAGAAACTCTGCTAGCTTTGTATGGTGTGTGTGATGAAGAAAATGGGGATAATATGCCAACAATGGAATTGTGGTTTACATTATTCGAAAGGATGAATGCGGCGAGTGTCTCAAATCTTTTCAAAGAGATTTAGGTATGTCTCACAGCGGAAGCAGGCACTTCAAGCATCTACTATTATGACGAGTAAAAACTTATTATTATTTATTACAGTAAATGATGAAAGAAAAAAATATGTGCTACGAGTTTCGACCGCTGGCATAACTTCCCTCCGCAGACGGCGAGGTCGTTACGCAGCAGCTTCTCGTCAGTAAAACCAATTTCCAACTGGGAAGCAGAATGAAGACCTTTACCTATTTCACTCCCTGTGGTAGCTGAGTAACGTCACGAAGGGTAATTAATTATCCCAAATACATTTTGTGTGTGTATTGTTTCATTATTATTACATGTAAAATTTCTTTTGTTGTGAACACTGCAGCTGTTTTACAAAATGAATTTTAAAATTTGGAATTTCTTTTAATCCTTAAAAATTTGCTCTCCTAAATATTATCCCTTTTATGTTCTATAACTGTTAATCTTAAACAGCTTCCTTAATGCTAATGCACCAAACGATATGCCCATGGCCTTTATAAGGTTCACGAAAAAGAGATTTTTTCACGTCTGCAAATTTCTCTTCAACGGCTGCTTCAGGCTTTTTGTCAAAAATATTCTACCATAAAGAAAAACTTTCAGTTTTACTAAAGAAAGGTCTAAAGGAGCCACTTCCGGTGAATGAGATGGATGGTTCAACAAAACTCTAACTTAATCTGCAGTTTCCCCGCCCCACTCCACTTCGATTATGCCTGAATGGGAGGAGCATTGTCTTAATTAAAAACTCCCTCTTCTTTAATACTCCCTGCGTTTACTCCTAGAGTTTGAAATACAAACATAATAATCTTAAGTAATATTTTTACTTATTCTGCAAGTTCTAGAACCCCAAAAAGCATAAACTTTCCGGACGAATCGACGCATAAAACCTATTGGTTGTTCTGGAAACGTGTTAAAATTTGCTAACATATCTCTATTGTGATTAATTTTTTATCAGGTGCCAATAATCCTGTAGCAGAATATTTTTTATGTATGATTCCTTCGTTAAACTGTTATGTTTGCATTCGCTTGAAATGCCTATAGCTTCAACATTTTTAAATAGCTTTTATCAACCAGACTTTTTAATAATTTCTTGAGTTTTGATAGATTTTGGCCCTAGTTCACTAAGTGCAAAGTTATTTTTTATATTTATTTTTTTATTTTTCTTTGCTTTTTTTTAAAAAAAAATGTTTCGTTTATTTCTTTTATTTTTCGTTTTTCAACATGTACACGTTTGCACTGCAACACTTTGATAGGGTATACACTTTGTTCTTATGAAAAATAGAGTTTGATAAAACAGATTTGGAACTACCACTGACATTTATGGGATTCCGGGAATTTTTAAAATTACACTCGTAGCTCCACTATTTACCTTAAACTCTGCTCTTTGTACTATTATCTTTAATATATAATCAACAAAAAATTACTTTCTAATTACTGCAGATAAAATTTATTCGATTATAAGCCCAAGTTTAAAACCTTGTTCCGAAATATTCTCTTCAATTGCTATTATTGGAAATGATCATTGCTAGAAGTAGTATTACTCTGAAAATTCACTTTTCTGGTAGACTTCTATCATTATTTATCCACAGTAGGAGCCCTGTTCGATTTAGGTATATGCGAAAGTCAGCAAGATCGAACCAGTTTAGTGGGTGTTGAAATCACTCAACTATTTCATTCTTCAAATGGCGTAAAGTATCCGATATAGAGATACTATCGCGAAAACCTCTTAAATGTGTAGTTAACTGCTGGGAGAAAATAGCAACGAATGTAATCAGTGAAGTAGAAATAACCATTGCCACACGTTCCATCCGGTTGTTGTGTATCAGTGTCGACATAATAGCGTTGCCACGACGTGGCGATTTTAATAGCAACGAACTCTGTAATAGTTTTTCTCCCTCCTCTCCCTCTTTTTTTCCAGATCGACGAAGCTGCGTTATTTTCATTTTCTGTTCCTCTCTTTCTAGGTAATTCTCTTGTGTATTATGTATGCGGGTTTCTATAATGGCAAGCATTTGCCTGCACGCACCGAGGCAAAAACAAACGAAGGTAGAAACATTCAAGGTCAAAGAGTCACCAACTTTTTTTCCTCTCCCCTCCCCCTTAAACCTTATGCCCTATTACAGAGACACTTGAAACACCTGTCGCTTGATAGTGAATTTATAAGAATGAATTTAATGAACTTATTCATTTTTATTAAAAACTGTTCACATAATTAGAAATCGAAATAAAGTTTTACTTTTGTGCTCTATTGTCTTTATCGATTATTAGATTACATTTCTGTAACTCTTTTGTCATTGTACTGTTTATCTATATTCGCAGCAACAAATCTACAGCGCGTTTAAAAATATAGAACTTACACTTCTCAAAATGTTTCTTGCATCCGGAAGAAATCTATTTTGGTTGATCTAGAGGGTTGTTTGAAAACTATAAGGTCTAAGTGTGAAGGAGCTGACCTAAAAAGTTCAAACTTTAGAACCTCTCTACAAAATATCCCAAATTTGAGATACACTCTTCATAGAATGTATTGGCATTCTACAATGCCAATACAAGGAGAAAAAGTTTCCTTGGTCCTTACACTATTCACGAACAGCATCCATAAGAACGTTGTCACAGTTGAATCGTTCTCCTCTGGTTTGTTTTCGGAACAAGTGAATATCGGTTGGTACCAAATTCGGTGATTAGGGTGGGTGACGGAATAGTTCAAAGCTACATTCATAAATTTTCTGCTAGGAGGCACAAATAGTGCGACTGGGAGGAAGATCACGCCGCGTTTCTTTCATGACACTTCTCGGCATCTGCGTTCCACAATTTTTGAATGAGATTGCAGTAGTAATATTCAGAGTTGTTTGCCACTTATGGTGAAAGTCAAACAAGATGTTCCCCTTTATTCCAGAAGATGGTTGTCATTTGTTGAGGTCTGCATGGGAAATTTCTTTACAAATGGTGTCCTAGCACGTTTCTATAGTTTCGATCGAATCGAAATGGTGGACCCAACCCATGTCCTTCAATGTGGCAGGTAGCGAATTACTGCACGATCGCTGAAATGAACCCTGATCGTAGTCCTCATTTCAGCGCACTGCCATTGGTACTTCGGGATTGCAGATGTGAAAGTTACTTGTAAAGGGTCAAGCTTTTTCCAACACAACAACTATATTTTTCAAATAATCGTTTGAAATAATGGTACATTTACATAAAACATTTAACATATCATTTAAAAATCTAATTTTGAAGTATTGCAATAACTAATTAATGTTTAGTGTCTCAATCTACAACAAAAGTTATAAATTAAATCAAGGTTTTAAATTCGAGTTCATAAAGTAAAATACAAATTTAACTGGAAGCACTTTGATTGAAATGTGCCACAATAAACTGCTGTAATATTAAAATTCGAGTATCATACTGTGATTAGTTCCTCAACAAAAAGAAAATTTTCCAAATGCCAATAAAGAGCAAAAAAAAACTTCTCTTTTATATTTCACTGTGAAAGACTGGGCTAAAGAGTCGAAGATGATCCTTATAATAGTCGGTCTGCAGAAGTGACTGACTTTCACAAACTCTTGTTCAATAACCTCAACAAGGTGGATAAAGACCAAAAGAATCTCAGCAAAATTGCGACTTTCTTCTAAAATCATCTTTGAAATCATTCACGAGAAACTTAACGTGGAAAACTTAATGTCTGGATATTTTTCAGAAGCAGCGCAGTATAAACTACCTTTACAGCTTTGACAGGGAAATCAGTAAAAAGCATTGTGGGCTACTGTAACAAAGGTTGAAACCAATAGTTTTTTTTATTATGATTCTTTTCCAAAAAGGGAATTCATGACGTGGTGCAAGCCAGGAGAAGCACAGCCGAAATAATTCTCGTTACTTAATCCATCACGAAAATCATAGCAATGTGAAAAAATTCTGGTTTACTTCAAGAAAAGGAATGATGCCGTAAATGTAAAGATTTGTGTTTCATTCCTGCAGAAACCGTGCGAGGTCATAAAGTTCAAGAGACAAGGAATGTTGTTATTGTGTTCGCCTTATTCATCACTGTTTCAGTTCATACGGTTATTGATGCAAAGCCTGCAGTGAAGAATGGTGGCACCCAGGAGATCGAAACTCATCTACTGCCAAAATATAGCAATCAATGACTATGTTCTCTTTTCTGCACAGAAGAAATATTTTCGAGGAAAAAAAATATTTTGATAATAATGTGAAATGTGTTATAATGGAATATTTTCCATTAATTGCTTAAAGACCTATTAATTCACAGATATGAAAAGTGTATTAAAGTTTATTTTTTACTCATGCATTGTGATGAGTGCAGTTTAAAAGTAATGAAAATAAGGCTTGATTTTTAAAAAATGTTCTTTCGCCTACATTTTAACTCCGTGATGGCTTACATATTCATTTGAACAATATATATTAATGCATTATAAATCAATATAGAAACAAAAAGAGAAATAGTACTAATCTAATTTTTCAGAATTCCCACTGATTAAGATAACTTCTCTGCTGGAAACAGAGAATACGATTTAAAGGTCGAACTATACTGTGAAATGATTTGTTAAGAAATGACAGGCGGCTGATTGACCTATTTGATGGATTGACCTCGATACCGATTCTAAGACCTTCGTTTTTCTCATTTCTTAATTTAGTCGTCAAAAGACATTTGCATAATAATGTTCATTAATACCTTGTCCTTTGATTGGACCGATCATAAATTTGTCCTTATCAGATATGAATTAATTTACTGCCTGTGGAGATTTTTACAATGCAAGAGTATATCACAATTTAACAGCTTGATTGCTTTAGATCAGCTGTGTATGACTTCTGAGAAGCGAATGGTATATGTGTTACGTAAAAAGGGTAGTCAGACATATATAAAGCATTGCAAACAAAAATATATGTAAATAATTGTATGTTGTTCCATTTTAAATTAATTTTGTATTACCTTGCTATTCTGTAACATGGTGTAAAACTATAGCACTGGCTTGTCATGAAGTGGAATAGAGCTCATTTATATTTTAAGATTAAATAAATAAATAAACATTTCTATAAAGAAATGCCAATGAATTTTATTAAAGATTCTGTAATAAGCTATTTATAAACAATGTCTGTACTTGAATCCAAAATTCATTTTAGGCAATAAAATAAAAATAAAAGACCTTTCTGAAATACCTTGGTAATTGTGGGGGAAAAGGTGTTCCTCAGCATTTGAAAATGTGCTGCATTTTGAAACATTTTTTTTTTATTTATCACATTATTTGAACGTCCACCTGTCTAAAGACAGGAGGTGGAAAAAGGACTGACAAATAACTTATATGCACCCAGTTTTGGAAGAAACGTGAAAGAAAAATGTTGCTTAAAGCAATAACTTATTTAGAAATAATTAAGTATTTCCTTTCATTGTGTATATTGCACTAAAATTCTGGTGTATCAATGAATTCGTTTTTATGTATATTCTATTAAAAAAAACATATGAAATAACAATGAGTAATCAAATGTTTTTTCATAAAAAATCGGCAGCATTTGCGATTTAGACCTGAACCTCAATCAGATTGTCTTTTGGTTATTGATAAGTGATTTACAAACACACCTAAAACGGAACAATTTATTATAAGAAAATATATCTTCAATTTTAAAAAGGTTAAATGAAAAACATGCTTCAAGGTATTATGCCAGTGTTTTGGTTTTCCGTTAGGAAAGGTAGAAACTCTTCAGTGTTAAATTGTTTATTGTCCATTCACAATAACATTAATTGGAACTTGCTAATTTGTGAAATGTGTACTTTTCTCATTATATAGGTGCTAAATAAAATGTTTTCAGCGCCCAAAAACAGAAGCATGAAATGTTCTTTTTAACTTGAGAAAGTGAATTATTACATTTCTATTGGGCATTTCAAGAACGACGTTCTTCAGAAAGCGATCAACTCCATTCATCGTCCTTTGAAATAAGCATTTTAAAAGAGCATTGGAAGAAAAATACAACTTTTTTTTTTTTTTCAAAGTGTAGCCGAGTCTTTAATGAAGCACTGTGATGTATTGAAGCGCTGTAAACTAATAAAAAAATGTTATTTTTCATTAACTTATACTCAAATTGTTTTCTTCAACAGTTATGTTTGGACATATGTACACACTATCGTTACTCAGTAGAATGCAGGATTGACTGCCTGCAGATTCTATTTAGTAATACAAGTTAAAGAGTTCATTTTAAAAATACTTTGTTAAATAATAATGCACGTAGCGAGAGATTTGTTGTTTTTGAAAGTTACTATAATATGATTTTGATAGAAGAAATAACCATATTTTTTTTTCTAATCCAATTTTTCACATTTTAATAACAAATTTAAAACTGCTGTTTTTAATTTATACCAAATTAAGCACCTAATTAAACTAATAATTACAAATGAAAATGTTTAACCCCTTTTATTTATTGAAATTTATTGAAAAAAGGTGTTCATTTAGTTGACATACGTAGAACATTCAAAACGTTTTGCATCAAACTAGAAAATAACATGTATAAAAATGTACAACTGGCAACAGTAAACTTAGGCCGTAAAAGTATTATGCATCTGTGCAACTTGCATGGTCTTAGTAGGAGTTTGTTGATTCAATAATGTATCAATAGCTAATGAAAAAACCATGGATACTTTATTTTCACATGCCGTAATTTAGGTGAAGCGTGAAAAATAAACAAATTTAAAAACTCCACGAGGACTTGATAGCAGTTCATGGTAAACGGTGTGTTCATTTGATGCCATAGCACATAAGGAAATCTGATGGATAAAAATCGCCAATTTCTATTGAAATTTAAGAAAGGGAAATCGGTATCAGCATTGACAGCATTAACACTGTACTTCCTCAATATTTTAATCTGCGAAAATCTTTGTCAAATGAGTCCCACATTCCCAAACTAGTGAACACAAGATGAGGAGGAAGAAATGTGTCAGAAACATGTTTTGGTGAAAAAAAAGTGGTTGTATTACCGCACCACTCCAATCAAAACTCAGAACTGCGAATGGTTGGCTGAAAACATCCAAGACTAACTGTTTTTCCCCAATATTTTTGTTCTCGGAGGCGAATGTCCACGACTTTATTCAATAACGAATAGTGGTCGACTAAGAAGTGAAAAGGAGATACTATGGCACTTATATGTTGGCTCCTTTATTCGAGGATTAGAGGTAGATGCTTTTGTCCAACAATATGTCTGTTCACAGAACAGGTGCAAATTCAATTAAACTGGAAGAGATTGTCGACCATCCACCCTACAGCCCCGACCTTGCACTGAGTAAATTCTGCTATTACGTTATCGCTGGACAACTTTTTAAACAAGTGCAGGACCTTGACGAGGATATAAATTCAGCTCTGCTGACAATTATTTAGTTAGAGTACCATAGAGCAAGTGGTTCCAGTATCTACAGCTCTGTATGGAAAGAGATGAGTGTATTTTGAAAGCTTTGAAGGACAGATTATATAGCTTAGATTTTGGGAAGCACTTGCAAAATATTTTGAAGGCCTCGCGCATAAGTTTATATATATTTTTACTAAAGATAATTTTCAAATGCACTTATGAGCGGAATTACCCTGACATGTAGTTCCATAAAACTGCCAAATATTTACCTAAGCATGCTAGAAAGTTTAAATGTATACTTCAAATGATTACGTCACAATTATGAAAATTATCAGAACTATTCTAGATGCTG
This sequence comes from Metallyticus violacea, assembly GCA_030762175.1. Classification (NCBI taxonomy): domain Eukaryota; kingdom Metazoa; phylum Arthropoda; class Insecta; order Mantodea; family Metallyticidae; genus Metallyticus; species Metallyticus violacea. The sequence goes on along the minus strand of CM060845.1, from coordinate 77,175,507 downwards.
GCTTAAAGGCTCATTAGCAATTTGATAAAATTCAACAGCCTAGCTTTACGTTGAGCTTTTCCAGAACTAATGCCTAACGTTTCACAAATTGAAAGTGCTGAGGTTTCTAGTGACCCAACGTTTTTTTTCGAACAAGGCTCCAAATCCAAGCGTGGTCGCTAATAATTTCTATGAAATGCAGAGAGTTCCTTATCTTTCTATGCTGGTACTTAAGGCGAGGCTACCTTCGTCTGAGCAGATTATGACCAATAACATGGAAGGGTGATAGGAATCAGCAATTATTTTACTTGCAGGATCAAGTTTTGGAAACTGGTAGGCGGCCCGAGGAAACGGTGCACAGGTGCGGCATCTTTTGATATGCTAAAATTTGTGAACCCACCACATCATTCAATACCTTCTCATGAAGTCATCTTATCGATTTTTCCGACAGCGAGAGTCGATGGGTCGATGGTGACTCGACAGCAAGATTCATAAAACCTGATGCTTTTGGAAACAAAACAGAAACCTGTTTTTCAGCTCGCACAATATTGCTTCACGCTAGATTTATTTCACATCCACCATTTTGGCACACCGTTTTCGCACTTTATCAGCCTGCTTTCTATCGGTGATGTCTTCCCAAGTCACTTTGCTGCCTTCAGCAAGCGTTTTATTTTCCAAGCTGCACTGTACAATTATTATGCTTAACACTTGCTTTTTTTCAGTTTGAAAAAGCACGTGTCAAAAGCAGACAATGCAGCAAAATGATGAATAGGCAACATACAAGTTAAGGTGTGAAACTGCCAAACTGGACGTATGAAGGATACACCAAGATGTTCGCCTGTCCGAGTTTGACATGCTTCAATAGGGTGGTTTCAAAAGTCATATTCTCTATTTTGCTAGCAAAATTTAATTTATATAACCATGTTTTAATTGTATTTTGACGTAAAAATTACAGCAATTAATTAGTGCAAAATAACATTTTCAGAATATGTAACAATAAGTGCACATTCGGAAATACTGCTGTAAACTCACTTTCATATTACCTCACCTTGACAATATCTAGATTGTATTGCTTTCATATTGCAGGTGCAAATGATTCACAGTTCATAGTTCCATTATCAGTTGAGGTAAAGGGCTGTTCCTAACGTCAAAAAGATAAAAACTGTTCTGCAGAGCATGATCATTGGAAACGGAAGATTGGGAAAATTTCCATCGATAATCCTCTCGATTACATTGATCAATCAAACAACAGTACCATTCTACACATTTTAAATCATGTAAATCACAACGGTAAGATAATTAACTCACGGCAGCCTTTTAGAGATAAAAGCACAGAAGTTACAACCAGAAAAACAATTATTATTATTATTATTATTATTATTATTATTATTATTATTTGATTCTAAGAAATGTACGCGAATGCTCATGGCGTGAAACCGAAATTTCTACTCTCCCCAAAATAAAAATCTTCATAAGATGAAACAATTAGTAATGTTGTTAAGAAAGCAGATTTACAAAGACGTCTTTAAAAATTACTTAAGGAATCCTGTGTGGTATTGCTGCCGTTTATTTCCCTGTCAGAGGCATTCCAAGAACAGAAAAACCATAAATATGGAAGAAGAAACCATTGGAAAAGTGTAAAACAAGTGCTTGTAAAATATTGATTTTGCAAACGAAACCACATTTTTGTTTTCAAGATTACTTAATTATAATTAGGTCACAATTAAAACTATTTTGGTCCATGTGAAAACCGCAGTTTCAAATATGAAATTTTCGAAAATTTGAAACTCACCATTTCATAAACTTGCTGCACCACAGACTTAGAAAATGGCTAGAATTTTGCAAATCGCTTAACCTTCACATACTCTTACTCAAGTTGCGAGTTTTACACCTGGAAGAAAGCAGGCTTTGGGGGGAAAACAGAGATCTCCCTGTCCCCTCTAGCCCCTTCCAGACACGTGCAGCAACAGAAGTGATGATGCGTGGCTCACAGATGGGATGGCTCCTGCCGCTTTCTGAAAAACTGGCTGAATTACTGTCCAAAACAGGTTAGACTGACTAAATACCGTGTTAAGGGGAGTCGGCATTATCGAATAATAAATTCAAAGCCAGCACATCACCTTTTAAATATATGAACGAGTTATATTTACTTTGGTAAAAAGAGGGGTATAATTGGTAGAGCTTCTTCTGTCTCATATATTTTCGCCTACGGAAGTAAAATGCGAAGTACATCGTATGTTTGCTTTAGAGAGTTATGCTTCAGAAAATGAAAATAAACTTAAGTGTGGAATATCTCGGACAGCTAGTGACCAGAAAATATCTTACAGCCTAACATTTGTAGCACGTTAGAAATATGGAGTACTTCTGTTGAGAACTGAGTGGCAGATAAAATAGAAAATTATATTGTGTAATTGGAAATGATACTATGGGTAAAGTCTCTACATCACAGAAGTGTGGTTCAATGATTACAGATTAAAAAGGATATAGTTCATTCTCTAAAATTCGCTGACGAAGCAAAAGACGAATAAAGGCGAATACTTCCGTGAAATAACTGTTTCAGCGACCCTGTTCATAGCAAAAACCCTGCACCAGTCAGCAACAGCGTCGTTTCTTCAACAAATAATCAACAACATGAATGACTGACGTTTAAATTTAGTACTGAATGTCAGTTTCTACATTTAATTTACTTATGCTCAGGGTTCAAAAAAAGAGAAATTTATAGGCCTGAACGCCTCAGAAGACTGTATTGGTTTAATAGGACAAAAATTAATGAAAACCCATAAAAATCGATTATATACTTAACGAAAGTTACAAATATACCACCAAATAGAATCATTTTCTATCGCTGGCAAGTTAAAAAGTAATCAATAGATCATGAGACTAATTCTAACAAAAAATTACAACTATCTTGGGTTGGCTAAGATTTCAAATTACTATAGGGACTGCCGCAATCTTATGTAATTGAATGTTTCAGATTATTCTTAGCGACAAAATATTTAACGAATTAACCCCCAAGGTCTACAGAGAATACACAGTGTTTTTAAAAAATATCCCAGTTGATTATCTTGAAAGCAAACTTTTTTTTTTAAAGAAAACGATTTATTTGAGAGAGGAAACAACAATAGTATTAGTTAATATTTTCAAGTATTTTCTTTCTTTTTTTTTTTTTAATAGTCTGTAGTGGTCGCACCCATTATTGTAAGACGAGTGGCTGCTTGGATGACAACAGTCATCCAGTGTGATTTGATATTATTAAAGTGTGTTTTGTTAAATACATGATTGTCAAATATAAGTCAACAGTAATGGTTATTTAACAAATGCATTACAACCGCCACGGGTGACCCAGGTCGTTAAGGCACGGACTCGTGAGCGGGAGGTTTGCGGTTCGAATCCCGCCAGGACCGTCCTCCCTGACTGGAGTTTTTTCCAGGTTTTCCTCAGTCTTCATAACCGGCAAATGCCAGTGGGTACCTAAACTTAGGCCTGGAACGCTTCCTTCCTTAAAAAAAAAAATATCCTTTCCCAATTTATCATCTCATCTCATGTATCATCAGTGTCCACCGCCTGTGGTGCCTCAGTAGTGAAAACGGGCGTTAAACAGTACTCAAAAAAAAAAAACAAACAAACAAACAAAACAAAACAAATGCATTACACAATTTATATACATTCACAGCAGAATACATAACATTAGAAATAAAAGGGAACATGTATGTAGGTAAGAGATGTATGCAGTCTGAATTGTTGGAGGAATACAATAGAATGTGGTTACAATTTTAAATAATAACAAATCACTTAAATCATTAAGAGTTCGCTTGGTTTTCAGTTAACATATAAATATTAAAATCAACTAAACCACCTGCTTTGTTGAGATAGAAAATTATAACAAAAGAATATATGTAATGTGTTACAATGAAGTTACACTGGAATTATCTAACAAAAGCAATTACAATTTGCAAGAATAATAGCTACATACATTATTTTACTTGTAGAAAATGACTTACACAGTCAGACAAATACTTCGCGATCATTATTTTCTTCTTCACTTTCAACATCTTCGTTTTCTTCTTTCTCATCTATTTATTTTAGCCACTGAAGACATTGATTGAAATAATTCGATACCTGAGACATAGCATCCGAGAAAACAACCGAAAACTAATTTTACACTAATAAATTTTCAACAGTACCTTTCATTTAAACGGCTACCCAATCAATGATGTTAGTAATAAGTTTACAAACATTAAATATCATTACAGCACTCTAGCAAGACTAAAGACACAGTTTCATTAAAGTAAAAATAATAATAAGAAGAATAATAATAACAATAATAATAATAATAATAACTACTGAGAAGCACATCATTGTCGACAACAATGGAAGAAGGCAATAAGAGGAAATCCACTGGAGGGTTAAATGGGAACCCCAATTTTTTAAATAGATTTTGGTTTTGCGCATAAAGGCAAGCAAATTTTGTCTGAAACATTTCTTCGTTAAACCAACCATTATTTTATAAAATATTTAAGAAGCTTGAAAAAAATCAACGTTAATACATTAAAAGGCTAACTTAGATTTCAATTGTCTGAATTTAACAAAACACAAACTCAGTTAAACACAGAAGTTTAGTTTATTTTGTTTATCATTCTCATAAACAAACTGATAATAGCTTAATGACTGCGTAGGATTAAGTTGCAGTTCTGTGTTTATTGGAATCTCCTGCAAGGGGATATTCAGGTGCTCATCGTGATATACACTTTACAAGACAGTTGAAATTGAGTGTACGAATCAATGTGCAGGACATTGCTTATTAAGTTATTTCTGGAATATTCAGCGAAATAACTTAAATCATTCTCAGGTACGTTATAAAAGTTAGACAAACAGGGTCGGTTGCTAATAAAATAGAATATGCTTCTGCTCATCCAACAACTCCACTTCGTAAAACATCCTCTTAGGTCTTTCGATGAGTTCAATACTGAAATTTTTGAAAGTATGGAAGTTTCATTCTTATAAACTTGAAATATATAAACAAATTGACTGAAGATGGTTTTGATTCAAGAATCGAATTTTGCGAGGCAAAGTCCGAGACACTAAGAGAATCAAACACACCAATTACTAAGAAATGTTTGTTTTTCTGATGAATGCACAGTTTACCTTAACGGTTTTATAAATTGAAATAATTGTCGATACTGGGATGATGATAAGCCATGTATTTTGAGGGAAGACCATACACATGGCAGAGGAAAATAAATGTCTGGGCTGGTATTCTAGATTATATAAAATCTCATTGGTGCTGTGTGCCTGGAAATGTCAGAAGCTGTAATTAATTCTCTCAGTAACGAAGAAATTGAAAGTTAGGAAGATGAGAATGATAGAGCTGTTTTAGATGAACACTTGCTTACATTCCAGCATGATGGAGCACCACAACGTTCCAAGTGGCTCAATAATACCCTACATACATGGATTGGTAGAAGAGGGAATGTCGAATGGCCTGCAATATCCCCTGATGTGAACCCCTTAGATTTCTCTCTATGGAGGCATCTAAAATCGCTCGTTTTTAAAACACAGCCTGCCACAGTTGAAGAAACCCGACAAAAGATAACTACGAACTACGAATATTCCTAAATATTCACCATAAAATGTGTTCTTGAAAATAATTTGCTTTCAAGATATTCAGCTTGCCTCCTAAACCCAAGATCGCGGGTTCGAACCCGGCTAGGACAGATGGTTTTTTTCGGGGCGTAAACCTAAGTATGGCTTCCTTCGGAAGGGAAGTAAAGCCGTGGGTCCCGTGCCGTACATTTATGGCACGAAAAACAACCTCAAGCCTGAAAGAGAGGCCTCTGAGCAAAATTTGTCGGCCGTTTCACGCCCTGAGTCGAATGGGACGCTGATGACCTGAGCTGTTAAAGAGCGTCCATAAATAAATAAAAAAAAAAAAAAAAAAAAAATCAGCTGCAAAACTTTTTTTTTAAATAAAACACCTGTATAGACATAGAAGAGAGAGATTAGCATTTGTGATGCCCAAATGATTCGACTTTGAAGCATCGGCACGATAAGCTGGGAATACAAATTTCCTGGCCAGGAACTAATTTGAAATGGGCTATTGGTTTGCAGTTGATCAAAGTAGTTGTTCAGGTTTTCCAATGCTCAAATTTCAAGCGTTGGCATCATTTAATAAACAGCAAATACAGTTAAGGCGCGAATGAACTGTTGCCGAGAGCTGGGACTGTTAAGCTAGTAGGTTCCATTTTTTCTTGTGTTAGCCAGTATTCCAAGAAACGCGATTAAACACGAGCACGTATGCTCTATGCTTTGAACTGGGGAACAGCGTCGCGAAAAATATGCCAGGCCTCCAGTGCTGATACCCTCAACAATGGACAGAGCAGACATAGTTTGTGAAATTCCAGGAAGGCAACGAAACTCTCCAGGATGCGCCACGGACTGAAGACCAACAATTAATAACGAGGCTCTCTTAGCGGCTATTGAAGCGAACAACAACCAGACTTATGAGGACACAAGAGCACCTCAGCAGGCGGCACGAACCAAGGCCTGTTTTGCATTATAGTCATATCAGCAGAAGGATCCCTTTCTTGATAGTTTGCTGATATGCGATGAGAAGTGGATCCTCTACGACACTCCAAGACGCAGTTATCACTTGTTCGTAGCCCATGGATTTATTCCAGAACAACCGAAACCACCACTGCACCAAAGGAAGTGTTTCAAATACTTGCATCGTGAGCTGCTGCCAGCAGGCCAAACAGTCAACGTTATTGCGTAGTCAAACCAGCTAGACCATATGAAAACTGGAGCTGCAATGATTAGCAAAGGTGTTTTTTTTTTTTTTTTTTTTTTTTTTTTTTTTTTTTTTTTTTTTTTTTTTGCTGCATAATCACTCCCCAGGATAGAAATTTCGAACCTGTGTCAACCTGGAAACTGTCCTGGGTTAGTTTTTTCCCCCTTTTCTAAGAAGCCCTATCACAATAGAATTAATCATCTTCCATAACGTTAGCAGAAATATGCCGCTTTGAAACCTCTGGTCTGAAACGTACATATTTTTGCTCACCTTACATAAAAATTACTGGTGGAATGTAATTATATTTGGATTTGTTGTTAAAATAAATGCAACTCTAGAACAAAAATATTAAATAATAAAAAATCAGCACAGTTCATACCCGAAGGGTCCCAATAATAATTTACGAGCCAAAACGAATCGGCTTTCTCAAACTCTGTTGATTGATTTGCACGCATGCGCCGACTCGTTTGGGCAGCCGATGCTAGTGGGGGTGAGCAAACCTTACCTGAACAAATGACAACGAAAAAAAAATGCACATTACACTGATACCCGCCTTTTACGACAGGACAAAATTGACCTATAAAAGCGCTGAAGTAAACGCGCTCCAGCTTTCAGATATGGAATGTACTAGTAAAAAGTCATTCATTGAAAGAACTCGCTGTCTTCTGACGAGCATTGGAGCGTTTATGAACAGAGACCACTTTGTGTAACCTAATTGTTTTATTTTTGCTTATTTTATAACTGCCCCTCCCTGCTTGCATGTAAATCTTCCTTAGAACAAGTCGAACAAGGTAAAAGAGTTTTAAAGACGCCGCAATGGCTGCTCCAGCTGCGAGTGTCATTTTTTTCTCTCTTCCTCTCGCAATGGTAACACGAAACCTCCAGGGAAAAAATATTAAAGAGCGATAGCTAGTCCACATAGCACTCACTTGAATTGCTTCCCTAGGGGCATTTCGGCGGATCGTGTTTCAAGATGGAACAGCCAGCTTTTAGGTCTCTACAGCTAACTGTGGAACACATTTTCGGGGTCGCTGGAAACTACAGATCGAGTTTCAATATCCGCTTTACTTCTGCATCATCTCGTGTACTGTTAAATTAATTTGCACTCTGAAACAGGATGTAATACTGCATAGCTTGTGCAATCACAGAAGATATCTCTTTGCTACGCGGCCTTGAAAACGAAAGTGTTTGCTGCTGCATTAACACGTTTTTGTTACGGAATGCACAGTAATAAAATAATGCTGCCTTGCGCCTTTTCTGCATTATACATCCTTGTACTTTGTCTATGCTGCTGGTAATACAGGGCTAGTACACACGTATATCATGTTTAATGAAATCGGTACTAGTGGAGGAAAAAACGTATTTTTCATTTTTGTATATCCCTTGTTAAAATAACACACATCAGTTACTGCAAGAAGTTCAGTGATACGTGCTTGCAGGTCTGTTGTAAAGGTGGAACTTAAGACTGTTAACAAACTCCCACAGGAAAAATCACCGGGGTCCGACCTACACGTTCAAACCATCTGGTTGATAGTCCGTCAATAAGCTCTCTTCGGATTTCGTTATGAAAATACGGGGATGCGCTAATCTGATCACGATTGATCTGCGCAAGCGACGGCAGTAGTCATTGCGCATCCTAATAATATGTGTGCAACACATTCACCTTATAGGAATAGCGCAATTGCTCAAAAGAGACATTTGGGTTTTTAGTTCTCCAGATTCTGACGACATATTTGTTTAATGTACTAGAAAGATGAAATATGGCGTAGTCACTGAACTATAAAAATTCCACAAAACTATCGGGTATTCATTAGAGTTTGCATTTCTCGCAAGGAGAACGCCGTCGCAATTTGTCTTTCATTTTAGGGGTATGTAGCTATTGTAGTCGGTAAGGATGACACCGTCACCATTCTTCCACACAGTCTTTGGCAGTTCCTGCTGCCTCTGACGGTGAATTTCTGTATGGATTTGGCCAGACTTTGTTCGGAAATTCGTTGCACGTGAACGAAAAAATACAGTAAACAAAATACTTCCATGTTTTCATAGGTAGTCATTTTCACTCACATCGTCCCTAACAAAAGAATAAAACAAATTTCGTTCTTTCAACGAGAATATGTAGTGGAATTCAATGCGATATCCTTAGTGCTTAGTGACGAAGATCACATTAATCATCTATAACGTATTGAATCAAACATTTTTTACTCTCTCTAATACCGATTTCAAATAGCAGAATTTCATTAAACTTAGGTTATTTTATGCTGTGAATTGATAACATCGTTTGTGCTAACCCATTTTACAGATGACCCTTGAGGTGAAGGGATGACCTACATATTGTTGACATCTGTAGGTGCTACGGGTAACATTCGAATGGTCTGTAAGGATTCGGAGAAGGCCTTTTAAGTTAAGATGAAAGTGATGATGTTCTCTCTCAAGTTTGTTCTTGTGATATCACCACCATACCAGCCTAAGAGGGGAGTAACCTTTCTGTGTAGGAATCTGTTCTTTTGGAATAAGTCTGTTGCACAAGTGGACCAGTGTTTCGACCTCAGAAATATCGTATAACTTTACACTCCAGAAGTTTAATCATCTTTTGTCTATAAAATTGATGCGTATTATTTGTTGATTATGGCTGTTTATTTAAGCATATTACAGTTTCAGTCAATACTGATTATACGTTTAATTCAAGTATTTATTGTTGTGCATTTTCAAGTTATGAAGCCTGCCAATCCAACTACCACTACATCCGCATTACCCGGGGCCTCTAGGATTGTGGGACAAACTTTCGGTGTGTTATTTTGTTCTAATTAATTACTCCGAATAAAGGCATTCGTTAACTTACCTTAAGCTTAAAAATGCAATAATTCGCTTCTTGGATACTACGTCTAAAAGTAGGTACCCTCATTGCATTAACGATCTGCAAATTTCTCTATATTCGCCATATAAAGTTGATTAATTTTAATCAGTTGTGCAATTAACTTTTTAATAAGGATTTTAAAATAGAAGGCTGTTCACTAAAAATATTTTTTTACATTACTTTTACTCATCCTTAAAATGTTGATGCTCAAAATAGTCTCCGTTGGATGCAAGCACCTTCAAAGTCTTCAAAACCTTGCTGGGAACCATTTTTTTATAGTCCTTCAGAATCGGCTCCGCAGCATTTACCACAACTTCTGATGATGGAAAATGCCTTCAATTTGGGGGAAACCGCCAAGTGTGGCCGAGATAGTTAAGGTGCGAACTTGTGAGCGGGAGGTCTGGGTTTCGATTCCTGCCAGAACTGTCTGTCCTGACTTGAGGTTTTTTCCAGGTTTTCCTCAGTCCTCATAAATGGCAAATGTTGGGAAGGTGTCCTAAACTTAGACCTGGATGTTTCGTTCCTTAAAAAAATATCCTTTCCCAATTTATCATTTTGTTTCATATGTCATCGGTGTCCACTGCTTATGGTGCTCAGTAGTTAGTGTTAAACACTATTCAAAAAGTGGGGAAAGGAGAGTCACAGGGGACTGAATCTGGACTATATGGAGGGTGAGCGATACACTTCACACGTGATTATTGTGAGATGTTCAGCTATATTAACATAGTGCGGCCGTGTGTTATCTGCAGTATCTAACTAATGAATTTTTTGCAAGAAATATGACCTTGAAGAGTTTTCAGGACATCTCTGTAGTATTGCCCAGTTATAATTGCGTGTACAAGAATGACATGCTGGTAAACCATTCCTTAAATATCGAAAAACATGTTTGTCATAATTTTCGTAGCAGAAGCAACCATTTTTAATGAAAATTTTCAAAACAACTTTGCTGTTTGCTTTCAGGAATGAAATGATGTAGCCAAATTTTATCAGCAGTGGTTATCTCCAAACTCTCCATAGGTCTCGGGTATCCTAAGTATGGCTTCCTTCGTAAGGGAAGTAAAGCCGTGGGTCCCGTGTCGTACATTTATGGCACGAAAAAGAACCTCAAGCCTGAAAGAGAAGCCTCTGAGCAAAATTTGTCGGCCGTTTCACGCCCTGAGTTGAATGGGACGCTGATGACCTGAGATGTTAAAGAGCGTCCATAAATAAATCAATCAACAAAAAAAAAGTTTCATGTAATATTGCATGAAGATTTATTGAGATGAAAGTGCAGTTTCAAAGCAGCATGTTGGTAGCTGTATGTCCCTCCATTTTGCTGTATGAGGAACTGAATATGTCTCAGTTTGCACACCTTTCACAGATGGGAACCGGAAATGACAACAACGAAATGTGTACATTGCGCATTTAACAAACAAAATAACGTTAAAGAATTTCATCACTGAAATCGCTATATGGAGTTATGCTTTGTACAAGAAAACAGGACTAGGTAAGTATAAAAAACTAAAACATTTGGTTTATCACAAAGAAAAGGTGCAATGAGAAAAGCATGAACTATTCCTACTTGGTCTACTGTTTACGTCAAACATGTGTGCAAATGAAAATCCTCATACAATCCGATGGATTGAAGCTTAGGCATTGACCTTCTATCAATGTATGGGCAGGTGGCCGACACATAAGACTTTGCTCTGCTAACAGATGTTATTTGACATACTTTATCAAACGAATTATTTGTCATATTTGGAGAAGTGCATTTCCATCAAACGCAATGAATAAAGTTGATGCACCGGGGCAACAATATCTCACCTGTACGTTTAAAGGGCAGGAGACCGCTAGTTTTTGTTGCGTGTTCGTAACATTTAAAGACTTTTGTATATTTAACGCTTATCCAGTGCGTGTGTCAATAAACCAGAAAGCAGCCAGGTGTGCGTGTCTTTTAGCAGCAGTACTGAAGGCTCTTCATTTCCCTGAAGATGACGACAGAGCTTAGTGTCATCGAAAGCTTAGAGTAATCCGTTGCTACTCACAGCGTAAAAAATCCAATATTGTAGACGCATTAAAAAAAAAAAAAAACGGAAAACTGGTTTTTGCAAGTGAGACGCCAAACAAGTCTGCACCATGGTGACAAAAATGAACATAATAATTTCAAACTGTTCATTATCTTTGCTGTTTATATGAAATTTCGTTTGCTAATCTTAGTTTCTCCTTAGATTGGCTCTGGCACTATTGTGATATAGATATTATAAGACGAATACAAAATAATTATTATTGATTTAGCCTTAATTTGCCAATTAACAGCGTTTTATAACTTAAAATGTAGTATTTACTGCCCCAAATCGTGTCAACTGTACAATACATGTGTCTAGCTAACAGACAAAATACACTTCGGAACATATCTTCTTCAATTATCAGCGGATTTTAGAAATAAAAGTGTACAAGAACAATCTGTCAATATTTGAAAGCCAAGGTTGCAGTTATAGCAGACGACTTTTCGTACAAGAAATAATTAAAATTTTGATACAATATACTTTTAGTAATGATGTTTATATGATTAAACAATTCAAATGCCAATTAAAACAGGTCATAAAATGTTTGTATCCAAAACGCCTTTCACGTGTCCTAAAATTATGGAGTTGATTCAAACACAGCTCAGCACAAAAATAACTGGAGAGGAGTTGATATATCAAAATAATATCGAGTCAAATCAAGTTAAAACACGTATTTTTAACAAGCATAAAGACATTAGCAATAAACCGCCTAAGGAGACAGATTAGAATGAAAATGAGACACGAGGCTGGAAAACAACGGCTAGCTATGTATTACATGTCGACATGTAATATTACACCTGCAAACCTTGAACTCCTACGACAACGCCATATGGCGCTCTGAGTGGAGTGTTTTCATTGACTGGCTCTATGGGTGGAATTCCTTGCGCCAAATAACGGCAATGTGCAACCTGCTGATGGATGGAGATGCTCTATTGTTTGGATCCTATCGCCAGCTTTGTTCTTCAGCAGAAGGGCCATTAAAATAACGGTTCCTTGGTTGTCGAACCTCATAACCCAGCAGTGATAACGAGCTGGCAAGAAATTTGCCTTTATATTTAGTTGCAAACACTGAGACTTGGCTATAGTAACAACAGCGTGTGTTCGAAAATCCTGAAAATTTCTGTTTATAAATTTATCCAAAATGTTTCAGGAATGTTGCTGTACAGCACATGATATGTATCCGGTGATAGATTTTCACCCGTAACCTTCATCCTTACTCTACATAATGAAAGTGCCATTTTCCAAAAGTTGACCTTTTATTTTCTAATTTTTGAGATAAAAAGAAAGATTCACCACTTTCCTAACATCGAAGTTGGAAATTTTTTCGACGTTTGAATGACAACTCATTAGAAAAGCTTTAATATTATAGTCCTAGTTAAATGAGGTAAAGAATTTAGTAATTCATATTGGACAATTTGAGTTCTGAAAATAAATATAATGAAAATTCCAATTTGAAATGAACCGTTTGCAGTTATCTAGTTTTAAATGAATATTTGGGATTTGACGAAGAAAGATATTTCAGCATTATTTACATAATATTTTTATTTATTAAGTTCATAATCTCATAAAACACCTGCAAAGAAAAATACGAATAAAAGATAAAGAAATAGCCAAAAAGAAACTAAGATTCTTTAAACACAGAAAACAAATTTTCAAATAATAATCATGATTATTTTGTTACTTGCATATGAAGCTGTCTTATGCCTTTTCTTTGTTGCTTTCTTCATCCATGACGCCGTTGTATTACTGGGGATGCTTTTAGTGACTTTCCAACAATTTATAATTTCCTTTAGCATTTTGTTTTATTGTGACACTAAGTGTAGACAACCGGATTTTATTAAAATATATTTATGTTTTTTCCTTTCTTGACTATTCTTCTAAACAAAATTAGATCTTTTATACAATTCCACTCTTCTCGAAGAAGACCGAACGCCTTTTTTTAAAGTATATATGAGACTATAAATTGCAAGGGTAAGCATTTGCTGTGCCGAATTTTCCAAACTCTTTTTGATAGTCTTCTGAATCTAGGAAGCTTATATACTTCTCAACCATTTCAAAAATCCTATTAGGAAGAATGAAAGAATGACCCAGAATCAGAAAACCCATTCCCACTTCTTTAAGTGTTTTAGGCAATCATTACATCACAACCAATATGAAACCATTTCATTCACGGTATTACGTTTATTCTGACGCCCGCAACCATTGGAAACAAGATACGTTTTCTTGTCATATCTACAAAGTCACTCCGATTAAGTCTGTGATAAATCTAAAAAGCTGTATCACCAGACCCTTTGGGACGAAAATATCCTACGCATTTGTGCAAAAGTGTTTTGGCTTGTTAGACTCTTGTGAAATGATTCATATACAATTATCTGGTAAATTGTAATGGTAATTTTGGGAGTGGTAATTGTTTTGGAAGTCATTACTTACTTGAAAAATCCGTTCATTCTTTTTTTTTTTTTTTTTTTTTCTCAGAACGTTACAAAAAAAAACCCTCGTGCCTTAATCTGTGTACCATTAATGTAGGAATAAAAAGTATATCCTGTTTCGAAACTCCAAAGAATTTTTTATTTAGCTTTTTCCATTTGTTAATGCATGCTTTATTTAAAGCTTTCTTATTTTATTCATTTATGATATTAGAATGCAATTCTGAAGGTGTAAAGATAAAATTATTAACACTTCTTTATCTCTAGCCTTACCATTTTGAGTTTCTTTTATAAATAATTCAAAACAAATCATCACAAATTATGGATTCTGTAAATAACTTCTATTTTGAAACCTGTGCTATGTTTTCATGTACATGAACATTATTCACAACATTGATAAGTGCATGAGAGTTGCACATTTGCTATTTATCACTATATCAACAAACCAATACTTTTTTGAATAGTACGCCATACAAATGCCCTTTATCTCGATTAGTTGTGGAATAACGTTTTCCAAAGCTGCTGTAGTAGATGAATTTCATCTCTAATTTTTTTGTTTAATGGATTCAGGTCGTCTAGTCGTATGGCAAAGATTTTGTGTTTCAAAAATATTCCCAAAGGGAGAAATCACTAACCAACAGATCTGGAGATTGAGATAGCCAAGAAATGTCATCATTGCGTGAAATTAATCTGCTTCCCGCCTCCTGCTTAAGAGTTGTCATAGAAAGGCGTAAGGTGTGCGTCGTTGTCCATCTTATTAAATATATACTGATGTTTGGTCAATGTCAAGATTTTGTAGCTGTGGAAACACGAACTCATTCACCATAGCAATACAGCGGTCTGACATTACAGTAGCTGTATTCAATAATTCTAATGCTGAAAAGCTATACCAAACCGTTACCGTTTGACTAGAGATTTCTGATGGAGTTCTTCAGGATTTTGATTACTCCATCATCTCATGTTCAGTATAGCTTTATCAAACAACTCAACATTTGCGTCGTGGGACATAATCACTCACCTAATTAGATCTGGCTGCTAGGTTACCAACTCAAAAAAATGCTTAGAGAATGTCCTCCTTGCTGCACAATCGCGTCTTATGCACTACTTACTTGAAGCTGTACAGATAGAAATTCACAATCTGACTCAGTGACCTTCTTGAGAACTTAAGTGTTTGTACATGGCTGCGTGTTGATCGCTTGGGACTTCCGAGTTCTTACGATATTTTCTGGGGCCCATATAATCCAGTTTTCGCCATTTTCCAAAAGAATGACGTAATGACACGATTTGACTTGCAGGGCAGTGCTTGCAGGACAATTGCGCCAAGCGGCAGTAGCAAGCGTAAAACACTCAATACCCAGGCCGAGGGTTGAGTGTGTATTCACCAGCAATTCGTATTTGTGCTGTTCTATGTTGTGTGATACAGTTGTTAAACAACAATGACTGATCATGATACTTTTAGAATGTCAAGCTGTATATTCGCAATAAAATCAGAGCATTTCCAATTGTGTCGTCTGAGATATCTATGCTAAATAAAACCATATACACCCGCGATAGATTTCTGATGTATGTCAATGCCGGTACTGAACTGCGTGATCGCTCCGCAATCAGAACCGATGCAGTGCCAGGCCGACACTTTCCTGCTATAGATGATCTAGTTGGAAACTTGCGCATCCAGTGTGTCAGTCTGGAACATGCCAGGCCTTCCAATTTTAAAATTTTATGTAAATGTTGTCTGCGTTACTACTGCAGAATCGCATTTTTTCCAAAAAAAAAAAAAAGTATCTAGAGTGACAGCATATGTGCAGCTTACCAGCATTCTATGTTGTTTACTAAATAGTGTGCTTTGTGATCATATCTAGGAACCTTCGTTGTCAACTTAGTTCTGCGCATGTCAAAGTGGTAGTTGAACATTGCCTCGTCCTATGTATGAATTGGGCAAAAATTCATTTTCGAAGGGGAAAAAGGGGAGGGCACATGTCGGATTTTGGGACTACACTCCTCAAATAAACCTTTAGTTTTATTAGAACATACCTTGCACTTGTGATAAAATGTTTTGTATTAGTTTATTCATTTCGTACAGTTTTTTTTAATACAATTTGTTTTATATAATTTGATCTTCTCTCATTTGCTAAGTTCCTACCTTCAAACTTGCACTATGCCGCATGCATTTTCTGAAAATAACCCAAACCAGTGAAACAAATTAGAACATCTTACGTCATGTACAATGCGATGGATGATAAAGTACACCAGTTCATAATTTCTGCGGGCGGTGAATCAGATCCTAATAGAAGAAAAGATAGTACGTGAGATGACGTTTAAGTACAGGGGGCATGATGCATATACAATACATACAGAATGTTTTAAAAATGCATAATCATATTTACAATATTAACTTTACAAATACTACGAGGGAAGGCGGCGAATCTTGAGGTTGGAATGACCAAACTAGACCAGATCCTAAAACTAAGAAAAAATGACAGCATCATGAGTAACTTTTAAATTACACATGGCGAGACAGACGCGTATTTATCCTCGTGGCGGGATTTGCTCTGGACAGAAGCGTGCTCATGAGTGTTTAGCGAGCCAAGTGACGCCCGTTACGTACTGTTTGTTCTTGTGAGTCACAAAGTGAACCGTCAAGAATCTTCAATACTCGCTCTATCGTATTAACAAAGGTCTTTGGAGTAATACATTTTGTGATTGCTCAAATGATATAACCGATTCGGTTCTGAAGTTTAGACAAGCAGTTGGTTTTCTTGTCTTTCAACCGCAATTCTGAAAGTACCAAAGCGCACGTCTAAGTGCCATCAGACTTTTTATGCCTAAGTAGACCCTGTTTGTATTGTTTATTTGCTAGCTGTTATTAACTGAAGGCACTGGCGAACTGCAGCAAATGTAGACGAAAGCTGTAGGTGTAGATATTTTGCCATCGACCAATGTCCACGTTTATGAACAGGCTGCTGCTGCAAATGGTTTCCTGAGTGGAAGTCTATTATTTGGCCCCTGCTTGGTTTGTGTTCACAGCACTACGTGAATAGCTCCGTCCATAAAGCAAACAAGGCAAGGGCCATCGTAAACACTAAACAGAGTACCTTTAGAGTTATGCTAAAAGGGAAGTACTTCATTTGCCCGAGTCGCGCATCCATATGTATTTTTTTTAATCCTGTGGCGGTAATTATACAGCGGTTCTTTGAGACCGCCCTGGAAGACGCCTTATCAGATCCGCAGGGTAAACGGCCCACACTTTTACCGCTGTCGATAAAACAGCTTCTTTCTTTATTTACGACAGTTGCTTTAAAATATGCCGCAACGTTTTCTGCGCACCCAAATGTAACAAAAAAGTAACTTCTTAAACCTGCGGAACCAGTGGATAAAATAAAAAAATTGGGATAAACTCTTCGGGTTTATTGCAGTGAAAAACAAGGATTGCGACTGTCTAATATTTATTGTCTGTGCTTATTAATAAAAAAGAATTAATTCTTGAAAAGTATTAGATCTGATACGCTTTCACAAATGATGCACTGTAATCGTTCTGTAACACTGAAGGCGGTTATATTTAAACTGTAGGCAGAATGTTTGCAGAACTCCATAACGGTATTTTAAGCAAAGCTGAACAAAGGGAGCACCCCATTATAAAAGTCGCTCTTGCAAAACCTCTGATCACAATACACGATGCAAAATTACTCAAGATGTATGTAAAAAGGTTGCAAAAACAGATCGACAAATTTCACATTTTCCCAAACATATTTAATTTTGGATTATGTAGTACTGGAAACTTTGCTAACAAAAATTAACTTTCATTTCGGTAGTTACATTCAAAGGACGATAAGGTGCCCACAGAGACAACCATATGAAAACCTGGCCATTTTGCGTGGGAAAATAATTTTAATGTGTGAGCTTTCGTATCGTATAACAAAATCAAATTAGGTTTAAACAAGGAAAAGAGAAGGGTGTTTGCTGTTAATCTAAAAGGTACACCTTTATCTACCATCGAGATTGTAATAGTTTTACATTATTTGTTCCTAATATATTACGTTTTTCTTGAACACAAAGTCCTTTATAAGACTTCGGAGCTTTAATACCTACATTTATGACCTCTAAGGGCAACCCCATTTGAAATCAGACGTAAAATGGAAAATATGTACATTACATGTTTTAATGTTAATATATTTTATACATATACACCTGTGTTTTTAAATATGGCATGCTTAATCCAACAATTTAGACTTAATATTTTTTATCAGAATTCTCTCTTTTAGAGACATAGCTTTCGAACAACTTAAAAGAGACATTTGAGCAATAGTTCATTGTAAAGCTCATATCTTGCCGAAAAAAACTATTTTCATAACTTACATTTCTTAACCCTCTTTTATCCACAAAACGCAAAAGAACTCCGCAACCTCCTCCAATGCTCAATATAATCAGGGGCACCAGGGGCGGACCAGATAAGGATCAGATGGGCCCAGCCCATTATTTACAATTTTCTCTTCTCCCGGTCAACTATTGAAATGAAAAGTACATGAAAACAAAGATGTACAACCGATTAGTCTTAATTGTAGCTTATACAATAAGCGCATTTCCTCTTTACTGTAGTAGCGGTAGTATTCGGGTCCTGCATTAGCGAATGAAGCTCATGGACCAGCCGGGAATTTTTTCGTTTTAAATTTATACTTTCATGGGCCAGCAAAGATTTTCAAGGACTTATATTTGTCTTCCTTCAAGATGAGTTAGCCTTTCTGCTGTTTATTTCTTCGTTCCCATGGGTCAGCGCTCGGTATTCTCTCTTTTCTTAGGAACCAGATGTTGAGGGGCTATTGATACTACGCATAAATGACAGGGATTGTTTTTTCACTTTCACGTGGCTTGTTTGTCGGCGGAAAGTTCACTTTCACAGTGTTAATTGTTAACTTACAAAAAAGCGTATATTTTCTGACAATGAATAAAGTGGGGTTTTATTGAAGACTCCATTTTTGCGTCTAAGGTTAATTGTTTAGCTGGAAATGAAACGATTTAGTCCTCAACAATCGAAAGCTACGTTATCTTACTAAGCAAAACGGCCCAAAATTAAGAAGCTTTTGTTATGATTTAATTATCACAATGGTTGACAGCGTGTGAAGTGAAAAAAATATCTTGTTTATAGGATCGTTTCTATATAGGCAGACGAAACGACAGATATTACATGCATGTTATATTTTGTTATTGATATTAAGATATTTCACTGAGCGTAAACCAGTTGAAAGATTCATAAAACTAACTGCTCTTTCTGAATTGACTGCAGAAGGCTTAAGGCGTACTTTAGCAGCTGAATTAGAAGTCATATAAACAGAAGTTTAAACGTATTACTGCGCAGCAGTTATGAGAGAATGTCGGAGAGGAATGTAAGTCTTGAAAAAAAGAGACCTTCCCCATGCCATTTGGGTATGTCCCTAGCCCACCCTACAGGGGCCACGAGCCACTACTGATGGGGTCTACCTTAAGATCTCCTTTATCACCATCTACATGTATTGCATTCTGCCTATGATCTTACGCTTCCTCAATATGGTTTAACCAGACTCATTACAAAATGCAAATGGACAAGTTGAATAATAAAGACAAATTATTACAGAATGATGTTCGGTCTTCAGTGAAGCAACATCGGTACGAATTGCAAAAATTCCTCTCTAAAGGAATGGTTCCGGGCAATCATTCCCGAGAAACATTCAAGGCAGAAGGGAGATAAGAGAGAGAGACACTCAGTAATTACGAAATTAACGTAAAACTATATTGGCGGCGAAAGAGACTGAACGGATCCAAGATGGGTGGAAATGTAAGGGAAGAAATGTTTTTCTACAGAAATCCACTCAAAAGCAATCAACTTCATCCTCAATTTACTGGTTTTCAAGCTGAATTTCAGGGAATACAATGACAGCCGAACCAGAGACCTGGTAACAAATTCACCATTAATGTTGATTCACAAGCCTTAGAAACCAGCAAATCTACGAACACAGCTGTTATCCAAATCAGGACGAACCTTCATGCTCCACTTGAAACAAGCGAATCAAAGGACATGAAAGGGCAGACTTTCTATAAAAATATACCCCAAGAACCAAAAAAGAAAGAAAAAAAAACTTAGGACCAAATAGCGGTTCTTCATTAGAGCTGCTTGTAATAAGTCACTAATATAGTGCTGTTTGATATTTCAAATACTAATATAAATACTGTGGTATCCGTATGTGTTGGAGAAAGAACTGGGTAACTTAAATTCAAAGTGTAATAATTGATGGTACAGAATAATTTAAAAGAGTGAATCACGGTTAAAATGTAATAGATAAAATTAATATTTACATAGACAGTGAATGCTTGCGATTTAAATATGCTGAATATGCAGATATACGAGGATAGGTCCATGTTTCCAGCCTAACCATTTTCTAGGTATGATAAAGACAAAAACTATATTTCGCTTTTGAATATAGTTAACCTTTATTGCAATACACTTCTCACATCTTTGAATAAACATTTCAATCCCCCCCCCCAAAATAATCAAAAGTCTGTCTGCAAAATGGGCATAAACACCATCCATCACTTCTTCATCACACTTAAATTTCCTTTATCGAAGGTCCTTCGTGAGTTTTGAGAAGAGGAAATAGTAGCTAGGAGCCGTCCAATTGCTATTTAATTTCATTTGCAGTAAGTCCTTTTTTTGTGAAGAATTTCATAACAGTTCGAGATTCCATGTTAAACTTGTTACAATCTTCTACATATAGCCTTCTTTATGCAACTATATATGAACAACAGAACACAGCGGAGCGGAAGTTACAGCTGCAATTATTTACTTAACAGATAAGGTATGACACCAGATAAGGCTTTTGTGAAGGCGATAATCCTTATCAGCGAGGCCCGAAACTTATGAACCTACCTTCGTATGCAGATCGTGACAAAAATGTGAACAACAGAACACAGCGGAGCGGAAGTTACAGCTGCAATTATTTACTTAACAAATAAGGTATGACACCAGATAAGGCATTTGTGAAGGCGATAATCCTTATCGGCGAGGCCCGAAACTTATGGACCTACCTTCGTATGCAGATCGTGACAAAAATGTGCTGCATCTGTAACGTTTACTGTGCCAAATTTCCACCGAGATTATTCAGTGCGAGCTATGGGGACATTTCTTTTTTCCCTAATAACTCACGATCGAAGTTTGTTTCTTTTGAGTATCACAGTACACATGAAGCTACAACATACGGCGTGTGCTGAGTTCTGGATTTGCTTCAAACCCAAAATTATTCTGAAATATAAACCTTAATTATAATTTGTCCCTTCCTCATGCTACTAGCACACCGTAAAGATACTAGCGTATTTTGAGTACAACGCAGACTGCGGCTAGTGGTCAATTTGACGAAGAGCAAGCACACAGCTTCAAGGTGACAATGGCTTTTTAAGGAGCCCCAGATTGAATCCCAGGACTGGCATTTTTGGATTTCTTTCAATGGCAGAAACAAATTCCGAACTAGCATCTTCTTTGCCACGAGCTACAAAGGAACCACTGTACATGGGAGAAGAATGCATCTATCAGCAAAATGACGAACGATATAAGATGGGCGCGTAATCAATTTAGGAATAAATTGCCGGAGAAAACAGCAACATCAGAGTACACTTTCTACTCCCTTCATGTTGCTTACATAACTTCTTTTGAGACAATGGTTACTCTACAGTTAAATAGTTTGATTCCGTTATTAAATAAAATACAATATCATTTGTTGCTGTTGTAAATAAGAAAGACGTTGCCTTTAGTGCATCATACGGCATTTAATTGTCATACAGTATTAAATTACCTCCAATTAGATCAAAGAAATACTATTACATGACGATATAAAACAGATCATATAAGGTTATAGAGGTAATTAATACTAAACAAGCGGCGATCTGATTGTTTTAATTGCTCGAGTTTTTATCCTTTTGTTTTATAAAAGAAGAATAGGTAGGTTATTTAAAGCATGTGGGAGAACAGACTGTATGCTTAAAAAGGAGGATAGATTCTTCCTTTTATATACATCTGTGAATAAATTTCAAACAGCAACGAAAGAACTTACTGTGTTCATAGTTGGGCTTAATTACTTTGAACAGCAACAGTGAAAAGACACACACGAGTATAAATTAATTAATTAATAGGGTTAATTAATTAATAGAATTAATAGGGTAATCAATTTTTGTTGAATAATTTAAACAGTGGAATATCTAATTGTGCCCATAGCGCCACCGAACACTCGTTCCATAAGCACTACTTAATACTATAAACATTTGATCACCGCATAAGTGCCGAAAATTTTCCCAAGAGCATCGCTTCCGTCTCCTTATCGCGTCTTCATCCCTCGCTATTGTCCTTTGTTCTTCTATATTCTATTTACTTTATACACACCCCTAAATGAGTGATTCTCACGTGATTCTGGCTTTCATTCTTCCAAAAATTTGTAAATTATCTGTTCGTTTGGTTGTTTAACCATGGAGTATATTTCCGGGTAGGCAGCCAAGGTTTCCACAAGTTTCATAATGTTGTACCGTCATGATACTATGATTTCATTGGTTACTGAACTGGAAATTTCGATTCTACGGCTTCTTGCAAGCATTTCAAGAATTTAGCACAATTTACATTAAATCTCAATGGATGGCGCTATTTTAACACCGTGGCAAGAGCAAAAATATTTTGTATTTAAAGAAACTTCCAGATGCTCTGATAACGCTTTGAGGTCAACTTAAAAGGCTACAATATTTATAAAGGAGTTTTGGTTTTGCTCTCTTTTGTATCTTTTTTTTTTAAATGCATTCTTTTTGCTAATGACAATTGTCTTCTTCTAGCTTATTTTTACAATGGTTTCTTAAACACAATACACTCTACAGGAAGTTTTGGCTCGCTGACCTTACACAAATCCTCCCTTAATAATATTCTAATTGCCTTTTATAGGCTGTCACCTGTTACACTTTATGTAACAGCTTAAATTTTAATACATTAACTTATTAGATCAA
This sequence comes from Metallyticus violacea, assembly GCA_030762175.1. Classification (NCBI taxonomy): domain Eukaryota; kingdom Metazoa; phylum Arthropoda; class Insecta; order Mantodea; family Metallyticidae; genus Metallyticus; species Metallyticus violacea. Next base: position 77,152,413 of record CM060845.1, on the reverse strand, counting down.
AATGACATTATGTGCTACATACATACAAACTGGTTGGTTGATTAGCTATGTGGACTCGTTTCAATCTCTTATAGTAAAGGCATTTTTATACACTATATTACAAATTTAATCCCAAAGTCACTACACAGAAATTGTCGTAAATAAATGATTTTAATAAAACTATAGGCCATATATGTGTGCAAAATGTGTAACGGATAATTAATACTTTAAATTTCTTAAATAGTACATGGACTCTTCCTATAGAAAATTCCATAAGACCAAAGTCGGATTATAACTATCGTTGATTTGTTCATTTGATTTATTTACGGACGCCCTTTAACATCTCAGGTCATCAGCGTCCCATTCAATTCAGGGCGTGAAATGGCCGACAAATTTTGGTCAGAGGCTCTTCATTCAGGCTTGAGGTTTTTTGTCGTGCCGTAAATGTACGACACGGGACCCACGGCTTTACTTACCTTCCGAAGGAAGCCGTACTTAGCATTTTTACGCTCGAAAAAATTCATCGATCCTGTCCGGGTTTGAACCCGCGATTTGGGTTTAGAAGGTAAGTATGGTAACCACTACACCACTAGGACCGACTTAACTACCGTCTCCTTTGCGAAGTAAATTTAATCAGATCAGATAGGCTAACGTCATAACCCAATCAGGTTATTCTCAGAAAAACTAGATATTGTAAAAAATCATTACGGTCAATAAATCACAGAATATACAATGTTACGTCGTATGATTATTATGACAGCTAACATCCGCTTACAATCCTGTTAAGCGGGACTCAACAAAATAGCGAAAAATACCCTGAGATGTCGCTGAAGCGTAGGCATCATCATCATAAATACAAGACCGCTTCAAAATTGGCGACCAACATTGGTGCATCCTTAACAACGAAACGGCTTCAAGTGAAAATGTCACTTGTGGTGAGATGTGTTGCATTGACTGCAACTGATAAACTGCTGGAACAATCTAAACCAACTCTTTACCTTCTTCTCCCGATTATGAAGCCATTGAGGCTGTAAACCATTGGTTTGCACGTGTTAGACAGCCCTTCTTCAGGAAGATGTAGAAATATTCGAGCATCGCTGGGAATACTGCATCAGTATTAATGAAAGATGATAATGAACTAGAAAGTGATCAAGGGTGGAGCATAAGAATCAATCCTCCTACTTTCCGGTTTCTCGATTCCACGTTGTCCAATTTATTTATCCACATTTAGTTTCACGTTGCTCTGGTCTTCCTGCTGCTGTGCCCAGAGACTGTGCTCGAATTTAGTGTGTATCCTGCCCATTTTTATTTTAATATTTGCGCTGTAGATGTACAAACTTGCATTTGTGTCTTTTTCTTATATTTCATTCCTTAGACGCCTTAAGCTCCCTTTGGGCTACATGAAATCTTTTCTTTACTAAGTAATTGCAAAGTTAGTGCTTCGTACAGTATGTATATACAATTATTTTCAGATGTCATCTTCCTATTTTAATATGAACCTGCATTTTTATTTTTACGAATGTTGTAAACTTAACTGCTCATAAACTTTTAGTGAAGAATTTAAGGCATACTATTACAGTTCTTAATTTATATTACTTTCAATGAAGTTCTCCCTAATAGTAATTTTCAATTAACACAATTTGATGCTATTTTATACACTGAAAAAATTAAAATATACCAAAATGGAATTATAGATTTTAACGTATTTCCAAGTATTGAATTATTTTTCTGCTTTGCAAAAGTAAACACTGTAACCTTTCTATTAAATTACACATAAAACATATGTTGTTGATTAGATTAGATTTATTTACTGACGCTCTTTAACATCTCAGGTCATCAGCGTCCCATTCAATTAAGAGCGTGAAACGGTCGACTAATTTTGCTCAGAAGCCTCTTCTTTCAGGCTTGAGGTTCTTTATCGTGCCGTAAATGTACGACACGGGACCAACGGCTTCCCTTCCGAAGGAAGCCATACTTAGGATTTTTTCGCCCAAAATATCCATCGATCCTGGCCGGGTTTGAACCCGCGATCTTAGGTTTAGAAGACAAGTGTGGTTACCACTACACCACCAGGATCGACATAAAACATATGCTTTCGAGCTATGTTAATATCACTATTTTGCAACCGCACTGCAATTTATCCTTACTTCTTCATTCCTGTACTATTTCAGAACAAGCCAAGCGTGCAACTACGAAGTTGATGCTGGACATTTTCTGTGTAGCGTTTAGCCCACGTCAAGTTGACTCCTTAAAAACTTAAGTGCTAATTTCCTGCGTCAGGTCTTCATTGCGTTTTGTTGCGCTGATTTATCTTCATTTGTTTTGTGCTGTCCAGACTGTCACTCTGTAACTTCTGCACTGCTGTAAATGTAGACCTACTGAGGCCTGTGACCTCAAGCTTTTGGGAAATTTTGAAAAATATCAGCTCTTGAATTTACGTAAGTACTTTCATTTCTCTTCAGACATTTGTTTGCCAACGGTCTGCGACGTTAACTTTGTATGCAAAGGAGCGCAATATTATAAAATAAAATATATATTACTTTATTTAATTTCAGACTACTATAATTGCTACATGACAAGGCGACCATGCGTATCGAAACATATGCAAAACAGCAATGATTTGACAACATAACTGCTTCACTCAATAAAACCGAACTGCCAACGGTGCGACTGCAATGTGCCGTCCAAGCCCATGTTGTCTTTCTCACATAGGACGATTTCCTTCGGGAAAGCAATTGCTGCTTTAGTTCTGCTTTTATATGTACATTCAGAATATTTGATAAAAGGATAAGAAAAGAACGACTATCAGAATAATACTAAACAAGCTGTGGCATGAAAACAACTGAGACATCTAATGACGCAGCTATGCCACATGAACAACATTTTCTATTAAAACAAATACCACCAATGTGATTTTTGTTAAATTTTTAATACGCTTTAAACTTTTTTGTCGTCGATAATTTTCCAGCCATCTTGAGCCCTCTATCAAAATAAATAAGTACTAATTTAGGTAATAACAAATAGAAAGATAAAAACTCATAATTAAGCTTCTTTTGCAGGAATGTCCTTTGCTCTCAGAAACATATAGCGCGTTGCTGTTCGGTTGCATGCTTCGGGCACAATCGCTATATTCCTGAATGCCATGACATGACTCGGTATTTATCTATCATCGAGATGATTTGTGTTACCACCTACCAACGCCATAAACACCTTTACTGCCCGCCACATACCACTTTCTGGCCTATTTATTGACTTTACAACATATTACGATTGAAAATGATACTAAGTTTTGCTTTTCAGGTGCGTTCAATTCCTGGCTACGGAAGGTATTTAAACTTATACTCAAGTCAATTAGTTTTTACTGAGTTTTGCACAGTTTACAGGAAATCATACAATAGGTACTTATACAAAAGCTAGTGAAGTTAGATTATCTGCGAGTGGGAAGTTTAGCTACCGTCCGAAGCGAAATCGAGGACATACAACGTTTTTTTTCCGTTACAACTATTTAAACCAAAGTAACGTTAACGTTTAATTTTAATGAAACATGTACATTTGTCATTGCTTAAAAGAAAATTCAATGTTATCGATGTAAATAATTTTAATGGGATTAAACCGCATCTGCTTCATGTCTCACGAACCAAGTTTGTCTGGCACACTGTCAAGCGTTTTCTATTTTGGCGAAAGTTATGTCTTGGTTCGACTGTCATTAACGCCAGCACGTGCCGTTGCTATGGAAATCCTATTTGCGCGCCTTTTGTTTCGCATTAACCCACCATGGGCCTGCGGTCTCACTGTCGTTAAAACAAGCTCATAAATTTTAACTACCCATTTTGCAGTCGGGAGGGTTTAGGTTAGAAATATTTCCTCCACCCACTTGGTTCTGGTCGGATATTGACTTGCATTGATGATATTTCTGTATTCTAAGAGTATCTCTAAGCCAGTGTTAATTTCAGTCACATTCAAGACCTAGCTATTCTTTTTTAAGTAAATAAATAAATACATAAATAAAATTGTGTGCTCTGTCGCTCTGTCAATTTTTTCGGAGAGCCCAAACAATTTCAGGATGGGCGAGCTTATTTTATCTTTCGTTGTGTTATTTAATAAAAATATTTAACAATAACAAGGTTTTCAGGTACAAAAATGAAACGCTGAAGATCGCCACGGGTGGCCGAGGTCCTTAAGGCGCGGATTCGTGAGCGGGGGGTCTGGGTTTCAATCCCACCAGAATCGTCTTCCCTGACTTTTTTTTTTTTTTTTTTTTTCCGGGTTTTCCTGTCCTCATAACTGGCAAATGTCGGGAAGGTATCCTAAACTTAGGCATGGAACGCTTCCTTCCTTTAAAAAAATCCTTTCCCTATATATCATTTCATCTCATGTATCATCAGTGTCCATCGCCTGTGGTGTCTCAGTAGTAAAAACGGTCGTTAAACACCACTTTAAAAAAAAAAAAAAAAAAAAAAAAGAGGAAAGAAACACTGAAAGCTGGCCCAAAATTGCATAAGTTTTTGGATATTTAGGTATTCGGTGGAATATCGGTTAGATACTCTTTCTCCTGTGAAGGATACCAAACCGACCTATCCCATTCTTTATCTTCCAGCTTTCAGTGTTTCATTACTACTTCCAGTTTCTAGATCAAAGTTGCCTTAATAGTTGCAAAATCAGATTATGAATTCATATTAATCAAAGTTAAAACATGGCTAGGTCTTATTTTTTAAATTATTTACATTAGCCTTACTTAGCATGTCTTCTGCTCTTCCCATTTAGCGCTACAGCCCGGAGTGAGCCTTGCCCTGCCGCGGCGACCGCTACTTTCTCTACCTGTGCCTTACTTCATAGTATGCAGGCACCCCGCCGGTCGCCTATCACGCGACTTGAGTTATCGAAGAACGCCACCTTTCCATCAGGCAGCATCTCAATTGTCCTCACGAGGCTGAATGGACCACGTTCCAGACCTCCCTATATCCCAGGGAAATTCCTAAGTAGGTAATTAAACCCGGGTATCCTGGCCAGCAGTTAGTAACGCCAACCACTAGGCCAACGAGGTATTCTAACTTAGCAAGTAACGTACACACATTTTCCTTATCCTTAGAATTCTGAGATAAGTGTGATCATTTTAAAGCATTTAATACAAAAGTTGAATTTTTTACGATAATAGTCTAAAGATGCATTGAAGCGTCTGATGAATGTTTATAACTTTTAGTCATATCATATACATAGCGGAACACAAAGAACATATTGCTGCCGAATTAATAAAAGGAAAAGTATATATTTGCAATTTAACTTTGAACTCTTTTTCTACATGATTACAGTAATTAACTCTTCGACTACTGTTCTGGTAGAATTTGTCTTTTCCTTTTTAGGAACCTGTGTTTCTGCTTAAAAAAAAATCAAGAAATTTACGATTTACAGAACTTGACTTTAAAGTTTAGACAAAACGATTTACCATTTCGATGAATATGGCAGGTATACAGTTTGCTTCTGATTATCAGCTTTTCTCCAAAATATGCTCAGCACTGCTGTAGGAAAAAATTACAGAAATAAGTTGACAAATTTTGAGAACCGGGCTGTTCCCTTTCCGGTTTGCTATGCAGAGAACACTGTCTAGCCTTTTACAGTACAATCTGTTTCTCTATATTACATTCAGAAAATATACCAGTAACGGTTTAGCAAATTACAACGTATTAACAGAATAATATCAGCAAGAATATAATCTACAGATCAATTTCTTTACAAAAGCCGTGATATTCGTTGATTCTAGAGCAGCCAGTTAAGAGTTTCATTAAACTATCAACCTGAAACAGAATTTATTACTGAGATAAAGCGTGCCATAAAATTGGCTAGAAATAAACACGTACATGCCATTGGATATGTTCTCAAGCAGGAACCAATGGTTTAGCTGATGTACTGGCTAAAATAAACAAAGAATACAATTACAATTAAGTCAGATACCTGTCCCACCACAGATGCTTAAGAATTTTGTGCACAGAAAAAGTAAGGAAACTTCAGGACAGATTCAGTAAATAAAGCAAAAGGAAAACACATGGAAGTCATTCAACAAAACGTCAAGAAAGGAAATAATAGCTAAATTTAGCTATGTGGACTTCAAATATGATAGAAATACTTCCAACAAGCGCATGCTCTATTTGCAACTCTCCTGTTAAAAACCCTCACCAACTTTATGTCTACTTCGGGTTACATGAGATCTTAAGAGACCCCACATTATTTGCAAATTATACTGGAATGCCAGAAATCGTCTGGAGTAAGTTTGTACATATTATTTGTGATTTTTTTTTTTTCCTTTTAAATATACATTTTTACTAAGTATTCATAATATTGTGTAATTAGATGCCAAATGTAATGAAATTCATTGCTAATTTCATTTGCAGAAGAAAAAGTTGAAAGGAAGAACCGTGAAAACTCAATTATCAACATTTTAAACTTTATATTAGGGGACATGTTCACCAAATCACACTGTGGTCTTAACAGCTATAGGGCATTTAGAGTTTTGAACATTTCGTTGTCCCCCGTTCCATTCTCTGTGTGTGTTGAATATGAAACTCGATGAGGGATTTGTGAACACTACCGGTTGGCAACACCGGATCTACGGAACAAAGGAACCACACAGCTCTGCCTACCCTAACACAAGCAACTAGGGGATAAAGGAGCAGGTCCCAGCAGAGGCTGAGGTTCAACAAAGACGTGATGTGAATGGACTGTTGATGCCTTTGTTCGATTGGGTGCACAGTCCCGCCCACCGCCGCGTAACGATTAAGGGCATATTTCTCCTCAAGGAGCGACTTCACGAACACGGCTACGCTCGCATGTACGTGTGATAATGATATTATTTATTGGTTGTATTGCCTCTGTTGACAGTAAAATTCGTTAGAAGGTTATGTTTGTCAAGGAATTACTATTTCAGGCCCTTAATTCTTTTCAGCTCAAAAAATAAATAAATAAACAAATAAATAAATAAAATGCTTAATTTGTTCTACGTTAACGTAATATTTACGTCCTTAATTTATTTATTATAATATACACTATTTAAAATTGCATTTCGCCCTTTTAGACCTTAGAAATGTTCTCTGCTAAGAACTTTTCCAACATTCAGCAACAAATTACTTGGTCCAGTCTTTTCTTTGCGCACTGTATAACAATAGGATTCTCACTGCCAATTCTGATCACATATTTTGTAAAGCAACCCGTGAATGTATACTGTTTTAGCATCTTTTATTACTTTTCTCTAATACTTTAATATAAATCTTTCACAAAAACGACATTGGGATTAATCGTGAGACATTTGCGAACATGATGAGTAAATTTAATTTAATGTATTAAAAGAGGTATTAAAAATTACATGATCGAGATGATTGACAGGCGGTAACGCTTAGGATTCAAAATTGGGAGTTCTGTTTGATTTGTTTTATTTACGGACGCTCTTTAACATCTCAGGTCATCAGCGTCCCATTCTATTCATGGCGTGAAACAGTCGACAAATTTTGCTCAGAGGCCTCTTTTTTCAGGCTTGAGGTTCTTTTTCGTGCCGTAAATGTACGACACGGGATCCACGGCTTTACTTCCCTTCCCAAGGAAGGGATACTTAGGATTTTTACGCCAGAAAAAAGCCATCGGTCCTGGCCGGGATCGGACCCAGATTTTGGGTTTAGGAAGCAATAATGGTTACCACTACACCGCCAGGACCTACAAATATAAGAGTTGATCTGTCCCTCCTTTCTACTGACAATTCTTCATTAATTTTAAACGACATCCCCTCTCTGATGTCTGAATAAGAGTTAAGATAGAAAGTATGCTCAAAAAATACAATATGACCGAGCAAAGGGAATTTTGAATCACGGGAGTAGATGATCAAATACTGTAATTTATTTTACAATGAAGAACATTTAGTTAACATGTAAATGATTCAAATCTAGCTCGCTCAAAATCTAGAACTTAAGTTAACTTTGAAAGTTAAATTCAATTATACATATTGAAAAAAAAACTTCAAAACTGCAACCAATTATCTGGTTAAATGCTTTACAAAATCTTCATTGAAATGTAATTTAAAGAACATTGGTGTTAGCCTGCTTTGAGGAAAATTTGAAAAGTATATACACTCAAGTTCCCATTACCATAAAAACAAGCAGGGGCTTTAAATGGCATTATAACTTTAACCGGAAAATGTTTAGAAATCTCTATGACCACTGGGTCGGGCTAACAGAGAGATCTTCGATCCTACAAATTTAGAATAAATGGCCAAAACATATGTGCCCCGATGAGCCCAAAGCCCTCTAGAAAACAGCTGGAGAGAGGCTAACCTCAGGAACACAACATTCTGGAAGATTCCTTACCTGTCTCAACCAATAGGTACAAACGGCAGTTAACAAAGTTTTCCAACATGGAAACGAAGATGAGGATGGGAAAAGATGGTTGGGGGGGGGGAGTTGCGCAAAAGTTAGAAATGAGTATATGCAAGAGCTGCACAGAATGTATTTTTTTCTTCAAATGAAGGACTACTTATTCGAAAACTCATCGAACACACCCCTCACTGCGCTTTAAACTTAAATTGATGTAACAATGGACGTCTTGTCTCCAACAAGAAGTTAAAAAGAATGCAAGAAACTTGAAGCGATAGCTTGACCACCTGTCATTTTGATATCTTGTCTGTCTCAGTGCCGGCGGAGTCGTCTGCTAGAGCCTTCGTCAATGGAGGTTGAGCGGTAGCTAATGGACGTTTAGATGGCCGAGAGGTAATCCGAAGAATGCGAGGATAGATCGGTCATTTAGTTTGTTGAAACAAAGTCGATTCTTTTCTAATAAGAGTTATTTGCAGAACAATGAAAGACATTACAAACAATTAATAAGGTAACTTCGAAGTCTCCAGAAAAAGATTCAGGATGTGATATTTAAAGTATCAAGGAGATTTTATGACAAGAATGTTCCGTATTGACGAGACACACGTAGTGTGTGCCCCCGAGAGTTAATTTCTGGGGTCTTATACAGTCTTACATAGTCTCATGTAATCCTTCGAATAACCGAGAGGGTGGTGTGCTCGAAGCAGACATGTGAAATATTAACGTGTCTGGCTACACTTGTCAGAAGCTCATAAACTGGAAGGCATTAGTTGGATCTGGACATTAATTCTGATAGCGCGAGAGAGATCCAATTATCCTTCCAAAATAAACGTTAACTCACTTCGTTATTTCTGCTTGTTGTGAGATTGACAAAAAGGGCATGGAGGTTAAACCTTATCCCTGTTCCATACTAAAACACTTCAAGTAAATATGTCTTACGAAGCGGTAAAAGTATACACTGGAATAATAAACTTGCCAGAAAGAAGGAAATGTACCAAATATGGATAGTTTATGTGGTTAATTGAAAACATGCTTTGATGTTGGGGGAAATGAAATAGAAGGCATAAACAACATATTGAGGTCAAGGGTATGTTCTACTCTCTTCAAGACATTTGGGGATAAAAGCTTGCAAACCTGTGAATCAAAGGTGTCAGTGGCGTATGGTGTGACAATAGGGTCTAAATTTGAATGTTTCCTATGGCATAATCTCCTTGTTAGTCGATGATGATGATGATGATGATGATGAATGCAAGAAAAAGCGGGAAAAGACAAGAAATTTTAAAAATAAACTGAATGCATATAGGGCCCGCGTAAAGCCTAGAAGGCTTGTCCAGTACGGACTGGAAATAAACATCGGCGCATCTAATCCATCAAAAACATTCAATAAAAGACAATACATGAAGTCATTGCTACAAACAGTTTTATTTTGAAGTATTTATGAAATTAGGTTGATAGGAGGATGTACATCGCAGGGTAAGACAAAGTTCATTAATTTTTGAACTTCATAAATTTAATCATGTCAAAAACTATAAACTTCTTTGTAACTTTTCTGTTCTTACATAAACAATAAAACATTTACAGTAAAGGGCATTTGTCAGGATTCTGCCTGAATCCTCACAAATTCGAAACTTTGAATTTCAGCCACTATGAATGCTAGATATCCATGTTTCTTTGAAATGAAGGACTGCTTTACTACAATTTGCTTCCACAAAATTTCATTATGCATGTTAGTGTGAATTACACAAGAGCTGGGCATTTTCTAATTAGCAGATCATGCTATCATATTTGACGCCAGCTTAATGTTTTCATTATTTTCGCGACAGCCTATAGAATCTGCTGACTCATAGCCTGAATTTAGTCTACCGGGATATTAAGAGAGGATGGTTTTATTTTAACGCCAGCAAATTACTAACTCGGCTTTCCTCGCCGAAGAAGGCTGTTGTACGTTTTCAAACAAACAATAAAAATTAATTACTTAATCTAAGTGGGGAATATTACAATGTGCTGTCAGAGACCGGGTAGTTACACACAACGTCTTCAGTAAGAGCTAGGGTGGAATTATGAGACATAAAAAATGCGAAGGAAACAAGCACACAGAGATCTTTACAAGCCGAACAGTGTGCAGTTAATTTCCAATTACAGGGTAATTTCCAGCTCAGGATGTGCTTGTAATGATGGACAAGACAGGGTTGAAAGAGTTGTACAAGATACAACGACGAAATTTGCAAAAGCATCAACGTCCCTCTGACGAGGATTTATGTGATGGCGTTTTTTAGTCTGGCTGGACGTGAGAGAAGCGCTGTGGGGCAGGACGTTTGCAGAATTTGATACCCGCCGCGGAAAATTTATTTGTGTACGAGGTATAATTTTCCAATTAAATCGCACCTAAAACACATACAATTATCGCTGAAAGGGAAAGGGAAAAAGACAGATCAAAACGGGAACAATAAAAATGGCAATCATCGAAGACTCCCTCTGGTATAGGTCCGTTGATTTGCAGCTTCTGTCTTCAATTCCCAGAACGTGTAGTAATATAGTGCATGAAAAGCAATGGCGATCTTTATAGTTGTAACTGAGATTACAGCTATCCAGTCGCTTATTTAAGTTAGTATGACACATGTGAGAAATGAGGTATCAGAAAACAACATTGTCACGTTTCTGCAATCAGTTTCAATGGTGTGGAAGCGAGAAGAATTGTACATTCATTTATTAGCTAAGACATCCTCAGATGTCTTTAATGTCTTTAAAGATACATTATGACAAACATAAAATATTTCTGCTCAAGCTTTGATGTAGAGAGAACCAGTGATTACGACTAGAGGAATTATCAGGTTATCTCGTAGCAGTGCGTTACTATTTAGACAAAAGACAACACTAGATACTCTAAACTTGGCGTGATTGAAAGAGGTTTTTAAGGTTTGTCCCGTACTTTAGCACATTTAGTGAAAAGCCGAGATTGAGATTGTCTAAGATGTATTGCGCTGATTTTGAGATCTAGTGGACCCTCGCTTTGGCTCTCCCCAGCTCTTGTGCCAGATACAATATACTCCATGGGTATGAATAAAGAATAAATAAACAAACAAAATTGCTTGTAAAATTTCATAAGAGCGAAAGGCTCGTGGTGACGCAGGGTGAACTCTGTTGATCATTTACTAGATAAACTAGTCCTAGCAAGTTACTTATGATACCTCCAAGTCTTGTAAGCTTTTTAAGAACTAAAACCAGCTTAAATAATTCCTACACACAATAACCGGCTCAGTTCAAGAGTTCTACAGTCTTCCCCTCATTCCTATCTCTAAGTCACATGTGATCACCGCTTGGCCGATGCTTAGACCAATAAAGTTGACCACCGAATTTTGGGACGACCCACGCTGCTCTTATACCTGATGTGGGTGCCACATCGTCCATGTGACTAACCTTGATACGTGACCCCCTCTCACTGTCATTTAAATTGTTCTGCAGTCTGTACGCCTTCCCTTGTGCTATCTGTTTCCTGATATTGACGTCCTTATTCTTGTCTTTTAAGCAAATCTCAAACATTATTATATCAGTTTTCCTCTGGCAAATTTCTGTCTTTGGAGATGAGAGATATGTTTGGCATCCCATAGACTCAAAAATTTGCTTCGTTATTGCATTTTTTTTAACTTCTTTCCCTGAGGTCTTGTCTTTTTTTTTTTTTTTTTCCTTCCCCTCCTGGGATCTTGTCAAACGAGAATACATGAGGTCCTCACATATTCTAATATGAACACCAACAATAAATTACTAAACTATATTTAAAATATTTTTGTTTTACAGTGTGTAACAAGACCTTATCGACAAACTTCAAGGAGTGATAGGTCACACAGAGAAGTTGTTAAGAAACATTGGTTCTCTTACATCTGCTGCAAGAGCCATGCATCCGATTTAGAAGCATTTTTCCGTGCATAAAGTGTATGCCATATCCCCTCTTGTCCGCTCTGTTACAACGTTACAGTAGTTTCTTGTTGATCTGTGCATTGCATTCGGTTTGTTTTAGCACTACACCTAAGTTTTGCTGTTATGTGCTGTTCCGTTCGCTTTCTCTACATTTTGCAGTTGTACATAGATTCGTTGTTAATGCAGAACACGCTTCGGGTTTGGATCGATTATGTGGTTGCAGCATGATGTGGCTCCACAGCATTTCAGCATTGATTCGCCCCACATTTAACCGCAGGAAGAGCATGGCCTCGTGAGTAGGCAGCTCGATAGCAGGATTGAACTCCACTTGATTTGTTTCTTTGGGAACAATTTAAATGTACCGTGTATGTTAGCCCAGTTGACAGCAGAGCGGAACTGACTGACCAAATAAAAGTTCAACTGCAAATATTCAATGTAAAAATCAAATGTTCTACTAAATTGTAAGAAAATGTATGGAAATTTGAATTTCATATCTGCAAAACGTTTTGCTGGAGGTCTGACTATTAGGATGTTATAGCTCCTTAATCGTGTCACCGAACATGTTCCTTGCAAAAAATTCTCTTTGTGATTCTTGATTTCTCAAAGAATGTCGGTGGAATCTTGTTACACGCGGTATAAGATATTCGCTTGATACCAAGCATAATCTAAGATGACTTTTTGCAGACATACGGAATGACCTGCGCGGAAGACAATACATAACATATAAAATAATGAGATATATGAATAGCTTAGAGAGGGACACTGTTACAATTAATATTATTAGTAAGCAAAATGGATTAAGTACAGTGATATGATGCAACTGTAAAAGAAGAAATGCATTAATGTAATAAGTAAAGAGGATTGTATACAAAACCAATCATCTAAAGTTATGCCTCAGCTAGGAGTGAAGTTCTATGGCGGTTGCCTCGAGCGCGAGGTATGGCTTTGCATCGCAGTATCCACCACAGCAAGCTGGTGCAAAATAAGTGACGTCTATTTTATGTCATTCCTTCTAACAGGCTTTTCAGACATTGTCCACAGTTTGCGGTCTTCTGCTTCCAAGAACCCTTTTCAATAACCTAAATCCATAGAAATTCATTTGAGATGCATCAGATGATTTAAAGAAGCTGCCACTGTAATGGATGGAATGTATTTCCGTTTCTCTCTCCCATATTCTCCAAAAAAATGAGCGTTGAAGCAGAGTATGGCGTGATGTCTTATCCTGATATACTTATATCGCTTTTTAGATCCAAATCCTTGTTGATAATGGTAACTGAGATCTCCAAATTAAATTACTATTGGATTCTGTCAAAGACTTGGCATTCCGAATTATCTCGGTGTTCGGCACGTGGCTGGCCATGGATTTGCCTGTTTCTTGCCCTCTGTAAAAGTTCTATTCTGCCCGTAGTTTTTTTTAAGCAATGAGATGCCTTTCTTGGAGATGGTGAGATCACGCTTTTTACATTGCTTGTTAATCTGGAATAGGAAGATTTTGCAGTAATGTAAAGTGCGGGACAAACATTATAACCTCGACCATCCCACCGAGTTCCACGTGTCTAGTGTCATTACATTACATTAAACAGTCTAAACAGCAACACACTGTCACGGGATACTGGTCAATATTACTTTAGTACATCAAACATTTAGCAAAAACAATGGATATTTAAATCAAAAAGAATATCCGAGGGTAATAAACAAGGAATAAATTAATAAATAATTTACTAGGAACGATGTTTTCCGGGCTTTTGGGCCGCGGTCTACTGGACTCCTGCTTCTTCCCAGACATTTCGCTTACATCTACGGTAGACATCTTTAGTGACGACACTGTCCGTGAAAGCCTATGAAATTTAAATCTGCGGTAGCATTAAACTGAGAGAGATTTCAGAGACGTGATAACGCTGTTTTCGGAGCTAAATCTGATACACCTCATTCCTCACATGTATCATTGCATAAATTAACAGCTAGATAAAAAAAGGTAAAATTCTACGAAATCAAGGCTGTCCCTTATTATATCTTTCCTAAAATGGTTCTATTTTCAGCGCCATTTTATGTTACAGGCACTAGAGCACACTACAGCACCGTGGTGTGGTGCCTCACACATAATTTACATAGATCGTTATCGTAGGTGTAAGTGCGGCTACTGTGAATCTCGAAACTTTTTATCATAGATCGCAAATAATCCTGTACACTTGGCTTGGAAGATCAAGTGGAATAAACAAGTTAAAAGTAGTTTTACAAAAGTGTTACTTACATCATAAAAATTCTGAACTTATAAAATAATAAAATATTTTTCTAAATCTAATTATTCTACACCTTTGCTAGCAAAGAATGGAATGCATTCAAGTTATACTTTTATTCAAGATTATTTTCCTAAATACGGCAGAAGTCTCTGTTCACAAAATAAAAGCAATGAGTCAAATTTTGGATAGTAAATATGTTCACAACAGTAATTTCATACAAAAAATGTATTCTTTAAAAATATTTAAAGACAATAAAATAAAATACCACAAGCAAAAAATATAAATTTTCCGAAGAAATACCAACATTTTTTTCTAGTACGGTTTTCTGATAAACATTTTAGCATTTTTACCGATAGCAAGAATCTATTATTATAGTGAATTTGCAGTTCTTAGTCTAAACTCTGCACAAATAATTGTCTTGAATAACCTTCGTTACTGGTGCTGCGCTTAAAGTAAAAAATCCGCTCGATAGGTACAAAGTTCTAACAGTTAAACGCTTCACTAACTCGCGTTCAAATACAAATAAATGTGTGGGGTTTTCGAGGTAAGTTAATTTCAATTTGTTTTTATTTCACAAAATATAAGCATTAGTAAAAGCAGGAAACAGAAACAAGTGAAAAAATATACCTTTAACATCTTAAAATGTTCATTAGGCGACCTTGAGACTCTAAGGGTGTTGCCATTGCAAAACACAATTAAATTTCCGAAAGGTATAGACAGAAGAAACTTGTGTTCGGCCTTGTGGAATACTTCTGTTCTGCATGAAGTGATCATGACACAGCAAAAAAACGCACTAAGATTGCAAGAGTAATTGCTAACTTGTCATTTCCGCAATATTTCTGACGTGATTCACTGACATAAAGCCCAAACATCAGGCTGTATATATCCTTAGCGCCACGAAGTGAATTTTATCAAATCACTGGTCCGATAAGCCAGCCTTAATATTCAAAGCATTCAGCTTTAAGCAAATGCCCTCAAATGTAAGTCAAAGCAGTTTTTTTTTCTCCCATTAAAGTACAGAAATAACTGATTAAAAATGTCAAAACTATTACAATACCTGACTTTGCATCGAGTTTTCCCTACCCGATGCATCCTTTAAATTCTTGAAAACGTGAAACAACCATTTGTAGTCAGATTCCATTAGTGTAGTTAAGTAAAAATATGGTCCTAAAGTGTTTATACGTTTCAAGTCGCATCTTAGGCCTTAAAAGGATACTGATTAGCAGATAACATGAATTAAAACCGCTTCTCAATATTAAATCCATTTTCATGTTTACAACGGATTCCTGTGCATACCGTAACATAATCTTAGTTACCTCTTGTGTTTCCCCAACAATTTGAGGAAGCTTCGATATATATTCCTTCCCCCCTCTTTTTTCCTATCTATAATCCTTCACTCTCTGGAGTTGCTTATACTAGTTTTTTGTTCAATATTATCTATAACTGTGCCTTTCACATATATCTTCTTATGGATCTCATTTCGTACCTAATGTTGCAACACTTCAACTCAATTTCTAGAGAGTTCAAGTGATTTTTCTTTCTTTTTGTTAGGACAAAGTTTCCGCTATTAAAAAGGGGGGAGGGGGTTCGCTTCCAGAGTTAAGTCCAATTTCTTTGATGGCGCTCGATAGGTAAAGCTGGATTCACGTCGAATTTGTCAAATAAATACTAGTACTAGTACAAAACGTATCTATCGTTACGAGATAACTTCACCCACGCAAAACGTTTTCTCCAGTTTACTGCACATTGAACGGTAGGTTGGTTTTTCATATATGAACAAGGCGCTGTGAATCTGGAATATTCCGACTTCAAAAGTAGGACGATTTCTGTTTATTTCTTTTAAGATGTACATGTGAATTAAAATGTCTTATAAATTCATTTAAATTTTCCTTTATTTTATTATTCCAAAGAATAGAATTTAGTTACCCTGTTGCCTTTCTCCCTTCAATACTTCTTTTATATCTGCTTATTTTTGCTTTTCACCTCCATCTATGTTCGTTTTTTATTGATATTTATTTCAGGTTTTTGGTTACGATAATCTTTCAGAAGTTCATGGTGACCAAGCTCAGACCATTAGCAAATTACAAGGTGTACAATAGCATATGCAGAAACTTGTACAGTAGATACCAAACTAAGCATTTTGAGGATAGAAAAAAGGGGTCGCAGAAGATTTTTTAACTGCACTACATGCGTCAACATTAAATCCGCCATGCTAGAATCAATTGTGCCACATGTAAATAAAACGCACTCTTTTACAATACTAGTCACTGTAGCTAGATGTGTCCGATGTTCAATGCTGCATTTGTGTTTTGAAGCCTACTGGATGATACGGCTCATCTTGAAAATAGGCGAAACTTATGGTTCCAACATGACGGCGCCCCTGCACATTTTCCACTTGTAGCTGGAAATCACTTGAACTGAACATTTTGTGACAAATGGATCCTGGAGGGGGGGGTCTCTATGGTACAGCAATTATGTACGCGGTATGCGCATGTAATATTTGATTTCTAATTGGTAGAGACAGTATGTACATACTTGCTGTGAGTTACATTTCATTTTGGTAGGCAAATGGAGATGTTTCATATCGTCATATTTCAATTATGATCATGCAGTGCTACTGTCATTACACTGCATCTGTGACTGCATGTTCCTAACCTCAAAACGCTTTGTTTAGTACTGCCTTTCTGCTTTACAATTTTCTGCACATTTTTACCGCACGCTGTATATTACCGGGCTTCAGTAATATGCCTTTAACTGATTTATTCTCTAGGATTATGCACGTGGTTCTAAGTTACAAAATTTATACATTTCTGTCAAAGGAAGAAGCAGTTCATATTTGCATCCGCGACAGAATCATAGCAACGCAGGGATCAGTTTCAACTGAAAGACTTATGGCCTACTCCAAACGGTTGTATCCGCACGCTGTATTGCACACAACAGTAGTTGCTGTAACCCAAAGTTACAGAAGGAGATTTACATTCATTAAAAGAACGTTTGAATGCATGAAGAAATGTGAAAAGTGTTTAAGTTGTGAGAATGAATTGTTAGTTCATCAGTTGATGATAATTTAACATTGCATTCCTATTGTACTGTGTTCTGTATATAAATTGCAACTCCCGGCCTGTCAAAAACCATCCTGCTCTGCAGGAAAACCTTTTTCCATCAAAATTTGACTATTTCATTTATAACAGCGCTCAGCCGACGACAGATTACAGCTGTACTAAATGTATGATCAAATAAATGGATTTTTTCCCCCTTAGTCTGTTAGTTTCTTCTTTCCATTGCACTGCAAAAAACTTACAAATCTAAGTAACAATTACGATATCTCCAAACTTCTGGCCAAGTGCTAAAGAAACATTGTCTTCAACTGCTGGAAATTGGAGTTTGTTACATAGGTTTAATTTATTAAAGATATTGTAATATTTTCCTTCGAAAAACTTATAAAGCAACTCTACAATTGCCCATTCTCTCTCTATCCAGCAAAAGATTAATGCGACCTAAGTTTTCTGTGACATCTCTGAGTGGATCTCTTCTCCCTAAAAATGATGTTCCAGTGAAAAGTTTCAATTTTATTTTCATTATATTTTAAATTTTGTTTTAAATAAATTTATGTAATACTGCATACAGAACCCTTGACGCTTAGCAAATAATGTCTTAAGTTATTTACTGAAAAGAAAATTCTGTATGGTTTTTCTCGCCACATGCTTCGGCGAGGTGATACACTCTGATTCTTTCATTGGGTAGAGTATAGGTGAAATTTCCTCAATATCTAGTTGAATATCTCATTAACAAATTACATACTTTGTTGCACTTCAATCTAAAACGAAAGGATATGAAAAGCAACAACGCATAATTAGCGATTGGAGGGGAATAACTTTTTTTTTTTTTTTTTTTTGACTTGTTAATTTATAGACGCTCTTTAACATCTCAGGTCACCAGCGTCCCATTCTAGTCAGGGCGTGAAATGGCCGACAAATTTTGCTCCAAGGCTTCTTCTTTCAGGCTTGAGGTTCTTTATCGTGCCGTAAATGTACGACACGGGACCCACGGCTTTATTTCCCTTCCGAAGGAAGCCACACTTAGGATTTTTACCCCCGAAAAAATCCGGGGAATATCTTAATAAATAAGACATAAATAATACTTAAGATATTTCCCTTAATTACCTTTTCGCATTATTGAACTAAATTATCTGATAACTAAATACATTTCCACCAATGATGTGCAAATTTCGGGCATCCGGAGTTAAGAGAATGGAGATGAAAATTGTCTTCACAACATTGTGTCAGAAGATTTATCCCAAAAAATTATGTTCAAGTCACAGGCTTTGGTTTGAAAAATGATAATATTTAGGCATCATATCGACTCTGGTTTCTGAAATATGACTGTGCCAGACCACACTTCACATGGTACCTAAGCAACTGAAAGAATGATGTTCACTGCATTTACCATCCACCATACATCCCAGCTCTGGTTCCGTGATTTAATTTTCTTTCCCGAAACTTAAAGAACACCTACGTCATAGGTATCACCATGCATCCAATAAGAAGTTTGAGACAGTTATCAGAAAATGATTGGGGAAAAACGAGAGTGGATTTCCTTTGGCTACCAAAAAAAAAAAAATAAATAAATAAATAAAAAAAATCTTGTAGAGGTGTTTTCAGTTATTTATAAGTATAGAAAATAAAGAACACACTTTAAGCATTACTTTTTGCGTACATTTTTAAAATATCACTATCGCGAGTAATTTAGCATAAAATTGATTTACTTTTCTTTCTTACTTTTTTAATACTTATAATAGCGTACACATTTATAATGTAGTTCTTTGTTCCTCTATAGCACAATTACTTTAATTTCGCGTGTTTTTGCTCCCACTTTTTGTAAGAAGCAATCACACGCTTAATAGGTGACACTTTTCTTAAAATCAAGGCCACACTGAGCTGGCCAGAAGGAAACGTGGCAACAAACCACAACCTTAATTTAAGACAATTTTTATACTAGGCGACATGGTGTAAAAAAGGCGGCTGATGGAACGATAATCACAAGCTTGCCTTGCTATGCAGATAATAGTGCAATTATCAATAAATTATTTTCCTTACAAATGTGGTGACTTACATTCAACAGCATCATTTGAGGGTTATTAGTATGACAGGAAAAGAAACGAGTTTGTTCATTGAGCGAGGTCTTTTCTGGGGGATTTTCTTTTCCTCAGAAAGGAAGCATGCTTTGCACTGTTGGCAGTTGTTAGTATGAAAGCACCAAAGACAGAGAGTGTATGAAACGAGGAAAATTTTGAAATTAGAAATGGGAGGCAATGTGTTGCAGTAGTTTTTACTTTGAAAAATGTTTTGGGATAGAAAATAGGTTTAATAAAAAAATATTTATATGAAACATATCAAAACATTTGGAATTTTAAAACTAATTATTTAAGAACAACCTTCATTTTTATAAAACACACAAATAGATAATTAAGTTTAAAATAGGCGCAAGCTCCTTCTGGCAAAAAGGCATATAAGAATACTTGGGTTATTCCCATCACTACTGAGCACAGTGCACTAGGCGCTTGGGATTCGCTTTCGGAAGGTCCCGGGTTTAGTTTCCGTAGCCATCTCCCCTTTGGCTTTTTTCGTGGTTTCTCTCAGTCGCTTATGCAAATGCTGGATGGACGAATTTTCCGCTTTCATTTTAATCTGTTGGTCAAAAGTGTCAGATTTCTGTCCCGTCTGGTATGAACGTGAACCCTCTAAATCGCTCGAAATCCTTGCGGGGGAGCGTTGGGGTGTTCTATCTAGAAAAATGTACGTCCGCGCAGTTACCACCCGGTGTCTCCCTACCTCATCCTTTCCTTTCAGGGGTGCCCTTTAGGGCTTAGGCACAAAGGGCCAGTCTTGAGCAAGACGCCAAGTACAAAAGTAGCCACTTCCGCCCCATACAATCCAAACCCCATTCACTAGTTAATATTTATAGCGTTTTAGTTATAAACCTTGTCCGTCGCGCGTTGTTTTACACCTCACTACTAGACATACCACAATCGTCGCTTTCGGAACCTGTACCCTGCCGGTCTCGCGGCAGTATACATTCATTCGCAAAGATGGTTAGAGTCACTTGACTCTACATCAAAGCATTTTTGTCTAAACATTTTTATAATCACAAATTAGCTCGGTGTGTGTGTGTGTGTGTGTGTGTGTGTGTGTGTGTGTGTGTGTACAGAATTTACTCAGGAAGTTCTTGATCAATTGCCTCCTGCCAGAACTATTAACGTGCACGGAACTCAGTGTAAAAGGAAAACTACGATAAAAACCGTAACAGAAAATACTAAACTGGCGTAAATCTTGCACCGCCCCTAACAAACCATAAAGCCTGAGTATAAAGGAAGACAATTCCAGCACCTTGTATAAGTTAAGATTGTGTACATGTTCAAAGAAGCAGAGTTGCAGTACGGGCGCCGCCGGCTGCGTCACGCTTAGCAGCCAAAGCCTGGATTATACTTGTACAACGATGTTTAAAGTGCAAATAAAGGGAAGAAACATTTATAATGAGTAGAACAATTTGTTACATTGCATTCCTCTTGGCTATAAATGAATGAATTATAAACTTAAAAAAACGCCATTTTACACATTTTTTTTTACTTCGTTATGCCTTGCTGATGTGGCTAACAAATTTTTATCTGCATACGGAGATCAACGACTTCCAGAATAGTAAAATTACGAACCTCATTTTTGAAGTACGTATTCAGTTATTTCAACAACCTGCGGTTGCCCCTTGGGCGGACATTTGCTCTGCATTTCTTCTAATGTATTTATCTGCTATGCGGCCTAATAATTATTTTAACTTTACTGAAGACCCTAAAAGAGTGTTATGCGGCCAGGAGCAGCAATTCCAGACGTCATGTACGTGCTCTAAAAACAATTTGGTATGCACTTTAATTTTCCGTTGACAGTATTTCAAAACTCCATTGTGTTTTAACTGATAGTTTGCCGCAGCATCTAAACTATTTTTTTTTTTCCTATCGAAATAACATTTAAACAGGAAATAAGATTCGATTCACAGATTGTGCACGCTTCGTGACAGATGTAAAATATTTATCGATCGCAATCAAAAAATATACATAGGCACATCTTTTGCAACATTTGAAGAGTTCACTAACAAGTAAAATGTGCGACTCTATTAGTATTGTATGAAATGTGTTCAATTCTGCTGAGAAGTGGAATTTCTAACGAACGATGTTTTTCCAGCTTTTCTCGGGGTTCTCCAGTTCCTCCGAGTTCATTCCATCAACATTTCCCTTTATCTCTTTCTTATTTCATTAAAATGCGTTCCTAACATAGCATGGCTAGGCTCAAAGAGAGGCAACTATGATGACCTGCATTGTTAATGGGCATAGAGCTATCGCCAGTTACGGGCACAGGTTAAGCAGGTAGAAGCCTCTTTTTCATTCTCACTGCTTGAGGTCATCTCAGCTTGATACCGCTTAAGCTGGTGCGTTGTCTGTAACACTCGTTTCCAAACAATTCCTACCTTGGTTATTGGTAAACGCAAAATAAACAAATACTTATTCTGAATTCCTTTAATGATTTTGGGATGTGGTATTTATTTATTTATTTATTATTCATTCATTTACCCTGGTAAAATTTAAACCATATGGTCTTCTCTTCCACTCTACCAGGCGAATAAGTCCACGAAATTACAGAGTACAATATACATAATTATATAAAATGCAGGGAAAGAACCGAATAAAAGATATATATTACATAGTTTAATACAGTTAGAAAGTTGATAAAGTTATTGTTAGAATTCCACTTGTTCTTCAATACTTTTTCAAGTGCAAGAGGGAAAGGAGGAGAAAAGGAAAAAGTAGTACAAGAAGCGAGAGACTAATTGTTGTAATTAATTTAATCTAAGTTTAAATTGCTTTAATGTCCGACAATCTCGAGTTCAAGAGGGAAGGAGTTCCAGATTCTAGGAAGTGACACGCCGAATGAGGTTGAGTAGAAATGTGTTCGGTGATAAGAGATAGGCAGTAAAGTCTTTTCCAGGTTCGAGGTCCCTGCGACGCGAGAGGCGATATACTGAGGGATGCGAGCGTAAGGAAATGGAAAGTCCTACGTTCTTTTAGAGGTAGCCATGACAGTTAATTGGTAGGGATGTCACATGATCAAATTTACGAATGTTGAAGACGAAACGAACACAAGCATTGTGAACGCGTTGTAATCTGCCGACTTGCCCAGTATACAAGACATCGCAATAATCAAAGTGAGGTATAGCAAGCACTTGAATGAGATTCTTTTTGAGACTGGGAGGTAGATCTTTTGCTATACGTTTTAATGTGTGAATCAAAGAGAACCACTTTATTGGATGTGTGAGTTACCTGTCTGTGCCACTCTAGATCGGTGCTGAGACACTTGGATCGCACCAAACGCCGTGACAACCGGTAGCTGTAATGAAACGCTAGAACTGTCCAGTGGTGTGAGATGGGGCTTGTGGGGCAGTAGGATTCATCCACATATGCGATACAAATAGTCTCTATAGAGTTATTTAGTTCATTGCTCTTATCGCAGCACTTGTTAGTTAATGGTCGTGCGAAACCTGAAGCAATATTATTTCACTTTCTGACGGATAGATGGCTAAAGTTGCGTGGTCGCCTTCACGTATAGTAAGAGATAAGCCTTGATGAGCCTCCCTCCCCGGAACTAAGATTACAGTTATCAGTTTTTTATGTTACGTTGAGGGATGAAATGTATCAGAGTTTGTTCTCAGGAAAACATCGTTGTCACGTCTCTGAAATCTCTTTCCGAAAATGTTTGGTGCTAACAGAGATCGGATGTGAAAGTGAAAGTAAATTATTTGATATTTTATTCTGCATTTATTACTTAACACACACGCAGTTACTCTTAATAATCTGAGAGAGAGAATGTATTCGTAGTTATCTGCGCAATTTAGTATACACGAAAGTAACAGTGACAACGCTGGAAAATTACCAAGTATCTTGCGGCATTGTGTTACTGTTTAGAATAGAGCAATAATCTCCTATTGCACATATAGAAACTTGGCGGGATAGTGCAAGGTGTTTGTTCCGCACGTTACCATCTACTTCGGTTTTAGTTGGGGTAGAGCTGGCGCATGATAACTCTCCGCTTGGGCCACGTAACGCTTCTTTATTCCTATCTGCTAAGACGATATTAAGCCCTCGGACTTCTGCCACAACACTATGTAAGCTAAACTGCATATCACATTCTATTGAGATATTTATATGCCAATAACCTTAAACTAAAGACAGCACAGACATTCCTGCACTTTTTTAGCATTCACACACAGAAGTAGTGTTTTCTTATTCAATGCTGCCTAGTATTATGATACCATTTTAATATCATTGTTTTAATTTTGAAAATGACTTTTGTATTACCATGCTTTTCATTTTCATATAATTAGGTAAGAAACAGCACTGACAAATTACAAATTATCATAATGAAAAATGGTACTGCAAGTGGTACGTTTATTTTCTTTATTTTTTGCCACCGTGACCTGTATGTTGGGTCGCTCAGTACCATTAGTTTTGATTAAAACAAGAAATGTTGAGAAAACACTCGAACAACGTTATATTTTTAAAATATCTTTAATGAAATATATCCATTATGACATCATCGATTTTTTTTCATACCATCTTAAACAGAATATCTTTAGAAGTAAACCATGGAAAATATTCCTGTTTTAAATTAATCTACATCTCTCTGCATTTGTAAAAAATCCTATCATTACTATACTGTAGCAAATAACATTTTATTGCTTAAATGTTTGTTTCAGAATTCAACATAACAATTGTCACTAGCTTTAGCTTTGAGAGTTTTCTTTGGCGCCCATTTTCTGGTTAGGTTAGGTCTCATTAGGCCAAAGGACAAGCTCCCCCCCCCTCTCCGGGCATCATCATCATCCCTATTGGGTCTCTAATTGCTCCTTACGGAAGGCCTAGCCTCAGAAGACTATAGCGCAGCTACCAGATGTACATAAGTAAAACATATAAAGTAAAGTAAACGACTAACTATTTTAAAATGTCTATGATGGTATAATTTGCACAATACTGTAACAATTTTCTGTAAAAAAAAAGTATTTTAAAACATCATGAGTTTACGTAGCATTTTCTCAAAAACTGTTCATTTAATCTTAATTACCATTATTTTCGAAACATTCTGTACAATTACTTCCCGTTTCTTGCTGTTTTCGTGAAGTTCAGTCTTAAATGATACGCAACCCCTATGTCAACTCTTTACTCATTGCCCTATGGCATGTAAGCTTGGCGTCAAAATGTGTTTAACGTATAACAGCATGAGAGTGAGAAATCGCTGTAGTAAAATGAATGTAATGTTTGGGGTCGTTCTAATGAGGACGGCAGTTCAGTACTACGCGAAGACACCCTGTGGTGGCAATGTAGCCCGCTGTTATACCATCTCTCGACCGAGTATCGTTTCACGCTACAAGATTGCTATCGGCTGATTTGCTAGTTGCCTTATCTGCTTATCGATTTAAGTGGCGGTTGTTATGCGGCGTGACTCACCTTCGTACGAGATGTAGCGGAAGTCTGCAGAGCCGGAGCCCCAAGGCCACGCCGCCACGGCAAGCAAAAAGAGCGGCAGTAGTTGCGGCGTCGACGTCATCCTGGTCCTTACCCTCCGGCACCTGTTGCAAACAGAAAATGCTGGTTACTTAAGGAACTATAAACAATAAATCTAACAAACGTTTGCACTTCTTGTTTGGGGCGTTCCAAGCAATACCTAAAATGTTTTGGATAGGATTTCCTATGAGGCTGC
Source organism: Metallyticus violacea (assembly GCA_030762175.1). Classification (NCBI taxonomy): domain Eukaryota; kingdom Metazoa; phylum Arthropoda; class Insecta; order Mantodea; family Metallyticidae; genus Metallyticus; species Metallyticus violacea. The sequence continues at coordinate 77,127,132 of CM060845.1, read as the reverse complement.
CTTCAGAACGGCTCACCCCACTAGACTTTTGCTTCTCCCAAGGTGAACGGGAACTTACCTCTAACAATTCAGTTCCGAAAGAGATAGTTTAATCATAAATGGAAAGGTCGATGGCAGATAGAGTAAAAACAGGAATGAAAATTTGCAATGTTTAGACCAATGCCTACGAAAAAAAAAAAAAAAAAAAGCACGCTTCTATGTAAGCTATCCCTTAAGAAATGCATCAGCTGTAGGCAAAGTCTCACTTGCTCCTATTACGCCCAGCAAACCCTTCAACTACTGAGAACTTTGGCAAATTAACACTTTTGCTTACTGCCAAATTGTATATCCCTTTTTGCCCCTGGATTTTAATCCTAAATTCTTAGCAAGTATTAGCAGCTACAAGTGTCTATAAGAATGACAAAGAGAAATGTTACAGAGCGGGTAAGACGCGAAGAAAACACCACGACCTTTGACTTCCCAGGAAAAACATTATTCCAAAGCGTGTGACATATCTGGATGATTTTGATAAACAAGTTATCAGACACACAAGTCACAATTTTCATTTAAACGAAGGCGCAGTTCTCTTAAAATTCAAAATGATTCAATACATTAAAGGAAATCATTAATTTCAAGGATAGTAGCATATGCTTAAGAAAAGTAGTGGATGAAATGGATTAAGACAACTGGTGAAAATATTTACACGATATAAGAATGTCGAGGGCATCATTCCTAAGGTTTTTATACACATTTTAAGACGTTGGCCATCCATCAGCAGCCTTGCCCAACGCGGCGCCCGCAATGTCCTTTTATGTCACTCTTCGCAACTATTTCCCAAATTAAATTTTAATTAACATTTGAAGACTTATTTTTATATTATTTGTTTTTTTCTCTCTTTTTTTCCCCGTTTTAATAAAGTTTTTTACTTTTCGTTTTAAAAGCACCGTCCTGAATCTTAGGAAATTGTTATATCGGCATTTTTATTCTGCAAAGCAGGACGCTTCCTTATATAGATTCACTTTATTGCAGTGCCATAAACTACCTGCCATGACAGAGTTTCACCAAGACGACAATGGGACAGCCAATTTGCCCTCAAAGTAACTTTAATCCCTACAAAGCTGTGCCGCAAACAATAACAAACGATTTATAGCAGTCCCTTGCTTTCAGACGAACATTTAGTATTTATTACTTGTGAGGTTGTAGAATACGTTTTGAGTGCTTTGTGTTGGAATAAATTGCATTTACAACATGATTTTAGGTGCTTTTTTGCATTGCTTTTTAAATGTAAATTATTCAGTTATTAATCGGTTATATTTGAAGCATAGCTCTTCTTAAAATGGCAAAGAAATTATATCTTTAACAGTAAATGGGAGGACCAGTATTGCTTCATTGAAAACAAAGGAAAACCTGTGTATTTGTGTAATGATAACGCCTTTGTTCCTAAAAGAAGTAAAGTAGAGACATTTTTGAGTGAGAAATACAATTTCATGCATTTTAATTCTAAAATTATTATTATTATTATTATTATTATTATTGTTCGTCGTAGAATCGGTAGCAATAGTGTGGAAGTATAGGATTCGTAAACTGGTGCCCTCGTGCCCCTAGTAGACCGCCACGGGTGCCCGACCGTCCTCCCTGACTGAGGTTTTTTCCAGGTTTTCCTCAGTCCTCATAAATGGCAAATGCCGGGGTGGTACCCTAATATAGGCCTGGAACGTTTCCTTCCTTAAAAATATCCTTTCTCAATATATCATATATCATTTCATCTCATGTATCATCATTGTCCACCGCCTGTGGTACCTTTATAGTAAAAACGGGCGTTAAACACCATTACAAAAAAAGAATACCCCTAGTTATCATGCAAATGTCTCCTAGTGCAAACAAACGTTGGACAGTCCTGAACTAGAAGGACTAGTCACATTGTTATCCATGCAATAAATAATAACCACGTACTTCGGTTAGGGAAACAACTTATTCCAAATATACGGCAAGAGTCGATCCTGGTGATGGACAATGTCTCTTATCATTATACACAACTTAAAAAACAACCAAATTAAACTTCTACTTTAAAAATGGTGATTTGGCTCACTTTAAGAACCTCAAGCCTGAAAGAAGAAACCTCTGAGCAAAATTTATGGCCGTTTCACGTCCTGAATTGAATGGGACTCTGATGACCTGAGATGTTAAAGAGCGTCCGTAAATAAACAAACCAAATAAAAAAAAAAATGGCTCACTTTCAATTGCGGAATCCCTGGAATCCTTTAGGTAAAAATGCTTTAAAAGACGTTGTTAATGAGATGCTAAGGAAGCATGGTCACACTGTGTTATACGGTTGCCTCCGTACCAGTCAGATCTCAACCCTGTATAAACTGGTATAAAGCAGCGGGTTACGGCGAGATATACTAACGACCGGAATCAAGAAGCTTTTACCCAGATAACGCCAGAAAAATAGAACAAGGCCATTGCTCATGTCCAGATATAGTTTCTGACTTTTATGTGCAAGAAGCAAGATTGAATGCAAAGGATGATAAAAAGGGACACTGAAGAAACCGAAACCTACACAGATAGGAGTGGTGAAAGTGATTCGGACTGACGGAACAACATTATTGGCCGATAGTGACTATATTCGCCATGTGACTCGTTCTTCGTTTAAAATGACAATTTCCAAAAGTGGCGTGCGATAATGCTCGGTAAGTGATTCCCAACTTGGCTGATATATTAAGCTTTAATTTTTCATGGAGGGACCAACTTACTTTGAGCCATTTATACCCAGGAGAGCCAAACAGCTTACAATTTAAATGGTTGCCTTTCGCATCTTACTAACTGGCCGAGACAGCTGAGGGCACTGCACTGTGCAATATACTGAGGCAACCTTTAACTCATGTGTTTATTTTCTTAATAGGATTCAATTATGATTTACTTTAAATTCAGCCTAATGAATGGTTATGTTCCACAGCTTCTAATTCAGTTAGTTTAATTAGAAAAACTCCAAGCTAGAACCTCTATTGTGTCCATATTGCTTACCCATGAGTATACAACATACCAAAGACTAATATAAGATGTAATGTTGGAGCTTTGCAAATGTGCGATACACATTTCGTAAACCATTTTCAGATAGCTTAATATTTTTCTGTTTCTCATCCTGCTCTTTAATATCGCAGTATTACATTTGAGTTTAAAATAATTAGAAAATAAAATGGTCAAAACCAGACTACAGGTATTCAATCGTATATTAGAATCATTCTATCTTATCTACCTGCTCATTTCCCATCATACTAATATAGACAATGAATTACACACTGTACAGTACGCGTACAAAATGTGCATACTACCAAACATATGGGGGGATGAAATGCCTCCCTGATTTTCAAAATGGGCAGAGTGGCTTTTCTGAACTGCAGAAATGTTTACCAAATTGTCTGGCAATTATGCTAGTAAGAATTAAAATATGATTTAAACATATTTTATCTAATTAGATCCTTTAAGAACTAGCCAGAAATCAACCATAAATATTGACTGCTTAGACACGCTTTTATGGCAAATGTTTTACCTGCAATGAATAAGCAACATTAGTTTAACACAGTGAACGATGACTCATCAGCCATAAAAATGAACTTACCAGCCTCCCCAAACTTCAGTTCTTTGGTTGAAAGGAAGGGGTTATTTGCATTACGTAGGAAGTATCCGTTCAATATTTGAGTTAAAACAAGCAAAGGAAGGAACCCAAAATGTGGCTAGTAACTGGCAGTTTCAATTTACAGGTGAAGAAGTATTCAACATATGTATTTATTGTAATTAAAAGAAATAAACAAGCATACAAAACTCAGTAGCAGTGCATTCAGAAATAATATTTACAAATCATATTAGCTTAAAACCCAAGCAGCAAAACAATTACATACCTAAGACTTCAATAAAGAAACATTTACATTGAAACTGTGCTGCCTGCAATTTACTAAACAAGAAATTGAAAATTTCAGCACTTTAATAAATTTACATCAAATTTAATGTTGATTATCATTCACAAATACGGAAAAATCCCAAGGCTAAGCACGTTAATAACAACATTTAAAGCAAAAATAATATATCGCGCTAAAATATTATTGGTACGGTCATACAGTATTTGTCGCTAGGAACGTAAACATCTGTAAACAAAGGTTAATCCTGTTAAATAGGAAGTGTGGTTGTGGAGCAAACTATTATATGGAAAATGTTTAAAGTGTAATGTCTTCTCCTTTATAGCACTCCAATGCATTGTTACTAATAAATGATATATCGAAGCATTTAGATTAATTTTTTTAAAGTAAGTGTATTTACAGAATCTCGTGGAATGACTAGCTATTATTAAGTGCCTATTGTTTCATTAAAATCTTAATCTATAGAATTATTCTCATAAGGAGCCAAACTTGATGATTAATACGAGCAGATGTACCGTACCAATCCTTCATGCTTATACCGTTTTGGAAATAATTCTGTTGTTTATGTAAAATATTCCAAACCGGAAACATTACAAATATCTGAGAGTGCCAATTCTGACCTCTAAAGTGAAGATGTCTTTTTCTTGCCCCTGTTATTTACTAGTGTGGAAGATGGATGATTGGAATGTGTAGCTCGTGACGAATTCAAAGTTTGATCTGTCTTCCTGTTACCCATGATGATCAATCCATCTCGCGAATTACGAAACCAGACTCACCGCTGAGCAAATAACAAACAAGTTGCCTTTCCTCGGAACCACCTTCGCAGTCGATTGAGCCGACCTTGAGAGGTAGGACAGCTGGCAGTCTTGCAGCTTTAACAAATTTCCTGAGGCTGAGAACTAATCGTACGTGCAAAACATAAAGCATATAAACGCAGATACTCGACTTTATCTGCGCATTAGGTTTTCTTCACAAGTTATGCAATTAAACACTTCTCTACTAAAAGGTGCTTTCTTCATACTAAATGTATAAACTAATTTCACTATGACGTATAAAGTAATATATTAAATAAACAGATACAAGATTCATAAAGAAAATCACATGCAGACCTAGCTCAAAGCTGACCAAAGATGCCTGTTGCCGTTTTTAAAATTCTTTAAGCATGGCCATTAGGTCAAAAAAAAAAAATCAAAAGAACAGAATACTGGTTCTAGCTGCAACACGAATTTCGTGTTGAAAAAACAGCAGAAAATATCCTCGCATGAAGCTATTATTATTATTATTATTATTATTATTATTATTACTACTACTACTACTACTACTACTACTACTACTACTACTACTACTACTAATAATAATGATAATGATAATAATAATTTTGGTGTGGATGGGCAAGACCAGAATAATAGCAACTACTAAGAAAGAAGTGAAACTCTGATGGGAGCATATGCTTCTTAATTGTTAGCAAGACAGTGCACCCACCCACAAGTACCAAATTGTTTACACTATACTGATGGCTATGAATTTGTTGACCATAATCACCACATTTAGCCCCCACACTCTTATTTCCGAATTTTAAAATATTTTAAGTAAATAAGTTTTCATCGAATGACAAAGAATGCTTTCAATCCGAGGCAGTTTTAATGCCTTGTGATAAATGTACAGAGCTAAAAGTGAACATTATAATTAATAAAACATTTACATGCCAGAATAACGACTTATTATTTAAATAGAGCTCAAGACTTTATCTACATCTCTGGTATGCAATTTAGCTAAGCACTTTTGAATACCTCCGCTCACAGTAATATTTATAGCGTATGTTTTCATTCGCACGGAATTTAGACGCTGTTTGCCTCAAGTTCTCTCATGCTTTAACTCAACATGGCTACTAACCTGACACGACTTTATGTAACGTAACATTTCTTGCAAGGAGGAGGGGAGATGTGCTCGCAGGGACTGCTAGTGCTGTGAAGGCAATTTAATTGCGGATGGTAATTACAAAGAACGCATAACTTGAGGTGTTGAACTAGCATATAATTTGTACCGGTGTCGAAAGCAAATGTTCCAGCAACACAAACATTCACTTACTTGGAGCTATTCTCCAATAGGATTTCCCGGTTTTTTCCCTCTCCTGGTTTACGAGTTGGGATCATAAACATGAATTGTGAGGTGTTAAAACAACAGGCACATTGGGAGGAGCGCCATGTTTGCATGACTCATGCAAAGCCCCAAACAGGTAAACATGTGTAGGCGACTAAAAACATTCTCAGCAGCTTCATTCGACAAACAGGTCAGCTTAACTTGAATTCAAGGAATTTATTACTACTCCAGGTTGTGTGTATTGATGAATCGCTCGACCTTTACTCTAGTGCTTTTCAATTTGAAGCATGTCTGCGTTCACAGACATACATACAATTATACAATTCACCTGCTGTAGAGAGTCGGTCCTGGTGGTGTAGTGGTTACCATACTTGCCTCCTAAACCGAAGATCGCGGGTTCGAACCCGGCCAGGACCGATGGATTTTTTGGGGCGTAAAAATCCTAAGTATGGCTTCCTTCGGAAGGGAAGTAAAGCCGTGGGTCCCGTGCCGTACATTTATGGCACGAAAAAGAACCTCAAGCCTGAAAGAGAGGCCTCTGAGCAAAATTTGTCGGCCGTTTCACGCCCTGAGTTGAATGGGACGCTGATGACCTGAGCTGTTATAGAGCGTCCATAAATAAATCAATCAAAAAAAAAAAAAAAACCTGCTGTAGAGAAACTCGGATATAGATAAGCTGGTGTTGCTAAAACACGTTACTGTTTTGTACAGTTTAAACGCCTGGAGATTAAAGTATTTTGCAGCTATTCAAACTGTTCTCACCATTACGACAACACAATAATCCAAAAGTTCTGGGATTCTTCGAGTCACTTTGAAACTGTTTGAGACAGGTAATGAAAAATAACTACCTTATCAATTAAAAGCTTATCCCTATACTGAGTTCTCATTCCGCTTCGAATACGGAAATTGATTTTGCCGAATGGCTTCGCCATCTGCTAAGAGAAATCATGTAGTGCGGTCGGAACTATTTAAGTGCATTTTTTTTTTTTTTTTTTTTTTTTTTTTTTGGTTTCTCCCATTATTTATTAGATATACATAAATTCTTTTGAAAATATTTTGAGACACTTGCCTCAATTCATCCTCCCAAGTATTGTAAACTGTTTCTTGAATGTTTAGTTTCAGAGCCTCCACAGGTTTTATTTTAGGTGCCTATACTTTTATATGGACAAATATGCAGCTGCTGAGTGGCTTTATACGCACTGCGCATTTATACTGATTGCGCTAATTGTGTTAAAGGCTTTTGAGAGGAAGTTTTTTAATCGATAGTCAATTACATCAAGCGTTTCCATTGTAAATCCGGTATTTTATCTCGGATTCTTATTAACGAAAACATTTAGGGTTCGAACTTAGTTCATCGATCTAAAAATTGCACTTCTTCTAGAGACATTACTCCTATAAATTTAGCATCAAATTCTCTCCTACAGTATGAGAATTGTTTCTTTGAAAGATAACAATCACAAAAGAAATGCTCTTCGCTCTAGTTTGCAACTGAAATAGTTGCCATGAAAAACATGGCCGAAACTCTCTGCGGAACTTTAATTCCAGTTTATCGGGAATCGCGAGTACACTCAATCAACCTGTTTCCACTAGAGTATACAGACTTAGATTGCGTAGCGAAATGAGAGCACTGTGTATTAGCGATTAAAAGCATTTGCCAGTTATGAGGACTAGGGAAAACCTGGAAAAAACCTCAGTTAGGGAGGGCGGTCCTGTTGGAATTCGAACCCAAGACCTCCCGCTCACAAGTCCAGCCTTAACGACCTCGGCCACCCGTGGCGGTTGTTTGATTGTAAAATGATTTACTTTAAACAACTCAAAACTGTACTCAACATATAGAAACAAATAGTTAAGCGTTTAAACCGTTAATTGCATCTATTCGTTGAGCAGACTTTTAAGAGGGATATCCCCCTCCACTCTTCCTGGAATAGACGTGAGCCGCATTTTAATTTAAAATAAACTGAACAAAGAAATCTTTAAATTTAGGACATTCTGACACTTCGACAGATATTCACAGGTAGTGGGAAAAAGAAGTAGCTAGAAGAGATCAGAAATTAGCCCTGGACTTAGGAGAGATAATTTCATTTCACGTTTCTAAACGCCATCCACTTTGACATTGTCTTGTGAGGTGACGCATTGTTCTAGATTGTCGTTATCAAATATTGTTAACACTTATATGGAGACACGCTACTGCGTACAACTGAAGAGGTAGTTGTATTTTGTTCTTCCAGTACGAGACCAAATTTTGAGAAGGACATGGCATTTACTTGGCTAACTCTTGAGCTTGACTGAAAGACTCAAATGGCTCTATATTTCCGAAACAAATTGACAAGCTAAAATTGATTTCTAACAATTATGCACATTTCAGTATTGGGAAAATAACTCGTACTTAAAGAAACTTCAAAGCAGAACATAAGGTATGTAATTTCCAAACATTTATGACCTTACATTTAATTAAGCTTGCGGTTCGAGCGTAGTTTCTTTTAGTAAACAATGAACCGTGGGAGATAACAGTGTTTCTAATAATGGCAGCCTTCGATTCTCGATGGAACCTCTCACTCTTTTCGATACGTGACTATCGGTTCGCTCACGATGCACATGAACGGGTCCTTCAACCTTCGTATTAAAATATGTAAACTTATGCGCAGCGCTCATGTAATTCACGAGGTCTTCCCTCTGTTCCGCTTTTTCCAAGCAAAACATCCAAACATCCATTCTACTATTGTCTTGCAATAAGGAAGTAACAGCCAAAGAATTTTATCCACTTATGCTGAACCACCTTAGAGGTGAAAAGAGAGTAATGGGTTTAAGGCACCTTGTTTTGTGTTTTTACAAAAACAGCGCGGTATTTCATATGAACACAACTGTGTACAGCTACCACTCCGGTTGTGTGCGTTGTCTGGATGTAGTACTGAAAATCATACTCCATGCTTTTCCATTATTTTTAATGACATAAGATACTTTCATATACTTCCTGCATATTTGCCAATAGGAATTGATTTCCGATCGAAACAAGTCGCCTACTCTTTCTCCCTCCACTCCCTTCCGGGGTTTTGTCCCAGTGTCACTTTAAGCCTTGAATGACTCCATATTTAGTTTCCGGTATTTTTTGTTATGTTGAAGTTATTTATCAGTTGTACAAAACTTAAAAAGTTTATATGGGATATTTAAAACCAAATCTCCTTTTTTCTTTCCAAACATTTTTAGCCTTCCCCCTTAATCACTCCTTTGCTGTTCCTAATTTCCCGTTATCTCTTTACTAAAATCTGTCTCCTAATAATTTAGGTATTAAAATACCATATTGCCCCTTGTTGTGGTTATTTATTACCACTGTATTAACTTTATCTTGACATCTTACACTTATATTACTTTTTTTTTACAATTGTCTAATGTGTTTTATTTGAAAAGATGGTTAAAGGGGGAAGTATGGCATATTGTGCCAGATGAAGGATGATAAATGATGACTTAGCCGAATGAGTTCAGAGGATTTTGTAGCCTAAGTTTTTCAGGCATTCACCTATGAATGAAAACGCATTTACAATACCAACCCAACCTGGAATCAAATTTAGACTCGCCGCGTGGGAAGTGCGATAGTCAAATCTTGAAAATGTCAACAGTGAAGGGATTTTCAGTATTTAAGGAATAACTGTTTCAAACATTGTCTGCTGATTAAAATACTGATAAAATGAGGAACTCTTATTGCTTTATATAATATTAAGTCTTTAATAAACGTGTATTCATTGTATTTTAAAATACTTAATATGAAATTATACTGTACTAAATTTGTTCATTCATTCTCCAAAAAAAGCTTAAATAGATAAAGTTCTAATCTATTGCAGCGGATCCCATTTAAAGATCTTACGCTGTTCCAGAACCCTAAAGATTAAACTCCTAAATTTGCTTCATACATTTTTTTATAAGTTATTCCTTGCAGTTTACAAAATTTAAATGTGTAAACAAGCAAATAGATGTACTTTTTTTTTTTTTTAAATATTAACCTTTTTAGTGTAGTGTATTTTTACACAAAGTAACAATTATAGCAACACTCTTACATTAAAAAGGCATATAAAAGTCAGGAAATAGTTACATTAATAGTAACTAACAACATATGACAGAACATTAATCGTTCTGTTAATTCCTGAACGAATGAGATGAGATGAGACCTACAAGCAATGACATATCGGGCTTAATACTAAAATTTTATGTTCCGAGTTCTAATTATACATCCTCCAAGCATTTTTAGATAAATGGTGCAGAAAATGATTTCACACAAGTAGGTTGTGACAAAATGCATGAATACTTTTGGCTTCTTTGATAGTCCGGGAGAGAGGGTATTTGCAAATCGCTCCCGAAAGATGTATGCTGCTGCCACGAAAAATATTATATTCCACTTGGCCACGTTTTCGACTGATCAATTTATTTCTTTCATTTGATTCTAATTTATTCTGCCTAAAATCCATTTTCTCGTAAACTACTGTTGGCATCTATACATTCACGACATTACTCTAATGCTTTTTCAATCCCCTAAGAAGAATATGAGGAACGCTTACCTATTGACCTCTAATCAATAATGTGAATAAAGGACAAGACGACTTAAACATGGTGCATGTTCCTCTCTATTACGTCTTTCGAAAGTATAACACCCCACGAACTACCGATTGATATGGCAAAGTTCTGTCACATTAATTGAATCAAATCAACGTAATACTCTTAAAGGACAAGACGACTTAAACATGGTGCATGTTCCCTCTATTACGTCTTTCGAAAGTCTGGCACCCCACGAACCACCGCTCGATATGGCAAAGTTCTCGCAGCTCAGGATGATATTCTCTCACGTTCCTAACACATGCCATTTCAAGTTTAATCCATATATATATATATATAGTTCACTTTTAGAAAATATCACTTTTGACCAGTCCAGATTTACGCCATTACTCGACAGCTTCGCATTCGTCCGTCTAAAGCTTGTGCACTAGTGACGCTGAGTGTGTTGAACAGTTATACCATTCCTCTAGGCATGCTGAGAACAACATCGCCCCCACATGTTCTTTAACAATGTGACGACATTGTTATCACATTTTTCTTTCTGGCCTCGGTACAATTTCCGTACATTTGTTATTTTCATTCAGTGGAAGTTTTATTATGAATTCATATAGTCATCTTCTCAAAATTTCTTCAAAATGCTTTCACTTTTATTGTAGAGCCACGGATGTCTTGTGTGCCATACAAGAGCTGTTTTGGCAATTGTAATTTCGTTGCCGCTAGTTTCTTTTAAGAGCATTATGTTGATTTCATTCAATTAATGCTGGAGGTGGGTCATTAATGGACAGTGAGGAGTTAGCCGCAGAATTCAGAACAAACTACACCACTGTGATGTAGGGGGGATTCCTTCTCAAACATTAACAAAAACACAGTTGATTGAGTTGAAGATTTGAGAGATAAAAGTTGTATTACTTTTTTGGAAAGTGGAGATGATTGTGATAACATTGAGTCTGTAAATATTTAACTTTCTTAAAGAAACAACCTCTAAAACCAAATCCTTTGAATAAAATCCAGTTAAAAGAAATACGACAGCAGGTGATAAATGTAGCAGGGGATTATATTGAAGGAATGTAAACTCCAGGTTCTAGAATAAATGGTTTACTACTTATGAATATATTACCATTATTTTCTTTCCAACCCTCGTATATCAATAAAAATTATACTTCAGTAAATAGCTTTCTTTTAGGTACTTTATCAACATTCAAAAAAGGTTTGAAACACAATGATCCGTAAGAGAGGACATTTTCAAGGTGAATACCTCGATCATTAAAATTTTAAAGAACAATGAAATATAATGGAAGTACAAGAGACGGTAGTAATTCACTTTGGACAGATGGCCTTAGAAGGCGCAGTCGTCTTCTTGTATGATTTATTTTCTTGCTCTTGCATTTTTGGGCAAATGGAGCTGTGGGGCTTGTATTTGCTTTCTAAGAGAAGCAACCGACAAAATCTTGTTAGGTTAGGTTAGCATACGTTGTGAATCGAAATTCCAGCTTTCAATGTACCGTTTAGTCAATTTGCTCTGTGAGGCCTGCATGTTTCAGGTGCTTGTTGATAAATCAGGAATGCCCATGGCAGGACTTACACCCAATTCCTAGATCACAAACAGCTCGCCATAACGAGCATAAAGGCCGTATTAAAAATTAATATTATATTTAATATTTACATGAGTAAAATACATAGATTTTTAAAAAGTCTACATTCTTATAAGAAAATTTAAAAGTCTGGGTTTTTCTTCTTTTATTTTTCTTTATATTTGACATGCGTGCTTGTCGGGCAATGGAAAACTCCCTCCAAAGCATTTACATTCTGACAAAATATTTTGTGGGTTATTTTCGTATAATGGATGTGTTTAGCTTCCTGTGACGGATGATGAAATATGAAAAGTATTTACTAAAAATGGAGAAAAGAATGTTGTAAGTTACGTCCTAAAGGAAGATTTTTCTTCTTTTTGATGTGTTGGCCATCAAGAAGTTTTATAATTCCTGGAACATTCTGAGATTGAATGGGTTGATGAAAAAACTTCCCTAACATGAATCCCATCGAGCATTAATGGGCTTGATGGAATACAGACTCAGAAAAATCTATCATCCTACTAAAATAACTTATTTTGTATTAAATGAATGAATATAATCAAGAAACTCCAGAAATAGGAACAGAAAGTTTATTAAGGGTAAAGAAACAATAAAAAATATTAAATAAATTACATTCATTAAAATATAATATTTTGACAAGTGTATAACTTTATACTTATATAATACTTATGTTCACAATTATAAATGGCTGCCTAACATTGCAGATGATTACGCAAGTTTGCAACCGATAATCAAGTTTGTTCATTGAGAAGTCACGTGCATTGAAATTAAAATACCTGACATAACTGAACTATCAAGGCGAGAGCACAATGCCATTCATAGTGACGAAGCCTCAGAGATACGTAGAAAAGGGAAAGGAAAAATGTCATGAAGGTTAGGCGTGACCATTTTAAAGTGACGTCTACCTCACGAGTCTTTGAGCGGAACCTTCTTGACTTAAAGAGTTAGCATCCTGTAGTTTCATATAATTAATCCTGTCAGCTGTACTAGGTAAACATCTCAGACAGAGGATTTGAAGACAACTTTACCTCATTGCTTTTGTTAAATCTCCGGAAATGACGGCACGGTTGAAGTAATCAACGGAAAATGTTTTCCGCTACTGAATATTATCGCTATTAGAAAAAAATCCATATCGTAGTCATTTCGAAATGTTGCTGAGGGATATTTGTAGTCCATAAATGATACGAAATGTTTATTAGGGGGTTTAATTTGTTTTATTTAAGGATGATCTTTTACATCTCAGGTCATCAGCGTCCCATTTAATTCCGGGCGTGAAACGGCTGATAAATTTTGCTCAGAGGCCTCTTCTTCGGAACCCACGGCTTTACTTCCCTTCCTAAGGAAGCCATTTTTTACCTCGAAAAAATCCATCGATCCTGCCCGGGTTTGAACCCGCGATCTCGGGTTTACGAGGCAAGTATTGTTTATCACTAGACCACCAGAACAGACGTTTATTAGGGGAATAGTTCATAAGTGCCTGGCTAATGCGACTTCAAATTGTGTGGTACTGGGTAGCTTAATTGAAAAACTAGAAAGTGGATATTTATCCCCAAGAAGTAGGAGTGGGAACGTTCGTGGGAAAACGGTTGGTAAATTTGCAAATATGTTGCAAATATTTGTAAAAAACAATTACAGATAGTCATTAATATATGACGTTTGTGATTTCCGAGAGGATTAAGTATTATGGTGGACTTTGTCTAATAAACCCGCTATTCCCAACGGATGTGTCGCAAAAATTTTAAAAGTACGAGTACATTTTATGCTACCCAGAAAGAGTGTATACACGATATTTACTACGAAGCCTTCAATAGACTAAATTTTATTTTGATACACTGCACCGGTCAAGCCTGCAGGGTTTAAAATGCAGAAGGGTTTCTTCAGGTCAGGCTCTATCTAAATTAATAGCCCCCCTCCCCCTAAAAAATTCTAATCGTTAAGCGAGGAATTAATATTACTAAGTCAGGTAACGGTAAAAATAATAATTTTATGATGCTGTGGAAGAAGAAATGTCGAAATTCGTTATTCATAATATTCTTCAGAAGCAGAATAAAAGAAATGCTCGTCATGACATTGGATGGAATGTAAACAAGCAAATTAACGGAGTGGGGGGTGCTAGTGTGTTTGCTATACAGTTGGAGAAAAACATTGACACATGTAGAAAATGCAAATTCCAATATAATTGTATATTAAAGAACAATTTTTATTTTATTGCCTAAAATTTATACCAGTACTATAGGCAACGTTGCATTGTCGCAGCAACAGCATTAACGCAGACAATCAGTTTTTATTAGTTTCGCGAGAGAGAAGCAAAGCCGAACCCGACTATAGTGACTGATTGTTTCTTGCTCTGAGAGGCGTTATGATGGGGGATATTCTTATTATTGAAATTGTAAATTAAGTAAAATAAAGACCAAGTGAGTGTTCGAAAACCTAGCAAGCTCAGTCTAGCAATTTATTGTTGCGTTGGCTTTCTCGGAGTACAGCATTGATGTGAGTGGCGAACTTTAGGATCATACAAAGAATATGATGATGTGTAAAACTACAGTATGTTCGAAAAATTGAACTCTTAAATGCAACTAAACACAGAAAAAGTTTCCGCCATAAATACCAAGAATTACTTGTTTGTAGTCTTTGTTTATAGCAGGTAAACTATTGTGCTCTCCTTTAATTAAAAGTGTTTAAAATCAGGTAAAAGAATACTAGAAAGTTGTGATAACACCAATAACATAACTTCCCTACCTTGTTTAGATGGGTTTTCCTAATTTTGGTGAGATCAACACACAAAAGTCGCTAGCCTAAATGTAAATGAGAAAAACGAGATGTTAGATTTTATGTGATTCTACCGTGAAAACAAAAATTCTGCACTTCAATATAATCCTTTTGGATTTATGCGCGATGCTAAGCATTCCACAATCCACATTTTTGCTGCCGTATAGATAATACTTAAGCCATTCAGCATTTTCCACAATGCAATTAGTAAATTCTAAACAGAGGAACTTGATGATTTGCGTGTTGACAAATCTTGCGGGAACACACCAAGCGGGAAATTCACATTAATAATAATTGCATCGCGATATCGTGAGCGATCAGTAAAGGATGTCGTCAGTCAAAAAAGGTGGGGAACCACTGCAATACACGTCACGAATTCGGCAGTGGTCTTGGAACTTATATTATATAACGGCTAAAACTTAGCCTAGGGAAATATGCAGTTTTATGACAAAAATCTAGTTTTTCTACGTATGAATTTCAGTTTAAGAAATATCATAATATAAGTAAAAATTATTTAATTAAAGGTGATTAAATTCCATCCTAGTGCTTGTACAATATCTGATGGCTTATTCATTATTTTTCCCTGGCCTTATATGTATTTCCGTGCTTTAAGCATTTAAGCTTATTAAATTTTGATCTAAAATGATAAAGAGCTTAAATGGAGTTTGCTGTTTAATTCTTTTATTATAAAACCTTTTTCGCTGAATAATCAGATGTACGAGTTTTCTCTCTCTCTCTCTCTCTCTCTCTCTCTCTCTCTCTCTCTCTCTCTCTCTCTCTCTCTCTCTCTTTCTTTTCTTTCACAGATTTTGCCTTTCAAATTTTTCTCAGAGGCTTGAGGTTCTTATAGGTGCCGTAAATCTACAACACCGGATTCTTCTGAAGGAAGGCATACTTAAGAGTTTTTAGCCTCCAAAATGCATCGATCCTGGCCGGTATTGAATCCGCGATCTTTAGATGTATCACGCAAGTATGGTTATACTTGATCACCAGCACCGAAAGGAATAGAAATGAAAGTGAAAATTATGGAATTGTTTTATAATAGTAAACTTATGGTAAACTTAGCTCATCAATTAATGTCAGTGTCGCAAGAGTGAGGGACATTAAATCAGCAGAAACCTGGTGCAATTTTTGGAGCAATAAGATGACACTGCATCTAAATGGACATCATAAAAAAGATTCCAGATACTAATGTTGACGGATTTCTTCAAACTGACATAAAAATAAGTAAAGAAAACAAAATGTAAGAACCATCCATCTCTTTCTTATAACCAATCCTCCCCTTCCCTTCATTAGAACGGATAGTTCAGGTTCTACTGTATTGCAATAAAAGTAACATTCCACAGATATTAACTGATGTGATCTGTGACTATGGACAGACGTCATTAAATATTTGTACAGCTTTGTTTTAATTGTGGCAGTTCTATTGTTTAAAAACAACGCAACCACAGGTATGCCGTTCTTGAGCTTGTTATAAAAGATGAACATTGTCGACTTAAGTGAATGAGGTTTTGAAAATGTTTTCCCACAATTACTTATTTACTTTTATTTTATTATTAAGTCTTCTTTATTGTGCTTTAGATCCATAGTTAAGCAATAATGTCTTTATGCTTTCAGTGGCTTTAATGATAAGAAAAATATTTTTCTTTTCAGATGCACCTAATAACATGTTTAATTAACAAATTAACGTTTAGAAAATGAGCCAACGTCAATGGAAATAGAATCGATTAAAACGTTGTGCACAAGATTATTGTTAAAGACCTTTAAGAAATGCACAAGCCTTATCACCTCTAGATTCTTTTAAATATTTATGTTTCAGGTCTCATCAGATCGAATTTGTATCGCTGCAAGTGTTATAATGTCACATAATGACACAGATTACTCCACGGATGTTGGAAAATAATTTCCGTGAAGGCTTTTAATTTTTATAGCACTGTTATAGATGGACTTTATGATCCCTCTGTAGAAAACATAACATGACAATAAAGGCTGTTGCTTAACGGTAGTGGACGCATAAACCTCAATGCAGTGTAAAGGAGGCTCATGAACTCCCAAGAAAGAGCTAAGCAGTCTCGTTACGCGGTCCAGCACGTTCAGTTTATCTACATCTGGTTTTCCTTTCACGGTGTACAGATACAAGGGGTCTAGCTGGGAGCCGAACACGTGTTATCGCGTTCCCATTTGTTCGCTGCCACATAGCACGACTGCCGAAGGTCAGCCGATACTAATGCTCTGTTTTCTATTGCATCCATATTTACACGGTTCTGGGCACTACGCTATCTCTTGTAAAGATCTCGAGAGATTCGGTTTCAAAACGCAGATCCGACTTCCCTTGTACTTCACACCGAACACATAACGTCGCTTGCTGGCAACCAAAGCTCTCTGAGGCGACAGATGAAACGAACTGATAGTGACGCAAATAGGTAAGAATCTTTTGAGGCTCACGACACCATAAAGCGAAAGGAAACTCGGGGTGAACGTTTACTTTTCATTTTGATTACAGTTTCAATAAACTAAATATGTTTTTATAGCTTTATGTTCATTGGAATAGGTTTTTACCCGAGTTTTTAGTCATTTAAAAGTTACATTTAGTTCCAAAGAAAAGAACCGAATCTGCAAACAAAGCAGTTGTTCTTGTGAGCTTTATCATCGAGGTTCCCCTGTATGCCTAAGTCATCAGCTATTACTGTGGTGCAAACTGCTCCCATGAAACCATTGTGACAAAACAGCTAAATAAACACCTGAATAAATAAATTTACTCACCCTCTTTATTTATTTATATCTCGATTTCCCCATCAGTTGTGTTGCACTTGAAACCGAAACATAGATTTGCTCTGGTATTGCTCATTTATTAATTATCAGAATGTGCATTATTGTAAGATTGCTTGTGATTGGAGTATGGCCAGTTCTATCAGAAAATTTGTGATTTTATTAATATTTCTTCTGGACGGAGCTAAAAGTTACCAACAAATTAAAATAATGAAATTCGTGTTCTTGATATTTTTTATATAATGCTGGAGATTCACGCTAAAATACAATAACACATGTTTTGGTCCTGTAACATTTAAAAGTTATATAGGATCAGACCTTCTATTTCCAAAAGCAGCAAGCAAATAGGAAGAGTACAATTATGAGTGGAAACTAAAAGAGAACAAGTTTTAAAAATACAATTGCAAGGCATGAACAAATATTAAGATTTGTTCAACATGTGAAGCTTTTAAGGAATATTATGGAATGTGTAGGCAAAATGAAAGTACGGACAGGTGTTTGTTTCAACACATGCTTAAACATAAAAGTTATGCTTTTCCGTATACTGCGATTAATGGTCTAAAACTTAAAATTTCTTATTTTTACCGTCTCTTATGAGACAAGCAAGAGCTAGTAGTTTCCATCATCCAAATGCTTTTTTTAAAGTCTTTGCTAAATATAATATAATATTTGCTAAAGTGCAGATTTTCAAAAGTTTATCTGTAACATTTACCATACTTATTTTGAAACCCCTCTCTCCTCTGTCTGCTTGTGATTACCCCTTTAAAATTCACTTGAGACCGGTACAAAGTGTCCGTCTATTCATAAATGTGAACTGATCATGGTCGGTGTAGTAGGTAAACCGAAAAATACAGCTCTCCTTGCTACGTACAGCGCATATGTAGATTTTTCAGAACCTCAAAAACTATTTGAGGCTTTTGGCATAGGGAGTTGCGAGGAATCTGCTTGTACTGTGCAAAGTATGCAAAGTTTAAAAACGAATATGCGGTTATACTGTAAACTCACTTATTACGATGCAGGAAAATATTCAACAGAGAAAAGTTAAGATAGAAATGTGGGAGAAAAAATTGGGTACAAAGACTTGTGCGTCCTACATAGTCTACTACACTTCCCCCATTGGTGTTTATAAGACGTGTTAAATCCCCTTTTACATTCTATCCGTATTTACCATTAAACTTTTCCAGATCAAGTGCATTACAAAACGCAAGTGGCTTTCTGCCCTCAGCATTTATTACTTTGTCTTGCCTTATTCTGCAGGCCCTTCTGTTGTCTAATTCTCCTCCTGCTCCCCCTATAGACTAGCGAAATATTTTCCTCCCTATTCTTGCATTGAAATCTCTTTAACTATTACCATCATAACACTGAAATCTTTCTTGACAAGCCTACAACTCTTTCTGTTATGTCCTCAAGAAAAGACCTAATACAATATTTGGAAGCTGCTGATGCATTAGCGACACTTATAATTAAAATTTCTAACCTTCTACAACTAAATAACAGCAGAGCGTTCCCTCAATGTAATCAAATTCCTTGACACCCCTCCCAACTTCTTTCTTAATCTCCCAAGTCGTCTTCCCCTCATACTACTATCTCTACTGCTCTTATTAAAACAATGAACGTTCTTAAGATCTCACTTAGGCATTATGTAAATATCATATAAATACCATGCCCTATTTCTTTCAAAGCGAATTGTAATACCAAATTCCTAATGTAAAAAAGAATAAAACCAGCCCCACTGCTTTAACATACATCAGTAATAAGGTAAGACTTTCATTTCTCCCTAAGTTTAAATGTGTTCTTACGGAGTTTCAGCTGATACACGCCTACTTAGTTTGGTGCTGGCATTGGTTGTAGTAGTAAAAACGGGCGTTAAACACTAATAAAGAGAGAGAGGTTGTCCTTCACATGCCATTTGCGCATAGAGTTCATTAAGTTTATTTACATAGACAAAAAAACATGGCAGATGAAAGCGAAATTAAGTTCTACATTACATATCAACACACATTTTTCCTTCAGAGATCAGCTAGGTATTTCAAAAAATAACATTAGAAGTAAACCATCCAATGACAAGGGAGTTCTTTATACCACTTCAGAGCCATCTGTTGCTTCACCGGAAGGACACATTGCTACGAAAGAAGATATTAAAGTTGAGTTATATGTAAAAAAATAAATAAAATAAAAAAAAATGGATCACGAAACACGTGGCCGGAAATTATAGATGATTATGCACACAGAAGGTGAAAGATGCTGTTAGCATTGTAGATCTGAACAGATAAAAAAGTTTAGTCATGTTTATGCATAAATATTGTATTTATTTTTTAATTCCTGAAAGAACTAACAAAAATCACCATCATTATTATGCCTACGAACTTTAAATCCAGTTTCTAAAATTTACTTCTGGTTCTAGATAGGATTATTAACAGGTTTAAATAAGGTCTAATCCGTTACATAACACACATAAAAATGCCGATATATTTAAAAAGAAGCTAAAACAAATTTTCAATTTGCAGTTATGTTACTTTTTGATTAGAAGGCATTTAAAAAGAATTGCGCCAGATTTTAATCTCTCATATCAGTCTTTGTTATAAAACTTGGTATTTAATACTTTTCTTAATTTCTGAGAGACTTCAGCTATAAAATACAAAATAACATTAAATATAGCATTAAATAGTTCAAGTAGAGTATACAACTTTGGGAACTTCCCACTAATAATTAAATAAAACGTAAAACTAATTTATGGCATATAAAGAAGATTCTTTTTCAACATTTTATAGTTGTCTACAACCGAGAAATATTTTTAAAAGCCTTTATCGTCAATTACTGAAAAATTGTATTTATAATTATAAAACGTTTTGAAATATAGCTTGTCACTGCATAATAACTGCATTTTTAAAATAATTTTACAAGAAATTTTAATCATATACAGTTAAATATATAGCAAACCATGCTTTCTAATATTTCATCACAGAATATTTATATGCTGTTGTATGAGATTTGAAACGAAACGAAAAGAAAAGAAGAAGAAGAAGAAGAAGAAGAAGAAGAAGAAGAAGAAGAAGAAGAAGAAGAAAACGCGCAGTGGCTCAGGCGGCATTGCTTGTGATATCTTGACTTTCTTCCCCCGTGTGTTTCCTCCTGGTTGCTTAGGAAAATGCTGGGATGAATTATTGTTTTCCATGAATATCCCGTTTTCTATTTCATATATTTTCATTCGGTTTTCTCATAGGATCGAAAGTGACAGGGATAAGTCAGCTGGTGCGGTGTGACAGTGGCTTGTGAACTGGAAAGGTTTCTACCTCGGTGCCTGGTAAGGTAGCTCCCTTCTAAAGGGGCTCCAATTCCTTGGAGAGAGAGAGAGAGAGAGTCCCGCCGACGTCGAATGTTTTATCTGGAAACATTAGGGACCCCGCCTATGTCCGTGCCACCACTACCTCCGAATTTTGACCACCCGGTGTCTCTCCCACCTCCACCATGGGGGCACTGGCACAAACGGCCACCCCTTGAGCAAGGCTGTAGTACCGAAATATTATCCTATCCTAACAATCCAACCCAATTGCCCCTCTTTAGAAGGCAAAGCCGTGGCCAGCTAGAACAAGTGCAACGTTTATCCATAACAGTAAAATAAAATCAAGAAGTAAAAAAACAGAATTGAACACTGGCACTGTAAAATGCAAATAACATAACAAAATACTTAAAGGACAGCTGTGTCGTGAACCTCTGCCATTGTTTGTCACTATTATTAAGTTTTTACAACTTTCTAACGCAGTGCAAAGAAATAAGCAAGAATGCACTACAATTGGTTATATGGAACATAGACATCTTTTTAAGAATTAATAGGAGGCCCAAATCAAAGCCACAAATGCATTCTTCTTGCACTTCCTGGGTCACAAAACACCTCACTATTTAAATCTCAGAAAATAAAGTAATTTTGTACGAAAAAAAATAATACAAGGAAAATACTGAATGTTGTATACTAATTTAAAATCCAAAAAGAAAAAGTACAAGATCGTGAAAAACTTACATAGTCACCAGGCGGTTCTGAGTTCGATGTTCTCTCCCGGAAAGCTAAAAGAGCAGCCCACTCCCCTCTCTTTCTTTCACTTTGCGTAATGCCAAGCCGAGCCTCCTCGTAACCCAGTCAAGGAGGAAGGCATGTCTGTCTCTCATTCGTGAAAGCATGTGGCATTACTTGTGATGTAAAAAGGGGGCCTTCGAATTTAGAAATTTATTCATCAACCCCATTTCCCAGACTTAGTTTCTAGTGACTGTTCCCCAACTTAAAAATTGGCTTGGATGGAAGAAACCTCGTTGAATCACACTTTCAATAACTAGTTGAAGAGTTTGACAAAAACTATTTTTCCGCCAGGATGATAAGATGGAAGCTCGCTGGAACAGTGTTGAATATATTGATTTAAAAACGGAATTAAAATAAGACAATAACTCCACTTCCCCCTTTATTAGTCCTTTCAAAAGCTTCTCGTATCCTGAGAAATTTGGAAGTAAAAGTTAGTAAACTCGTTTATCCAATTTACAATAACAACAGTAGAAAATAGCTGCAGCAGGATTTAAACAAACTACAGAACTGCAATTATCATAAATTAAACAACTTATTTTTGGAAATTCAGCATGTCCAATTGCAAGGTGGTCATTCATCTTCCCTAGGTCTTTATATCGATTCCAGCATTTCATTTAAGTTTCAAGTATGCGATTGTGAAACAACATTTCCCATAGCAAGTGACGTTGTTTTCTAAGGATGGCTTATTTACAACACTTGGCCTATCTATTTAACTTAACAAATACATTTTCTTGCAGCCACACCAAAACATTTCGACGATATATGTGGAACCTGCTGGGCGTTTCTTAGCATTATTCTTTTACCATTTCAGCAGCCATTATCGGCTCTGCGACACACACGAACAGGTTTCTTTGAAACGCACGCACCTGTAGCAGTCCACCGTGCTTTGGAAAGAACTTGCATAGCCTACTTCTCAAAATTTTGAGTATTCAAGATTATTTGACGTAATTTTCAGCCTGTTTCAGCTCAAGGCATGTCGAGAAATTCGCTAAAATTGGTGAGAGAAAATAAGTTTTTAAGAATAGATTTAAATTTAAACTGTTAAAATTGTGTTTAAATTGCTAAACGAGTGACATCATTTCATATGGGTTGATATTGGTGCTCTAGAGTGATGCCTTACTGAATAAAATCTTGAATAATAGATTAGGTGTCCAGCGCAACTAATTTCAGACTTTCCACACCAGATGTACTATTTCTCGGATGAAAACGTTCCTCTACTGTCCTCAAATGACAGGATGAATTATGTTGCACATCCACCGTTTCGCGGAAAAATCCCTCGGGAATCTAATGTTACTGCTTATTCCCTACATCCTTTATTACTTTAATACAAGAGTAAAATGCCCATCATGTGCTAAATGTCGCTATTAAAAATCAGAGGAGTTACACACATTGTAAAAAATGTAATTGCATATTTTTTAAATAAATTATGCAAGTGTATTTTTATGAACGTTGATGTTCTTGAAAATAAAAGAGGAAAATCCTACTGTGTGCTATGCTACATCTCAGGTGAGGTTTCAGTACCAAGTACTGTAGCATTTGGCTCAGGCGGTAACGGTTGAGACTGATATTCGAGAGGTTCTGGGTTCAAATCCTTTGAAAATGGGTACCCTGACTTACGCTATATTCATGGGTTCTCCTTGTTGCTTTGGCGAATGTAAAAATGGATTTTGAATAATGTCATTTTATTGCATGTGTAAGGTGGGCTGGAGCGGTGTGACGGCGATTTGCTCTTTGAAAGTTATCTGTTCCGATATCTGAGATGGAAGATCTTCTGAGGGGTTTGGATTCATTGAGCGGTAGCCTCCGCCGCAATAGGGATGTTCTATCTGAAAATAATACTAGGAACCCTGTCCAGGCTCGATGATTCTTTCATCTCACTCCTTTTTCCAGGAGGTGCCCCCACTGAGAGCATAGGCTCAGACGAATAGTCCTTGGGCACGGCTGAAGTACCAAAATACCCTTCTCTGGCCCTCACAAACCCCAATGCTAATCCAACATCTGGAATCTGTTGTCAGTCTCATCGGAAATGGTATGAAGAAAGCACCACTAGTCCGTATTGTGTAACATCCAAGTGGCCCCTTTATAACTCATATAAACAAAAATCCCAAGCCAATTAATGAGTCCACGAAAAATCTGAAGTTTTGGTGTCACAACTGAACACAAAGGGAGGAAGGCACATACCTGAGTTTCATATCATACAAATTTGCAACACGTTGATACAAAGCTTCATACTTAAATGACAAAAACTGCAGGAGCGGAATTACAGCTGTGCCCTTAACGTTGACAAGGCAGTCTTTTGATGCGAGAGCTGATTACTCGGTAAATCTGCACCTCCCATTCAGTTCGTTTGCACCAATGACATAATAAAGCGTGGAGTCTGTATATATATTTCAAATCCACACGTACCGATTAGCAGCGTTGCAATATCTTGCTCATATTTACAGCGGAAAGCGTGTTATATTTCAGCAGTGAGGGCTGGATTTCTGAATGTCTGTGTCTTTCCTGCAAGAACATTGGTGACTCAATGGTGAAATCGCACGAAGAGATAAATGCAGATCTCTTTGAAGGCTGCTTTGTTAATTCTTTATTGGTGAATCCCTCACAAAATAAAAGTGCAAAAGCTGTAGATAATGCAGCTATCACTCCCGACTATCAGTTAGCAAATAGGGGTGCTCATACATCCTTCTTTGGTGATGAGCCAGTGGTCGGCATCAGTACTCATGCTGCTAAGACCGCAGTAAAATCATAATTGGGGATAAACACCAAGGTGGCAAATCTGTCCTGGACAAATTCAAGTTAGGAAATTTATCCTAGGTCTAGCAATAATCTCTCCACATGTGTCCAATTCTCCAATTGGACAGAAGAGGAACAAGGAAAGTTAATCGCTGAACATGGACACTTCAGGAAACATTCACGAAAGGTGGGTATTTATAAAGATGAACCCAATTGCAGAATGTGCAAACAGGAAGAATAATCTGCTTCGCACATCCTGTTTAAGTGTCCAATCCTGGAAAGAAAGAGACTTGTTCTCTCCATATCCGGGAAGATCTGGGAAAGAATGCCAACATTGGAACCAAAAACTTGTATAAGGAACAGATTATGGAAAACAATGAAGGCGTCCCTCCCAATGGGCTAGCACAATAAGCCTTATAGGCTGACGTGCTGGAGGATGCTTAAACTGCAATTAATCCCCCCGATATCTATCTGTCTGTCCGTCCATCCATTCATACATCATTCCCGACTAGATTTACCAAAAATAACGAAATGATTAAGTTTCTTGCAAGATTATAATTTGGACTTTTCGAAACCACTTCTAGTTAAGGCGGTACGTTTACTATATCATTGATTGTAACTTAAAATCAATTGATCTGGTTTGGGTCAGTCTCAAAAAACCAGTGAGGAAATGAAATGTGACCCCTTCTGTGAATGGCAGTCTGTGCAAGATTCTGGGTCAGTGTGAATTATATAAATGCAAATTTGTGGAGGAAATGTGTAGAAAAACAATCAGTGTCGAGAAAGAATATGCAGATAGCGAGTTCATATGTGCGAGGAAGTGATACTAAGGACGAAAATGGTGACTTAATTTCCAAAATGCATGCGTTTTATAATTATAGTCTCATAGGAAAATAGATTATAACTGTATTAGATGAAAAATTAATAACACCATTTAGCCATTTCCGAATGAGCGCATCTCATCTGAAACCTTGGCAACAGCAGCGGTGGAGCTGGTTGCGGTTTGATTGCACTGCTTTGTTAGTGTTATGAGCACGGCGAAATAACTACATTAAATGCGGCAGATTACCCAGTTTCTTCAAATTCTATTCTTTCTAATCATACTATGGGTCAAACTGCTCTTCTAAGCTTACACTGCATAATTTCCCGCCCTTCTAACTTGGTTTTTAGCAACGATGCCTTAAAGGCTCTACAGAATTTCCAATTCTATTGTTTTTTCAAATGTTATCTTGAAATGTAGCAAATATTCCATTTTTCAACGAAACGCTCAGAAAAACCAAAAATCTTTATCCTCTGAATTATACAGAAGACACAATGGCTGCCTCTTGATCTTCTGCGAGTCCCTCTTTCAGTCCGCAGTATCAAGGAACGTGATAAGGATATTTAATATGCAAACATGGGGTGTTTCAGTGTGACACGAAGTATATTACACGCCACAACACACAAATATAGTCAAGATTGGGCAGGGCAACCAAAAACCAAACCCTCGCGTGGCTGGGAAGTGAAATTTTACTGCTAACACCGCCAGAGATAAGAGAAATGTACCTGCTTCTCGCTTTAAAAGCAGGTGTAAGTCTTTACTTTCCATTAAGTACGTAGATCGTATAAATTCATGAGGCATATGCCCCCTTGAGGTTTGGCAATCTCTATCTCTGTACCCCTTGATCATCTCTCAGACATGAGTACATAAAATACACGATGGTGCCTAAAATGATTAAATAGTGTTGAACTGGGAGCTATAAGCACGTGAGGTGAAATTTGAAACGCTTTGCATTACTAATGTCTAGTTCTTATTTACTCTACCATAATTATAGCTGTTGGTCTGCTCGTACATTGCACTAGAAAAACCATTAAGGCAAGAGTACGCAATGAATTATTAGATATGTTGGCTAACCTGTAAATGATTTCCCGCTTGTCAGAAACTGTCGGCTGTCGCTTGTTATTAAAGTTTCAAACCCTGTTTTAAGATTATTTTGTTTTAAAAGTAAGAATTTACATTTTATCCTTTTAATTAACATTTTGCAAGTCTTTATGCTCAATAGTTTGGGTTAAATGATTTTGGGGTTATGTTATAGCAAGGCAACATTCTTAGTATATACAACCAGGTGTTGTGAATGTGCTATCTATAGCAGCAGAGGCGGCGGTGAGGGGGAGAGGTGGTGGTAATGATGGTGAAGTTTGAGGACGCACAATTACAGTGGGCATTCGCGCCCTAACAAGCATAAGAAAAAACAAAATGCATTCCAAACTGCAAAACATTACTTATTAAACTAATGATTTAAAAACAAGGTGTAAAATTTTTAAAAAAATAAAAGCACTGACTCAACATGGCGAATAGTGAAGGGAGAGGAGAATCACCTCCACGATTAAAGAACGGTGATTTATACATAAACAAGCGAACACCAATTCTCCGTGACATGCGAGATGTAGTTCAGAAAAAGGCTTTAGCCGTCGAAGAGCAGACGACTCTTGGTGCCAGCGCGAAATAGTCTTCCGCAGAATGTGGCTAATCATCTGAGGGAACAGTAGAAATAAAATGATAGTAAGCTAAAATAGAAGATTTTAGCACAGTGGAATCTGCAACTTCATTTCCACCCAAGCCGGCGTGACCAGGGACCCATTGGAACATATGCTGGTGCCTGAGACAAGCGAGTACTGGACACTCTGTACAGAACAGGAAGACTTGACAACAACCACACCACACACCAAACTTCAGAGAGTTAACGTGTTAAAGAGCTCTCTGTATTAATGCTGGTATCTAGGGCATTAATATGTGAATCAGTGTAGTGGCGACCAAGAGTGCAATTATTGAATTTGAAATAGTTCAAATATTCCATGGCAAATTAGTAATGTTCTAAATGTTGTGACCAAATATTTTGTTGTAATAAGTTTATAAACAAACCTTTCCCACACAAAATAGTTATTTCATACTATCCATGTGCACACATTAGTCATTACAATACCGTTTTGTGCCTGTTTTTATTTGAGTTAACATGAGTAACCTGTTTTAATTTCTAAAGCAATTAACATTTATGTGGTAGTAAACAATATTTTTTTCGTTTTTGGTATGTACTGAAAAACGTATTTGCTTCACTTCTAGTCACGTTCGATACTAGAAGATTTTTCTCAATGTGTTTGAAGCCATTTTATGGATTTCTCGGGTATTCTGCTATTACATTAACATTGTTGCACCATTTAAGCATACTTTTCTGCGAAAGTTTGCAATTCTTAAAAAGTAATATAATATAAATACAACAATTTCAACAATTCACAACTACTACAATGTAACAAATTGTGGGTAATTAGAACAAAAATGTTGATTTGGTTTATTTACGGACGCTCTCTAGCATCTCAGGTCATCAACATTGCATTCAATTCAGGGCGTGAAACGACCTACAAATTTTGCTGAGGCCTCTTCTTTCAAACTTTAGGTTATTTTACGTGTCATAAATCTACGACATGGGGCCCATGGTTTTACTTCGCTTCCGAAGGAAGCCATACTTAGGATTTTTACGCCCGAAAAAAAATCCAACGAGCCTGGCTCGGACCCGCGATCTTGGGTCAATGAGGAAAATATGTTGACCACCAGGACCGACAGTAGTAGAAAGAAAAGAATAACAGTATAAAAATCAATTTATATTTTATGCCAATTTTGAAGTTTTCTGCTGAATATTTTTAATTTGTAAACCGAACCCGAAATTAATGTCCAAGATTTAGACTGGCACACTTTAGGAAATATAACTATCTTGCATCGAAGCAATTTAAAAAACATTCCTGAAACACGCCCTCATGGAAAATATAGTTAGAAGGCACCATGTGTTTTATACTCTCCATTTGCAAAGAATCCTCTTCACTTGAAAGACTAGGCAAACAGACTTTTCCACCTCATTGTTGCTCCTATTTTTTATTGTTTAACTTGACAAATTACATTTTTATTTCTTATTGCATATTCGTATACCCCATTCTTACATTTACACTGTTATATAGTTCAGTATACCGTAACATTTAATATTTCTCCGGAAATTCATTTCTCACTTCTCTCACTTCTATTAGATCAGCGCGAGATAGGTATTGTGCATTAAAAAAAAACAACTTAGCTATTGTTGTGCAAAAAAACTTCAGTGTTGTTCTTTATCTGGAATAATTATAAAAGCTCGTGTATGATAACCAAATCATTTTAATTTCAGATAGGTTTTTTTCCCCCTTTTTGTATCAATGTTAAAATTATATTTTAATTGATCTAAAGACTTACAATACATTATAATTTTTATCTAAAAATTAATCGTTAAAATTATATTGTTTATATCTGATTCAAAAAGAGTAAAGTTTATTGCAAATTATTTTAAATGTTTTACTGTTTTAATATATTATCTGCGTAAAATAATATACTCCTAAAACATTTCATTAATATCGGCAATAGTTTCTGAAAAAATTCAGAACTCTGTCATTATTTAGCGTTATCACTTCAAATTTAAAAAATATTTAAGGCAACCCGATACCGAGCTTTTAAAATATTTAAATTCTAAGTGGAACATTCTGGAATGCTGCTGCATACACATTTTCAAATTTACTGCCATTAGTTTTCTGATTATTTTTATCAATTTTTAATATTTAATCCGATTTTATTGTTTACTCAAATTCTATTCTGAATACTTAATAATAATAATAATAATAATAATAATAATAATAATAACAACAATAATAATAATTTAACAGCTATTTTAACTTAATCTAGCATTTATTTCAATTTCTTAGTTAATTCATAAGCGAAGCTCGCTTTAATTGCCTCGCTGGCTGAATGATTGGCTGGCTAATCTTCCAGAATAAAAAAATACAATAAATCGTAAGCTAACCTTACTTAATCCAACGTAGCAATTCCTTCAATTTCTTAGCAAATTCGTAAGTTGGTAAGCTTTGATCGCTATGCTGGTTGGCTAATATTTACCGATCGTCCAAAATTTAAATAAATAAATAAATAAATTCAAGAGCTAACCTAACCTAACTTAGCATTTCCTTCAATTACGTGGGGAAAAACATAAGCGAAACTCGCTTTGCATGTACCGTTGATGTACTTCTTCAGTAATTTGCGTCTACAAGGGCTTTTGCTTTTACGAAAGTTATGACCGAGTAGTCTTGTGCTATGCGAGAGACTGGTATACAGACCTGCCCATTGTTTAGTTCGTGTCTTTTAACGTTTCATATGGTCTACATTGAAATAATTTGCACCAATGGAAACTGTATACATGTAAACTATGACGACAATTAGAGGACGAGAATTAGAGAGCGAAAGGTTCTGTGAAATAACCAAAAATTGGAAAATAGTTCCGAATAAAATAACTGCCTGAAAGACATTATATTGTAATAAGAATAAACGCTTTTAAAATATTTTTGCCAAATACCTGCATTCTAAAGCCCTAGTGATGTTCTCTATATTCAATGCACTTCTATACTTCACGTTCAAATATTTCACTATAACAAGAGTAGAAGATGCAATCGATGTGTACTAGGGCGTATTATGAATCCACAGCAAATAAACAACATTTGTAACCATGGCAACCGGCTCCAAGAGAAGACAAAAGTTAACCTGGGGGTAAAAAATTGAGCATCGCCGTATCGATCTCTGTTACCAGCATAAGAAAAATTCTTACTTGTGTCGTTTTAAACATATTGGGTATGTATTTTTAGAATACGACTGTGTAACAGAAAGGAATTTACGTTTGCCATACCCCCACTACTTTTAAAAAGTAAACTTACGAAGAAACTAAAATTAAATACTGTACGAACTTAGGAAAAAAGTGAAAAATATACATTTGTTGGTAGATATTGAGTCAACTTTTAAAAATCACTACCAAATAGTTATTTATGAATTCTAGAGTTAAAACATGCTTCGTATGACGCTATAAATCGTGCACAATTAGTCTTTCTGGCACTGATGCCAGAAAAGATTACCTAGCAACTAGTATTCCATGAAGATATCCATCGCCCTAACAAGCATACCAACATTCGATCACGTAAATAATTTTATTAAACAAATATTCTGAAACTAGAACAATGGAAGTTATTAATCATTACAAATTGACTTTCGTTATCCTGGAAAGATTGAAAATGCAATTAATTAATTAATTAATTAATTAATTAATTAATCACATTACAATATCTTTCATTTCAAAACGTTAAATCTTGAATCATTAGTAAATTCTTATTATACTAACGGAAAAATTCCTTAACCTACTACATTGATTTTACTTTCATACTAATCTTGACTGGAAAAAATAAAGAAACTTAAGAATCTAAATTTTAAATTACTTACCATATTAAACAACAAACGTTATATTATAAATTTAGCAGCTCTGAAAAATATGCCAACATGATTTTTTCATTAATTGAATTAACATGTTTCTCTTTTTTCCATGTACAGAACGTATCATATTCCTTTTGATATACACCTTTCCAATTTTGAGGAATTAACAAACCCTTAGCTATTTCAGCTTTCTTTGTAGTTGCTTTTGGAATGATATTTTCAATACGAAACATTGTGGAACTTCATTTCCATTGAATTCTTGAAAACAAAAACAAAATAACATCGTCATAGAAACGAGCAATGAGAAACCATACAATATACTAATGCGTCATATTTACTACGTCATATCACATTTTGCAATATTTTAATACTTTTTAATATTTCAATGCTAAATTCTTGTAATTAGTACTGTACAATTTTCATTCTGAACACTCGTGAAAATTAGAGTGTGAGAGGAAGTGAATGCGCTTAACATTCACTCGTGTCACATATCGCAAATAGTTTAAAGAATGATCTCAATAAATATAGTGAACATGTGTTATTATCCTATTTCGAAAAACAGTTTAATATCTGGAAATCTAAGACATTATGGCAACATTACCAGATGATTAAAATGTGCCTAAATGTAAAAGAGAACCACGACATCAACAAATATTATAAACTCATTGAATTCTTAAAGCTGAAAGGCGAATTATATATAATTGCAACATTTGGAGCATTAACGTAACCATTTCGTTCTTAAAATTGTTCACTTCTGTTAACTATAGAAATTTTAAAAGAGGTCATTTGTCAGTTTTGGAAAAGATGAGCTATTAAATTTTAACATTTAAGTTCTAACATCATAATTTTTCAAAATATCTACTTTTCGCATGAGCCAAAGAAAAAATAATCATTAGTTTAGTAATGGACTTTTGATAACAAGAAAATTAATAGATAAGAACACTATTAAATATACGTCATTGTCTTGTTCATAAACGTCATTCTTTCTGTGACATCTTGTACAACACTATTTCAAAATATTTCCCATTTCCTGTGAAAATGCATCCTTTAGATTAGGGCGTGCTACGAAAACTTGTTCTTTAAGGTAACTTCATGCTATGCCATTAATTCGTGGATGCGAGATAATTCGAGAGTGTATACAAGTGACCCTATCTCCAAAGATATCTTTAATTAATTCCTTTGCAGGGGTATACCTGCAAAGTGGCGCGCTATCGTGCATGAAGATTACGTTTCCCAGCTCGTTAATTCCTTAGTTTGGGATAACCATCATGAAGTAGCCCTCTACATTTACGTAACCGTTTTCATTTCGATTTTCTACGAAGTGACATGAACAACGATGGATTTTATTGAGAAGGAAACCACACAAAAAATGATTAAGTTAAAATATTAAATATCCTCTTGGATTAAATTATAAACAAATTCTGCATCTACTTGCATTAACTCCGCCATCTTAATGTGCTTCAGTTTTTCAAAATTTGTGTCTGAATCTCTGCAAGACAAAGTGATCTTACAAAATTTATTTGAATGCAAACACTATTTTCAGTTTATGTATATACAAACTAAGACACTTTCTTAGAATTCTCTTATCAGTTCTCTCAAATATGTGCTGGCATTGTTTATATAGGTCGGTAACTCGCCCTGCCTGTCCTGCTTGACAACCCGGAACGACAGCGGAGAGAGCAGAGGATGGCAGCGGAGAAACTCCGCTTTGCCTCATGACTACCTAATCTGCAAGTAATTGTTTTCTTTCTGCCTTAACCCTCACGATAGAATTCGCAATATATATAAACGGCACAGAAACGTTTCAATAAAAAAGAAAGTTAGCACTGAAGCTAAAACAAAACTGAACATTAAAAACACACGATATTTCGAGTTGGGCTCTTGTTCGCGTTAAAAGACAAGACGAACTCTTGTTAGGGTACACACTTCAAGCAAAGAAAAAACTGTGTTAACATAACAAAACTGAATTCACACAAACAGAAAACGATGAGCACTACTCATCTTAGACTTTTAAAGTTACAACAGTTGCTCAAAATGCCTACCATCGGTGTCGATACACTTCTGAGTACGTTGAACTACTGATTGAGCAACAGCGATTGCAGCACATGCCGTTTCAATTTCTTCCCGAAGTGCTGCCAGTGTAGTTTTTTTTTTTTTTTTTTTTTTTTTTTTTTTCCTACGGTATACAACATCCTTAAGAGTTCCCCATAGGTAGAATTCCAACGGAGTTAGATCCGGAGAACGCGGTGGAAACTCAATCGGACCTCTTCGTCCTATCCAGTGTCTTGGATAGTGCCTTGAATCCAGTGCGCGGAGTTTTTTTGCTGTAAGAGGACCATATCTGCCTTATGAACATCGCATACGGTATGATGTGTCTCAAATTTGTCTCGAATGCGTGCAATTGTTACTCGCGTTGGTGGTTCTGTTCTGTACACACGTCTCCATTGCCTTTGAACTTCAACAACATTCTCGGTTTTCCAATACCACTTCAAAATTGCTTCCCTAGTTCAAACGATAATCTTGGTTCTAATTTGTTGTAGCAACACTAGCATAACGTAATGAGTCACATGTGTTTACAGAACATCATACGACAATCTTGACTTCTTTTGTTCATTGTTGTTTTACGACAATCTTGGCTTCATTTATTCATTGTTGTTTATTTGTCACATAGCAACGCTATCATAATGTGAGTCACATCTGTTTACAGAACATCAGACTGCACATTACTGTTGTTTTTCGATCCAACGATGAAATAGATTTAAATAGATGTCTGTGCTATTGAGTAGGCTAGTAAAATATTGAAACGGTGGCAAATCTCCTTTGACTGCAGCAGAGGGAAAAAATCGTAAGTATAAATTTATAGCTGATTGTATGCATGGTACTATGTTAGTGAGTAAATCATTATAACGGTGGCAAATCTACATTAACTCCAGCAGAAAAAAAAAAGCATCAGGACATAAGAATTGGAATCTCGTGGCTTCACAACTATACCATGACGCTCTAACCGTCTGAGCTATTTAGTCGTTACATTTATATTCTTATTACCTAGCTATATTTGTAATAGTCACTGTTTGCTCTCTCCGAAGTCGCTCGGGATTGCAGCTCTCTTCTAGCAGGTCCAGCAGCTCTATGAATATGCAAAAATTATGCACAGCACAAGAACATTCACTTGGCAGTTGCACATCGATACCCACCTTCAGAGATAGAGTCTGGTTAACTGAACTTTTGGTTTTATGAATTGTTAACTTTCCTTTTGGTCTAGATTCCGTAAGTTTTAGGTTCAGTAACATAATTATGCTGTGCTGCATATACGTGGAACACGGGGAACATGCCATTTCTTTTCTTGTTGATATAAGAAAACTAAAATGGAATGGTATTTGGAAAGAAATTAAGCTATGGATTGAAGATATTGACGTGCAAGAAATATTTGGTGACTTTAATAACAAAAGAAACCTTAATTTTATATAGGTACATAAAAATAAATGGGACAGAAAAAATATGTTGAATGTTGTAATAAAGATGATAAGAGAATGATTTACGTTGGTCAGAACAGGAGCTGTCATGTTGAAAGGAGTAAGTGGAGGGATCAATGCAGAAATATGTCCAATATGCGAAGAGAAGGATAATATTTGGCGTGGTTTATTAGAATATTGAGAGAGAAGTCGCTTTTGGAGAAATGGAGCAATCTTCCAACAGAAGAAGCTGAGAATAAGACTGATTTTAAGTTCAGAGAAAAGGTGTACAGAGAGAGGAACGTGAGAAAGAAATGGCTGAGAGGGGTTAATAAACACGTACAAGAATATGTGGAAAATGATTTAATTACGTGAATGAATCCAATCTACAGTATTGTAGACATGGGATTAATAAGAAAATCATCAATTAAATTGAGACAAAATATCAGTAGAAAGGTTTATAATTAATACTCACAAAATATTAAGTGCTAAGTTGACTGTACACTGTATTTTATATTGTATTTATTAAAATGATTAATTCATTCTGCTTAATTTTAATTACTATATTGTTCTTTCATCCCTGTTATGAGTTATTCAAGTATTGTCATTAGATTGTGTATAGGCATGCAGGTCATAATCAATATAGTTTTACTCAACAAAAAGACTGTCGTTAAATAAAAACTGCACTGCTTTTATGGTTGAAATATTTTCACACAGTCTATACATACTTCAACAAGGCCGTCCTTCACTGAGAGAACTAACGCTTATCTGTACATACCAACAAAGTAACTGCCATTGAATTGCGCGGGGGGAGGGTCAAATAAAGATTCAAATTCTGCGCTGCTTGTCTTCTGCAATCACTCGGTTGGCTGCTGCTACTGTCGTAATCAAGCCCAACCTGAAAGTCGTAACTACGCTACTGAAAATAACTTCCACAGTCTACAATGTCGAGCAGAACTGCAGACGTTTCTTACCTCCCCAAGGTTTCGAACGTGATTTAAAAGCAAGCACGTG
This sequence comes from Metallyticus violacea, assembly GCA_030762175.1. Taxonomy (NCBI): domain Eukaryota; kingdom Metazoa; phylum Arthropoda; class Insecta; order Mantodea; family Metallyticidae; genus Metallyticus; species Metallyticus violacea. Next base: position 77,091,895 of record CM060845.1, on the reverse strand, counting down.
TGTACTGTCGCAGAGTTTATGTAATGTGCCATTCTTCTGTGGGTTTTGGAACGTTTCCAAGCAGTTGCTGTGGTAAGCAACCACAGTGCCTGGAAACAAGAGTCAGAAGAACAAGGCCCCTACAAGCCAGAAGAACACCGCAGTCTAGCTGAGCACAAATGGACGTGCTCTTGTGTTTTGGAAGCATTTAGGGGCAGTGAACTCCCTAACTAGCTACGGGTTTCGCGCCGCAATGCTATGTTTTACAGAAAGGTTCTATTTGACCTTTTAGTTCTTCCCCATGGGAACACGTCAATGCGCGTTCTTATTCCACGCAGAAGCACACCAAAAACACTTTCAAGAAAGGGAACTTAATTGAATGCATTGTGATAGAAGGCTGTATGCTTTCGTTTAGACAATAATAGGTGAGCCTTTTCTTTACGTTCCTACAACGAGGAAAACTACTGCTTTCTATTACGATATAATATAGAATAAAAATATATCCAGATAGTTAAATATGTAGAATGTAATTTTCTACTATAGAATTTCTTATGATGATATTAACCTACAAGAGTACCGGTTGATTCTGGCTAGAGGCCCCAAACTACTATCTATAAAATATGTTAATTAGATAATGGCTTGCAAATTACACACATCTTTAACAATGCAAAACAATGATGCTCATAATCTGTGCTGAAAATTGTCTCCTCTCCCTTACTCCAAATTCTGAAGAATTTCTCTCAAAATTAACGAAATCAAAGGCTTTAATCCCCCGAGGCATACTTACCCGAGTTTTTCGAATATGCAGGTTTATTTTTGTATACTTTTCTCCTCCAAAGAAATAAGTGGGAGGCATCAGATCGGAAGATCTGGGTATCCAAAGGTCTTTGGAGGTAATTTTATCTTCAAATGATTTTCATTTTCTCTCTGCTGCCTTTGAGACATGTTGTACAGTCTTGTTGACAATATATAAAAGTTATTTCATCATCCGTTAATTGATTGACAAACTCCTTGAATATTTACAGGCAGATTCGTGGTAACAATTTGTTCAAAAAAATTAAGCCTATAATTCATCCGAGACACGACATAATAGTAAATGCAATACAGAGCATAAGGTTTATCGGTTGCCCATATACACGTGTTCTGAGAGTTTGCGTGTCCGCTTCATTTGTAAACTAAGTGATGTCCAAAAATCCAGCACTGTTAGCAAAAAATTTCCTTAAGCATTAACAAAACCGAACCCGTTTTTCGTGGTCAGTCACATATATTACTTCAACACACGATAAATGGTAAGACTACCTGTTGTCCCAATAACGAATGATACAAAAGTTTCAGCAAATTCTGGCCGAAATGCCATCTGGCATAATTTAATTGAATCTGTTTGCCAGTACTTACGAATGAAGGAATACACACTGTGTGATTTTGTACATTGTTAAACAATGGGGTGACAACTGCCGAGATGCGGTAGCGCGGAACATGACAGAGAACAAAAAGAAACATGTATTACATCGGTAATCGACCAAATTCATGTTATATTTCATTTGTATGAGAGCTTTACCTGCAAAATCACTTGAAATTGATAGTGGTTTGTTACACTCGTTCTTGAACTTTTTATGTGTTTAGCTTTATCAGTTTTATCAAGCGTATTATAGGTTGGTTTCTTTCTGCAGAATGTACTCGATGCAATTCATTGGACAAGTCCCTTGTATTACCGGAATTTTAATTCTGTTTTGCATCGCTGGAGGTGTGTGTATAAATATGAAAGGCATTATCTAAATATATACATTTTTACAGAAAATAGTTTGGGCTGGTTCTATGATTCGAGCAAGAGAACCATCCTGTATTATTCTATTTATAACTTTACTTTTTTCCCCACAATGTTGACACATATTTTCCACCTAACGTACAAAACATTTCAATCAGTTACGGCAGCGATATGACACGAATTTAACATACCTTCAATTCAGAGTTAGGTTAAAAGCATAACTTTCTTCCTAGAAAAGTATATAGGCTTAGGTATATTGTGACAAAATTTCGTTTACGAAAAATTAACAGTGCACAGTGCGACCCCATATTGGGTATAACTGTAGAATAGGTGAATAATGTGGTAGCCTACACGAATAATTAAAAATTACTTTTACAAAGTACAGAAATCGAGATTTTGCAGAAAGGGCTTACATACAATATATAAATAATTCTACAGGAGAGATAAGTACTAACTGCGAGGAAGTTTATGACACAATTGTTATTATGAGACTCACTTACGAAGGTCAGTAGTGTCAGAATTTGTGACACAACCGAAGTTGACCAGTCGCGGTTATCTTCAGTGTCATATAGGTTAGGACGAACTAGCTTTATCAGTCTTGTTCTATTTTATTTGGTAAATGTACATTCATTCCTGAAAGGTATGTCATCGTGCTTTTTATTTCCAATTTTGGCAAATATCTTTCCTTCCGCCTTCTCATTTCACGATACACAAAACAGCCACTTGCACAAGTCCACAGTCATTCATTTTGCTAAGACTATTTCACTAGTGACGTCATCTTAAAATCGACCAAAGAAAACGAAACACAGTATTGAATTTTGACCAATCACAGCCGGATTACGGAGTGAAAGTGTCGAAAAATCAAATCCGTTTTATCATGCAACGTGCATTTGTCTTGTGGTCAGTGTAGCCGACTCTATACCTCCACTATATAATTCCTGAACGTGGATCAGTGATCACTTTTGCTAGAGGCGGTGGGAAGCTATTGATAGCAACAAAAGCATGGACAATCGACAATCATAACACAAAATGGAGGGATCTTCAAAGCGTTTTAGTGATGCGTCAAATGTGCAAATTGATCTTATCTTTAGGAATTACAAACTACAGAAAAGAAAGAAAAATAGAGATACCGTGTGTTATCTTCTCTCTCTCTCTCTCTCTCTCTCTCTCTCTCTCTCTCTCTCTCTCTCTCTCTCTCAGTTGATATTAGAAAATCGAGCGGTAGCGAATGTAATAGTCGATTTTTGTCCCTTTGAGTCTGACTGCTTTTCAATAAAGTTTATAAGTATAACATATAATACAAGTGTTAATATTCTGTGCGCAAATTTCAAATATATATTACTTTTATTCTTATTCTATTCATGAAATAGTCCTAATTCCGTATTTTGTTTTTCTCTATTGGCATTCTTCTGTCGCAAGATTTCTCGAAAAAGTTAAATACAAGTATACAATTATTATAATTTTATAAGCCAAATTTAGAGAAATTATATTTAAATTCTTATTTTATTCGTGAAATAGTCCTAACAAATATCATTCGAGGGTCTGAACTTTCCACATAAACTCATTATTTTCATGAATTTATCGATAACCTCAGATTCTCTCATGATATTACTTGTGATAATTCTACTTTCCCTAGTAGAAAAGGCCGACTATGGGTTTAATACTCGGGACTGTCGCAAGTCGGTGTTTATGAATATGAAAAACATTAGTTGGTTGTTAATCCACCCGAAGTTGGTAGTTGGTTCATACTAAGAACGTGTATGGATGTTTCTTCGAACGTCTATGAATGTTTCTTCAACTACCTCACTGTGAACGGGGTTTGCCAACTTTGCCCGATGAAAAACCAATCTTGTGCGGACGGATATGCAGTCATCGACTGCCGGGACCATCATTCCTCGAAAAGAGATGCGAAACAAATGGAATGTATAAATTAAGCGTACAATAAGAGATGAAAAATAAGAATAAAAATACAAAATACATGGGAACGAAAGCCAGAACACGTAAACATGACATTATAAGAAAAGGATTAAAAGAAAAGGCTATAAAATAGATGATGATTAAAATATTTAAACAGTAATAGGAATAAAAGTTGTACAACAACAACAATAATAATAATAATAATAATAATAATAATAATAATAATAACAACAACAACAACAACAATAACCATTAAGAGAATACGACGGAGTGGGGGAAAAGAGGAAACACAAAAGAAGAAAACGGAAGTATGGGCAGGTATTTAAGAGAGTTACGGAAAAAATAAACTTTAAAAATAATGCTGAAAGAAATAAAATGCTGAAATAAGTACACGAAGTTAGGAATTAAAAAAGAATAAGAAAAGAGGTAAGAAACGAGAGAAATTTCAATGCAATAGGTTCCACAGCATATGAAAAAAAAGAAGAAGAAAAAGTTTTATCTTATTTTCTTATGCTGTTGCAGTTTGATAAATGAGATACACTTGTAACATTTTTTCCTCTCTACTACAGATGGTGAGGCACGTCGTTTTAAGTAGATTGAAATTAATGCAGAAACATCAGGCGAACCTGCAGTGCACACGCATGCTCCAGCAGGGGCAGGATGTTTAAAGAACCATCAACACTTCGCCAGGCTGTACGGTACGTCATTCCGAAAATAAACGTTACCACTGAAGGCCGTGTTGCTAGTCTTGCGAAACCTACGCGTGAAACAGCAGTTAGGGGAGTTGACATTTTGCAAGGTCGACCTACCTCCCACAGAAGACGCTTGAGGTTTTCCTTCGCTTGCTGTTAATCCAGCAGGGAAGAAACTTGTGTTGACGCTCTAGTTCATAATGTAATATTCCAGCCTCATGCCTTTTACTAGCTAATGACTGAGTGATTCCAAATTAACCAGTTTTACCAACGCACGCTTTTCACAGCTTGCTTGGCTTGAGCTACCTTAATTAAGATTCTTTGAAGATTTATTCCTTAGCCCAAAGGTTGAATATTTGTAATGTCTGCTACATATGATCACCTAAAGACTGGAGTAGTCGTAAAAAGTCGACAAAAATACATCTAACATAATAGATAAGTATAGCCATAGATAATTCCAGGTGGGGTAGGTAATGAAGATTCGAAAGCAAAGTAGGAGTAGATAATTTAATGTTTTTAATAGTGTTTAACGCCCGTTTTTATTACCGAGGCATCACAGATACTGATGATACATGAAACGAAATGACAAATTGGGAAAGCGTTTTTTTTTTTAAAGTAAGGAAGCGTTTCAGATTTAAGTTTTAGGGTACATCCTCGCCAATTGTAATTTGTGAGAAAGTAGGAAAACCAGTAAAAAAACTTAAGTAAGGGAGGACGGTCCTGGTGGGAATCGAAGCACAGACCTCCCGCTCACAAGTCCGGCCTTAACGACCTTGAATGAATAGGATGAATTAGAACATATCATTAACAGCTAAACACATTTTGTGTTTGAAAAAATCATTTAAGACCCGTCAAAAACCAGATATTGAAAGTCGAATTAAATATATCAAGTTTCAAACTGTTTACAACAAGACTTCTGCTTGTCCTTAAAAACTTTAAAGCTTGTGACAGATTAATAGCTACAGTGAGTGAATGATACGTTAATTAGTTAAGCGTCCTAAATAACGCCATCTCAACACTTAAACTGGCGAAAGTTTGGAAATTAAATACATACAAACAAGAAAATTACATACACAGTGTGTACCATTTATCTTGCTCTCCCAAAATAACGTTTTTTATGATGCTTCAAATGAAAACTTGTTAAACGTTTCAAACATAAGCTATTCTGGATAAGCAAGATAAATGGGCACCTTGTACCGAGGCTGCCAAAAATGCACAATAGATATCTATTTAATATATTTCAAAGTTGGACCTAAAAACAATAATGATGTGTAGTATGATGTTCTGTAAACAGATGTGACACATATATTATGATATAGTTGCTACGTAATAGATAAATCAACAATGAACAAACGAAGCCAAGATTATCGTAAATCAACAATGAGTAAAATGAAGCCAAGGTTATCTTATGATGTTCTGTAAACATATGACTCACATTACGTTAAATGGAGCCAAGATTATCGTTTCAACAGCGGAAAGCAATTTTGAAGTATCTAAGGCACTGGATAGGACGAAGAGGTCCAATTGAGTTTCCACCGCGTTTTCCGGATCTAACTTTGTTGAACTTCTACCTATGGGGAACTCTTAAGGACGTTGTATACCGTAAAAAAACCAGCTACACTGGCAGCACTTCGGGAAGAAATTGAAACGGCGTGTACTGTAATTGCTGAGGACACTTTCGCAAACGTTGCTCAGTCAGTAGTTGAACGTACTCAGAAATGTATCGACACCGATGGTGGGCATTTTGAACAACTGTTGTAAAAGTCTAAGATAATTGGTGCTCATCGTTTTCTGTTCGTGTGAATTCAGTTTTGTTGTGTTAACATAGTTTGTTTGTTTGTTTGTTTTTTTTTTTTGCTTGAGGTTTGTATACGATGTTTTTGCCACTCTCTGTATATTTATTTTCTTCAGACAAATGCTTTTATACTGGATATAAAACACAACTCTATTAGAAAACGCTTGCTCACTGGCGTTATTAAGATCAGCTGGACCAATTAACATTTTTTTCCTAATGAAGTTTTTCATAACTAACAGCAGGCAACCAAAATATATATCGAATTAAATGTGAGTTTCTGTTAAAAAATTTAATGATTCATTCAGTATTAAGTTTTTTTTCCCTCCCCTTTTTAATCTGGATAGGAAACATCCAAATGGAATAAGAAAATGTGTTTTGAATTTCGTATTTTTAAAGGCTCTTTTCGGCATTTTCTGTATATAGAAATTACGTCAAAGTGTGCTGAACAAATAAGCACTATCCCATGAAAAATCTTAAATATTTGTAGACCACAAGCGCCACCAAGACGTTACATTACCGAGTTACCGGTAATATTTATTATTAACCACGTGTTTTCTTCAACATTTGCAAATATTATTAACTTCTGTCTATAGAGGAAGCTTGAAGAATCAGAGTAACAATCTTTTATGTGGTTGTTTTTGGCTGAATCTACCAAATAAAATTAGTTTCTCTTAACTCGTTATAATCACAGCCTTTCAGTAGCTACACACAACATCAAATAGTACAAAATGCTATGATGGTGCATAAATTCCTAGCATTTTTGTTCGTCATAACAACACTGCTTTGCTAGAATATTGTTTACCGTTTGTCATCTGTCATTCTTTAATTTGGGGTAGGCTGCTTGTAAACACATATTGACTTTTGCATATTTGAAGCAAGTTTGTGCTATTTGTGAGCTAAAGAAGATGCAGCGTCAAGTGGAGGGGAAAAAAAGAAAGAAAAAAAAAAAAACGAACACTTTCGGCATATTCTTCTTTTTGAGTTTAATAGAGAACAAAGGTAGCGGAAGTGGTTCGAAAAATGTGTGCCATCTACGGGGAGAACGCCATTGGAGAAAGCACGGCAAGAAAATGCTTCTGTCATTTCAAAAGGTTCCCCAAGTTCAGTAAGACCACTGGCCTTATGAAGACTTTCTGAACTCTTTAATCCATGGTTATCCACCTCAGTCAACCCAAGAAGTAGCAGATGTAATGAATTGTGACCAGTCTAGCATCGTGTGACATTCGCATTCCAGGGCAAGATTAAAAAAAAAAAAAAATCCGGTATATGGTACCGCACGCTTTAAGTAAAATAAACAAATAAAACAAAAATTAAAAAAAAAAAAAAACGGGTGGTCATTTGTGCGTCTCTGCTTGCTCGTCACCGGTCAGCTCGTGAACAACATCAACCACTTCTTTCCAAGATTATTTACAAGTGAAGAAAAATTGAAGAAAAAATAACTCATCTAGTTCTGTTGCAATAAGACAATGCACGCCCATACTCTGCTAATATGACGAAAACAGTTATCCAGAAGGTTGGTTGCGAGGTGATTCCACATCCTCCATATTCTCCCGATCTTGCGCCCTCAGACTTTCATTTTTGTCAGTTCTCCATCCTTTGGAACTCCTTTGATGCGAAGATGCTTCACAAACTTAGCTTGACGTCTTCTTCAGTTCCAAACCAACAGATTTCTTCAGACGTGGAATCAAGAAACTACCCCAGCGTTGGGAGAGAGTCGTACATAGATAATGGAGGAGGATATATATTTAATTTCTGTGTGCTATTCATCTGAAATAAAAGCGTTTATCACAAAGAAAAATAATAAATTATGCCCGGCTTCCATCAATCCATTTCACCACTAGATGACATGTGTATACAGAGTCGTATTGCATTTCTGCAATATATGGTTTTCAAGAATTAGTTTATTGGTTTAGTGAATTTTTCGCATTTCCACCTTGTTTCGTTGCTTTTGTATAACTGTTCAAAACTGCACCACGACTTTGTGGACACACTGTATATAGCAGTTTATATTGATCCAGAAATCCATCAAAACAAATTAAATTATATCTTACAAATCATAACAATTTTTTTCACAGTTAATATATCACTTTTGCAAAAGAAAAAAAATACTAAAATACAAAATTTTAAAACTGATAAAGCGATTCAATTTTAATCCAATTGTTATAAATTTCTTTTCATTCTTCTTTTAATTATAAATTTTTGGATTTCTACTCTTTTAATAAATGACAATTTGTAATTCTGTTTTGTTGCTTAAATTAAAATTGGTTGAAAAGAGTACTACAATAGGATGATCTTGACACCTACTAATCCATCGTTCTCTTTCGCTAATGTGCCATGAAAAGACAGTTTTCATAACAGAACACCGAAGGTGCAAATGCCTCGAGATTCGATGGACATTTTAAATGCCCGGCGATTTTAGATTCAATTTAACTCGTGCTCCGGTATTTAAACCCTGACAGCACGCTTTGCGGATTCCTTTGTCTTTTCCTTTCTCTGACAAGCCAAAGATTGGATTTTAAGGTCTAGTACCATGAAAACGCTTCCTTCTAAGTCACGGTTAGCGGCTCCATTATCTTTCAAAGCTCATGCAACAGAATTTTATGTGCTTAAGAAGTCGTGACGACCGTTACTCAGTGTACTCCATATTGGTTGCCAAGCTTACTGCAGGAGGCTTTGACAAGTGATTGATAAATAAGCATACAAGATCGATATTAAGAAGTATCTTCCACATACTCATCAGGAAAGCGCATACAAGTTTGCGATTTTTAAAAAAAACAATTCGAATTTTTAGAAAGAGCTTTGTAATCATACACGAGGGTTGATTGCTAAAAATGTTATTTCATGGAACAAAAATGCTTGAAATGTGTAAGAACTGCATGCACATTTTCAAATTCAATATTAATTGTTGCATTACGCTTAGTAATCACTGAATAATACGTGCTCACTCAGAGCGTGTCAGATTGTTGTGATTAAATGCCTGCAAATGAAGGGAACGACTCCTGAAACCCATCAAGACATGTTATCAACTTTGGGGGAATGCGCTGTACCCTATGGCTACAGCCCGGATTTTAGTAATGAATGTTTTAATGCCAAGTATTTATGCACAAGAAAGGCAAATGAGATGCGAGATTCTCAACTACGAAAGGTTCCCATGAATTTTATTTTACATACTTTCTGGTACAATATTGCATATTTCACACGCATAGCAGAATGTTCATGCATTAATTAACATTATTATAATATTACGCTACTATACATTGCAAGCGAAATTACAGAAGTTCGTTGTCCCCAAGAATGACTTGTTTAAAATATTTTCTTTTCCTGCTCTCAAAACGACTTGCCCAATCTCCTAGTTACGTCCTAGGGAAAGTCACGCCTACTTTTCACGAACGGCAACAGAGAGAGTGATTTTATCCGAAGATAGTCTACTTTAACAGATATAGGCCAATAATCAGCCATGCAGTCAACTCGGTGTGATGGCTCAGAAGGATAGAGCTTAGGAGAAATACAGGAAGATTAACGAAGGGAAGATATCGAATCCACACATTATTTTACAATTCCAAATAAATTTATATTTACGATTTTTTCCCAGCTTTTTTGTGGATTTGACTGATGCCATTACACAAATTCAAGAATCATATCCACACATGGATTTTGATAATGGGAGCGTTTAATGCCAGAATCGGGTGCTTTTATTTTATTTTTTATTTGTTTATTTTTAATAGTTGGATTTATTCGCTATCAATTTATATTTACGAAAAGGATGGGAGCACAGGCCGTCAAGCCGTAGCGAGCCGCAGCAAATCTCTGGATCCACAGGTTTACTCGAAGTAAGGTTCAGGTCAGTGTGTGTGTGTGTGTGTGTGTGTGTGTGTGTGAGTGTGTGTGTGTGAGTGAATTAATTGCGAATTCCAACATAGGAAAATAGAAAAGGCGGGATAACATTTTTAGTTTATAAGAGCAAGAAAAACATCCAACTTTTCGGGGTGTGTTTTTAGAGACGTGGTTTCTCAGACATTTATTTTACTCATATTCCCTACCAAATTTTAGGCATGCGAACTTTCTATATACAGTCTTTATTAACAAAAAATAAGACAGCACACTAATAACACCAACGCACACAACACACTTTAAATCCACACCACGGGACAATAAAGAGAAAAAACAGGACCGCGACCCGAAGCGATAGCATTCACACCTCCAACACGCCCAACATTAAGGAGGCGGTTTAAGCGTTAGCAAGCATTAGGTTTTCTCCACTGCTGATCGTGAAAACGGGCGTGACTTTCTCCAGAACGTACGTAACTAGGGCTATAGGCAAGTCTCAGAACGATGATATTTTTAATTCAAAATATATTGTTTTCTGTATTATTTATGTTTATAATAGGTATTGCTTTTTGGGGGGTTGTTAATCATGCCACCAGTCGTGTCTTTATTATTGTCCAAGCTGAAAACGTGTATTTGTATTGACAGTGCTTTCATAACAGGCTAATTGATATCTGCAACAAAACAACAAAAAAGGTTCATATGAGTTTAATGCATTTCACTTGTCTAGTTCAAGCCTTGCAATTGGCAGAGATCAATTCCAGGAAATAAATAAACCGATATCGGCACGAATATAATGTTTTTGAAATCTTCCTGTCTGTACAATGCAGCAGCTACTGCTTGTATCTCTGCCTCCACAGCCTGTGATTAGAAGGTAGGAAATCTGGATTAGAGCTGTGATTTTCTGCAGTTTATGAGTGAATCCTTGCCGACATTGATCCATTTCTAAGTGCTTAATCCAGTGGCATTTCAGTTGGCTTTCTGACATTGAGAACCTGAAACTTCAGGCATGACTGAGGTCATGGGAATAATGGGAAATGCAGTTCAGAAGGTTAGTGTTGTACCAGTTACCAGGAGAGGATGGTGGTGAATTTTGCACTAAAATGCAAAATACACTGAACAAGATATCCAAAATTTCTTATTTTGTATGGCTTATTTAATGGTGAAACTGTAGAATCCCCAGAAATATTATTGCAAATACAGTTTCTGTGCGTAACCCAAATCATTCTGTGTATAAAAATATAATGTGCTGACACCAGACATTTTCAATCTATAATTAATTGTGCATCCCTTTGCAATGTAAATGGAAACACTGTCTTTCAGCATTCGGCGCATGAGCAGTGGTATTAACAAAGATGGCTGCAATTACTGTATTTGTTGCTGTGGAACAACGGTGTACACTTTTTTTTAATGGTGTTTAACGCTCATTGTTACTGCTGAGGTACCACATGTGGTGGACACTGATGATACACGAGATGAAGTGATATATTGGGAAAGGATTTTTTTTGTAAGAAAGGAAACCTCCCAGGCCTAAGTTCAGGATATTTCCCCGGAATTTTCCATTTATGAGGACTCAGGGAAAAAAAAAAAAAAACCTCTAGTCTTGAACGGTCCTGGAGGGAGTGAACCCCAAACCTTTCGCTCACGAGATTACCTTGGCCATGGTGTACAATGAAAGTTGTTGTAAAGGAGAGCATGAAACCTGCTGAAATTTGGCGTAGACTGCAAGCACAGTATGGTGAACCAACACTACCAGGGCAAAAGTTTACGAATGGTGTGAAAACTTGAGTGAAAGACGGAGGTTGGTAACAAATAAACATATTCGCTTAACTGCAGTCTCAGCAACGCAGGTCTTTTTTCATCAAAGGCTACGGGGAACTTCCATTACGATGACAACGGTCTGGATGTTGGGAGGGAATACTTTGAAAAATTGACATAGTTTGGTGCTTCTATGTACGTACATTTCCTGTCTAAAAATTAAAGTCTCGGTCAACCATGGAAGACCTTGTAAATATTATATGTTACATATAATTCCTACATATTTAACAGCTTTCGGCTACATATGTATATATTTCTCAATTTGACATTACATAAAAGACTCTACCTATGACAGTGAAAATGCATGAAAGAACGATTTAGTAAGATCAATGAGTGACTATCAGGGATATAGTATAGAATAGAATACTATCATTTCGTACCACAATGCATATACTATTTTAGAGATGAAAAAGTTTATCAACATGGGTACTTCAAATGTTGATACAACTCAAAAAATGACTGAGAATCAACATTCAAGTCATTTGGGGGGGGGGGGCGAAAATTTCTTAAATTTCTTATTGATGAGCCTTGGGTTTCTCTTAAGGGACCCAAAATAAGAGCTGACGGAGTCACATCAATGAGCAAATACAATGTCAAAATAGGGATATAAACACAAAGAGAGACATGGCACAAAGTTATGGCGAGGTGTGTTGTTTCTTCAGGACAATGCTTCAAGCCACAAGTCTTTTGTTGCAAAAGCTGTAAATCAGCACGTAGCTCCTACAAATGTCTTCCTGTTCCCAAACTTACATATCTGTCTCTGTGGAAGGATATTTCGTCAAACGAAGATACCATTGCCATCATTAATGCCTATTTTGAGCAGTTTGACAAAATAAACTTTTCCAGCGTGATGGAAAAAATTGGAAACTCGGTGGACCAAGTGTACAATATTTTATGGAGACCATGCCGAAAATGAAAGCTATTAAGCATAGTTATGCTTTTTTAACAACATTTTTAAATAACACTTGTAGGCAAAAACATGTAAAACAGGTAAAGGACATCTTCAGTTCTGTTCATATTGGGTCAAGTAACCTCAATTTAAGCGGAAGCTTCTTTGAGAGTACACTAAAATTGCGATGGGAATTGCTAAAAAACTCTTGCATGCTTTTAAATCCATTCTGCAAAACTTTCTTTCTTGTATAATTTTTATAAGATAGTTCTGGCAGTTTTTAATACTCCAATGAAATAAAACATGACAGTAAGAACATTTTAATGAACTTTAAACGTATACATATAAAACATATGGTCAAATTCGTGAAAATTATTGAATTTTGAATTAAAAGAAAAATTCTCTCCAACGAGCTATACATTAATGTTCATGCAAGAGAGAGATGGTCATATGTAATTGATAAATTTAAAGAAACACCTGAGGGACTTTTTCTCTCGTTTTTTGTTTTTGTTTTTGGGTGGCATAAGACAAGAAATAAACACGGTGGGCGAAATAACAGGTTTGCAAAGGTCTCGTAGAGTAAAAAAGAGAGAATAACAGTCTTAGCTATGCTAAGTTTTGGAAGAAAGCTTTTAACAGAAGTGTAAGAAAGGACATTCAGTTGACTTTCTGTTTAATCTACGACCCCTCGTTAACAAGTGGGAGCGCGTATAGCTGTGATGAAACTTGAATAAATCAAGGAAACAGGCAAGAAAAACGAATATGTTTAGCAATCTCTGTAAATGAAATCGGTTTGTGAAAACTTTAAGCGTAAATGACAAAACAATTATTTTTAAAATATAATTATGGCAACCCTATACTTCATATATAAAATTCATTCAATTTTATGATCCTCCTCACACAAATCATGTTTATAATTTGCAATTATCTGGTTAAATTATTAAAAGAGCTTGCTTATAGTATGAACAAAGCATATAAAAATACACGTTTGAAATCGTGAAAAAATATTATATATATATATTGGCACTTAGACGTTAATTAACACATATTGTTAACATATGCTGTTAGTACATTCTGGGAGGGGTTTTATACTTCGTTACAAGATGCGTTTGTACATGGAAGGGGATTGTGGTAATGCATTTGCTTAGCATTATTACGAAATGCTTACCTATTACGAAACTGTGACGCTCTTTCTTCTCTCGTGAAATGCGGGAGGAGCCGGACGTGTCACCTCTGTAGGACCATCTAGCACACCAATCAATTATATATAAATCAGGTATTGGGTAATTGAAGTATGGTGGAAACTCTTATTTGCCTTAATTCATAAGAAAGTCTAGCTCTAGTTATTCTCCATTTGATTTCCTTGAAGTAGGGATGTAGCTGATTAAAGTGAATTAGTAAACTGAGTTTGCCCCCACGTTGCGTTTAGAAAGTTATGCAATTTGAGAAATTGGTGAGTCGCTTTTAGTAGTTAGCGACCTCGTATGTACCAGAATTATCTATTGATCAAATAAAATCGCCTCTCTCTAGAGACCTGTAGCTGTAAAATAACAAATACTAGAAAGAGTGGTGTGCCTATTTGTTAAAATGTCCGAATATTTCAGATATTACTTCCATTCTCATAAACAAAGTAATATTTGTTGCTTCTTTAAGGGCCCGAATCTTGAAGTCACTTTTATATTAGAATGTGATAACGGATTATGGAAAATGCGACCAATGAAAATATGAAATAAAACTGCAAAAATTCATATGCCTAAGTTAGCGATTTATGAGATTGGAACTACAAAAAATTATTATTTTATTACTGAACTTAAGAGAGATAAAGTTTTCCAATAAAACGGAGGAACTAACCTTTTGAATGACTTTTAATGCCATTTTAGCGTTAAGACATTGTTTGCAAAATACTATACGGTTGTTAAAGAATATTAATTTCGACAATAATTTAAAACGACAATAATTCCTTGATAAGTACAGAATTGATAGTAAAAAAAAGTGAAACACTATAGAGATGTTAACAGATGTAGCGAAATTAAATAAATTATTGCATTATTGCACTGTTGTTCCTCTAAAAAAGAAATATGTAAAATGATGACCATGGAAATGATGCTTATTACAAAATGATTACTTATTGTAATCCTTTAAGAAAAATGTACAAGACAGCCTTGGAACAAATGGAGCAAGTTTTAACTTCATCCTTAGAAGGAGAAAGTTTTATATACCTACGCAATCCTGAAGACTTGAGTTATAAACAGTGGTTGTTTTTATGTTAGTGATTATGATTATGATAATGACAAAGCGGAACCTGGCATTTTTTTAACAATGGAATACAAAAGCAGGATTTAAACTGATATTACCAACCGTGTATTAGGAATATATTATATATTAGTTTATATAATAGCAATTGAAGTTCGGGTATACAGCGCGTTGTTTACACTATACCACTTTCTTATATAATGCACGCTATTCTTTGGCTTTAACCGATTTCCTTTTACTTTATACTACCATAATCCGATAAGGGGCTTCGGCCCCCTTGTCCTCTCATCCGAGGCATATATATTTTATTTGTTAGTTTATTTACGTACACCGTATTAATATGTGTTGAATATTGTCAATTATATATATTTTAAATTTTTCATTCATGTAGAAAACGTGTGTTGTGCAGCGTTATCCTAGCATGTATATGATTGCTTGGCTATACAGCCAGTAGCCTGACTTAAGTATTGTATTCGTAAAATTAAAACATCTGCAGACTCAAAAGGGTCCAGATACAATGAGCACTCGCAGTTTTCATGTCAAAGAGAAAGAAATTAAGTCAAGTTTCACAAAAAAGGGGGAGGTTGTTGTTTAAAATGCCTTTAATATCGCCTAAGGTTTTACAATTATCGGGCGTACATACAGAAACTCTACTTTATGCATATTTTTATATTTAATTGCATGCTACAGGTTTCAGGCAATGATTGACTTGACTTGTCCTTGTTAGAGTGTGATGTATGTGCCCAGTGCACTATGAACAATTGCAGCCTTCAGCAATTCATGAACAACATTCCCTTGTGCTCGGTGTATTATTGCGCTTTAATTTATGAACCCTCCTCTGCGAATTGCTGGTGAAGGTGTTCCAGTACTAAGGAAAAACATTCTCAAGGATGCACATACACGCAAGGTGTCAAGTTGGACACGATTTAACAGCAGCAAGGGATTTAAATAACTACACTCTCTTTACGGAGAAAAGCGCTAAGTAGGGAGACCTGATCACGAGAAATGTGCCACTTTTTCTGGCACCCGAACAGAACTTGTGTAAAAGTATGGGACGTCTCTGAGATGACAAATGAACTTCGTTTATGATCGTGAGAATGAGCCACGAGTCCATTGAAATTGCTTACATTTGAAAATGAACCAGGAAAATGCTGAACTTTTCCACCGCTCGACTAAAAGTTCCGGACTATATTTTATATACTTCTTGAGCATTGTTGAAGCGGTTTAGGCCTCAATTGCTTTCAACAGAAACATTTTGTAAACCGGTGCTTCTCAAACTTTCTCTGACCCCCTGACTCCTTTAACAATCTCTCGATATTGCAGACCCTTACATTTGTCGATCCTGGTGGTGTAATGGTAACCATATTTCCTTCTAAACCCAAGATCGCAGGTTCAAACCCGGTAAGGACTGATGGATTTTTTCGGGCATAAAATCGTAAGTATGACTTCCTTCGGAAGGGAAGTAAAGCCGTGGGTCCCATTTCGTACATTTACGGCACGATACAGAACCTCAAGCCTGAAAGAAGAGGCCTCTGAGGAAAATTTATCGGCTGTTTCACGCCCTGAATAGAATGGGACGCTGATGACCTGATAAGTTAAAGAGTGCCCATAAATAAAACAAAACAAAAGACCCTTAGATTTAATTAAAAGTTAAAAATCCTATATATTTTTATAGTTTCTCATCACTGGTTTACAACAGTTAAAGATGTAAACAAAAATAATGCATATATTTTTTAAAATATTTGTTTACTGAAGACATAATAGTTTTTTTTTTTTTTTTTTTTTTTTAGTAGTGTTTAACGCCCGTTTTTACTACTGAGGCACCACAGGCGGTGACACTGATGATACATGAGATGAAATGATAAATTGGGAAAGGATTTTTTTTTAAGGAAGGAAGCGTTCCAGGCCTAAGTTTAGGTATCTCCCCGGCATTTGCCAGTTATGAAGACTGAGGAAAACCTGGAAAAAACCTCAGTCAGGGAGGACGGTCCTGGCGGGATTCGAACCGCAGACCTCCCGCTCACGAGTCCGTGCCTTAACGACCTCGGCCACCCGTGGCGGTAGACATAATAGTGATAATCAAAACATCATCATTATTATTATTATTATTATTATTATTAATAACAAGTAATTTTACAACGTTTAAAATAATATTACTCGTTAATTTTAATTCCTGAATGAGAGATGTTGCTACATTTCACTTAAAACCCTGATATATCGCGCTTAATATGAAAACTTTGTTTTGACTGGTACTTCTTAGGCTTTCATGGCCGGTGTTATAGTTAAAACAGTGAAAATCTCCCGGGCTGTTTTGCTGTGGTCCATGGTTTAAATTACTACTTAGCTTTCACCGACTACTAACGTTGGCATCTTCAATGGACGATGAATAACACAGCTATGGTAGTAATTTAAACCATGGACCACGGCAAAACAGCCCGGGAGATTTCAACTGTTTTAACTTGTTTTGACTGAGTTCTGATTCTACGCCCCTTCTTAGAGAAACAGTGTAGAGAATGATTTTTCACACAAGTTGTTACAAAAAGAATCATTACATACATGGCCTTCCGGAACAAATAGTGGCCTTCAATTTGAATTTATTTTTGCCTTTTTTTTTTGTTTGTTTTATCGTAATTCACCCCACCAATATTTGACCAGAACCGCTGCTGTAGACTTTTCTGACCGCTCGATTAACAGTTGAACAGAGTAGTCTATAAAATATTACGAGCTAACAGTTCTTGATTCAAGATTAAAATTTGGAAAGATAAAACAGTTACAGAAAGTTAAAGTTAATAAAAAATAATATGCGCGCGAATTTTGTGGGGAAATGTAAAATGACGTTAGAATTTGTATGATAAAAATAATACGTTAGTACGCATAAAAATTCTCAGACGTTTCCTCAGAACCCCATGAATATTTTAAATGAATGAATGCGTCGGAATTCTGATTTTCGTCACTAAATATCTCAATTTTCTTTTAAAACTCTTACTGAAATTTTAAGTACTTATTGCGTGTTGAAATAAAGAATTTTAGGTGTAAGATTAGAAACATATAAATGCTTAATTCTACACCGAAAACTTTTTCTAACATTTGCCAAATAAAGGAAGTAATAGTCTTAATATGTTTAAGGGTATTCCTTCTATATTTTCTATGGTGGTAGGTGCTACAAACATGACTTTTCCTTTTACATATTCCCTGCGTATCATTGTATCATTGTTTTGCTCCTGCATTAGGTGACTTTAAAAGCAGATTGTCATCAGAACGTCACTGCTGTCTTTTTTTCCAAGTTTCTCTAGTTCACAGTTTGCTTTATTTATAGAAGGGGTTCAGAAAGTTAAAAAATTAACATATTTTATTTTAAAATCTCAATGTTACCCCATACCCCATGCCTCTCTCATAAGGCCTGATAAGATAGTGCCTTTGTAGAACCACTCATAATTTTCTATCAAGGATGCAGCATCCACCACCTTTGAACATACAGGCGATTGAGTTCAATGACTGAGGATTCACGTGTATTAATAGCTTTAAGCATTTCTGGTCTTCGGCTTTCACAATGCCATAAACCCCATTGCTTTATTCCGGAATGGTATGTTTTGGAATGGAATGGGGCTCAATTTTGATTGAAATGTATTAAATGGGGATAGTCCTGGGACCGAATTGAGTAACGTGGTGATATTATCAACAAACTCGATCACAATTTCACATTTCCTCACAAAATACGCATACGAATTTAAAAAAAAACTCTCCCTAAATTTTTTTGTCTATATTTGGATGTCTATATCTTTTGGATAAATTCACCCATTGCTCTCCTGAATATATTCACCGAAAGATATTTCTAACCGTCAGTCTTTAAGGAATTTCAGTTTTATCATCTTCTAGTAAATATCTTCATTTCCATTGCAATTCCTGAGCCAGTTTGTGTTCTTTTATTTTGTTTTACGTTTTTAAGACTAGAAAACAAATTTGTGATTTAAATAGCATTTTCAGATTTTGAGACTGCAAAGCTTAAGGTTTTAAGATCCATATTTCATATATTACGTAACGTCATTGCAAAGGCACGCAGTGAAATATTTCATGTCATCGTTGAAGAGTTTGTGCTTTATATGAGTGTGCAGATTTATTTTGGAAACAAAGCAGACTGGGTTCCGTCACAGATGAAATTGACTGGAACACCCAGCCTGCGGAAAACCAACAACCTAAACAAACGAAGACGGCGTACGTGTCACGCGGCATGCGTCAATAATATTCTCTTGTTTACGGCCGAAGCGAGCTCCAGAATTTATGTAGCACTCAAAGGCCATTTCTGCAACACCCGTTCAAGAAGTTACGACTTTACGTGGGAGTAATTTGTTAGACCGTACGCACGCAATGTCGCCTTCTCTTGTTTGTGTCTGCCATTGGATAATTTATGAAACTGTGAGCCAATGCAGGAACGTATTGAAATCAATAAGTAAACGGTATAATGGAAGTATATAATAAAAGCATCTACTGTTGTGTCTTAAACATCGTTTTATATCGCAGACATGTTTTTTGTTGATGTAATGATAGTTTTTTGCATAGTTAAGTGCTTGAACTGGGTGGAATGGTGTGTTTTATGCACAGGTGAAGCAAAGCCTTTTAAAACTGGCACTAAATCAGCAAAAAATAATTATTCTATGCTGTAACTTAATTAACATACAAATACAAATAGGGAATAGGAGTATTAATATGGAATTGAATCCTCCAATGTTAAAAGGAACTAAGTCAAAAAACGCAATTTTCACTTTTCTCTTGGAATCGTATAAAATGGACATCTCCTTGCTTACTTCAATAGACGGAAATTGGATACTGATGAAGTAAGCAAAGGGGATGTTAGTTTTGGGTATGTTCTTGAACTGCATCGAAGTTTTATGAACGACATACATATATGAATAAATTAAGAATAAGAATCACAAAAGTTTAAGCGGAGGAACTGAGAACTTAAACCGTCGTTTGTAAAGTTTGGATGAAAAGGGGGGGGGGGTAAAGGAACTCTCGGAATGTAACAAGAAAGATCCAGAAAAGTAATAATAAACATAATTATTTTCTGAATTCAAGAAATTAGAGAACAGTTTGGCAACAGGTAGAAAAGCTTCTATAAGAAAAATTGGGGTTGGAATAAGACGGTTGAGAAATTAAGGACTCATTCAGGGTTGAAAAGGAAGTACGCATTCAGGACCCTTTTTAATTAAAGTACCTGCAATGAAATTTAAATGGAAGATTTTGGCTCGTACCAAAACACATATAGGTACAAGACGTGTTAGTAGAGTTGGGAAGAGCTAAAAGGAAGGAGACTAATTTCTGAGGTGCGCTGTTTCAAGAAACAAGATAACATAAGTGAAATAAAACACAGGAAGTATATTATGATTTTTTCTTCTAGATCTCTGGGCTGCTCAAACTGAAAGTGGTGGGAGACATCGAACACGAACACAAGAGAACATACTGCGCTACTGTATATAACAACTGCAATGGTAAGCACTTTATATGCAGATCCATGAACAGCAAATAACCCATACACTCCTCCGTTTCGTTATCTGAATGAGATAGAGTCGTCGAAACAACTACACTAGGGGCTCTCAACCTATGGTACGCGCACCATTTAACAATTCTACTATAACTAAACAAAAACAATTGGCTTTACATTATCATAAAAACTTTTGTATAATACAGTAAAAATATTACTGAAGTTCAATTTTAATACTACGACAATGACAGATATATTATTTGGTCAGACAACAATTGGGTAAATTTTGTCATTTGTTTAGCTGTGAGACGTATATGGTTAAGAAAGCAATGGAATTGCTGCTCTTAAGAAAAAATTAAGCATCTTGATAACATAAATAAATATTGGAAACAAAGCTTCCCTTCCATTGTTGGATGCTTTAAATGAAAATGAAATTTCTCTCATTGTGAACTGGCAGTGAATGTTAAGGAGCACCTTGGGAATCTCTTTCAGATTTCAATATATACTTTCCTGAAAACCTGAATTCAGAATTATGGATTAGAGATCCGTTTTCTATTGCTGACACCTTACCAGAAACCTTAACTCCTTCCGAGAAAGACGACTTGATAGAGATATCATGTGATGGAAGTCTCAGGGAAATGATCAAGAAGATAGATTTAACAAACATCTGGCTGGCAAGGAAAACTAACATCCAATGATCTTAGAAAAAGCTGTAAGATTTTTGTGTGTGTTTGTGACTACTTACCTTTGTAAATGTGAATTTTCTTCTCTAATTTATATCAAAAACAATTACAGAAATAAGTTGAATGTTGATCTCGATTTGATTAAAATTAAGTTAATTGAAACCAAACATTAAGAAGCTGTGTTTAGCTAAACAAGCACAACCTTTGTACTGAAACAAAAGTGTCAGTCAGAAATTAGTTAAACTTGTAAAGTTAATAGCTTTTGCTGATTGTAAGTCTGAGTATTGGAATGCTAGAATCAGGAATATATGTTTGTCGAAATGTGTATGTATTCATTAGCTATCTTTAAATCTTAACAAAATTCATTTTTAGATATTTCAAAGAACAATCCATTGAATAGGAATAAACTGAATAGTTTGTTCTTCAATAAATATCTAATTCTAAATACCAAATACAAGAATAACTAAATAAATCACCAGTGTTTTTATAAATGTAGAGAAATGCTTATTTTGATCCTTGTACCATAAAAGCACGCATTTCCCTCGTAAAATTTGCTTATTGATACATGTAATATTCTGAACTGAATGTAATGACACGTAATTGGAGAAGATTGAAAACCCCTGCACTACACAAATGTTGACGCCGATCACGAAGAAAAACTTTAATAGTAGAAGAAGTAAACAAATGTACGTTTTGTTTTATCTTGAGCTCTGATAAAATGTCACATATTTCAGATTTTACCGTCTAAGGGCACAAATAATTAGAAATAATATATATAGGGCATTGGATTCAGCACATGGAATGAAAATCATCATTTATTCAAATCTAAGGAGACCTTCAAGTGATAGCCAAGAGCAATGCTGCTGCTGCTGAAATGAACAAGAGTAAAACGATGTCATAAGTTTTAGTTTCAGCACAAGTTGGTGCGTTTTACAAAAACTGAAAGCTTGCTACAGGAGATCATAGCTTCTGGCAACATTAGGCCTTTCCTTCCGCCATCAGGATATGCCAGGGAAGTGTCTTGATCAAATCTTCAGTTGGAGTGTTACCAAAAGCACTGATACAAGAGTTAAGAGAACTTGGCACCTTAACGCGAATGCCATCGACCCAAAGGTCCTTGCCCCAGTAAGGCTGCAATCCTCCGCATTAGACGAATACCTTCCAGCAAAGAAAAGTGAGACTGTTTTAATAATCTGGGACACAGTGTACACAAATTTTAGGATTTTCTTGCATATATAAAATACAGCAACACAATAATATTGAAAGTATTTATATATATATATATATAGGTGTTTTTAAAAATTATATAATTTCAACTACAGATAAATTATAGAAATTTTCATGAGAAAACATTCGAACATTGTAAATTTTATATTTTAAATACTACTTTTCTTGGTATCACTTGAAAGAGAACATCTTTAAAGAAAAGTCCATGGAATATTTACTCCTATAAATGGATCTGGCATTTTTCTGAAATTATGTTTCGAACAAAAAAATCATAATTTTATGCACATAAAATATATTAAAAGGCAGTATACAAATTTCAAAAATATTTCAATAAGTTAACTAATCTCTAATGTTTTTAAACAGTACGTTTATTTTCAGTCACTATACCTTATCATCATAACAATTTTAACTCTCTTATTTACTTTAAAGCATTTTATGTGATGGACGTCGCCATGGTTTTTCTCAAGGGGGGAGACAAAATCAACTCAATTGTTAGTACTCCATTTATGTGACGCCTTTCACTGCTGTAGTCATATTGGCAGCTTTGCCCTTTGAAACAGCTGAAGCCTATTTCACGAAAGTATAACTTTACAAAAGTATGCGATAATTTCTTTAGTTACAAACAAGCAATAGCTATGTTTCACATAGGTGCCCACCACTGTAACATTTACTTATGAAATAACTCATGTTTACATTTTGTAAGCCATGCTTTTTCTTCGGAATTAATTTCCTTGCTCAGCATTTGTGAAACAGTCCATGCTGGTGTTTTTACTTACTTTTGTTGTTCAATTAATGGCTAGATTTTATTACTTTTGATTGATACACATATACACTCTAGCATTCATATCACTTAAGACTCTTTGGAGGGCAAGGAATAAGCCTAATGTAACAACAATTTCTCCCAACAGCCGAGAATCTAACCCGGGTCCTCTGAACTTATAGGCAAGCAGACTAGCCTCTAGACTCTAGCTAGCCTCTTAGAACGAATTATGAATTAATTACCGCCATAATTTGAACAACAGCTGAAAGTAAAAATTTTAATGCAATTGATACAAAGTAAAGCCACTTTAAAATAACGTTGATTGTTTATCTTAATTTCTTCCCTCAGTTTCCTCCGGTTAAGTCAGCTGAAGTTGACACGGCTGCAAAGCGCTGTTATTTGTTTTCTCCAATGAGGTTGGAGGTAGAATGGGTGAATAGATCGACATACATAATGCCTTCTGTTCACCACGTTTTGTTATTCTACACTTCGTATCATGCTAGACCCTCTGCCAGAATATTATCTATGGAGTACAGTTCTACAGATAGATAGCCGTAATAGAAAAACAATATTCTTATTGCATATGGAAAAGCGGCTTTTTAGGGATGTAATTAAGGAGTTACATAAGGAAAAGAGTATACACCATTTAACTGTTGTTCCATATCTCCTGGACGGTTGTGTTGGTGTATACATCTGGCACACAAGTTCACTGGAAATATCTTCCACGGGTTTCATCAAATTGCTGAAGAGTTTTACCACCTTCTTTCTGTGATGCCCAAACAATGCATATTCTCGCACACTGTAGAAATACATTTGAATTCCTTAAAGAATGTTAGCCACGGGCTACAAAGGGAAGCATACTTTGCGATATCGTGTAATGACACCAGAAATACAGAAGACGAGGCTGAACAAAATAGCATATGTGCACCTTAGGGTGTTTTATGTTTCCATCAACTGATGGTGTCTGGAGAACTGCAATAATGAAACAAAATGCTCTGAAAATAAGAAAATTATTTCATATTTTCCAGTGCATGTAGTTCCACATAGTGAAGGTACATTTACGAGAGAATCGCTTTTCTTGGAAGTAACTATCTCAGAAAAGTTTAATTATTCACTGTTCCGATGCAATACTTTATTTCCGGAACGCTGTTTAACACTAGATTAGATAATGTGCACTGCAATGGAAAAATAGAGCTTTAGGATAATGGTTTCTGATAGGGGTATAGTACCAGCCATAACTGGACAACCGTTGTATCCCTGGCCAACAAGTTTGTTCATAGCAACACCAACTTCAGTTAAGAAGCATGTTTAACATTTCCGCTATAGCTCTAAAATGCACCTATCATGGAAAACGCCTGAAGAGGTGTTAGAGGTAAGTCATGATTCTCATAAAAAACAACATAAGAAACTCTTCTGTAAGCATGATCTCTCTCTCTGTTGTGCCACACTGATTGATTTGTTTTTCGTCACAACCAAAACGTTGTTCAGCTTTACAGCCTCACTATGCCAAAATGACTTCATGTGCTCACGCGCTGACTCATGGTAATGCTTATATTTAGTAAAAGCACGCACCAAAAATTCTATTTATATTTACAGAAGGACAATTTATGGAGCTCCAGTTCAGAGTCTCTTTCGAGCGAAAGCGGAGAAAGCCGAGAGTGGAGATTTGCACACATATAGTAGATAATGCAGCGTTTAGAAGCAACGGCATAATAGCTCCGTTGGTTAAAGCGTCGTGCTCTACTTATGAAGTTACTGGTTTCGAATCTTCGCGCCCTAAAAGTTGTTCTTTCTTCTATTCTGAAGAAAGTAGATTAGCTGAAATTAAGTAGATTAGCCACGTTACAATGATTTACTCGCTAACATAGTATCATGCACAAAATTCACTATAAATTTATATTTACGATTTTTTTTCTGCTGGAATCAAAATAGATTTGTCACTATTGCAATGATTTACCAGCCTACTTAGTAGCACACAATCCCCCTATCAATTTATATGAACAAAATGGAGGCGAGCGTAGGCCGTTAGGCCGTAGCGAGTCGCAGCAAACCACTAGGTCCATCGGCTTCTAGGATTTACCGGAGGTTAGCATTAAGGTTAGTGTATTTGTATATATGAATTAAGTTTGAATTTCATTTAGCCAACGCATGTTAAAAAGTGAAAAACTCACTTTTGTAATTAGGAATAACATATTGCAGCCAGAAAGTTAAGGAGAACAACGCATAGATTACCTTACGTTTACAAAAAAAATAATACATGCAACATTTACATTGTTACAAGTGACCCTCAGAGAAAAATGTGCATTAGCAATGTTCCGCTCTCCCATTCGGGACTGGGGAGTTCGGCTCTCCCCGCTGTCGCTCGGAACTGGAGCTCCAGAAATTGTCCTCCTGTAAAGGCAAGTTAAATACTCCTTGAATACAAGTTTGCTCTTTCGATTGAAAAAAAAAAAACACACAATGTCGACATAAAGCAGCTTTCTGCTTAGAAAGTACACCAGTCAAGATGAGTAAACAGGAAGCCATATCGGAATCGCCCATTTTCTGCTGCTACGTATGATTTGAAGTTATACAAGCATATTGTGAAAGGTACCCAAGGACTAATGATAGTTCATAACTAAGTAGTTCCAGAACATTAACACTACCTGCAGAGTATTTGTTATTCACGTTTATTGATTTTGATGAACTTGCTGTTCCTTCTTCAAGTACATATTTTAAATGCATTAATACATATATTTCATTGTGTGAAACTTAAGTTGCTCTTTGTTGATTTGAAAAGGGGAAAGAAAACTTTTAGATTAAATGTAAACCGCAAACAATCGCTATTATAATTTCCTGCTGTATTTTTCATTATTATACATTCAACATAAGCTGTTCAGCTGCTTTGATAAAATTATTGTCTAAAATGTCACTGTGATCCATTTTTATATTAATATTACACCTTTCATCTAAGCACCAGACTTAATAGTGGAGTCATAAAGTATAACCAAGTCAAAAGTAATAGTTGTAAAGCTCACCATAATAAATTATAATTACGAATCACAGACCTAGAAAGGAAATAGCGAGTTATTGTGTTAAAAAATCAAACTTATTTTTGAAATTACAAGTTATAAAATAATATAAATGATGAAGATGACGATGCTTGTGTTGCCATATCATAAACTTCTGTACAACAGATGAAGTGTTGCACAGGAATAAGAGAAATACGTTCTAGTAGTGGCTTGTGTATTATGCAATAAACACATTAAGATAATAAAATGTTACGTTTGGATTTAAAAACGAAAGCATTTATATGCCAAAATGTTCTATCAAAACAATTTTAACTTTTATTAAAAACATGCAGAAAATATAACACATAACGCACTGAATGCTGCACTAATTATTAATATTTAATAAAATAAAACGAACTAAATACACAATCTGTGATCTCAGACACTTCTAGTGGCTAATTTCAAGTAAGCCATGACCCCTGTGAAGCAATTCTTAGCACCTTCCTGAAAAAGGGAAAAGGGTATTGTAGTTCAAAAGGAGGAAAACAATAAAGCAGAAAGAAAATAAAATGGAAAGAAAGAAAGAAAGAAAGAAAGAAAGAAGAAAAGAAAGGGCAGGAGGAGAAAAGATGGAGGTGTTGGTTGTTAGCCGATACACAGTGGCATACAGCTCCAGTTTAATGCACTACGTTACACTCCATTCTTTACATCAGACTGTCTTGGAGAGCGACGCTGAACAGAAAGCTGATGAATAACGGACACCTAGTGGCTTCAAAATAAATTTCCCATTACGGAGGATACGCCCTGAGACGTACGTATAGTTAAACTGGTTTCCACATAAAACAGTCATCCCGCATGTACATACTAATGGAAAACTGCGATACCATGGTAATTAATAGAACTGCAACCTAATGAAATATATGTTTGTTTTCATAATACTTCTCTCGACCACACACTAGCTTCTTGAATGGAGCAGCGGCCTATGCTAAAAGAATAAAGAAATAAAAAAAATGCATACGAAAATAAAAGAAACACGAAGGGAAGAGAAACAGATGAGACCAAGAGTCAAAAGGAAAACACGAACGGGGAAAAAAAACAAACAAACAAACAAAAAAAAAACCACACACACACACAAGACACGGAGAGCAGGGGGGAGGGAAAAAAAAGGTAAAACGAACGAACGAAAAAATAGGGAAAGAAGAAAGCAAGAAGAATGAGAACTAGAAACAAAAACGAAGAAAAATAGAATTAAACATTAAAAAATGACTATGAGAAGAAATGGGAGACAATAAACGAAAAAATAACAACAATAAAATAAAAAATAAATCAAGTAAAGAACGAAACTAAAGAGAAAAGCAAGGATAGAAGCGCAATGAAAAAGGAGAAGAAAAAGGCAAGCAGAATGAGAGCAAAATGAGAAGAGATACAAGAAAGAAACAAGAAAAGTTTAGTCAATGAAAATAAGAAACCAAAAAGAACTGGAAGAAATTTACGAAAAGAATTTAAGTCGTAGAAAAAAAAATAATAAAAAGCTAATGGAAGACAGAAAATGCAAAGGAAAATAGGAAAATAACCGAAAGAAATAATGAAAAAGAGAAATAAATAATAAAAAAACAACCAATGGATTGGAACACTAAAGAAAAGGAAAGAATAAACCTGTGAGGAAATTGGCCCAGTAAGGTTGCTATTTACATGTTAAAGGTTGGTTTCCGGCCTGATCAAGTTGCAGCACAATAATCGGAAAACCGCTTGATATTCAATCATCAGGTTCATGTAACTATGAATACCGTGCGCTCGCTAGAGCGATATTTCATTAAAAAAAAAAAAAAAGTTTGCCTTACGTTAACCCCTAACCCCAATGGTTCAGTTTTACTGGTTAACGAGCTCGATGACTCGTTTGTTAATTGATGGTTATATGCCGAATTTCGCTGAGAAAAACGAAAATTGCGACCGCTAGAGCAGACATACTGTTTCGCTCCGTATGAACAATCATAGACGTTCTGTTAAAACTAAGGCTCCCTTGCCGGTATCCCATTATACCCTGTCTCACCGTAAGGATGCGCATGATACATTTAATTTCACACTTATTGATGTTACCGGTTCATAAACATGAAAGTTTGCTCACAGATAGAGAGAGGCAGCTATATTTTTGCATAAAGCTCGTATACCCTCCCCCCTCTCTCTCTCTCCCTCCTAAGTGTGGCTTCCTTCGGAAGGGAAGTAAAGCCGTGGGTCCCGTGTCGTACATTTACGGCACGAAAAAGAACCTCAAGCCTGAAAGAAGAGGCCTCTGAGCAAAATTTTTGGGCCGTTTCACGCCCTGAATTGAATGGGATGCTGTTGACCTGAGATGTTAAAGAGCAGCCGAAAATAAATCAAATAAAAATCTCTTTCTCTCTCTCTCTCTCTCTCGTTGCTTGTTTAATCTGTTTCCATGCATTACGTTACCCTCGAGATTCAATATTCACTTTTACCACTTTCACTTGTCTTCTTACCTTTGGAGAACACAAGAAGTTCAAAATATTGCGATAATCTGTGAATGTTTTGTTTTATTCTTTTTATACTTCTTTAGTTATTTTTATATATGTATATCATGTAACGATTTTTGAAAAATGTCTTCAAATCTCCATCGATTCTACCTACTAGGCACCGAAATATCCTATATATATATATATATATATATATATATATATATATATTTCGAAAATAGTTTTACAAACTTTAGTGGCGGTTCCTCATAAAAGGCAAATGCCAGGGAGGTACCCTGCCCTAGAACGTTTCCTTCCTTAAAAAAATTCTTTCCCAATTTATCACTTCATCTCATATATCATCAGTGTCCACCGCCTGTGTTGCCTCGGTAGTAAAAACAGGTATTAAACGCCATTCAAAAAAAAAAAAAAAAAAAAATGCGCCTTCCAAATACCTCATCCGAAATTCCTTTTTGATCTGACGTCTTAAAAATAAACATTAAATACAGACAATAAAAGGAGGAGAAAATACGTTTGATTTCAAGCCATTTTGTAAATCTAGCCTGGTTCTGCACATTTTAGAGCCTATCTTTTGGGGGGGAAAAAAGTTAAAGGAATTTAGCTTATACGAATAAATGCTTACACAATATCAACTAGCAATAAACGAAGTAATTAGTCTTAAGTTCTGTAAAAGACACATTGTAAGCCAATTAAGACAATTCCAGTACAACGGAAGTGCTCAGAAACCGTGCCGACCAAACATGGCACCTACAAAGCTCTTGACCGGATAGGCATGCAGAATAAATGTTACCGCCAGTTCTGCCCATATAACCAACATAAGTTTACATACGTAAACAACTTGTATGTCATTGTTTGAGAATTTACGTGGATATCATATGCATTACATTCAGCATTACGTTTGTGTCGAAAGAGACTTCATGGATGTTGCGAATGAATTAATTATGTGTTCAACTTTATAAAATGCATACAGAGTTAAAGGTTTCAATCTAGAGGCCGAAAATTGGAAGTGAGTCAGCCCTTAAAATTTCAAAAAAAAGTTTCCCGTTTCCCTATCTCGTACTGAAGGGTAGAGTCTGTGGTGTAATTCTTGTGAGGACAGAAGTGATCTGTTCTGCTTTCAAACGAAAATTAATAATACCTATTTCGAGATATGTCTCCCAATAATACTCTTTTCTCTGCTCTATCTTGGATTTGTTAAATTAATTACCACTGGCTTCTTTTGCATTGTGAATTAACACGTAACGTCTTCATAGTGCATACTCTTTGAAAATCTGAAGTACAGAGGCTCGAGCAAGCACATTTATAGCTCAAACTGCAACAAGACCAACCGCTAGATTATGTATGTCGGCATAAGTCGCATGCACAAAGCTAGTAATAGTTTACCCAGCTATTATTACTTTTTATTATTTAACCCCCGCTAAACTTTTAATG
This sequence comes from Metallyticus violacea, assembly GCA_030762175.1. Classification (NCBI taxonomy): domain Eukaryota; kingdom Metazoa; phylum Arthropoda; class Insecta; order Mantodea; family Metallyticidae; genus Metallyticus; species Metallyticus violacea. The sequence goes on along the minus strand of CM060845.1, from coordinate 77,061,903 downwards.
GAAAATTACGCCGCTGGCGACATCTGCAACGCGGCGTGCTAATAGATAGCTTTATTTTCCACACGTTTTGTTTATTGCGTCCATTACATGAAATTCCTACCTTGCGAAACTCAATTTAGAATCGCTTAATTGCATATTCCACACACGGCAGGTAGGGTTATAAATAATAACACTGCAGCAGCCAACAAAGAACGGCCTCGCTTCTTGCGGTTCCTGGGTTCATAGCCGTCGTGTAAGGATTTATGGCTTTCTGTTATTTATTTTTTTTTTTTTTTCCCAGAGTTGGGCGAGCCTCACCTAAGAATAGAAAACTTGGGCGGGACTTTCCAGCAACTTGTTTTGTTAACAATTACGTGTTTTAGAACTCCAGGTAACGGCATTACAGCACGCGAAAGCCATCCTCCGTTCATCCTTCAACTTTCGAACGTTTCAGTCGACTTTCATGTGCAGCTGGCGTCTATGGAAGTCAGTGGGCCTTAAAACACATTAATAAGACTCGGAAGTTAAAAAATAACCTATAAAAGGCACAACAATTGAAAATATGTCTTAGATTTCATTTGTGTTTTAGATATGTAAATACATTGCAACTTTCACCGCTTCCACTGAAATGCTTAATATCTTATTTTACCAGATATTACATATGAACGTGCAATCATTACTGAACGCAACTGAGAAATATGCACGTAAATATGTAGTCAAAATTGCTTAAATATGTAATGATGAAATTATATGTTGCAACAAATACTTAATTTCTTTATTAGCAAAAATGTAATACAAGTTAGAACATGTATTTTCTTTACGATTTTACCTCACTACTCACATTTGGGAGGTCCCGGGGTCAAATTCGCTGGTGCCAGCTCTTCTGCTCTTGGAATGTTTCGTGATTTAATAGAAAATCCTTTGAGCGACATGAAACATTTTTGCGGGTATTCTTTAGAACCACGTTAACTTAAATTTTGGATAATATGGTTTCCTAATTACCTTCAACAGAGTAACTAGCGAATTAACTCAGGTATTGAAGTTTGGGACTTGCATTTGGGAAGTCGCAGGTTCATATTCTGTGGCCTTCTAACCTAACTGACGTTTACCGTGGATTCCATCAATCCGTTTTCAGAAACGGCCAAAGTTTCACCTTCCATTTCATCTTCATTTCATTTCTATATGTGTGCCTGCATCTTTCTGTGTTTGTGATTTATTTGAGGCGGCCCTGACATTGAACTGCCCACTCATTCAGAGAATCCCTCGGTGTGTTATGTAATTAGTTCCCTGGCAATCGACTGACCCGGGAATTATGTAGTGTCCTAAAAACAGTCGAAGAGCAAGGAAAAAGATGAAGAAGAAGAAGAAAGAAAGAAAGAAAGAAAGAAAGAAAGAAAGAAAGAAAGAAAGAAAGAAAGAACTTTGAGGAATTGCCAACAGAAGTAGGGGATTCTATCTCAACGAATAATTAATGAGTTTTCCTCCGGGATGAAGAAATTATTATTATTATTATTATTATTATTATTATTATTATTATTATTTAATTACTGTTGTTGTTGTTGCTGCTGCTGTTACACTAGCACTCGATTCCAGTACCCTTAATATGGCAGACACAAGATTGCACTTTTTTGAATTAAGCCAGTTTTTATAGTGGAATTATGAGATTTCCTAATTAGGTCTGCGTCTTGTTTTTATGTTACAGTGGTATCGCCTCTCTTCATTGTGTTTCTCATTATTAGTGAGAATTATTAATTATTTCTATTTTTCCTAGAGCTTGCGTTTTCAATTTTCCTCCTTCCATTTTGCCTTCTATTAAACACGGATACAGATACACGTAAACTTCACAACGGCACTAAAATATAGATTGTCCTTTTCGCTTGATTCATTTCAAATCTTATATTGGTAGTTTTCACTTTTAGGGACTTTTTTCCTCCCCATTTCAACCACCTCCCCGCTATATATCGTTAGTCATAACACCCTGGAGTTTTAGAAAATCGTTATTTTCTGTATTGACTTAGTATAGTTTACACAGCGACACGTAGAAACTCTGGTACATTTTGTTTATATTTCCTTCGATGAGCATAAGATTCTTTGACTGCCAGATGGTAAATTTGTGAAAATGGTAACCACAGCCAGCGTAGAAGGCATTTCGTGTGCAGGAATTATATGCGATTAAGTTTAAAACATGACAACAATTCACCACAGGGCAAACCTATCCGTGCATGGTATGCGCAATTTATAGCGATTTTGGTAGGGTGTGCAAGAGGAAATCAACCTTACGCCCCTCTACGCCTGCAGGTAACGTGGAACATGCACGATAATGCCACTAACCTAGTTCTAATACATCGACATTGTACACATTTGAAATAAATAAAATCTTCCACAGTTGCTGTGTGATAATAGCTTCATTAGCGTGTATTCAGTTATATGGAAAAACCCCAGAGATAGTTTTGATTAATTCTGTACCTGCAACTTACACAGAACCAAAAAGGAACAACGTATTATTATGACAAGGCTTCATAAATTACTCCAAATAAACTGGCAGAGACCTAACTTTCATATGCTTTTACGAGGTCTCTTCAAAAGTATCGCGAATTTTGAGTTTCCGCGGGCTACGTATATTCCATTTTCGATTGTTTTGTGGCGTTATGTTGATACTCATGTACCTCACTTATGTTGACAAGCTCGGCCATTTTGAATGTTCAGTTAATTGTTGACAGCTATTTTGCTTGGACGTGTTTTGGCTCGTCTTCGATTTTTGCCTATTCCAAAAAATGGAACAAAGAATCTGTATCAAATTATGTGTGAAAAACAAAATTAAGTGCACGGATGCATTCCGAATGTTGACTGTCGCATATGGTGAAGCTACCTCGGACCAAAACAACGTTTATCGGTGGTACAAAATGTTCTCAGAGGGTCGAGAAGATGTGAACGACGAAGAGCGTCCCGGACGCCTGAGCTCGTCAACAACAGACGAAAACATTGAAGAAGTGAAGAAAATAGTATTGGCCAATCGTCGAATTACCGTTAGACAAGTTGCTGAGGACCTAAACATATCGATTGGCTCGTGCCATTCGATTTTTACCAATGATTTGGGCATGAGACGAGTCGCCGCAAAATTCGTACCAAAGTTGCTCAATTTCGACCAAAAACACCATCGCATTAACGCTGTTAAGGAGCTGTTGAACTCTTGTCAGCGACGACCCAAATTTGCTCCAGAGGGTCATAACTGGTGACGAATCATGGGTTTATGGTTATGACGTGGAAACAAAAGCTCAATCATCCCAATGGATGTTGCCACATGAGCCAAGACCGAAAAAAGCGCGCCAAGTTCGGTCGAATGTGAAGGATTCGCTACAAGTTTTCTTCGATTGCAGGGGCGTGGTGCATCATGAGTTCTTGCCACAGGGTAGAACGGTCAATAAGGAATATTACCTGCAAGTTATGCGCAATTTGCGCGAAGCAATCCGCCAGAAACGCCCGGATTTGTGGAAGAACAAAAATTGGCTTTTGCACCATGATTTTTGGGCAAAAATAAAAATTTATGATGCCGCAGCCACCGTACTCCCCAGACCTGGCCCCCTGTGACCTTTTTTTTGTTCCCAAAACTGAAGAGGCCCATGAAAGGACGACGATACGCCACAATTGAGGAGATAAAGACAGCATCGAAGGAGGAGCTGAACAAGATCACAAAAAACGATTTTTTAAAGTGCTTCGAGGATTGGAAAAAAAGTTGGCACAAGTGTATAATATCTGGTGAAGGAGACAAAATAGATATTCATGAATAAATAAATACTTTTTGAAAAAACACAAAATTCGCCATACTTTTTGAATAGACCTCGTATGACAATGTTTGTAATCATTATATGAAAACTAATCAATATTATCTTTTTCGTGAATGGAATATTTATTGTTATTTTTCAATATCACACATGTTATGTTCAATCATGTACGATATTTTATTCTAACACAAGGAACAAGTAATTTAAATATATAGATAATATAAATATGAAAAACATTACTTTAAAGCTTTAGGAAAAGCAAAATAAAACATGAATTTTATAGTCTCTTATAGGCACAATTTTAGTAAATCTACTGAAAACATTACAAAACAAAAATTGTTTAAAATTATAGCAATTGTCTAATCAACTTTTAATCCCATTCTCTAATAAGAAACCTGAGTATTTGACTTTCCTAAAGTCAAATAGAACACGTCTAAATATCCTCTCTCTCATTCATTTGTTTCTTACAGTTTGTGTTTTGTTTAGCACATTCGTGTTTTTATTACTTTTTCATGTGTTATTATCTTACACATTCCTTTTCTTTAATTATTATCTTTTTTCTTGTTGCTTTCCATCTTGTATTTGTTTCTTTACTTGCTTCTTTTTCTCTTCTGCACCGCCTTTTTGTAGAATTTTATTATTGCTTCTTCCCTCCATTCTAATTTTTCGCTGCTAGAACTTGATGCTTAATAAAGAAGGTAGCTAAAATATGCTAGAGGGATGGCTGGAAATGGGCAGGGCTCGACGCAGCACAGCATTAACACAATGGCGGGAGGGAGCATATGAGCCACGTGTGGGACAGGCCCCCTACTACAGCCAGAGGCCACGTGCTGTCTAATCTCCTAGCGGAACAAAAACCAGCACACGTCAACCTCGCACGGACATAAAAAGTTCTGGAAAATCTCAGCCATATGCGTTTATTGAGCAAGTGACGTTCCAGGCTTCATTTACAACTTTGCTAGAAGCATCTGCTTTATGACATCATGCCTAAAACGTCATAAACGCTGCACTGCTGTTGTAACGGGTCATTTGAACACGCTGGTGCCTCACTTTATTAACCTAATGAACATTTTCTTTGCATTAACAAGTAGAAGCTTCTCAAAGTCACCTGTACTATGAAATCATTACATATCACTTCTATAAACACATAAACATAATTGAGTTTAGAGTGAACCGCGTAACGTTCTCATTTGTTTTGTTTACTGTTCCGTAACCTCAATAATTACAGCGGACATGCCGCATGTTGATACGACAACATTGGGCTTTAGGAATGCTGAGCGAAGCTACGAAAAGAATAGGTGTGCCATTAACAGTTTTAACCTGCACTCTTTTATGTTAATGTGGGCATATAACTGCAATGGGTGTCCAATACAACAGATCTATTTTGTTTATGGTATAAATGTTAGATAAAATAAGAGACTATTTCGGCAGCAGGTTGGGCCATCTATGTTTTGTGAACACCTCCTGCCCTAAAACATATTACAAACTGCTATATTATTTAGAGTCACTATTTTTGTGGTATTTGTTGATTTTGTTTGTTTACGGAAGCTCTCTAACATCTCAGGTCATCAGCGTCCCATTCAATTCAGGGCGTGAAACGGCCGATAAATCTTGCTCAGAGACCTCTTCTCTTGAGGTTCTTTTACATGCCAACATGGGACCCACGGCTGCTTCCCTTCCGAAGGAAGCCATACTTAGAATTTTTACGCCCGAAAAAATCCATCGACCGGGATTGAGCCCGCGATCTTGGGTTTAGGAGGCAAGTATGGTTTCCACTACACCATAGGGATGGATATTTTTGTAGTAAAAATACAAATATGTGCATAAATATTAAAAAAATCAAATATATATAAAATATGTATAATAAATCTAATTATATCTAACACACAAATGGAAGCACATATAGCAACAATATTACATTCATTATAATAAATGTATCCGTTTAAGCTAATCAGCAATATTTTATTTAATTATTTATTTGTTCAGACAAGAGTTAAGACCATGGGGCCTTCTCTTCCACTTTACAAGGCGGGGAAAAAACAGCAAATTACAGAATACTGTATACACATTTATATAAAATAGAGGGGGGAAAAGTCAAATTAAAGATATATACGCATATAATAATTACACATTTTTAATACGCTTAGAAGTGGATAAATAAGTGTTCGATTTGCACTTGTTCTTCAATAATTGATCGAGTACGAGGGTGGAGGGAGGAGGAAAAGAAAAGGGAGGAGAAGGAGGAGGAGGAGGAGGAGGAGGAGAAGAAGAAGAAGTGAGAGACTAACTGTTGTGATTCCTAGAGTTGAGATGATAATGTAACTGCGTTTAAATTGCTTTATTGTCCACAATCTCCGACTTCAGAAGGAAGCAAATTCCAGAAGTAGCACACGCTAAATGAGGTTCGATAGAAATGTGTTCGGTGACGAGGGATAAACAGTAAAGTTATGTACCGGGTTCGATGTAGGGACAGGTATACGAAGCTGGAGGCGATATACTGAGGGGTGTAGCTACTGAGGATTTTGAACAGGAGTGTAAGGGAATGAAAAGTCCTACGTTCTTTTAGAGGTAGCCATGATAGTTGATTGAGTAGGGATGTCACATGATCAAATTTACGAGTGCTGAAGACGAAACGAACGCAGGCATTATGAACGCGTTGTAATCTGTCGATCTGCCCAGTATTCAGATTAGAGTACAAGACATCACAATAATCAAAGTGAGACATAACAAGCTCTTGAATGAGATTCTTTTAAGAGTGGATATTTTGCTGCATATTTTAATGTGGGAATCAGAGAAAATATTTTATTTTGTGTATGGTTACCTGGCTGTGCCATAAGATCGGGGTCTATATAAACACCGAAGTTTTTACCGTGCTGGTATAAATAATTACATTGTAGTTTATCCTGATGGGAGGCACATCGTTTGAGTATAATTTGCGTAGTGCACGTTTATGTCCTGCGACTGTAGCCTGTGATTTAAGTGGATCATAGATGATTAAAAAAATAATAATAATTAACAAGGCCTTAGCAATAATTTATTTAATAACATTAAACTGATAAATTAACAAGAAATTGTGTTTCAAAAAACAGTAATCCAAGCCCAAAACACCGGAATTATAAACACAAAAACTAAACTGTTAAACAAATAGCAAACAACTATTCAAACTGTGAAAGTAACAAGTGGCAATATTCCCCATAAATCTGCACATCCAGTTATTAATCTAAATTCAGACTCAAGGTAAAATGAAAGGAAAAATAATCGTTTCGGGAGCAGCAAGTCCCGAAATACAAATAGCTTCCAAACAAACCCCCCTCCCAGCCAGAATCGACAGATTTTCTCGGTCGTAAAAGTTTTTAAGTATGGCTTGATTTACAGCACGTAAAATAACTTCAAGCTTGAAGAAAATGGTCTTTGGGCAAAATTTATCGGTCGTTTTACATCCTGAATTGAATGGTATGCTGATGATCTGAGATGTTAAAGAGCGTCCGTAAATATGCTAAATGAATAAACTATGTAGATAGGTGCTTTCAACGCCTTTAATTTATATATCGGGAAGAAATTTTGTATTTTGAAAGTGACCTAGGCATATTTTTCCTTTTCGTTATTGCTGTTAAACATAAGGAAGACAAAAACGATAAGTATACAATAATACATTCGTTTGGCTACTCTTAAAGAAATGTTATGGCATGTTGTGGCCATGGCTTTGCTTGGCATACACTTGCCGCAGTTGTTAACAGAAACACTGTCTCAATATTACTCCCTCTTGCCGGTTACAAGCATCGGAAAACTAATACGCCAGAAAGAAAAAAAGTACATCTGCTTCGGTTACCCGTTAAACCAAAGCGGACATTCATATTAATTTAACTAACTTTCTTTACATCTATCAACAACCAGTACTCGACTAAATTATGATCATGGTGTGAGAGCAAAGCGATCCGACCGTATTAAAACGTAAACGTGGCGGGAAGGGTAAAACAAACGCTATAGCAGTAGAAAACAAATCCTGAGTAATGAGTTTAGAAACGCCGAAATCTTTCCGTGGCAAGCGCAGTCGCGATAAGAGCGACTTCTGAAGCGTGCACAACGCACGTGTGCTGCTCACTTGTTATCAGATTTATAATCGTGCGTTACGCGCGATTTTTCGTTCCGTTAACAGATGGGGGGGAAATGAAATAGTAGAGGCATTTAGGAGTAACAAATGTTTCATGACGTCAGGATTATGAGGTTAAAGTGTGGTTCACATACACCGGGACATAAATTCTCGCTGGAGGGAAGGAGATGGAACACGCGAGGGAAGAGGGGAAACACTAGAAGAAAGATAGATACTTTTTTATATCCTCACAATATACAGATGCGATTTGCTCGATAATATCCAAATTTACGAGCACAAACACAACTCTTAAGATGACGAATGTTGTAAACAGCGAGATAACAAACAGATTAAACGAATTAAGCGTAAACAAATAAAAATGGTGCAAAGAGCGAGGTTGATGCTTTCCCGAAGTGCATTTCAAGTTTTCAAGTCGGTATTTTAAAAGCAAGTTTTCCAACCAGTACTAAATCCATGCAGCTCACCAATAGCAATTTTGATATAAATTTGTCGAAATTCGTAAATTTTTATAATGTTTATATTTACTTAGAATTTTCATCTACGGACTGGTCAGTCTGGGTTTCATCCCGGCATTTCTCCGCTCTATTGTGTCCAGACCGGCTCATGTACATTGAGCCTATAGTTTATAGAAAAATTAACACAGCTCCGACATGAATATTTTATGTGACATTTCCAATTGGGCGGTTACATAGGACGAAAATGAACAGTTCTAAGAGAAGTCAATAAAATTAGCAGAAATTAACCTTAATTATTAACTAGATGAAGTAGAAATTCATCAGGAACACTGTTGTATATACTACATAAGTTCTATTCTTGCTTGGGACGAACAAATTGATAGTGTTATGAGGAAAGCATGGGGGGGGGGGGGGGTAACACTTTCTTATAAAATACTTTAAAAAGCCAGTCCAAAATCAAAGAAAATTGCTTATTTATTATTAGTTCGGCCCTTAATGGAGTATGGAGCAGATTGTTGGGAGCCATACAGGATATATTCAATAAATACCCTAGAAAAAATCCTGCATAGAGCAGCAAAATTCATAAAAGGTAAAAATGGAACGAAATGTTAAAAGTATTAACAGAGAGACGTAAAAAAACAAGGATAATGTCATAATACAAAGCGCATAAGTTGAACAAATACACGGAGAGGTATCACAACTAACACCAACATACTATACTGGTAGGAACGATTATAGTTTTAAAATCAAATGTTAATACCATAAATGACTGGAATGAATTATCTGCAATTATCTTTGAGGACTGCCCTCTGACAAGATGTAAAAGTAGTTTAAAATTATTTCATTGATATAAGTGGATATGAATGTAATTAGTGTTAAAATTTAAGTTTTTTCCTGACTACCTGAAATATTTTTAACTCTTTATTGTATTTAATTGGCTAGCTTTGCTTGATTAGATAACGGGGGTTTAATGGACCTCCAGCACGTCAGCCTATAAGAGAAGAGGCGCTTCATTGTTTCCATAATCTATTCCTTGAATAAGTTGCAGTACTTTTGTTCCAATGTTGGCATCCGTTCCTAGGTCTTCCCTAAGTCTCTTTCTCTACTCTCTATAGAGTCCCACTTTTCATATTGTGTTCAATTTTAGAAAAGATGTGGGAAGAGTGTTTGCTAGGACCTAGGATCAATCCCCTTTGTCCAGGATAGGTTTTACACCTTAGTTGGTGTTTGTCCTCAATCCATGTTTTAACCCAGGTCTTAACTGATCCCAAACTCGGGTTGGTTTTGCTTAACTTGCTTATATTATTTATTCAAGCCGAGTGTCTAGGCTTAAACATTTTATAAAGCTACAATGCCATCCTCTTCTTCATTTAACGCTTCCTGAAATACCTGTAGTTGGTCCTCCATTTTACAAATCATTTAGACATTGTATCTCAAGCAATTTACTATTGGGGATGAAACAAAAAACACAAGAGTACTTGTGCATTTAAAAAATACAATAGAGACATAAACTGTTTCGTTCTTCTATTGCAATTAAACGAGTGAATAATAAAACCACATATTCAGCAGTAACAATGAGGTACCAATAAATGCTTGGCGGAATCCATTGTCCGTGACGAAGCTTTAATTTACTTTAAAAAAGTATACCTTATATTATTGTTCTTTTTATAACAGCGCTAGTGCCGGAGGGTTAAAGGCGAAGCGTCCATTAAAGGCTGTAAGGCTTATCTTACTCAAGAATTGTTTGTTCGCTCGTGTATGTTAATTTTTGTTGACAAATTGAAATAACGCTTTATCTGAACTAATGCGCCTCTGTGATGTAGATAGCTAATCACCTATAATAAGGTCAAAGGAACAGCCTGCCTGGAACAAACGTACTAGTTAGTGATTTATCAAATCATTGTCTGAGAAATGAACGAGATCTTTCATGAATTTTTCGTTACTGTGCAGCCCAGCCCTGGTCTCCATAAATTTCATGATGTCTGCCATATTCTGGAATTTTGTAGAACCTAAGCCAACTAAAGAGCATTTCCATAATTTTTGCTGAATCCTGGTAATTAGAATTAGTTTTGATACTTTATTTTAACAGTAAATGTAATATATTAAGATTTATATTCTTTAATTCACTCAGTAATATTTTGGTTTGCATGGGACCGTATGATAGGTTGGAAACTCTTCACGCTAACCATTAATAATTATTTTCCTTCTTTTCTATGCAACTGTCAACTGAAGCGGAACGGCGCGCTATCTTACTGGATTATAGAGAAAGAGACAGTAAACAATTGGTGAAACGTCAGAAATTCGTCCATGATTGATTGTGTATTAATATTATACATATATACATATATATATATATATATATATATATATATATATATAGTATATAGGATAATATTAAGTCACAATGTCATTTTTACGTGAAACCATTCTTTACAGCATTAAAGAGCAGTTTTCATTAATTTTCACAGTCTACTTTATACAAAAAGACTCGTTTCGCCATTGAATATACCTCAAGCCTTTGGCTGCAAGCTTTACAACAAACTAGAAACTGAACCTTTCTACCATGCACTCTTACCTTTACGAGAAGAGTTAAGCTTGGGCTAGAGGTTTTCAATGGATGTAGTTCTTTCTCAAAAAGTTCACTTACCTGGAACAAAAAAGTTGGCATTAAACCAAATAATTACTAAAATGAAGAAGATAAAATGGAATTGTAATAGTTTAAAATGAATATTTATAGAACATAAATATATACATTAGGAATACGAAATTATTGATGTTAGCATTGGAAAATGATATATGCGAGTCATATAAATATAAAAGTAACTTTTTGCAAGCGTATGACATTCCATATCAAGAGGCTACTACAGTTTCAAAGATATATCAAGGGACAAACGAATCTTGCGTCAAACCTGCGCGCTTCACTCTTGCAGCTGAACTCTGAGGGCGCTCTTACCTACTGAGTCATGAAAGTGGCTTCATACTTTTTCATAGCTTCACGGCTGGATAGTGTTACGAAAGTATAAAAACAAGAAGTGGAAGCCAAAGATCGGACAGAATACGGAAGTAATTAGATAGAGGAAATTTAAAGTAGCAGGCAAAGGAAAGAGTTAATGGCCTGCATAATTACCTAACGGGAAAAAGTATGTACGAAAATGTATACGGAATTTGATTAAGCTTGGGAAATTTTACAACGATTAAGCTAGTCGTCCTAAACTTATAATTAGTGAGACTGCAAATGCTTATATTAATTTTTAAATATTGCATGCATTTGTATTTGCTAACTTTGGTCAGCGTTAAACGTCAGTTGAAAAGATATTTGTGGTAAAGGAGCAAATTGTTGTATTCGATTATTCGAATACTAATATAAGTATTTATTTCATCGTTTTCTATATCAGGTTTTCAGCCCGTCGGCCCGTTGAATCTACTCAGAATTGATCCTGCTATTTTTTTTTCTTGGTCTTTTCAACTAATTTTTTCCTTTGGATTCATACTATTATGTTATTCTTATATTTGGTATGCATTTCATGTGTTATTTCCTTATTATCTGGCATTGAGCTATTGTTTCTAAAATATTCTGAATTTTCTGAATTTTCGCTATTGTTTTCCTGTCCAGTAATGTATAACCAGCTACATATTTCATTTCACTGCTTTCAATTCTTACTTAAAGCCCAATTTTCCAAGTCATACGGTAAGGCAGGCAAAGCCTGAACATTTTTAGAGAGGGTTCCTTGTTAGCTTTCCTCCTAACCTTAAATAAAAGTTTAAAAACTTAAGTGTATTTTTAATTTCTGTTGCTCCATATGATATTTTACAACCTTGAACTTCGAGTTTGAAATATTAAAATGCCTGCAGAGCACAAATAAATTAATAAATAGACATCAATGTACAATTTTCTAGCGCAAGAAAGAAAGAAAGAAAAGAATAAGAAGAAAAACTCCAATTAATGTAATGATTAGTGAAATAGATTATGTATGATAATTCATAATGTAAAAATGAACAAATTATTTGTATATATGTTATTACTCTACTAAAATTCTTATCATGTGCTATCAATCCAAAACTTGCTCCTCTGTTTACCTTTACCTTGTAGTCCTTTTACATTTAACCCCCTACCCCCATTTGTTATTTTTAGTCTATTAGCAGTCACTCGTTTGTACAATAAGTAAAAAGATGGCTATTTATCGACTCCATAACTTAGAAATTTCATCAGATTTCTTGTTTACTTACATTTCAGTACAAGGCAATAGTACTTATCGGTTCATGGGAGTTATTTCATCTCTCCTACCGCCCATATGTGGAATATTTTCGCAGGTTCGCCACTTGAAAAACAGTTCTTAGGGGTTATAGGATGATTAAATTAGACTTTTCAGTGCCAGAAAAAAAAAGCATGTGATTTAATAGATATAAAACATTTAAAAAAGCATATGACTTTGGGTAATACTGAAGAAAAGTAATATAAAAAGTTATAATAATTATCACGGAAATTTCGATAACAACGCAGAAACTGCTGAAATAAGACTTACCATATTTAAAGAATTAAGACGCCGCAGACTTTCACCCGTGTCTTTCGTTTTAAAATTTCTAACTATTTAATATTATTTAATTTAAAAAAACTCAAGTCAATTTAAATATTGAGAAGCAATATTGATTATGTACATTTTAGGCTTCACCCCCTTATCAACCGCACTTTGAAGTTTCAAATGACATTCCTACTTCTAATATATATTTAAATTTGAGTAAGCATTCTAATATTATCACATCTTTTGTTTGCCTGACAATATGCAACGTTGCTATTTATGTTTCATTTTTTATACAATAAAAAAATCAGTCCACTACTCCCAATTGTAAAGTGAAGATATTTAAATACTCCATAATTTTTGTAGTTCTATTCTGTTCGGATTCAAACATCAACAACAACCCAATTTCAAAGTGTAGTGGTTGAGGGGGTAAAATGTATAGATGTATATAATCAACATTGGTTTCAAACTTCCCACTTTAAGCATGATTTTTTGATCAACTTTATTAAGTGGTTAGTTTAAATTTAGTATGTCCGTCCATCCATCCACCCATATATATATATATATATATATATATATATAATAATAAAAGTAAATAGAATAACCACTTAGATAGAGTGACTTGTCTAGGGCTTCTTGCCATTGAAGAACTCAACGAGTTCGAAATATAGCAATTTCAAGTGTGACTAAGTGTTTATCCTATTCTACTTTTATTATTACTGTTGTTAATAGTGTTATACTTTATTTTTATTTTTCTTTTATTAGTATTATATATATATTGAAAATGTTTCAGAGAAATTCCCAGAAAGCTATCGGAGAATAGGAATTGAATTTTACAACTTATCCAGGCACATTTTGCTTTAAAATGTATAGTTAAATATTATGAAATACTATCATTTATGGGTGAAAGTTGGTTTGTTTGTTTTTTTTAATGGTGTTTGACGCCCGTTTTTAGTACTGAGGCACCACAGGCAGTGAACATTGGTGATGCATGAAATGAAATGATATATTGGGAAAGGATTTTTAAGGAAGGAAACGTTCCAGGCCTAAGTTTAGGGTACCTCCCCGACATTTGCCAGTTATGAGGACCGAGAAAATCTGGAAAAAACCTCAGTCAGAGAGGACGGTCCTGGCGGGATTCGAACCCAGACCTCTCACTCACGAGTCCGCGCCTTAACGATCTTGGCCATCCATGGCAGTAATGGGAGTTTACAATGAATGGTAAGAAAACCGAATATTTGGTAATTTATATCAAAAATAAGAAAATGTCAAAATTGAAGAACGTATAAATTTAAGTAAACCAAGCTAAATATTTTCGAACATTCACTAATAACGAAGAAGGTGTCCGAGAAGAAGAGAAACGAACACAGCACCGAACGGAGGTATTCAACGCGGTGAGATTAGAGTTTATGGAAACGCACGAAAAATACAATGGAAAATTTTAGTTACATCTATACTAAAGTTATAGACACGAAGTGTGATTTATAAATGAAAAATAAGGTTGGCTATGCAAATGTATTATTTGAAGATGAAGCGCAATTCTTTCAAAATATTTGAAGAAATTAAGGCTAATAATGATTATAGAATTAAAAATACTAGATTAGACGAAAGAAGAAAAAAAATTCATTTTACAGATTACATTTGCTGAAATAATGACTTTACTAAAACGCATCAGGACCAGAATTGCAGGATTGAAATGGTTTGGACGGAATGAAGATGGGGAGGACAAACCTAACTATAAATTCCCCCCCCCCCAAAAAAAAAAAATTATTCGTTTCATTTATGGACGCTCTGTAACATCTCTTAGGATTTTTATGCCCGAAAAAATCCATCGGTCCTGGCCGGGTATGAACCCGCGATCTTGGGTTTAGAATGGATACCACTACACCACCAGGACCGACACCAGCAAAATGAATGTGAGGTGAAAAAGTTGTGAATGACAAGGAATAATAGAAGATAATTAAAAATAATTCATTCAAAGATAACACTCGCTTGTTTAATTCCGGATATGTACAGAATGAGGAAGGTTAATGACCTATACCGCAATTATTTAAAATTGCACAGGGGTCTTTAGACAAGCAATTTCAGATAGAAAATTTACGGTCCACGAAAAAAATAACGGAGTTATAAGGCGATACAGAAATTGAGGGTAGATGCTGATATGTCAATGAAACAGCAAAGTGGGGAGGAAATAATGATTTCCTCATCGTCATAATCAGTACTATTTAGTACTATAAAAACTGCTAAAATATTGAAATAATACGACAGTGCAGCACTGAACTATTTAGTGTTATTTAGGAAGTTATCCACCTAACTATGGACAGTGGTTTGGATACTCAGGAGTAGATTTGTGTATTTATTTTATTTTATGATGAATAAAACCAAGTAATGAACGAGACCTGAAACCAGCAACAATGTTTCGCTTTTACTTGACATCAATCGAATGCGTCAAAGATTCTTCCGCCCGTTACTGTTGGATATAATTTAAATGAAATCTTAATTAATCAGTGACGAACTGGTCCTTTAGGAGCTTAATGCCATACGCTGAAATGTAAATAGGCAGACCATAAATGTCTATCGAAAATTGCTTGTCTAATACCCCTCTAAAATATCCGGATTTGTGGCAATGTAATTCACTAACATCCGGCATACACATATATGTGATATGGCAACAAAATAAGGAAATACTTCTCTAGAACAACAAATAAAAAAACTCTAATTCAACCACTATATGAAAAATGAACAAAAATAATAAAAAATATGTTCCTGGGCACGCTTCACCAAGTAATCTCCAAACAGTAGCTGTATTATAATTTCTGTGAAGATAAAAACAAAAGAAGATACTACTGACAGAAATGAATAAGCTTTTTAAGAGATAGGAAATATATTTTTGCTGGTTTTATCAGCCAGAAAGAATTTTTGCTGGTTCTTAGTGGCCACTTGCTGAAGAGAAGGCACAAAGAAACATATTCATAATATTCCACTTCTGACCGCAGCAACAACATACTAAAGCTCCATATTTGGGGCAGAAGGTTACATAAACTACACAGGTCCTGCTGGGGCAGTTGAGGTCAGGGTTGTCCACTTAGAACAAAAGCTAAAGTTTATTACGCAGAATCAAACTCTGCAATAAATTAATGTATCAAAAAGACGCGTTACCCCAAAAACGTTTTGATCTTCGTCTTTGACAATTAAAACAGGGTAGACGTACATACAAATTGAACAACTTGGAGGAACATGGCAAATGTAATGGGAATATAGCGTTAGCATTGTTTGAAGAAAATTATTAAAACATAGGAATAATCCTTAGAGTTCGCCAATTACTGAATTATATAAAACTTGGATCTTAACTAGAGAATGCTGTCAGTAATAGAATCCTGCGATTGGAGATTTAAGGTAAATCTCATGTCACTAAATAAGACATGGGGACGCAAAATATCTTCTTCATCACATTCAGATCTCAAGCGTTTGTTTTTATTCATCTTTTCTTTGGTCTTCCAACTGATCTTCCTTTCGATTATATGTCAACGTATTTTTTTTATATTCTATCTTCTCTCATTCTTTTTAAGTGCATTACCCGTTCTGGTCTATAATGCCCTCGTGATTGTAATATTGGTTGAACTTCTAATTCTTTTCTTATATCTTCATTTACTATATACGATCTTTTGTGCAACCTTTGACAGCTCTTAAATAATGCATTTTTTTCAGCTGCTTGAATTTATTCTCTCTCTTTTAAGGTCATAATAAAAATAAAACTGGCAAGGCCATAGCTGTGTAGGCTCTGGTGTGTTTTTTCTCACATTGTTTTTCAAAGTATTTCTAATTGTTCCACACAGCTTGGAACTTTTGTGTTTTTATATTAACACCTTGATCTTCTTCATATGTGAAATCATAACTTAAATATTGAAAGTGTGATACTTGTTCTATTATTTTCTCTTCTATCACACTTTTTGCTCTTGTTGGGTATTTACCTCAGAACGCCATTGCTTTTGTTTTAGTCTTTGAAATTATCATATTGTATTGTTTGTTTATTTTATTTGGTGTGTATATCGCTATAGTCTATTTATATTATATCACCTGCAAATAGCAAAATATTTACTGATTATTCTGTTCTAACTCTATTTCTCTATGTACAATACAAGAAATAAACTCAATTTAATTACATTAAAATATAGCATGAACTGGATGGAGCATAAAATGCACAAAATGATAAATATTGGTAGATTACAAAGGGTATATTAAAAATAAGTTTATATCTATTGAGCTAGAGCTATTTAAACATTTATTTTTTACAAAATTTAATCTCTTAAAATTTGAACAAGTGAGGCCATGAGTTTCATAGCAGCACAGAGTCATTTTTGGCACTATATGAGTTACGTGCATATTACAACTCAGGCGTCAATGGTCACCATGTGTACTCAACAAAAGGGCACGCGTATACGGCATGTGATCCAAACGCTTAAACAGAGTTAAGAAATCGTAAACAGGATATTGTACACACGGCTGAAGATTGGATATGCATAAGGTAAAAAATTCCCAAAAGAGCAATGTAATTATAATAGAACACAGTACGATTAAAGGATTTAATATATTTTTTTTTTAATTAAGCAATTCTTTGGAAAGTGAACCCTTACAAAATACAGGGTGTACACAAATAATTATAGTGGTTTTAAACGTATATTTTTTCTCTGTGGTGTTCAATGTAATTATGAATCATTGCTTAAATTGAAGAAAAACGGTGGAAGTATTCAACATGGGTTCCATTTGTTACGCGGCATACATCCAGCCGATAGTACATTTCTTGCCACACTCGCGTTAACATGTCTGGTATAACTGATCCATCTGCTGCAATAATCCTGTGTCTCAACTCAGGTAGGTCTGCAGGTAGCGGTGGCATGTATATACCCCAAAAAGAAAAAGTCGCAGGGAGCGAGATAGGGGGACCAAGGAGGCCAACGGAGAAAAACCAAATCGTCTGAAGCATGACAACAGATCCAACGAAGGTGAAATTTTGCATTCAACCATTCCAGCACACCTTTAGGAAGTGAGAGGGAGCGTCATATTATTGCCATATTATGTTAGTGTTCAATGTTTCTGTGCAGACAGCATAATCATCAGGAAGCAGGGCCTGTAACAATTGCAGACGATACGGCCTCTGTGTGAGACGCTTTCTTAATACCTTCCACACTGTCCTTATTGGAATTACTAGTTCTCGACTCGCCCGCCACACAAGATTTTTAGCAGTGCGCGTGAAAACCATTCTGAATCTCCCCACATGTTCATCTGACACACGCGGATGTCCAGGACTCTCTTTACAGAAACATCCCGTCGTTTGGATCTAATTGTACCATCTACGAATATTGTTACCAGAAGAGGCGTTAAGACTAAAGCTTGGCCTATACGCCCGCTGAACTGTAACCACTGAATTATGTTTTGCAAATTCCTAGAAATAAAAGTTTTTTGCACGCGAGTTGCCATACTTTCTTTATTTCGTTACCATGGCAAGAAAACAAAATCAGCGCATGTAGAAGTGAAACTTCCACTGTTACTCTTCATATTTCAGCTATGATTCAAAATTATATTATATACCGCAGAGAGAGAAAACCAATGTAACTTTTTAAAACTGTACACCCTGTATTTGGATACAGGTCAAATATCGCAACAGCGAGAAAGGCATCAAGGCATAAGTTTGATGAAACTACTATGGAGAGGTATTGTTCAAATGAAATTCCCAAGAAAGCAGCTAAAGCCCGGTATCCTTCCTCAATTCACTCTGAAAAGTGTGGCAAAGATCAGTTCCTTAATGCTGAAGATTCAAGTGAAATGTGCCGATCTGACCAAACAAAGGGAAGAAATGTCCTAGCTAAATTTTGAGAAAAGACTGAATTTATGCCAACCCTTTTGCACGCAAAATGAACATATTCTTCTTCCAAGTCAAATTTTAGTATTTGAAACCAATGATAAGGCTAGTGCCTTAACATATTCATTGTTTCAAGAATTTATTACAGGCAAAATATTTGTGATCATCTTGGTGACGTTTGTAGTTAAGTATATTTTCTTTTGATTTGCAAGTTATATTAAATTTTTATTGATTTTCTCATAAATCTACTGAACATTGAAAGCATAACTTTAATTATTCAAACAGTAATTATTGATGTGTGTTGAGAAGAAATATAAAATATCAAATATAATACTAAAAGCAATGGGGTGCTGTTTACCAGACGAATGCAAGTGTTTTACATCTTTAGGATTAAAACATGAAAGAATTTTGGACCTAAGTTCTATAAACAAGTGCTGATAAACGCCCAGAAATAAAAATGTTATATTTCAGTAGAATGAGCAGAAAGAATAGCAGATACAGGTATTTATATAACTTTCGATTTTATTAACTTATACCGTCCTGATTGATTAATGAATAATTTAGTATTTATATTTTTTAACACCAGCATAATACATAATTATTGCAATTGTTGGCTCTTAATATACAACTTTTACCGTCACGGGTGGCCCTGATTGTTAAGGCGCTGACTCGTGAGAGGGAGATCTGGGGTTCGAATCCCGCCAGGACCGTCTTTCCTGACTGAATTTTTTTCCAGATTTTCCTCAGTCTTCATAAATGGCAAATGTCGGGAAGGTACCCCAATCTTAGGCCTGGAAGTTTAATTTCTTAAAAAAATACTTTCCCAATATATCATTTCATCTCATGTATCACCAGTGTCCACCGCCTGTGATGCCTCAGTAGTAAAAACGGGCGTTAGAACACCATTCAAATAATAATAATAATAATAATAATAATAATAATAATAATAATACACATTTTCAATAAACTACGCGGGTAGCCTTGCTGTGGATATATTATCTGTATGAATAATTCAACTAACAGATGCTCAAATTTTTGACTATGTGAAAAAAGGAATAGAGCAGATAAAAGGAGGGGGTAGATCAGAATGAATAAATACTGTTTGCGGGTAAAACAGGTTGACATGTCTAGTGCTTGCTTTAGAAGAATAACTAAAGAAAACTGGGCATATCATAGACAAATAGTGGTCGTTTTCATTGTGAGAAGTAAATAACGGCAGAGATTTCTTCGAGCTGTACCCAGATCATGGAAGCTATTAGGTTACTAATTCTTTAGATATTACCCACGTTAGAGAAAAATTGCATCGAATGTCGGGGAATTGAACCTGAGATCCTGGGAACAAGAATAAAGGGCTCTCAACACTAAATGAGTGCTGGGGCTTAATGAGTCATAATGAAAATAACGGTCAATACCACCACTGATCCCTAAAAAGACAACAAAAATGCAGAATAAATAAAAACAGTAATCCCTGTCCAAGTTATCGTATTCAACGTCTAACATCTAGAATAGTGGATGTCCGACAAACATAAATGTTTCAGATTGTTTATGGCCCACCTCTGATGAATTTTGAGGAGATAATTGCTTTGACAGTAAAAAGTTTACACAACCTGGTTCATGAAAAATATTGGTTATTTCACTATCAATGCAAACAAAGAGCTTCAAAAAGAGATGTTAGAAAGTTGGAAACAAGAGAAAGGCAACACAGAAAACAGAAAGAAAGAGAAAAGACTGGAAGGTTAGATTGACGAGAATGGGAATACTGTGCTATCTTATACTTACCAAACAATTGGTTCAAATTTACATGATACCTATATTCACTAAAGATTTCTAGTTCTTGACCCACAGAGAAGTTATAGCACTGCATATTTTGAAACATGTAAAAAATTTCAGGAATTGTTTCCTCTCCAAATCAACCTAAAGAGTAACTACTACTTTAAATAGTTTTAATGGTAGTCAAAGCAGTAATTTTTCATATTTGCAACTACACACGAGTTTTTGAGATAAGGTGCGCATTAGAAAGACAGGACCTTAATTAAAGCAATACCAAAAACTTCTACGCGCTGTCGGAACTTTTTACACAGGATGTGTGTCAATATCGCTGGCGAACAAAGATATATTCCGCCATGCAATTAATTATCTTACTAGCGTGCCTCAAGTTCATGCAATATCCATTATTATAGCTACATAAATCACTGTTAATGATTTACGCAAATTCGAGGCGGGCGAAGAGTTTACCTTTCGCGATTATCACGGCATGTTGGCATCACATTCTCCGCAGATCCTGAACATCAAGCTGAGACCTTGCAGTGCTGACACGCGATGCTGGTCATTCGGCTCACGTTCGGCTACGTGTTTCGGTAGTTTCCGTACGTGACGAGTGTTTTATGTCCTCTCCCATCGCGGTCTCTCGCTAATCACGAGAAAACACCAGTTCACTTTCTTGCATTATCGTAGCATTTACCGCAAACAATCGAATGAGCACGAACTGCACGAGCGAGAGACGCAGAATGAATCAAGATTAATGGAATTTAGATACAGAAATCTCTGTAATTGAATATTTCTATGTCTGGGAACCAACCACCTTCTGATGGAAACAGTACCATACTTATATTTGAACATATCCAAAATATTTTGTATGTTGGTCACCCACTGTTAGACGTTCATTATGATAACTTGTACAGCAGTTTTCTGTTTTCATTTATTATTATAGTCTTGTTGCTATTTTTATAGTAATCAGTGATATTAACCATGATTTTTACTATGAATCATTAAGACCCCAGCACTATAACCTAATATTAGAGCTCCTGACTCCAGTTTCCGGATCTCAGGTTCGATTGCCCGACATGCTATGCGGATTTTATTTCCAATGGGGGTGTTTTTTTTAATGACGCGCATTGTTACGTTGTAAGTTTAGGTTTGGGTTTCTCTTGTGTCGTTCCATTTTCTTGGAGCGCCTCAATTCCACCCTATTGATGCCTCAATGGCAGATATGTTAATATATCCGCCAGGTCCGGAATGTCCTTAGTTAATGCTTGGATTAAACCAGGGAAGCAGAGGGAGAGAGAGAGAGTTTGGGATTTCTTTCTTTCTTTTCTTTTCTTCTTCTTCTTCTTCTTCTTTTTTTTTTTTTTTTTTTTTTATTTACGATCTTTAACATCTCAAATCATCAGCGTCCCATTCAAAACAGGGCGTGAAACGACCGACAAATTTTGCTCAAAGGTCTCTTTTTTCAGGCTTGAGGTTATTTAACCTGCCGTAAATGTACGACACGGGACACACAGCTTCACTTCCCTTCCGAAGGAAGCCATACTTAGGATTTTTAAGCCCGAAAAAAATCCATCGGTACTGGTCGGGATCGAACCCCGCGATCTTGGGTTTAGAAGGCAAGTATGGTTACCACTACACCACCAGGACTGACTTCTACAATTTTGAAGATACAATCAACAGAACTCGAATTGTAAAATATAGGGCTAAAATTGCAATGGCGGAGGAAAGAGTTTGCAAAAATGTTAAAACTGTATGATAAAGCTTTTGATTCCTAATCTCCCTCGTTCCGATGTTATTGGAGTCAACCTCCATATACACAAGAGAAAGAAAACGATTGCTAAATAATTAAACTTAATCATGTTTCAGGCAGAAATGTGTGGTTATACAGTTTTTACAACTGCAACAGTGTTTGTGGGATGAATGAAGTGAAATTTATGGACACTTTGCAGAACATTGAAAACGTAGACTTCATAATATTAATTTTGGTTGCGCTGCAGAAAGCATTTAACGGAGACGAAACAAAAAATTGTTGTATTTACTATAATAATAATAATAATAATAATAATAATAATAATAATAATAACTCCAATTAACCGTTTTATTATCTGTTTAGTTATATCATTATTTCTCATTGCATGCTACACTAAAGATAGATTTGAGCACCATGTTAGTTGGAAAAAAAAAAATTATTGAACCAGTAAAACCCAAAGACAGATGATGGTACTAATTATGTTCTCCGCACCAGGAAATCCAAAATCAATATTACATAATGAAATGGATGTTTGAAACCAATAAGATCTGAACTGCACTAAAGCACACGAGAAAATGTTCAAAGTTCTATCAGAGCGTATATACTACTCTGGAATTTATTTCTTTAACCATCGCCTGTTGTAGCATGCAAGTAGGTACGCTAATCACGAGTCCAGTCTTTCGGCTCAGCTTCTACTATTAAAGAATTGAATTTGTTAAAAAGTCTTAATAAAATAAAAATTTATAAGGATATGTTTTTCTAAAAACCACAGTAACCATCATTAAACTTTTGTCAAGTTACTAAAGAAATAAAAGTTTGCTTCTTTACTACAGAATGTTTTCGATATTTTACAGCAAATGTTTCAAAAGGGCCAGAGATGATCAGTAATCGCTAAATTTGATTTCGTTTTTCATGTGCATTGTGCAATTCTATTCTGATTATTCATGTGCCATTGGCAGTTTCCGACATCAGAAATAAGTTCAGAACGGAGCATAGATCGATGACCCTGTTCACGATGTATGCGTTTCTTGTCATTTGGCAATCTTCGTAGATCGCTCATGCAATTTCCCCCTCCTCCGCCGACTATGCTACTCATTACTGCTCAATTTCTACATTTGAAGGACTTTAAGAAACCGTTTTTAAAGTATCATATTATTTTGACCTGAAAATATGTGAGAAATTAATAATAGGGATAAGAAAAACTAAATGGATCCCAGTTTGTGTAGAAAGGCATCCATTTTCCATTTTGCTAAATTTCTTATAAACAGTCTTAATTGTCATCAACTGCATATTATATTACGACGACATTAAGGAAACAGTTAATGTACTACTAAAAGCAGAATCAATCATTCAATTTCATGACAGAATACATATTTACAGCATTAATGCAATGTTCGTAGTCCTAATTATGACTTTGAAAGTATGTAAATAAGTTAATTTTAGCTACCAAGGAGTTTGTAGAATTTCATAATTACTAACCTGTTCAGAAAAACCTCTCTGTATTAGTAAGAGTTCCACCTTTTCCGCTTGGTCTAAAATTTGCGATAAATCCATTTGCTGTTAACAACAATAACAGCTTACAAGGGAAGCAAATAGTCATCGATTCAATGATTTCATAAGTATAATAAAATAAGGACACCAATTTAGAGAAATTTATTCCAAAATCGACCTTAACGTTAATTTTATTTTACAATTACGGTACACAAAATATAGCGAATGAAACCTTTTTATAAATTACGCAATTATTACATTCGTAAAATTTGCGCAACTCGCTTCGTGTGTGTTTTTTTTAACCCATTTACTTGACAATAAAAATAGTTGCGATTTTTAGCTTTGATTCACCTGCTAACATGACTTAATTGTTAAAACAAGAGGAAATACGTAAAAAGATAAAGCAATAATACATTTCCATAGAATATAGCGAATAAAAGTTCTAATTATGACATGTGCTTCTGTTCTAAAAATGGATATATAATTAGTGGTATTTTGTTTTTATATTTACGTTGATTTCATTTTTTGGACTAAGTCCTCCGGCGAAAAGAAATCGATTAATTGCGCATGCAGTTTTCAGTAATTTTATGAAGCACACTTAGGTAAGAATAATTAATGCGAACGTAAAGATCAAAATGTTGCGAAATAAAAGAGAGGGAAATAGATTTCTTATGTTTTTAAACGTTTATAAAGGTCAGTGAATAAAAGAAAAACTAAAAACACTTAGATTACAGATTAAGCTCACGGAAAAACACACGGCAAAGTGAGAGTTCAACGCAGAAAGTTAAACAAACTATCTATCTATATATATATATATATATATATATATATATATATATATATATTTACATCAGTAAGTCATAACATATATTTCAATTAAAATTATGATTCCTTTGTTTATTCTTTATATTAAAACGAGCTTGCTTTTGCAGATAAACAGTGCGTTGTACGTTTGAATATAATAATAAATGCTACAACTTGACAACAGCTGTAAATACAGATTAAGATGGTGTTCGTGGGCTTCTTCCGTCAAAAGCAAATGAATAAAGTGATCCATTTTTAAAAGTTATCGAGATAATTAAAAAAATCTCTTTACAGTTTCAGACCATAATTTTACCGGTGAGGAGAGTGACGAACTTCTTTTCGAGTTTTTGGTCTCTGACTCTATTTTCGGGGTGTTAGACTAGATACCAGTGAGCGACAGAGGAAAGGGAAATTCGCTTCGTGTATTTCCACGTTAGGTTACTAACCGCTACATTAGATGTTATACATGTACATTTTGCAGTTCTGTTTGGCGTCTTTCTGTCATCGGCAATAAGTTCAGAACGAAGCACGGATCGACTGACCCTGCTTATGACGTATACGTATTTCATGACAACTCGTGTAATCACATGCGGTTCCTGCCCCTTCTCCTTCGCTATGCTAGCCAACTGCTCAGTTTCTTGACCTTGAGATGTCTACTCTAAGTAACGAATTCTTGTTTTATCTGATCTTCTGAACAAGAAATCGTCATTTTCAGCAAGAAACTTTGAACAAATAATAGTCCTCTTAAGACTTCGAGGTACCTATTTAGCACTAATGTTTTAATAATCTATCTGGTGGACAATTGTGTCGATTTGCCGACAGAGCTATATAGTTGAACAGCGAGTTGTTTAGTGTCCCATATAAGAATATCAGACATTTCATCCTTGCTGGTGTGACGGTAGTGGTAAGAACTGCTTGCCCCTCTACTAATGATAATTCGAATCGCAGTACTTTTATTCACCGCCAACTTTTCATGCGTGTTCCTTTTTGTAAGCTAACGGCAATACTGCTACCTACACAAGAAGATGAAACTAAGCGAGGGAAACTGCACTTACAATATTGTAATTTTTTCACGATAACTGGCAGAGGAAAAATGTGTTGCTTTACTTATTGAATTCCCAGCCGCTTTGTGAGGATACAGTAGGGTTCGAATGTCTGGGAATTTGTTTCTAATCTCACGTTCTTACTCGTAGTTCTCTTTGTAGTGCCTAGTTGTTGAATGACGTTACCTGAACTCCTGTAGATATGCAAGAGATTCCCGGTTAGATATAGTAAAAATAATGTGTGAAGGAATGCTTGATCAAAGAGGAAAACTTGTAAAAGTTGGTAGAGGCGATTCTCACTACCAGAGAATGCATCCCCGTCTTTTGTTTTGCACGCAGCATACTTCTCTTGTTAGTAGTGAAGATAAGGGCAAGCGGTTTGTCTGCGGATGGTGATTATTTATCTATAGAGATCGCACACGGTGTTTATGCACAGCGGATTAGCGAACTACAACAGGTTAGTTGTGCCCTGACAAGGAGAACTGTTCCAGTAGCTTGTGATAATTTATTTCCCATGATATCGCCTGCTAATTATAATACTGGGATCTCTGCAAGGAGCGTGTGCGAGCGGGGGCGAGCGTCCGGCGCCGTGTGGGCCCCTCGACTGACCTTGGGGGCCACTTCTTGCTCACCTTCACTGCAATCGGGCAATTTATTCTCCACGTGATCAGATGATGCTGGTTTTATTCTCGCAACCAGGCACCCAGAAGAAAGGCACTTTAATCTGCTACTCTACAGCTTCCGCACAAGCTGCCTTAGGGAACGGCATTTCTAGTAATCGCCAATGACGTAGGGTGGGGTGAAGCATGAAGAATGGTTCATATTTTCGTATGGTTAGCCATAGCGTTATCGTTTAACTGTAGCATTTCACTAACAATTAGCTACACGGAAACAAGTTTTGCAGAACTATACATACCACTAGATTTCTCAGCTTTCAATTACTCTAATTCATTGGAGGCTGATGCAACTCTTTTGACTATACGTATTACTATAAATGGCGTATAACATATGCCATTTGTTGCTGGGAAACTACAGAACACAATGTGTAAACTATCCACTATGTCCTTGGAATAACAAAAATAATCAGATTCTTTCTAACAGCAATGTCTGAACAATGTATAACAATATAACTACCAGCTCACTTCGCCAACAATGTCTATATTAGATATTTACTGCTAGCGATTTTGTATATAATTTAATTATAGCTGAAAATATGAAAAATATCCCTGTTTGGGACAGTACTTGGAAGTGCATTGAAACATGGAATCTCTAGGACAATCGCAAAATATCTGCGTAACGATGAAACACCGAAACATCAGAGGTAGATTTTGGCGATTATAGGGTGTGTGTGTAGCACTACAGTCTTCCGCATCGTGGCGAAATATTTTTTTTCCGAGTAGCATTGACAAAAGGGTGCATCATAAGCTGCAAGCAAAAACAGCCAACACTAATATCAATTGAAAAGGAACTATTCTTTTTCATGAACATGCCCGAATGACTTTACCTCATTCAACCTGTCACTAACTGACTTTCACTGTTCAAACATCTGGATAGTTTCCTGGAGAGTAAAATCTTTAGAAGATTCTAAAAGCTACGTTTTGGCACTAATTGACAAAATATAAACATGCAGATGTAACTTTTATTAATAAAGTCACTTTTGAATTAATTGGTGGTTTAATGACGTTCAAATCACAAAACTGGCTAATATAATCTGCGTTATTTATTTGTTGTCTATCTAATTTGGATCAATTTTGAACGAGGGTTGTTTAGTGCACCTTTTAAAACCTTCGCAATCCAAATAACGTGTTCATGCGCGCGCGACGAAACTCAGTTATGCTTAGTGTACTGCTCCATTTCCTTCTGTGCTTTCATTGCATCTTCTTCCCCCAGTTTTTACTGAGCGCAGCGGGGTGCTCCCGCAGTAACGTCCCGTTCGGGAGATCCAGGTTCAAGTCCTTTGGTGCCGGCCATCAAGACCGTGAGTTAGGCGAATGTTGGGACTACCTTTCTTTCCAAGGAAAGGTCCACTCTCCCAATTCATGTAATTTCTTTCCGTTTGTTCTGTTAACAGCGTTGAACGTGTCAGAGCGAGATGGGCTCACGCATATGATAGTGGCTTGCACTTTGTAAAGGTTTCTGCCTCAGCGTCTGATATGGAAGCAGCCTCTCTGATTGTCGGTCCTGGTGGTGCAGTGGTAACCATGCTTGCCTCCTAAGCCCAAGATCGCGGGTTCAAACCCGGCCAGGACCGATGGATTTTGTCGGGCGTAAAAATCCTGAGTATGGCTTCCTTCGGAAGGGAAGTAAAGCCGTGGGTCCCGTGTAGTACATTTACGGCACGAAAAAAAAAACTCAAGCCTGAAAGAAGAGGCCTCTGAGCAAAATTTGACGGCCGTTTCACGCTCTGAATTGAATAGGACGCTGATGACCTAAAATGTTAAAGAGGGTCCGTAAATAATAAATAAAAAATAAAAATAAATAAAATAAAAAGCCTTTGGGTATCGAACTCCTTGGTGAGCAGGGGAGTTGATTTTGTTTTATTTATGGACCCGCTTTCACATCTCAGTCTTCAGTGTCCCATTCAATTCATGGCCTGAAAGGGCCGATAAATTTTGCTCAGAGGTTTCTTCTTTCAGACTTGAGGTTCTTTTTCGTGCCGTAAATGTACGACATGGGACCCACGGCTTTACTTTCCTTCCGAAGGAAGCCATATTTAGGATTTTTACGCCCGGAAAAATCCATCGACCCTGGCCGGTTTGAACCCGCCATCTTGGGTTTAGGAGGCAAATATAGTTACCCCTAGAGCAGCAGGGCCGGTCCTTGGGAGGGGGAGATCCACCCGTGGTGTACTATCTGGAAACAATGTTAATGACTACATCTATATCCGAACAGACTTGGATCTTGGTGTTTCCATCCCCTAATCCCTTCCTTCCGAAGGGTGCTAGTACAAACGGCATGTCATTATGGGCGTTTGTACTAACGGTAGTTTCCTCCTCCGGCTCTAACAATCCATTCAATTCAATTCTTCTGTTGTAGCCTTTCTATTTAATGCTGCTCTCTCAAATTGCGCGAGTTACTTTGCTTGGGTAAAGCCAAAGTCTTCTGCTCATGTCAACTAAGTACGGTTTCCCTTACAGTACGGGGATTTTCCTATGGGCAAACCCGACTCTTTTGCCTTGGAAGAATAGCAAACCTGCTTGCTTACTTGTTGACCTTTCTGTCACAGTCGTAGCGCAGATGTTTCCGGGGTGTGTGTTGTGTTGTTCGTTTCTTAATTCGACAGGAAACATAAAGTGTATAATCCCTCGCTATTTACAACGGCACAGTGTCTTTATGTACGATTTATGTGTGTCAACTTATTGGTGGAGAAATCATACGGCAAATTTTTAGCGTAGTTGATTCTGTTACTTACCATTCTAACCCTTCCCAATTTTTCAGAGAATTAGCCGAGAGGGAGCGTCATCATGCATTTTTAACAGGACTCTGCCGCTGCTCACACTGCGAATAATTCCTTGAGAATAGTTCACAATGTGTTTCCGCGAGTTATTAAGAGGGATTTGTGACCTTCGGTTCCTCGATTTAAAGCTTACGATTATTATCTCTGGAGTAAATTAAAAGAGCACCGTGTACAACACGAATCCTCACACCTTACAAGAACTCAAAGATAATATTCGTCAGGGAATTTCCGGATTTCTCAAAATGACTACATCGAATGATGACTAATTTCCTAAATAGATGTGTCGAAAATGTGTGGAGAATGAGTGTGGATAGTTTTAACTCATTTGATAATTTGGTAATTAATGAGCCTCTTAAATTGGTTCGTGTATTGTATGGTTGCTTGGTTTTATTGTTTTACCCTGTCATTATTCACCGAGACGCAAGTGGCGGCGTTAGCTTTTCTGCTAACGAGCGGAACGCTCGTCCATAGGCTTTGGTGTTTCGGAGGAAAACAAAACTGATTCCACGGTATTTGGACAGTGCCATGAAACACGGAACTACTCCTGAAATTGACTCTATTTTAATTGTTGCATGACAGCTTTCCGATTTCTAAAACGTTGATTACCGTTTTTAGACATCTAAGCGAAGTGTTTTCTTTTAAAAAAGTAACAAAAAAAAAAAAAAAAAAAACACAACCATGCTTAGAAGAAAGTTGTTATGTAGGTGATATAGCCAACAGGAATTGAATTGCAAGTGTAGAATTATCCATTAGTGACATTTTCATTTATGAATATAGGGGATGATCCTTATGCTCCATTCCTGGCCCATTTCTATTTCTATACAATATATATATATATATATATATATATATATATATATATATTGTACCTCTATATGCTTTCCTTGAAGACTGATGCATTTCTCCTATGTATGGGTGTAACAGCAGCCTGTAGAATGCAAATTTATTTATTTTCAAGTTTTGAGAAAAACGTGAAATGTCTGGGGGCTAGATCTGGAGCGTAAGCAGGGTGTTAAACCATGATGTATAAATTGTAGCCACTGCAACACACAAAACCTGTCGCTTTAAGAAAGAGTACACATGCCTCTCAATTTTCCCAGACATTTCTTTTTGATTGTGTCCAGTAGTTTTGAAATTAGACTGTACATAAAAAAGATAGTATGATCTTCCTTGCTGATGACTACACCAGTAAATTGTTCGGAAGTGGAGATCCCTTATGTTTCCATTCTTCTTGCATGTTGGTTTCCGGTTAGTTGCGATGAACCTAAGACTAACTCTAGTCACCAATACATCAAGAAAAGTCTGTTTTTCCGCTTGAAACTTTCTTAGATATTGCTACAAACGTTGATTCTCAACCGAAGCACCTATCTTGCAATTAAACTTTTCAGCTCTAATTCTTTAATTAAAATGTTAAATATTCTGTGATATGAGAAATCAGTATTCTTGACACCATCATTGATGTTCATACACATCTCCCCAAAGTTGGTGAATTTCGGAAGGAGACATTTCCTTTATTTGCATATAAACAATCATCAAATAATTATGTACTAAGTTTGAAGGACCTTGTCTCTTGAATTATTAGAGTCAGTGAGATTAAACTTCCAGCAGTTTATGTTTCCCCAGGTGATCTATACTTTCATGTTGAGTCATATTGTTCCTATTTGTTTTTCCAAGGTAAAATGTGTGCGTGTGTGATGTTTGAAAAATTGAAAAACAATAGTATTCATCACCCAACGTTATGTCATGTTCCTCGATTTCTTTTCTGCATGATGAAGAAATGGAACACCGCATTTTCATTCAGGATGGTGCCCAACCAAGCCACACAATGCTGTCTTCCGAGTATTGTCGACCATTTTGGCAATAGGAGTGTTGCTTTAGATTATCTTCGACACTTCGGAGGTGGTTTGAACTGACCAGCAATGTCTCCGGATCTAAATTCATATAATTTCTTCCTGCAGGATTTCCTCTAAAACAGTACTTTTCAGTATTGACCAACAACAGTAAAGTTAAAGCGTGCTTTAAAGTTATTAGGGAATACAACCAACTATAAAATACCTATTTAGTAATCACAGCCTAAGACTCTCCAATGTTACCAAAATGGTGACACATAAAGCTGTTATTTTGGGCGTAAGAACTTTATTGATAATTGGAAATGATACGAGGTTACTACTATCTGGCACGGAATAATTCATTGCTACCAGCAGCATTTGTCTAAGCACTGCTACAACAAGTCTGCATCGATTGCAAAACAGCTATTGCATAAAATGTTCTAGCGCTGTCATGTAGTTGATGAAAACTACTACATGTTTAGTTTCGAAACTCAAATACCTGCAAATTGTTTGTTTGAGGGCATACAAAATAACATGAATCTTTTTGCAGATGACCACTGGATCAATTATAAGGACATTTGATAACTCAAATACCTGCAAATTGTTTGTTTGAGGGCATACAAAATAACACGAATCTTTTTGCAGATGACCACTGCATCAATTATAAGGACATTTGATTCGGGCAATGTTTGTTGCTATCGTGAATGCTGGAAGTAACTTACAATTCATATGAGACTTAATCATTTATATAAAGCAATGAGTACTTTATTGTCAAACAGAAGTTTAATTCTGTCACTGCAGTTCGTTTACAAGAAAAATAACTGTGATCGTTTTAACGTTACATTTTAATTATGGGATGCGCCTAAATAAATGCACACCAATAAATAAATTGCTCGTCCTTAGAAACCCCATAAAATCGCTTTTCTCACAGTAACACTTTATCCCTTCTTTATGATTCATTGCCTGCGTCATATATTATTTCCAACCTTTGGTTTCTTCTTAGGTTTCATCATTATGGAACTTGCTCCATTATTTTAGGACATGATTCATTTGACAATAACCCTAACGCATTACCGCGTGGTGTGAATGGTAATTAACGTCTGTACTGATAATTTATAACGCAAAAATAATAAAGTTTTAAAAAGCCAGGGACTAATAACTTTTCTTGGGGGCAATTAACGTTGGCTACCATGTCAATGTAAACGAAATTGTTAATGCTCATTTCATTATATTCTATTAACCTCTGGGGAAGTTTAATAAAGTTTTGGTTAGTTCTATTGACATACTCGTCTAATAGATAAGAAAGTGGCTTGCATAATTTATCCTGTACCAAAGCCCACCATAAAATCCTCTCGGCAAAGCTATTAATACATAATAATAAATGTTTTGTGCATATTTAACCGAATCTGTGCGCAATTTTCTGAAGGTTTTCCAGGTACTAAATCACCTTGTATTGGGCAAGCAATTTATAAACTAAATGAATAGCAGAGACAAACAAGTTCAATGGCAAATTTACCAATATCGCAGTGACCGAGGTTAAAATATATCTAATGAAGAAAGGTTTACAGCAGTATTTTATTTTTGGCTAGAGCTACTGAAAGGCAACGGAACATAAAGGATTAAAAGAGAGAGACAGACAGAGAGAGAGAGAGAGAGAGAGAGAGAGAGAGACAGACAGACAGACAGACAGAGTGTTACTATCGGCCCTTTGAAACCCCATTCTACAAAAACGATTTCCAAGTATGCGGATTTTAAAGTTCATAAAAAATATCCCGTTTAAGTTAAACAACTAGATAGATGCGTTTACTGGTCTTCTGAAAACCCACATATCCTAATTCGATAAAAATTAAACGTAGGTATCTGGTAGTCAAGGATATGTAGTGCTGCACTAGTCCTCATTTATATGATAAAACTATGGCTTTGACAAAATGTAGGGATTTTTTTTTTTTTTTTTTGAATGGTGTTTAACGCCCGTTTTTACTACAGAGCACCACAGGCGGAGACGAAAAAATGTAGGGATATGCTGCTGGAGGTAGTTATAGAATTAGACAATAATCCTAATTTTAATATATAACATGCAAATTTCATTGCAAAACAGGCGACCTATGCCACTTAATTCTGCTTCATTTCCTGAATCTTACCGAATGTAAATGGAGATTTCAACGAGTGGATTGCAGACGTGGTATAGATAAGCATTATTTGCGTTAACTCTGAGCAGGAGTATAGCAGAACGGAGAGGTTCTTCCGCAATGCTCCCTGCAGTACTGCCAAAAAGAGAAAAATTGAACCTTTCCTTTAATTAATGTGAACAGGAAATGGACCATAAATTATGTTTTAAAAATATATTTCATTCCACCACAGTCACTGTTGCAAATTCTGTATGCAAGTTAAGCTGAAGTGTTTCAAGGAAGGGTTCTTGACCGATTCCTACATTTAATTTATACTGATATTCTTTCAACTCCGGAATCTGTAAACATAACAATAGTTCAATATGCAGTTATTATGTCGCTATATTAAGTGAGGGTCCTGATATGAATTACAGAATTACAGAATTGGGGGAAAATTTGGGAATAAAAACCTCATAAAATCCAAAATAACAACGATTATTCACAAATCAGGATACTGCAAAGTATGCAAAACAGATACCACTGATCGCTGATGCACCATTGTTTATCAGCAACAATACACATCATAGAGATCTTAATGTTTCTGAAGTTATAATACCAAAAACTACCGTAAACTTAGTCATAAGTTACCTAATCATGTAAATTATCTTTTATAGCTCCGACACAAATGCCTTCTCCAATGCTTGAAAGAAGATTAACAATGATCTGATGAATCTATATGAAATAACTACAGGACTTCTATTGGGGGATACCCTTAACACATTTTCATGTCTTTTACATGTAGGCTTTGTTTTGTTTGCCTAACTGTACTATAACATTGCTACAACGTTTTCTTTAAAATAGCACTAATAAAGCTTGTCCCAAAATCTCCGTATATTTTTATGGATCGCATGCCATGTTGGTTTCATCTTGCAGGGGTTTTAGGGATGAACCATATTACAAGCCATGTAAGTTCGTTCCTTTCTATTAATTTTTAATCAGGTACTGTTTCATATCAAATTTACTTTGGCATAATATACTTCATGCCATGTCAACGTTGCCAGATCCTTGGAAGATGGTTCATAATTTCTGGATACTTCTCTCGTTCGTCGATCTAGAGCTCTTTGGATGTCAACTTTCGATTGAAAAGAAATGCCTCGCAGAGATTCCTTGCTCTTCGAAAATAAGTTAAATTATAAGAATTGTGAAGAAATGCTTCGTCTTCATATCCATATAGCTCCTGATGCAATCTTGCTGTCTCCATTCGTTGCAATTTCCAATTTTCAATTACATTGTGCGAAACTCAGTGGGAAAAAAATAAACATTCCCCATTTTTAGTTTCTTTACTACACTTTTATGAATAGGTATGCTACAATACTAACCTCCATGGAAATTGCACACATTTCCAGCGTCTATCTTCTCCAATAAAGTCCTTACAGTCTCACCATGGAAACCGTCAGTTGCAACGGCCTGTTGCACGTGTCTGCGTTCATAGAACGAAATGCTTCCACCCATCTTGCAATAATTCGATTATGTTAGGACTTCTCTCCCACAAGCCTCCTGTAATGCCCTGATTGAATTTTTTCATCTTGCAACTTGGGTATTTATGAAACACCTTTCGTCACAGTTACTGAAGATTTTTAGGGCAGTGTTTCTTACTACAAATTAGAAACAGTCACTATATTTAAATATATTGCTACTTCGAGACTTTCAATATGACTAATTTATAAAAACAATTGCTGCTCTATAATTCGAATGCCATAGTACATAAATTTCAAAAAAGGAAATTTTGGTAATAATTAATAGCAACGTTCTATGCAACCAACCATGAAATGCGATCATTTAAGATAGGATTTGGAAACAACTTCAATGTTAATTCTCTACTCTGCGGCAGTCGTCAAACATTTTTATATGTTGTGCACCGTTTTAGCAGTTGTAGTATCTACTATGGTAGAATTGTATTGCAATAGTTTAAATAAATTTATGTTAACCGGATAAAAACTATATCAGCATTTTACGTATGCCGCACCTGACATTTTACAGCCTATCCAACATACATCGCTTAAACTAAAGTCAAAACTGTTCTTAATTGCAATTCTCTCTGCAGCTGTGATCTCTATCCACATATTCGTCATTTTGCTTTAAGTTAAATTGTTACATCAATGTGTGAGATAGAGGCGCGTGGTTGGGGCGATGGACCGGACAAGTGTTAACGAGTAACATGACACTCTCGATACGCTTCGATCCGCTTGGATGACATGAGCCCACCAAGATCAAGATCGTCTCACCGTTAGGTGCACCCGAACAGCCCGTTGCTGCCTTACAATGCAAGTAAACATGCTGGACGCTCTCCAATGTCATAGGTGTGCTGGGAACTTTATTAAAGTCAAGGTCACGATTTCTGTGCCCGAAATATCAAATAAAAATATACTGAAACTTTTTAAATTTGCCTTGCTGAAAAAGTGTTAACGTGTTATCTTTGTATTTAATAGCAAGAAGAAGAAATGTTGGAGTTTTTTATAGATATATGTATTTAATAAACTGGTCTAGGATTTAAGCATAAATACATCTTTGTTTTATCATTAGTCAGAATTAAAATTCATTGTCGTTTACCAATAACGATATTTTCTGTGATTTAAACTTTATTTTTATCTCCATATTTGTACATATTTCCAAGTATACTACATTTTTTACATATTTAGGGAAAGCTTACATCTTTACCTAATTTTATTTTATAAGTTTTCCATATTTTATGGTTTTAAAATAATAATAATAATAATAATAATAATAATAATAATAATACTTTTCTATTAGAATCATATTTCAAAGCTGCATTTCATTTCTCATAAAATGTGGAAAGCAGGAAACCAACCATAAGAAGATGGGGAACGTGGTTAGAGGCAGGAGATCACCGAAACCATGGAGAATATGTGTTGAGTATTTTTGACTTTGAAAGTGCAGCTTAAATTGTCTATTTTTGATGATAAATAGCCTATACATGGAAATACACTTTTCGAACATCACAACTACGTTGAACGCTGTCCGAAAGACCTTAGTGAGTTCTACTATATCAGTGTCATTTAAAACAAATGTGGGACTAGATATGAATTTAACTGCACAAGATGTTGATTGTTTGAGTCGTCCTATTATTTCTTGTGTTGTTGAGAAGAGTTTTAGTACGTACAAAGTAATTTTAAGAGACAATAGATGCAGATTTACTTTTGTTATCCACTGTTTCATAAATAGGCAATTTTCATAGAATAATTCAAATGCAGCATCTTGTAATAGCATAAAAATGCTTAAATTTATTAAATACAATATCAAGAAAGTTAAATTATTGTTCTGTTGTTAGGCAATATGACGTTTAACCAACATAAATTTTGATAAAATATTATTTGCATTCTTTCCAAAAATTTTCATAAAACGGGATTCCATATTTTACCCCATGTTTTGGTGATTTTTAGTTCTGGTGTATGTACATACTTAATCACTTTTCATTATACATTAATCCTAGCTCTGGTAAATTAGTCCCACTGGGACGTAGGCCTTCCATTTGTGGAATATCAACTGATACTGTAAAAATAGTATTAAAAATTATGTTACTTAACTATATCAAGAAAGTAAAGGTCCAGATAAAACGTACTCTTTTGTCGTTTACACACGGCTGACCATTAAAATTGCAACGCCCATAAGAGACATTTAAACTTTAGTTTTAAGTCACTGTTCCTTGCCGGTTTTAAACGTGTGCCACTTTTCGAACGGGAGAGATGTTGCAACTTCAAGAGAATTAACACAAACTTAAAGAACGCTTTTTACATCGTTATACAAGGAAATAAAGGTTTATTATGTAGAAAGTACCCAACCCATAAGAAAATGGCCCCGGGTTAGTAAAATTATATGTAATTTCCTCAAAATATTAAGCTACTTTTGGATGTATATTATCGTACCGGTTACCTCCTCCTAAACAGAAAAGCAACAAATTACTGACGTTAAACTCTGAGCTTAAGCAGCATTGACAGTGGTCAGTACTTGCATGACTCCTTAATCTTACCTCACCTTTAACCTTATGGTATATGCAAGTTCTCTGTCCGGGAGTTGAATTTCCCTTCATATCCAGATAAGTGTAAAGCGCACTTTTTAGATCAACGGGGATAAAAGTATGAGGGCTCGTATTGGCCTGTGCTCTTGGAGCATCGTACCATTTCTCAGCAAGATAGCATTACCTCCCATTAGTTCAGAATTAAGGAACATGGCCTCCTGATATTGTTAAGGAGCGTGTAGCGGAAATCATCAACAGTTGTTTCACCATAGGAACAAGTTGCGGAGCAGGAAAACGTTAACTCCACCGGCATAAACCGTTTCTCTTCGAATATAATTATTTCACTTTCTGCCTCTGGAGAGGGAATATTTCCTTAAAAATGAAGTTTAATCTACAAGGTATCAATTTTACAATAACGTTCAAATCTGTAAAAAGAGCATCCCTGGAACTATTCATACACGTTTATACAAATTTTGTTTCTAATACTTACAAACGTTCTGTGGTGTTTATATTGCTTTTATATTTAATATAACTTCTGACCCAAAGAAAGGAAATTCTTCGAAAATCCTCATCGGGGATGAATTCAAAACACTCTGCTTCTAGAGTAATGTTTTGACCAGCAGAATTTCGTTATACAAGCTATCAAAACAAAAAGGTGTAAGAATGTATTTTAGAAAAGTAATTTATTTCAAGGAAGTCAAAGTCACCGATGTAAAATATCCGAAATATGGGGAATTGAATTAATTACGTTTTGATACTCAGAAATTAAATTTAATGTAAAGCTAAACACAGTTAGACTTTGTATTACTAAAGTAAATCAGATTATTCCTTGAGGTGTTACATTACCCCACTGTTTTTTTTTTTTTTTTTTTCGATATAATCATTCAGTCTCCAAACTTGTTTGGACGTTTCACCAATTTTTCGATTTCTTGATGATAAAAATATACTGCAGAAGATCTCGGACAATGAAATGAGCACTCTCTATTGAGATACTCCACTCCTGTACAATTTTCACGTCAGTCACTTTGCCATTGCTGAGAACCATTGCATCAACCTGCAGCACAATGTCTTCTGTGCTTGATGTTGTTTTCTTACCGATCACTTCTGTACAACTTCGTTCAAACTGCTGGTACTATTTCAATATGACTGGATGCAACATTACATTTAGCCCATGCATGGGAAAATTTCAACAAGAAACTCCGTGCATTGAGACTTTTGGTCTGAAAGAAGAAGGCCTGGACATGACTGCTTCCGCATGTACCACTCTGTTGGGCAATATTGTCAGATTCGGTATAACTTACTATTTGCAACCACCACGTAAAACGTTTTAAGCATTTTTAATACACCTGCCTATTAATAAGAACTTAGGGTTAACAAAAAAGCTTCGAGAGTCCTTTTTTTCTAACGTTGCGACGTCTTAGTCAGCAATTATTTGCGACCATAAGATATTGAAAGACCTTAATCAATGACTTACAAATGAAAGAAATTTAGAATCTAATGTTCTCTGAGAAGGTTGCCATTTCGAGTAATTTCTGAGAGAAAAAAAATTATACACTTTATTTTTTCTTTCTTTGTCTTTGTTCCTCGTATTTATCTCAGGTTTCTTGTCTCTAAAATGTAACTGCACACTGATCATGTCAATCCGTGATAACAATGCTATGAATTATGAATTATTTTACATTATTGCAATGATAAAATATTGCAATACAATTAATTAAGTAATGCATCTGAAACGAGATAGAATTCTATATTTCTTTTTCTCCTGACTCTGATTCTATGCCTATTACCATAAAAAAAAGTTACAAAAGTCCATCAGAAGCAATGTAACTCTTGTAATTATTGATGGTAAACTTCATCGACAATATCAGCCATTGTTTGGTATCATTTCAAATTCTTGTTCGTGGTTTGCCTGCCAACCTTTGGAGATTTTATGCTTAACATGGAAGCTTGAAATAATAGACTTTGGGTTCCATGTCTCAAATATTCTAAGACTTCTTTATACGGAGTGAAAATATTTTGGTGTTGTTCATACTCTCTGTATATTTTAGGGGAAAATTAACTTCCTGAAGTTCATATTCATGCAATTTCTAGCAAAGGCTGTTTGGTAACCTTTGTAATAACTTCTGAATTTCCCGTCCTAAAGTGATTTTAATTAAGTTAATGCTGGCAATTCGTTGGTGGAAAAGTTTTTCTTTTAGATATGCTAAAA
Organism: Metallyticus violacea; assembly: GCA_030762175.1. NCBI lineage: Eukaryota > Metazoa > Arthropoda > Insecta > Mantodea > Metallyticidae > Metallyticus > Metallyticus violacea. The sequence continues at coordinate 77,022,705 of CM060845.1, read as the reverse complement.
TGAAGTCTGACACTTTAGTGGGCCTTCTTAATGGACTAAGTAACGATAAATCAAAGCTTCTGGCATTATTAAGTCACTTACATGCCAAACACTTATTCACAGATACTAATTTTCACAATTATTTTAAGCAAGAAATTTTTCTGTTTCATTTCAAAACTTCTCTTGTGTGCCAAGGTTGCAAAAATGTTTTCGTTCTACAAAGGTCTACAAGTGAAAATATCAGCAGAGGCATAAGAACTGGCAGAGAAGAATTAATTTATTGATGAAGTTGAGGAATTGTGTAATCACTGCTAATATTTTATATTTTAAAATTTACACTCGCTAGTCATTATTTCCATTACGATGAGAAATGTTAAAATATTTCTTTTTCTCAGCACCCCTCAGTAGCCAGTAAAGCACTCTTTTATCAAATAAGCCTAGCTTAATCAAGATTTAGAATGTATTATAATGCCAAAATTATTTTTATCTTATTTTGTTAAGTTTTTTCGTACATTTCTTTAGCAAAAATCAGATAAGGTGCGGGGCGTTTGAATATCATTCCAGAGGACTTTAAAACCCTTTGGCAAATTTGTTAAAAAAAGTTATGTTTCTGAAACAAAAGAATTTTAAGAAAAGAAAAAATAGAACCAAGCCTTTAGCGCTAAAATGACCTAAAAGATGACCTGAAGCTATACAGGAGTTTTTATTTGCTTAGTCAAAACGCTCGAAACGGTATAAAACTTGTTATTCTATTTTACAAACTGGTAGTTTTGAACCACCCTGTGGTTCTGACTGGAATACTGATTTTCCAGATCTAAATGATTTACTGGCTATGATTATATTTAAAAATTAAACAATATTCAAGGGGGAAAATCACAGATGTAAAATGCAAATCAGAGTGTTTTAAGACAATGGAGGTTCGAAAGTATGTCCACCATACACAGCTGGTTAAAACTTACGCCCTAGCAAATAACGTCACAGAGTAATTAGGCACGGTAAATAACTTTCCACAAGAGATTTAATTTCTATTTATGTTCATATGGCTGACCACTAGGCAGTCATTACTGCCCATTCATCGCTACTGTGAGGTAATGATCCAGTTGGCAAGCCTGGAAAGTCAGGAACGGGTATCTCACCGCACTTGTTTAGGGGGCACCTGAGCTTGGAGATGACGTCCTTGGCCCTAGAAACACAAACAGGATGGCACCATCAACTTTGCCCTGTGAATGTTGCTACACTGTCGATTCTCTTCCAATTAACGAAGATCCTCGCAAAAAAATTGACGAAAAGGGAAACAGGTGTTGGGGTCAACGGCACGTCCTAGCAAGGTAGTCTCGCGCGTGGGGAAGTTTCGTAAGCATGTGTCTGCTTGCCTGGCATTTACCGGTCGGTCGCAGGTCTGTCCCCCAGCAGCGCGACTTTCCATTATTATGGTGAGCCCCGATAATTGACCACCGACATGCTGCTCCGTGCTGAATTAAGTTCCTGTTTTTCGCTCATTATCCACCGTGCTTAGGACGGAATAACAAGTGAATAACAGCTGTTACAAATCGGTGACTTAAGCAAATAACTGATCATCGAAGGAATAAACGATTAAAGAACAAGATAAGATTTCTCCGATTGTTTTGTCTGCCGAAAATATCCCCCGAAAAATCTGTAACGAATTATAGCTTTGTTTTAAAGTTTTAGGCAATAAACATTGGTTTAGGAAAGAAAACAAACATTAGGTTAAAGAATTTAAACATAGCTGTAAAGAAAAAGTAAGCAGAGAAGGAAGGCAGATATGATTCTAGGTTAAAATCAGGTCTAATCTCAATTTTTGGAATACAAATTGTACAAAGATTAAAATTATTTTTTGCCGACTAAATTTTTGAAACTACAGAACCAGTTTCTAAACTAGAAGCGCATATATGGAAACAGTAATATATTTTTAAAGGTTCAACGATTATCAAGACAGTGCAATAGCTTGCCATCTTGTCCACAGTTGGCCTAGTTAATGTGCAGATCACCATAATAACAGTTATGAGAGGAACATAAATCAGAATAAAATAATAATTATATAAATATTAACGCTATTATAAAATTGCCGAATAAAACAAAAAAACTGCTGAGTAGAGAGAGAAATAAGAATAACAAGTAAAATATATTGACTGACATCATAAACAGGTGGGGGATAGAAAAGAGAGTGTAGCAGAGGCTTCTGCTTTTATGAAATTAAAGTAAAAGACCAAAGTAGAAACAAACAAAATGAGATGGAAGAACTGTTGCTACGCTACAAAGAGTGACGACAGCAAAATAATGCCAAGTACCGCTTTGCAGTCATGTTCCATATTGGTCTTCCTGTTTAATTAAACCTGAATCCAGAACTTCTTTTTAATGTCGGCTATCGAAACCAAAGTCTTCCACTTGCTTTCCCATAAGATGTCAGTAGATCACTTTACAGCGGCCAGAGCTTTGGGTCGCATTGGGTGACATATCACTCACATGTAACCTTATATTAAAGGAGCGTGTTTACTTGCGGTTACATCGCGGCCAAGTTCCCGGAAATCGTAGTGATGCTGTGATGTAATCCCCGGGCTCCTGGTTCAAAATCTTCCGTTCTCTCATTGTCTGGATCTCCAGCGTAAGGCATTTCCAAAACCGAGTACATAACTATTCTTCAGGGCCCAGAAGGATTAAATATGTGCAGGAATGTGCTTTGCATTGTTTTCTATTTTCATATACGGCCATTCTCTTGAATAAAGCCAGGACATGAAGGCTAGCTGTAAGTTTTTGGCTTGTGGAGGTCAAATTTTATCATTCCCTTATTAATTTTTTAAAGAACTTTCTTGACCTCTCCTATAGACGAGCTTAAATGTTGGTAACTTTTCTACAGTCAAATTAAAGGGAGAAGCGAAAGAGTGATTTTTAAAGTTGAAGCCCTTTCAAGAAATTTTACTGAAATAGTCATTCTAGTATTTTATGAGTCCATAACACAACATGGAAATTTGATTAACAGAGTTAATTTCATAAATAGAAACATTAATGATGCTTGTTGAGTTTTGGAAGAGCATGGAACATCACAGTATTATTTAATATGAGATGGCGCAATACAACAAATGCGATAATGACAAAATAGAAAAATGAGATATCTCTCGAATAAAGCAAGGCCTTCAGAAGTTGTACAGACACGTACGTGTTAAGCAGGACTTATACATTTTTTGGCAATAAAGAAATGATGGACACATCAGAAATGTTTGCAAATGTACTTAAAAGTTTTACTATAACAGAATTCAACACCACGAGGCTTGAGATTTAGAAATATATATATATATACCTCTTTACTACAAAATTTCTTAATGGTGGATTAGGACATTTCGAAGTTTTCTGAAGGGGAGCTTTGTTTAGCCCAAGCATTTACGAACAGCACGAAAGCATTTCCTGATTCTGTCGTCCTGTTCTCCCAGGTAGAAGTTAAGAGGTCTGCGGAAGAGATCTCGGGAGATTTAAAGTCTAATATTAGCATCGTTCTCTGCGTTGGTCATTACAGTAGACGCATGACATCAGTGAGCCTCACAATGATCTACATCAACGGTAAAAATAAATTCTCCCTCTCTTTGTGCAGTGCGTAATGGGTTTATGAAATTAACTGAACTATTTCTAGATATCTACTGTAATTGTTGAGGCTTTTATAGGTGGTCTCGTTTATCCTGTAAAGGTGCTGCAAATCTGTTTAAAACAACTCCACTTAAACTAGCATCATATATAATTTACAGAAGTCTAGTTAAACGTAAAAGAATCCGTAACATTGTGACATCCTCTAATACATTCTAGAGATTATTTAGTCTTCATCAATCATACCTATTAAATCCGGGGTTCTTTCTTTCTTCTTTAATGTTCGGGATTTCAAATGAACTTAACTTAATCAAAAATTAGCCAAAATTGTCCGCTGTTTCCACTGCATCCAGCCTGATGTGCAAAACTTAAGAACAAATCAGTTTTTCGCTTGTTATGGTTTACAGGGGTCGTACATCAGTGGGAAAATTATCCAAATCATAATGAAGTTATTAAGAAAACAGTATTGGTTGCAAAATGTTAGAACCAGAATTTAATCAGAAATGGATACCCAACATTGGTTGACGTGACATGCATCAGTGTCAGAGATGTAACGAAGGGGAGCAGTTATGCATTGGGAGAGATTGTTTAAGAGCTCTTTCTACTTCACCCAGCGCTGCCTTCAGTTACTGTACGTACATTCTCTGGTCGGATTTCACTGTCGAGGTGTCTGCCCAGGAACTTGCACAAGTTCTATGGGATTTAGACAGGAGCAGCGTCAAATATCTTCATACAACAATATGCATCTACACCCGTAATAAGCCGTAACCTAGCATTATCGCCCATGTCTCAGAACAACACTGAGAAGGAGTATCTCATTATAGTAATGTCCACCGGTTACAGTATCTCATTCCAATAACTGAGGCTCGTATCTCCAGAAGAGAACACTCAGACCTTCATGCCTGTCCCTTTCGGTGATGTTTACAGTGTAATTTCAATCTCTCGCCAGATTAGTACTGCTAAGACAATCCACTCTCACTGGTACAGGGCACCTTATCCACACCCAAGATTGCGGGTTCAATCTCAGTCAGGGTCGATGGATTTTTGCGGACGTAAATATTCTAAATATGACTTCCATAGACAGGAAAGTAAAGTCGTGAAAGATGAGGTCTCTAAGTAAAATTTTTTGGCCATTTCACGTCCTGAATTGAATAGGACGCTGATAACCTGAAATGTTAAAGAGCGTCTGTAAATAAACAAAATAAATAAATGATTCAATGTGATTTTTCATAGATCGCATGTTCTGAAGTCTTTCCATGATCCGACATCATTCTATGGCGTCTCGTTTTCCCCAATTATTCCATCCCGTTTAATGCCATTGTTCTCTATCACCCATTTTGCCTCTAAAGCACGCTATGAAACAGAAGCTCTTCACGCTCTGGTAACTGGTGCATTTGTTGAGTATTCAAGCAGACTGCTCTCATCTGTTCTTTAGTTATACGCATCACTGTACTAGAATTAAAACTACTTTAAGATCCTGGCAAGTGGTGGGGAAGTAACATTGCCGGTTGGAGGGAGCAGCAGGAAAGTCTGTGATGATACACAAGACGACTGGTTGTTAATTTTAACATAATTATCGTCGTTTTTAAATCTAAGTATAACTAACAGTGATACAAGATGTACAACGAGCGGCGAATGTAAGTTACGCCCCACACAAGAATGTTGCGTGTAGCACTTGTCACAATTCTAAAGTTTTTTTTTTTTTTCCGAATAGTGTTTAACGCCCGATTTTACTGAGTCACCACCGGCGGTGAACACTGGTGATGCATGAGATGAAATGATAAATTGGGAAAGGAGATTTTTTTAAGGAAGGTAGCATTCCAGGCCTAAGTTTAGGATACCTCCCCGGCATTTACCATTTATTAGGACTGAGGAAAACCTGGAAGAAACCTCAGTCAGGGAGGACAGTCCTGACGGGATTCGAAGCCCAGACCTTCCGCTCACGAGTTCGCGCCTTAACGACCTCGGCCACTCATGGCGGTACAATCCTAAAGTAATATTAAATCAAGTGTAGGTCAATCTTTTATGCCATTGCTCTATCCTCTAGCGTATTTAATAGCTCACATACACATGTTTTAATAAATATTGTTCACAAATTATTATAAATAATTAACACAATACTACAAATAAAGGGGATGAAATTAGGCGAAAGTGTTCCGTCCAAATTTTAACGTTGCTTACATTTTTTCCACCTATTAACTGTCATATTTTTATTCGCGTCACAGGTTTAAGAGTAAACGGCCACTTACAATGTGTACCAATACGTTTGAGATTATGGTGCAAAAAAAATGCTACGAAAAATTAATAAACGGACCTGCAGATGCTTCGTCCTATACAAAGATCGGAGTAGAACCCATCCATAAAAGGAAATCATGTTATTAAATACTTTTAATGGCAAGAATATACAGATATTTCATCCATCCTGTATATTAAACGCACGATGTTTTAAAAATCTAAGTCAGGGTCTTACTTAATTTGCTGGAGAGAAATTACAACCCTGTACAACATGAAAGTCTGTCAAGGTGGTATTGGTAATGCTGTTCAACAAGCACACTGCGCACCCCCCCCCCCCTTCTCCCTTTCTGCCTGTTACAGCACACGTTTGCGCCCAGCTGTGCCCTTGTTTGTTATGAAATTGTAAATAGAATAGAACAGGACTCCCTCCGCACACAATTTAATTTCCTGCCATTAACCCAATACTTGTCATTTCCTTCAAAGTCCAAGGTAATAATTTAATGTAGGGACCTTGTTTTACAGAGCAGGGAGGGGCTACACGTTCTGTTGATAACTTCACAAAGCCTTTCAGGTTTTGCTATTGCCGGAATCCTTAGTTCAAATGTTACAAGAGAACAAACGCTGCATCATATATTTTGCACCATTTGTTATTCTCCCCTTAACAACACCGTGATAAAGTACAGCCATTGATCTATGTGTATAAAGGTTAAACTTTATGGAATATGGAAGTATTTTATTAATTATTTTGCTATTACGCCTACATTTTATCATAATAATGAGAGTCCTAACGAGCAATATCCTTTCGCTACACACACACGTACACACAGTACTTACAACCGCGTCTGCATGGCATATTAGTGAGTTCTTTATTAAGTTTAAGGTTACCCTGTTCCACACAAGCACACCGTTTAAATGAATGTGTATCACAAAACAATTCTATTAACAAAAGCAAGGTCTTGCATTGTAAAAATGAACACAATTTGAATGTACGATCCTCTTGTCAAATCTCAAAGCTTGTTGCTATTATGTAATATATGACTTAATGATATTACTTTAAGCGATTAATCACTCGCAACAAAATACTATCACAGCTCCTATAGTCAATATTTACACGAATATTACAAAAAGTGTTTAAACAGCAAAGGGGTATTAGCAACAAGCTCTAAGCCCTGGTTAGTGGGGTAAGTAATAAAGCGAGTGCATAGAACAAACACACACTGGAACATTTTATCCATTTCTCAAAGGCAACTATAGTATTTCAACTGTTTTAATTTCATAAAACGTTAGGAAAATTTTTGCAATCCGTGCTTTGCTTAACGGGAATCAATTGTAACCGGTAATTAGGGGCGCGATCGCCCATAGCAGATATGCAGCGCACGCAGTTGCGATTTGGTGAATCGTTCTGTATGTAATCTCAAATACGGTCTGATCTTAAGAACAAGACGTAGGTATCAAAATGAACAGAGTATCAGTTTAACGGTGATGCAGATAAATGTGAAACTGACGGCTAAACTACGTTAAACAGTTATGGATTTCCTAAGCTCATATTGGGGCACTAAGTTAACAGCTGGTAGAAAATGAAGGATTATCACAAAAGGATTTTACAGTGAGATGAAGACATTGCATTTAAAGGAAGATGATCGGGTTGACTCGGACGATAGCAGTAGCAGGGACTCGATAATTCGGGAGGTCCCAGGTACTAATCCTGCGACCGACTAACCTGACTAAAGTTTTCCTTGGTTAAATGGTTTCAAACCATTTTAAAGAAGGGCAAATGCCGGGTTAGTATATCTCTGCCATGAATTATTATTCATCTCTACTGCATCTCTATGTGTGCATCTGTATTTGTCATGTCTTTGACGCATCCCTGACATAGGACCTCCCGTTTAGTGTGCATGTGTGCTCTGTTTCTACAAATAATTAACTCCCCAACTAGTGAGTAACCTAAGCATTAACTTTCAAGCCCCATGGACTGTAAGTATCGGAGGAAGGTGCAGTTGAAGGAGATGATTAGGATAGAAATTGGATTTAGTTGATTGAGCTGCAGGGGGTTTCAGACATGGAAGTGCAAACAGAGCGAAGGAGGATTACGAAAGGTGGTACATGCGGATGCCGGAGGGAGGGTTAGTAACATTTCCAGATTACTTTTTTTTTGTTGATGTTAAGACGCCGGTGGAGCTCCCACCCCCCGCTCCAAGGAGTTTGAACCCTTTGGAAGAGCTGCATACCACTCACCGATAACCCACGTCGTCTACCCTTGCGATTCTGAAATAATAAAAAAGGAAATAAAATGAGGAACAGGAAAGTTCATGGAAAAATAAATTTCCATTCGCCTACGCGAGAGAAACCAGGACGACCTGCCTCAAGGGATTTGAGAGTCCCGAGCGTTACCACCCGAGTTATCCCTATTAATGAAAGAATATAAAAGACGAACAGCTAAGCGGAAATAGGCACAGGAGTATCTAAATCAGGTTACTGAAATTATACCTTGAAATTTCCATACCTTTTTTTTTTTTAACCTTCGATATTTTATTTTTAGTTTTTTTCATAAGTATAAACTTAATAATTATAGGCAGTACAACAAAGGATTATGATTCACCCGCTATTGCTTAATTGAATCTTTGATAAATTGATTTAAATAATAAACAATCCTCAAATAAAATTTCTGAGATCTTTATCAGGGGTTTATTTTACTCAGGTTAAAAATAAAGATGTAATCTATTTAATCTAAAGAAAGTTTATTAATTATTCCCAAATATTATTCGGACTGCACGAAGAGCATTCTTGAGAGGCCAGGGGACAGATCATTATGACGATCTATTTTTGAACCTTTTTAAGTTTTGCAGAATGCTCTTTCCAATGAATAGTTTATTAATAATTATAGCTGTAAAAGGGATATTATAGTAAAGGTTACTTTCATTTAAGCTTATATTTTCGTGCTTGTGTCAATTTATATATTGAAATTACATTTAATGTTCATTCAAATACTGAAATTGATCTGCAAAAACTCTTGGAAACTAAGATCACTAAATACTGTTTCAAAACCAACGTGGAAAGTTCATAATTTAAGTCAGACCACGTAACATGTGCTAGGTTACACAGAACAGCAAATACAGTCGTTATATGCCGCTGCAAAGGCATGAACAAGATCAAACTAAATCAGCAGAACCACAATCTTCCATTCATGAGAATATAAAAGTCATCCGTGATACATTTTAATTTTGCACACAAGAGACCCCAACCTCGCCAAAAGCTGTTATGTAAGCTTTGAACATATGGACTGTTAATGCATGTAGATTTCATCGACACTAATCCCTCATAAAAAGTAGCTTTTATGAACCTGCACTACAAGTATTAGCTATATTAATAACAAGTTAATTTTTTACACCACCACTCCGGTTCTTGCTCCTTGCTACGGCAGAATAAACACGCCTCTAGCTTGATCACGGTAATTTGCGCTGTTGAATGCGAAAATAATCTACTTATTATTCTAAAGGACAACAGTGGGAACACTTTAGTTCATATACCTTATTATTAAAGTAAGAAGGAAGAACTGCGTCTCTAAATAAACCATATAGCTCGAATGAAAATAAATGCAAGTCTATGGAGATGATGAAAGGCGAATAAACGCGATTATAGTAGAGTGGAAATACGATTTTTTTTAAGACAACCACTGTATTATATTCTACACTTGAAACTGGGCGGCAACAGCCTCAAAGGCCGCCCTAAAGAGTCCAGGGCAATACACCATCAAGAATTTGGACAAGTGTTCACCAAACCGCCGGAAACGTTTTGAAAAAATAATAGTACGAATGTGATGAAGAAGGAAGTTTGGAATGGAAGGATTTGGGTAGAACGAAACTGCCTAAAAGAGAGAGCCACTACAAAACCTTCGAAAAGCCTGACTTTGCCCAGCACAAACGCCACTCTGTTACCACAGGAAACCTAGTACTGCAACTTAACTAAGGTGTCAGAAAGACTACAACCATGTGTGGTGGCTTTTATCTTCTGAAAATAGGCAATATAATTGTTTAACCAAATAACTAACATAACCATCATATTGTGAGGAGCTAAACAATTGAGTTTTTGTTTGGCAGTATATTTGTCATTGTTTCAAATTATCAGTAAAACTTAATGTGTTGCTATGAGGATATTGCATGATTTGGGGAAGTTATACCAAACGTTTGTAAACAGAAGTTTTGCACCCTAGCCTCTGGTTTAGCCCATGCTTTACTGTTAGGCTACCATTGTTAATGTCAAACAACATCCCCTTTGGTTAGTCCACTTCCGTTACAGAAATGCTGTAGAACCTTCTAGAAGCTTTTGTGACGTAAATTATCATATTCGTTTGGAATATTCTAAGATTAAGCCGGATGTTGAAAGGGTATAAAACAAGGGTGGCTCAGCGAAAATGGCCAGATGTAGCGTTGTCAGCCTGGACCCTTACCGGTCTGAGCCCGGACCGGACGTTGTACTTTGGTCACTCTTCGACTTAACTCAGTCACCATCTATCTAAAGTCCGGGTTGGCATGTTCTCTGTTCTCTCTTTAACTAACAAACTCAATTATGCATCATGTGCTCTACCTTTGAAGCTCCTTGCCTCTTCCTATGTCCGACTAGGGTCGTGATATTATTACTGGACGCGCCGACTCTTGTGTTCAATCCCGCTTTCTTTACTAGTTGTGGCAATATAATTAATTAATAATTTACAACAGTAGTTCTGTAAATGCTTTGAATTGAACTTTGCTCCTAAATACTCAAATGTTCCTATCTCCATTTTGTTTGATATTTTCTCAACTACCATATGTATTTGCATGCTTCCAAGATGTTTAATCGATCTGTCTAAAACATCTAACAAACAAAATGTACAATTTCATCCCTTCATGCCCGTTCTGCGCAACAGCGTGTTCGTTATTTAACTATTGATAAAGCTAGTATAATACGCGTGCTATTGTGTGAGAGTCGATCCCACAATCTCTTTGTACATTGGGCTACCGAGGATGTAAGCAAAGATGGCAGCACAAAAAATGCCTGTACGGTACATTGTTTTCCGAGGATGTAAGCAAACGTGGCGAGATGTAAAGCACTTTTAAGGTGAATTATTATTAGTCCCAAATCACATTCCTACGATACGTCCATATGTATTTGCATGCTTCCAAGATGTTTAATTGATCTGTCTAAAATATCTAACAAATAAAATGTAAAATTTCATCCCTTCATGCCCGTTCTGCGCAACAGCGTGTTCGTTATTTAACTATTGATAAAGCTAGTATAATATGCGTGCTACTGTGTGAGAGTCGATCCCACAATCTCTTTGTACATTGGGCTACCGAGGATGTAAGCAAAGATGATAGCACAAGAAATGCTTATACGATATATTGTTTTCCGAGGATGTAAGCAAACGTGGCGAGATGTAAAGCACTTTTAAGGTGATTTATTATAGCCCTAAATCACATTCCTACGATACGTCCACGGTCAATTCTGATGTATAAGGCATGGTGTTTTCCAAATGTTATAGTTTATTTAAATGTTACTGAAGACATACAGAAACAAGCTGAATTATACGATACCATAATAATAATAATAATAATAATAATAATAACAACAACAACAACAACAACAATAATAATAATAATAATAATAATAATAATAATAATAATAATAATATGGTTTGTGTGGAAGGCCTTCCATATATCACATGTCCTTTGTTTCCCGAGTGAAGACCTCGTAACACCATTATATTTCAAATCGATAGCGACTTTCTGCATGAGATAGTTCTGTGCAACACAAAAGTCTCTTGACAAATGGGGAAAGGCAGCTCTATTTTAAAATAATCATAAGGTCAGATATAATACAATGAGTAGGCCATGAAAACAAAAGAGTTTCCTTCAAAGTTATGAGATGTTGTTGAATGATATTAGGGTTGAACAACAACTTGAATATTGCTCAACGGGGACAAGCACAGCTCAACAAGAAAAGCCACAGACGAATTTCACCGTCGTCATTCTAATATTCGTAAAACATCACAATAAACTGAATCGAATTTAATGTAAACATGTAAGGTAATAAATATGAGATGAAGTGATTGTCCAAAATGTGTTACTGATAAACATCAGCCCTAGAAGACTAGCACGCTATATATCTAGACAGAGTGAGATCTGTAGGGAATGGGTTCGCAGAATATTGAAAGCAACTCGTTTTCACCCCTACAAGCACAGTGTAGATACACAATGCAAGAAACAAGCCGGCAGAAGAGGGTGGCATATTGTAACTAGATAACACAGCATTTGCAAAATAACCAATCATTCCTTCAGCAACTAATACCTATTTCACCTTGATGGGTATACTCACATATTAAATACCGACATTGGTCAACAGAAACCCAAGATGGATGAGTGAAAACAACCCTGGAGCTTAAAAAATTATGGAGTGCTGTGAAACATGAAGCTGTCCCTGGCTCCCCACCAATTACAGAGTAAGTGAGATAATTAGAATTTGCATTTATATCAACGATTCTCTGACTTCTTACATGTATGCTGTGTTTTCTGTATATAGGAAACTTCGATGACAAAATTCACATATGTAGAATTAAGACATGTTTAAGACTGAACTAATGACTATAATGTGTAATTTTAGTTATATATAGTTATATTTAGTTATATAATTTTAGTTATATTTCAGAAATAACATGTAATATCAGAGCAAAGTAAGGAAAAACGCACGTCTTTCTCTGAAGAGTAAGATTTGGCAAAAGTCACACATTAGAAACTAATTCCTTCAGGAATGCGGCGTGCAAGGCATGGAAACCAGCTATTTTCGTTAGGGTACGCGACACAGGTGTGCATTTGCAACCCATTGACATAACGTGTAAAATTTGTTTGACGTGAGCTGATTGACGAATAGCGTAACGTGTACTCTGCCAAAATTCGTCCAGCAAATAGAAATGGATTTCGATTACGTGAGCATTGATCTATGAGCACGGTGAAAACAAAATTGGCGGGAATATTTCGCGTCGCTTTTAGGGGAAAGCGTAAAATTTTCTAGAGTATATAAGAAATAGCTTTTTGCCTCAAAAAGGGGCAATCTCAAAATTCTCCGGGCCAAGATTGTGCTGCTGCGTTGTCCGGGCTGTTAGAGTAGGAACGTCCGAAGTACAATATACGGCATCAACAAGGCTCGACAGTCAATCAACGCCGAGTTACATATAGCACCATTGTGCTGCATTAAATACCATTGAAGTAGCACTTTCCTCATATTAGGCATCGTTTGGGTGAATCCAACCAAATTTAAGTGTTTGCCAAGTTTACCTTGCCAGTGATAGGCGTGAAACGTGAGTTAATCTGATTATTCATGTTTGGGAGAATAAACAACATCAGTAACTAAATCACGAGGCGTTATTTATCGGCGAATTGCATATCAAATGCCCATTCACTCAGCCCTTACAGCTGCCAAAAATCACAGAAAGCCAGAGGGAGGGAGAGAGAGGGAGAGAGAGAGAGAGAGTCCCATGGAAGCAGAGTTGGTGGTCTGCAACATCCATCGCAAAATCTGCGATCGGCGAGCTTAAATTAATTCACCCAGCTACCATGCAGCCCAATTCCCATCCCCCACCAACAATCTGATTACACACATTGGGCGACAAAGTTGTGGGACCATATTTTTTGGTAGTAAATCAGTGAATTGTTGGATAGTAATGTAATGAAATTGCTGGATTATATGCTACTGAATAAATAATGAAAATGTGGTTTAAGAAAGATAGAGCCACAGCACATTATGCTCATTCTTCGCCGGAAATTAAAGAGGATGTGTAGTGTGCAATGAACTGTAAGAGATGTAACTCAGCTAGGGCTCCCTTATCAGTAGATTTCACTCTCCTTGATTCTTTTTTTGTTGAGGGGGTATGTTAAACAACAAATTTTCCAGACAGACCCAGAATTCCTGAGATCACCCATGTTATTCAGCATATTCCACCCAACAACACTTTTACATGTAAGGGAAAAATGTCAAGATCTAGTGACACATTGTCTTCAAAATTATAAGAAGTCATTTTGAACATTTGCGACAGGGTCAAAACAGTTTTAACATGAAAACATGTTTAAAGCCAGCCTTGTTTTCTTTGGAGTACTAAAATTTAATGAAATAAACAAATAATGCAATAAAGTTCATTGCGATTAATATATTAAAAAGTAATTATTAGAAGTTCTGCGCAAAACGAAAGATCATTAAGGCGCGGACTTGTGAGCGGGAGGTATCGATTCCCACCAGGACCGTCCTTCCCGAGGTTTTTTCCAGGTTTTCCTCAGTCCTCATAAATGCAAATGCCGGGTAGGTACCAGAACTTAGGCCTGTAACGCTTCTCTCCTTTTTTATTTAAAAAAAAACACTCCTTTTCCAATTTATCATATCATTTCAAGTATCAGTGTCCACCGCCTGTGGTGCCTCAATAGTAAAAACGGTCATTAAACACTAAAGAAAAAACAGAAAATATGCATTATGTCAATGTTTATTGTTTATGAGGAGCAAAGGAAAGCTGTCTTATTCATGGGTGAGCCGAGGTTCAGCCTAAGTTCGCTTGATGACAGGAAAAGAGTGCGGAGGAGGATTGAGGAAAAGATATGCCCCTTGGACCTTCTCATCGACGATGGCTTTCATGGGAGATTCCGTTATGATGTGGACTGGTATAAGTGTGAAAGCCAAGAGAGAGATGGCTTTTGTGGAGAAACTGGTGCATTGAGAAAATTCTTCAAGACTATGTTAACTCCTATGCTCCATATGTTGGCAACGATTTCCGCTTCATGCATACATAACAAAACCCTCCACATGCTCACACTGTGATACAGTACTTGATATAGGAGATATAGGCGCTAGTTTAGCCAGCGTGAAACCCTGACCTCAAACCCATTGAGCATGTTTGGGACATGATGGGGAAGAATATTCGTCGATGTATTTCTGAGAGTCTCAACGAACTTCGGGAGGCTTTGCATGAGCAAAGGGAGGCTATACCACAAGAAAACACAAGGACCTTGATCCACAGCATGCCCTTAAGGTGTTACAAGCTGTGATGCAAGCCAAGAGAGGAATCCCCCGCTTCTGAGAGTGTCACTGAGTGTTCAAAGGCGTGTCGTCGTTTTACCAATGCAGGTGTGTTACCTTGTGTTACTCTACAGATAAAAATGAGATCATTATGAAATGTGATTAACCTGCATTCGTGTTCATGCTCATACAATAAAGGAAAGTAATTACTCAAAATGATATTCGAATATATAAGAGCGGTTGCAAAATATCTGGTAAAGTGTTTAATGTTAAATAATGAATAGAATTATAATAACGCACATATAATAATAGGTAAAATTAAAAATATTTACAAAAAAGTAAGTGCTTGTTTTTGCTTATTTGTGCCTCTCAGTGTATTAACTACCTTGCTTTATCTGATGGTTGGAACTTCAATAGCGATGAATCTTTGTTCAGATCATGTTCAAACTTGACGAGCCGACTCCGTCATATAGCATTTTCTAAATCGTAACACACTTCTCAGTCGCTTAGCCAACTGACCATAAAAGCAAATGCGGTCCATTCTTGTACGGTTCACTCAGTACATCAAGTAATCATACGGTACTCAGCTGGGATACTCACACCGTCCTAAGCATCAAGTATAAAAATAAGTACAGGTACCTAATTATAATTGAAGTTCATATTAAATAAATGCAGTACAAAATGTAGCTCAAATGCGCGTTTGTTTGATCAACTAACCATAAATGTGCATAACTGGTAAATACACGACATATTAATTCGCGTTTAACATCCGCCACATCTCCAAAATTGCAACATACCATCATATGATGCTGAAGGATAGCTTATGTAGGTTATGTGTCTGGCTCCAATAATCCAATCGTATCGAACTGACAGGAGTGCACTCGCAATCTGGTTATCACTTTCACAATTAGCTTGTATAGCTGGCCCTCCAAACGGTCTTCCCGCTGAGTACCACTTTCTATTTGGCATGCGTCCATCCCATTTACATGTTTGGCAATATTACTGTAGTACATATAGGATTAAGAGCTTCTGTTGGTGTTAATGCTAATATCTGCAACAAATTTGAGCTCAACAAGGGACTCTGTTTTCCATATTTTAATACAGATTCTTGATCTTACAAAGATCGATCTAAGGCAATACCTATGCTATTTTGTTGCATATTAATCAACTCAGGAGAATACAACTAGCTTATATCCGAATAATTACATATCTATGTGCATACTAAAGTGTATTTTTAATTTAAGGGACAAGTTACTGAAGATGTTTTGTTTTATATTAGATATTACACTCTGAAACATTTAAAAAACAAATACATGAATTTATTCAAATTTTCACCGTGTACTTTTGTACAGAGTGAACCAACAGATGGATAAATAAAATGAAATAAATATTATTCTGTTAATTACCTATAATATACTGAAATGTCTAACCGATGTGCAGAAAGTTTATACAGATCCTCTTATTATCTAGCAAACAAATCCACCCTACCTTAAAATTTGGATAATACCTCTTTTCCTAATTTTTTTTTTCTCAAGACACATTTTAAAAATAGTACAGCATAAAAGGTACATTTTTATGTACAGCCTTTTCCCTACTCCAATTAAAGTTTTAAAATTCTTATTACAGAATAAGACTATAGTTGAACAATGAAAAATGTTATGTAAAAATTAACACCTGTTTCTTTCCAGTATATCTTTTTTCTCTAACATATTTAAAAACCTACCTTCATAACAATAGTCTTAATTCTTAATGAGCTTCACAAAAACACCCAAAAAGGCAATCATTACAGAAAAAGGGGTATAAGAATGTGCTTTTCTTTTTGTTTCATTATTTTAAATAGCTCCCTCACAGACTTTTTAAAAACTGGTCTATGTATTGTATTAATAAAACGCTTATCGTTTATTGTACACATACAATTTTGAAGAAAATGCCATTAATAGCTTCTGAGATATTTGAAAACGTAATATCTTATGTAAAAAACCGATAAGTCATGATACCCTTGTTCCTTTGAAACATTTACATACGAAGATATTTTTCTTTAGGAGGAAAAAATAAATAAAAAGTAAATAAATTCAGGAAAATAATATACTTGTGGCAAGATATATACATTTTTCTTTGTAGGTAAATGGCCCAAAAGTATACGTCTGAGGCATTTCTTTAAAAACAGACAAATAAATTCAATTATATTTGCGACAAGACAATCTTCCTTGGTCTAGTGTTCAGCGTCGCTGGCTGCGTTCGGGATGTCCCGGGTTCGATCCCTGGTATCTGCTTAGAAAGGTTTTGAGCTTGGGAGGTCCGGAACGAAGTTTACCCAGCCTTGTGACAATAACTGGCGATCTCCGTGATAGAGGCGACGTCCTTCGAATTCGGAAACAGCGTGATAGGTGACCGCCTATGTGTCGGTATACTGTTCATATACCTCCCTGCAATACTGCCCTCTATGATGTTGCAAGACAGACGCAGAGGTCACAGCAGTCGCTGCGGCGGGTTATCGCGCCAAGAGTGGAAGGATATTTTCCACAAATTCATGAACATGTGACATTATTACAGCTTATGTTGTGCTCAAAACCGACCTGGTCATGAATCTTTAATATTTTGGAGCTTCCTTCACTGTCTTTGGCATTTTCGCCATTTGGGGGAAACTTTTTATTTAAGCACCGACACGCTAATAATCTTCGATTAGTGCACCTGGCCTTTTATTTTTATTTATAGTATTCACTTTGTGAAGATTTCCTATTCTGCACTTCAGTTTTTTGATAGTATTCTAATTGGATTGTGCAATAGCATAAACTGCAGCAATTTTAACATCTGGATGACCTTAGTATTGTTCTGGGGCATTTTTTTAAATGAACGGATAGATTTTTTTTTTTTTTCCTGATTTTGTGTTATACGGATGCAACTGATAAAATACATTACAACTTCATCTCATTTTCATAATCTTATGTACTACGAGAAATACCTATATTTAGAAAAGTGCGTCGACCATTTTATTATAATTTTTTAATTAAAATTCATTCACAATAATTCTGAACATATGTTGTGGGCAATGAAAGTTTACAAGCTTCTTTTCCATTTTTGCGAAAAACAAATGAGCAGAATTGCATGTTACGCAGTAAAACAATTTAAGAAATACCGTTCCATTATATGAAACACTTCATCATTGAGTAAAAGCTTTACAATCATAAAAAAGAAAGAAAGAAAGAACGAAAGACGGAATGAAAAAGAAAGATTTTTTTTTTTTATTTATTTATGGGCGCTCTTTAACATCTCAGGTCATCAGAGTCCCATTCAACTCAGGGCGTGAAAGGGCCGACAAATTTTGCTTTCAGGCTTGAGGTTCTTTTTCGTGGCGTAAATGTACGACACGGGACCCACGGCTTTACTTCCCTTACGAAGGAAGCCATACTTATGATTTTTACGCCCGAAAAAATCCATCGGTCCTGGCCGGGTTCGAACCCGCGTTCTTGGGTATAGGAGGCAAGTATGGTAACCACTACACCACCAGGACCGACGGAAAGAAGAAGAAAAAACAGAAGCCACCTCTTTGGCAGTGGAATAGTAGCAAATCTATCAATAGCTAATGCGGTCAATTCTTCAATACAGAGCACTATCAACTTGGTGTTCGCCTCTTAGTTACAAGAACTATCAGTACACCTCTGTGTAACCTAAACACAGAAGCCACATAAAGGCCGCACGGTCCGCTAAAGACTTTAACGATTGTCCGATTCAACGGTGAAGGCATATTTGATATTTTAAGAGGACAAGTCAACAAAGAGCGAGTCCATTTATAATTTCTTTTTAATTGCACACAGCGAAGAAACATTGTGATGAAAACAGATCAGCCCTGATTGATGGACATGAACAGAAGTTCGCTCCCGGATGGATCTGTACACGGGAAGAGCAAACTACGTCGCCAGTCGCTTACAAATAATTGGGAGTTGATTCGTGAAAGCAATATGCTGAGTGGTGAAGATCACGAATAACAACTGACGGACCTGCACATATGTTACACATTTTCGATTTTGCATGATCACTTGAACATGAGACGCGTATGTGCAAAGTGGGTCCCAAGATTACCAAATCCTGAACAGAATATGGTTCGAGTGGAAGTGTGTAGGGAACTTCGAATGTGACCCCCATCCTCCATACTCCCCAGACTTAGCCCCCTATGATTTTCATCTCTTTTCTAGTCTGCAAAAGGAGCTAAGGGGGAGCGCTTTGGTACTTCCAAGGCCGTCGTGAAAAAGATTGAGGTTTTGAATAAGAAGTCAAAAGATGGCTTCCAGCACGTGTTCCAGGACTGGCAGACGCGTTGGGAGAATACTTTGAAAAAGACCACACCAGTCTGGACCGAGCCAAGTGTATTCCAAGCGTTAAAAAAAACGGTTTTTTTCACTAACACTCTTACTATACATGTAAATCATATAAGCATTGCTCTTTCAATACTGTAAGCCATTATAGAAGCCGTTTTAAATTAAAGAACGATTTCATTTACGATAATTTCAAAGTAGATTATCACTGGTACACAGAATGTTTCTCAAGAGATATGGTCTCATTTTCTCCAAGTAAGCCACGGCCAAAAGGTGATAAAAAATCCAACTGTAAAGGAGGACTCATCAGCAAAAATGAAGAGATTTAAAATTACTAAAACAATGATTTGAATTATTAAACTTGCTCCTGTGTTATCACATAACCTGAGAAGGAAAAAGGAAACCCATATGTTTATATTTCAGATTTTCAGAATTTTATTTTCTTCCAAATAGCTACAGTGTTATACCAATACGAAATAAAACCTGCACGCATCTTGACAGTCACATTTAAAGAATGGTTAAAATTGCACATATATCTTATCTACAATTAATTTAGATGTATAATTTTCTCATAAAATGGTTCTTCTAAGCTTCTAGAAATTTGGGGCGCCTAATAATTGCATTGTTCGCTATCATTTGGTACTATTTGAATAGTACACATATCAACTTCATTTCTATTGGCATTTTACACAAATGTTATGAGCTTTATAATTTTTTCTTTGTGGGAGTGAACTGCAAAAAAGTCAACCATACTGTAACACATTCCTCCAACATCGCTCTGAATTTTATAGCGTTAGTCTAATAGTTTCTTTAAAAAAGTACCTAAAGTACAACAAAAAATAGTTAAAAAGACTTCTAAAAGTGGTAGAATGCATAAAAAATATACCTCTATTGCATTAATTTACATTTTTTGTCAATAATGTAACAAGAAAACCTCAGTCGAGAAGATCTGCGAGGCTGTCTGAGTATAAAACAGAGAAAGTGTTTCAATCCTGCTGTTATGATATATGCTCAACATATAATGATGATGTAACGCCCACCAACTTGTTTATACCGACATAGGAGTCCCGCACAATGGCAGTCAGGCAGTAGGAGTGTGTTCTATTTTCTAAGCGCACGCCTATAGGTGATGAAGGAGCAATTGGCGGGATGAGTGGCAAGAGAAACTGAAGTACCCGGAAAAACAGCTCAGATACGATACTTTTTACTTTTAACCGCTGGAATCAAAACCCGTATGCCTGTCCATTTAAAATAACTGAAAGTATGCCATCTTAATCTTCGGACGATTTCTGTTCTTTCTTTTTAATTCGGCGATTATTTGGAGGCGAAAGCAATTCCTTCAAGCTTAAAAATCTCTGGCATTCCCTTTTTCTGTTTCAGAAAATCTGGGTCCGTTGACTCATCTGGAAGTGCGTTTCTTTCCTTCCTAGTCTCCACAGTACAAAATTTACAAGCGATAATGCATCACCCTGAAGACTGGAATAATCAGCACAGATGTTAACGCCTCTGAGCCACGAGGTAGCCGCCTTTCCCTGCATTGAACTTACCGTTTAAATATCGCTCTTTTGGCACGATGCTGTCTTCTGGAGCAAGGTAAAAATTGTTGCGGCAAGGCGGGGGAACAAAGTTGGCAACGGACAGACTTCGTGACGTCAGAGGGTACACTGACCCTCGGACTTGCTCCTTCCTCTTCAGATGGAGTAAATCTTGCTTGGCCGACTTGAGAGAGACTGCATCTCTAAACTGCCTAATCACTCATCGGCCCTGAAGATTTTAAAACTTTAGCGGTAAGCTAAATTGAGACTATTATTCTCATATGGAGGCTTAAAATTATGACAAGTAAGAGGGTCTGAGATTCCCGAAAGTTCAGACCCTATAGTGGTATTTATTAGGACTATTCCTCGAATAAAATAAGAATCCAAATATAATTCCCCTAAACTTGGTTTACGAAATTGTATATTTCTATTATGAAGCTTAACCTTTTCAAGCCATCTTGCAACAAACGAATGTCGATTATCAGTAATGCCAATAGAAAAGAGCCAAATACGGTTTAGCAGACTTTTTTAATTAGTGCTTAACACCCGTTTTACTACTGAAGCACCACAGGCGATGGACACTGATAATACATGAAATGAAATGATATATTGGGAAAGTTTTTTTTTTTTTTGTGTGTGTTAAAGGAAGGAAGTGTTTCAGGCCTAAGTTTAGGGTACCTCCCCGGCATTTGCCCTTTATGAGGACTGAGGAAAACCTGGAAAAAACCCTCAATCAGGGAGGACAATCTTGTTGGATTCGAACCCCAGACCTTACGCTCGCGAGTCCGCGCCTTAACGACCTCGGCCACTAGTGGCGGTGGTTTAGCAGTAATTTCATGAATAGAATAATAATTTAAGCCCTATATATTTGAAATTCGCGCATAGAATATTAACAATTGTGTAAAATGTTCTATTTACTTATGAATATCTGCCTATTTAGAAACAGTGAAACTGAAATATACGAAAATCCACTATCACAATCGCTACTGTTCAATTTACTAATACTAGTAGAAAAAAAAAACAACAGTAATTACATTTTAATCATTCTGATCAACGTGTTTATTAAAATGTGTCGTTGCTTAGGCATGTATTGTTACATAATTTTCAAAATAATTTCAAACCTTTAGTTGAATTGGCAAAAACAAATGTTTGAGCGAATATACAATAAGATAGGTAAATGTGCCGTTTACTAGCAAAAGTGGCCAGTGATGTGTGCTGTCAGAAATCATAGTGGGGGTATAGAATTGACAACACTGACCAGAAGACAAATGCACTTCGTGTGGTAAAGGGATATTGTAAAACTATACGATAAATTTACTGCGAGATCGGACTGCGATTGATCAAAAATCAAACTTTGTTTAATTTTGTGTCAATTTTATCACGTCACATTAGTGAAATAGTAATACAAAAATAAAGTACAAATTTGCAAATCGCCATGGATTTCCCTCTGCAAATGAACAATATTTAACTGCTAATAGGCATACATTCTTCTATCTACACACATAAATCTCTCAGTACTTACGGCTCCATAAATTCCCGATTATGGAAATCGTTATCCCAGTTTCCAAAGCAAGTGCTAAATTCTTTGTTCAAATATTGCAATATTTATTATTTATTTAAATGTAATCAGGTATATATATACATATATATATATATATATATAGAAACAGTAATACTTCAGAATAAACAGAAGAACAATAGATGCAAAATGTTAATTTTTAGACAAATAGTTGAAAAAACGATCAAAATTTATGTTTTGTCCACTCGAAAAAAACCTTTTGGTTGGATCCGAATAGGTACAGTAGAACTTTAAAATCAAAACTTAAGTTCTAAGAGAAATGCTAAACTTAACACAAAATATGATCAAAGATACATGCACTAAAATATGTTATATGTAAACGAAGAAGGTATAGATGATGAGGAGGAGAAGAGCGTAAAGAAGAAGGTATTAAAATTGTGATTATATTGTGCTATGCAGTAATGACTGAGAATGAGAACGATATTCCAAGATTGCTTCATATGTTTATAATAACATGACCGTTTACACACACAAACAACTGAACACGTTATTATTGTGAAATATTTAAAAGTAAATTATCCAGCTATCAAAAAATCGTGGAAGTAAGAGACCAGGTGTTAAGTTATCCAGAATTTCATGCTCGTGAAGACATATGGAGGAAAAAAATCATAATAAATAATTAAAACTATAATACAGTGATAAAGGCTAGTCAAAACAAATGATGCAGAAACAAGAGTGGGACAAGAAAAATCCAGGTAAAAAGAAATATGTGAGGCAACGGTGTGGCAGATTAGAGGTACGAAGTTTGTAAATATAACGACGAGATAGAAAAATGCTCAGAGTAGTTAAAATAACAGTGAACCAAATATCAAGAGGCATTAGAAATGTGGGAAAAGATGGAAAGTAACTTTGTGTCCCCCTTAATCACTGCTCCCTTCCGGAGGTGCCTGTCACAAACGGCCAGCCCTTGGGTAATACCGAAATACCCTCCTTTGTTCTGAACAATCCAATCCAACTGAACAGCTAAGTATAAGTAATAGTTTACATCTCGAATGCTTAGGACTTTCGGCTGTAAGGGCTCAATTTCCCAAACTGCACTCTCAATGTGGAACATGGTAAGCTAATATATCGTACTTTTTCTGAGATATGGTTGACATTACTCGTCGTTTTCTTTTTCAATTTAACATTTATGTTTTATTCGACAGGCACTTGGGTTCTGAATTTTATACATAGCACTCTCAACTGATGTGAAATGAGATAGACTGCATTATCCTACTATTTGAAATGACCCTCATTTAACATACTTTTATAACATAATTATATTAGAACTAGTTTTTCCTATATACCAGTGTATTCATCTGATGGAGGTATAAGACGCAGTGATCGTCGCGGTAAAGCTCAGGCCCACTTGGAGCTGTAAAAAGGCTTCACAGAGAGAGTATTTCCTATAAATAAACATTCGCCACTTTGGTTTTTATAAGTAAAGCGTATTTAGATAAACAGGCTGATCCGTTTGGGTATGGATAATATTATATGTAATTATACAAGCTAATTTAATAGTAGAAGACATTTATTGTTGGTAATATTTTGCTTAAAAGATGTAAGTTCCATGGCAAGAATGAAAATCAACAGCGAACGGAGTGCATTCTTGGTATGCTGAATTTGAGAGTACTAAACAAGTTCAGAGAGAATTCGACGTAAGTATGGTATCAGAAATGGCCTAAATGCGATTCCATAATGTTATGCCATCGAACGGTTATGTGGTATGGTATGGTGGACACGTTAAAAATGCAGGAGGTCACAGGCGAAACCCAGTACGAGAAGCAACTGCTGAAACAATGCCAAGGAGCCCTTACAGATTGAAGATGATGACGTTGGACTTATGATAAAGCCACAGTTTATTCACAGATATACAGGAACATTGGTGATATGAAATTAAAAAGTATTTAAACCTTCCAAATAATCATATCTCTGATGCTACAACGAATAGGGGCTGATTGCATCGCCGTTATGAGAGTTGCCGAATGCGCAATTGAAGCCATGTAGCTTTCTGAGAAATCTCCCATCTTTGAATGTTATATACACCAAGTTTAGTAGTGAATGTTTTACTGTGTTTTCATTTTATCCATACCCAAATGTATCATCCTTTATAACTGACAGATCATTTTAAGAGGAGACGATAAAGTTGTCTGTAGACATTATTAAATCACTACTTAAAGACTGTAATCATTATCAAACTTGGATTATAGAAATAAATGAAGCTTACGGATTTACTTTTGTCTGTATGTCGTTATTTAGTTCTCTGGATAAGATGAGGATAGAACCCATGAACTACCTAAGAAAAACGAATTATAGATTAAAGTGAAATTGGATTATGTCCAGTTTTGATTACATAGCGTGTAAGCGAACAATGCTATTGAGTTGAGTCTCGTGATATAATTAAGACTTCGTATTTTATAAACCTCAGCCATCGGTCCAATAAACCACTCGTTTCTAAGTGGAACGAGGCATACATCTTTCATGTTCTCCTGCAGGAAGTCATTTATCTGTATTTTGTGTATTTTTAACCTAGCGCTAGTGGATAAAAGTTACATTCTCAGCCCATTAACTTAACTGAACAGCACTTTTCGCGATATCGGTCGTTGTGTAACGCCCCATTTTCTATAATTATTACGGTTAAACTTATAGCGCTGTCATTTTGATTTATATTATAACGCTTTCTTTATGCATTATTCAGCGCTTGAGTTGCTCAAGATCCTTCATGTTTGCTTTGACTGGTTCATTAATTCTGACTTAAGGTTAGTTGTACAGATTTAGGTCTAGGTTTACTCTGGGATAGATTTTATATGACATTTTTTCTTTGCCTTAATTTATGCACGAAACCCCCCCCCCTCCATACCCACACAATATGAAAACACAGAATACTCGTTTCTGCGAAAAAGAAAATCTTCCACAGAATTTAGTGCGTGTGTTATTTGTTTTGGATCTAGTTAATTTATGCATTAAGTCAATGAACCGCCAGATATGATACAGAATGCGTCAAAATATGTTCACAGACAGCATTTAGGCAATGTAAACGCAGGAAGGCACGCTTTGAATCACTGCAATTCACAGACTAGCCTAAATCTTGAGCTACAAATCATCCCAGTTCAGTCTAGAGCTATTAACCAATCACTGCCAATCACTGAGAGATATACTTATGTCAGCATAAAATAACTCATCTTTGTCGTCGTATTTATGAAGGGATAAAAAACTGCTAACGTTGGGAGATGTTTGAATAGATTAAAATGATTAAAATTACTAAGTCGTCAAAATCAACAGCATTAGTATGAGATAACCGTTTTACGTTAATCCAGACAAAACATCCGAGAATATGGCGACCAGGGACGAGAAGTAATGAAATTTCTGTGCATTTTTCTTTCTTTCACCCAATAGTGCGCCTATTCATTCTGTTTGGATACATTGACGAAATGTAGAATAATCAACGATAAATGTTTCCATCATTTTGTGTGAAACTAATTCCCAAACTATTTGAATTTCTATGAATTTATGCAAAAACTAAAAAGAAATTATTTATTATAATCAAGTTTCTTTTTATTTTTCCGGTCAGACTGATGAGAATTTGATTTCTGTAATGGAAAATATATCTTATGTATTTATAGCTACCTCAGTTCTCGTTTACCTACTGAAATGTCGAACTCCCCATCATGCTACAAGTAGCGCTAATTACGTAATGTCTCCTTGAAATGTACTGAAAATGCTACAAGATGACTATCTTGTTAACATGGTCTGTGTCTATACAGACCGCACTTGTTAAATGTAATAGGTAGTTCAGGAATGAATGGGGAACTTTTATTATTAGTTTTCATTAACATAAAATTAAAAAGTGGTATTTTATTAACAAGTTTACGCCGAGGGCAGGGCTTTAAATATAATTTATTTGCACAGCTTAAACTCTGGCTTGTCGGTCCTGGTGGTGTAGTGGTAACCATATTTGCCTCCCAAACTAAAGATGGCGGGTTGGAATCCGGTCAGGATCGACGGATTTTTTCGGGGTAAAAATCTAAAAATCTCTTCCTTCGGAAGAGAAGTAAAGTCGTGGGTCCCGTATCGTACATTTGAGGCACGAAAAAGAACCCCAAGCCTGAAAAAAGAGGCCTCTGAGCAAAATTTGTCGGCCGTTTCACGCTCTGAATTGAATGGGACGCTGATGACCTGAGATGTTAAAGAGCGTCCATAAATAAACCAAATAAAAAAAAAAAAAAACTCTGGCAGTAAGTACAGTCGAATACACAGTTTAACGTTAGCTCGAACAATTTTTTAAAGAACATATCTTTTTTAATGGTGTTTCACTCCCGTTTTTTACTACTGAGGCACCACAGGCGATGGACATTAATGATACATGAGATGAAATGATATATTGGGAAAGGATTTTTTTTTAAGGAAGGAAACGTTCCAGGCCTAAGTTTAGGGTACCTCGCTAACATTTGCCATTAATGAGGACTGAGGAAAACCTGGAAAAATCCTCATTCAAAAGGACGGTCCTGGCGGAAATCGAACCCCAGACCTCTCGCTCTCCACCCGTGACGGTGGTATGAACCTTAAAAATGTGATTATAATCATCTGAGAAAAGTGATTGAAAAAGACTTGGAAAGACTACTGGAGCAACTGCATGTGAGCATTTAGAAAAACGTTAAAAAAGTCAGATAAATGTATCTCATATGAATTAACGTTTGTCGCCATGTTTATTCTTCACTGTATTTGCTGAAGAGAAATGATATCTGACAGAGCAAGGAAAAGCTTTGCAAATCAGAAGTTACAGCAGTAGGTCGACGACTGAATTATGATCTATGGCTGGTTAAAACCGCCACTTCTTCGGAGAAATACCATCAAGAACTTGAAAATTACAGTAAGCTCCAGCCAGAAGAAAAATTAACCTCTTGCAAGAAGACTAAGAAACTGAAGGTAGGTATTTAACAACAGAGCAGCAGTTGAGGCTAAATTAGAAACGATATATTTTATCTGAATGGCTGATATACATTTACTACTAATTGGCAAAAAATTTGTACAATGTAGACATTGTACATCCCAGGTGATGCACATTAATGATGCAAGAGATTAAATTATAACTTGAGAAATCACTTTTTTGGAAGGGGAAAGAAGCATTTCAGGCCTAAGCTAATTGTAATGCCCTTCATTTGCTACTGATGAGGACTATGAAAAGCTGTAAAACTCCTCAGTCGTGAAGGGTTCTGGAGGGATTTAAATCGCAGACATCCCACTCTCGAGTCGTATTTGGTGATGCTCACCTTGACAAATAATTGTTTCCTTTGAATTGGACTGTGTTTTCCTGAAGATTACGTTACAAAACCGCCATGTTTTCATAAGTTAATACTGCGCATGTAATAACGGAATTTAATTTAAGCTTAAATTTTCAAAGCCGTTTCTGGATCAACGTTTAGCAATCGCTTGGAATCCACTGAGGCCACGTAAGGAACATTAAAAAACGCTAACCTTAGAAATTTGGCTCAAATATGCTGAATCTGGCCCATAGGATAGAAATTTTCATACAAAGAATCAAAATTGGGCTCCCATCAGCCAACGTGAATTGCAGTAATATTATAATACTTTAGAAATCTGTTTAGAGCTGTATAAAAATAAAATGATTCATTAGTTTATAAACCCTAAGGGAGGCCATCAAAACCTTTTATTCTTTATTTATTTTATTGGTAACTACAGGCTGAAATAAGGGCAGTTCATACGCTTTTAGGGTAATAAGGTGTGTTGGTCTTGCCCTCGTAATGGCTTTGCATACAAGCATCCAATTCCTGTCCTAGACGGAGGAAAACCAGACGTCATTAAGTAATGTGGCCCATCTAACAGGAGTACCAAGCAGTTAGCATTCCTTACCATCATCTTATATGATCAGAATTGTGGCCAATTACGAGCCGTGAAATTGTAAATTACTTAATCACGGAATTATCCATTCAGAACAAACAGCGAGAAACTTACAGATTCATCAGCACTAGGAAAATAAAATAAAGTAATTTGTTTATGGGCAGAAAGTTGCCAGTAGGTGCATTAAAATAATGACTTTTTTAAGTCGTCTTTCGTGGTAGACATATCAGCTAAATTAATGCTTAGGAACGAACTATGCAGAATATAAATGAATCACAAAGTTTTGAGAGTGGGTTCAGTAACTGTGAAAAGCCTGGTTCAGAAAGGCTTATTTTACAAACAGTATTGCGGAAAAAAGATATAGAGTTGTTTCCAAAAAAAGTTGAGCTCATATAATTTAGAACCCATAGTTTCCTTTTTAATGACAGATTTATACCGCAGTTTATTTATGAATTTTAACTTATTTCGCATGTGCTTTTCAAATTTTTCCTCTTTCCTTGATGACTAGAAAATTTGGAAGGTGTCCAATGTTGCAGTAAAATTCGCCAAGATGTATGAAACGTTATTTTTAATATTCAGTATACATTATGATATACAGGGCTTGAAAACGATAACTGTAGAGAGGGAAAAAGTTAAAGTCTCCGTGTTAGCATTTGTAAACCAACTATACGGAATTTCCATGTATTGTTACTTTTCCCGCTCTTTCGAAGAGTTTTCCAGTTTCTGCTATCTCAATCCACGACCATAACATGTGTAGACTCTAGGGAATCCTCAATCCTGAGTTTATAGAACGTTACGACCTTGAGACTTTTATCTCTGTACCTCGAGATTGAAATTAAGAGCACTTCGACACCAAGTCCCTAAATAGGCGAGAAGTACCTGCTTTCCAAAGCGATATGACCTCAGTGAAGGTCCTGCTGGTATGTATATGAACGGTTAGCAGATGGGATTATTGGTGCCGTATGGCTCATTCAATCTCAAACTTGGGGGTGTAATATACCTCCGTACAAGAAGGCGGGATTCAAGAGTAGTTTCTAAATGTTCATATCTTTTTTTTTTTTTTTTAATGGTGTTTAACGCCCGATTTTACTACTGAGGCACCACATGCGAAAGAGACTTTTTATATCATAATAGTACTATTACATTAGACTAACAGGTTTTGCCATTACATAAAGAGAATGCATTTCCATTACCACATATTTGTAAATTAGAGTATCTGAAATGTTACCAAAGCCATGGGCTAAATGTTAAAAAAAAAAAAAAAAAAAATGGCTGCGTCACACTGAAAGTTAAAGTTCTCTAAAAATTAACAACAATATGTCGAATTAGAAAACCTCGTAATTTTAAATTTGTAAATACTAGACTTACATAAAGTTGTAGAAAATTTTCTTCGTATTTATATAACCATCGCTTCAACATAATTTTAATATTATAAAAATAGCTCGCTTCAAAGCCGACAGAATCCGGTAATTTTTAATGAAAATACTATTTGATTTGAAAATGTGTTCCTATTGTTATTGTACCTCCTTTTTGTATGAGTTTGAGTCAAGACAATAATTTTAACAATTAAGAAAAACGAAACTGGCCCCTTTTTCTGATCTGCTCTATTCATTGAACTGGATCAGGTTTTGCACTACACAAAGTAGTAATTGATATATTAGAACACGTTAGAAAACATCTGCAGGTCGAGCGGGTGTAAGGGAGAAACACTCGCTCATCGAGATGATAAAAATGTAATAATTGTATGTTGAAACAGAGCACATAAACGATGTTACTACAAAACAACTGTAATATCACTTTGTAGATTTGACTAGCTAATTAGACCGAGGAAAAACTGAGCAACTTCACACATAAAATAGTGGGCGCGAGTGTTGGAAACATGGCAAGCGCGAAGAATCTGTCTCCAGTTTGTTGACATTTCCCGAAAGATAAATCGGAGACGCAAGGTTGAGGCAGTGTGGTGGGCACATGCACACATGTGCGCTCATAGTTACGTAACGATGCTATACCCAATGCTGTCCACCCACTACTTGCTCTTGAGCGCGGGCCAACTGCAAGCTAGCGACCTTACTTACATAATAGCGTTTTGTTCCAATAACAGCTTCATTAGTGTCGGCTTGCGGCCTCAAGAGTGCACTAAGTCAGCTGTCACACTTGTTTTGGTGACGTTCATGCCGCAGTGTCAATAAATCATCTTCCAGCGTTCTTTGCGGAAGAGTTTGCTCGTACAACGGGTTTACGTTTTGGGCTACGTTGAAGATTGTGAAAAGCCAAATTTCTTGAATTCTATGTCCAGCATTATAAATATGATTAAAATAACTTCAAATAACTCATAACTAGCGGGCCATTGCTTTGGGCACATTTTATATCTTTCGTAGTATAAGTAATATTTCGTCTCTATTTTTCTTTCTTTATCCCCTCCACCATGCACTACATATTTTACCTTTTCCCACAGTAACTTTAAACCCCTTATGTTCGCTCCTGGCAGCTAGTTTCGGCAACTATGGCTCAGGTGTCAAAAGGGTGTGCTTGCAAAACAGTTGGCGATCGTCACTTGGAAGCTGCCTGGCTTAAGGTTTTTTGTTCAGCTATTCCTCACTTTGTAAAAATCCGTTCCAGCCAGATGCAAAAGCCTTTCTTCTTCTATGAACAGTACAAAACCATGTAAATAAATGCTATGGCGTGCGGCTCATCAATAATAGCTAGAAGATTATGCAACTCATGAATTTAATTTAATTACCATCGACTAGATACGCTATCTTAATAAGAAATGCTTAAATAAACAGTAACAAAATCATTGCAATTATATTCTGGAAGGTGTACTATGCTGTCCAGTTTTACAAAAGATGTCACATAAGGCCGTAATAGTGCTGTAGTTTTTCGTTATGACATCAAGTGCATAGTTACCATGTATATCCACCACAATAAATAAATATTAACAGTACAAAGATATTTAGATATATGTATTTTTGGGTTTGCTTCATAAAGAGTAAAGATGTTTACAATCAATCTTTAAGCGGGGTCGGAATTTCGAACACTTTGGTAATATTTATGTATAACTTTTTTGTTTTTTCATACTGTGTCAAGTTATTTAATTTTGATTAAATGTTGCAATGTATGTTGAAGAGATACGTAGACATTACCCTGAATACAGAGCCCATAATTCCGGTAATTAAAGAAACAATGCAAAAAAAAAGTTGGAACTGGGACAACAATGGAGTGCGATTCAAATAATGACCGTGAACTTCCAAAAGAAACATTAGAAATCAATGAAGTCATGGGAAAATTAGTCCCAAGAAAATCAAAAGAAAGGTACGAAAAAGAGTATAAATAATATTCTGATCATAGAAAGCAAAGGTAACAAGGATGGTTTATTTTGTTTATTTTCGGACGCTCTTGAACATTTCAGGTCATCAGAGTCCCATTCAATTCAGGGCGTGAAACGACTAAAAGGCTTTTTTACGCCCGAAAAAATCCATTAACCCAGGCCGTAATTGAACCCGCGATCTTGGGTCTACGAGGCCATCATGCTTACCACTAGACCACCAGGAGCAACAACAAGGATGGTGTTAGCATACATGGAGATTAGGTAAACATTTGAACCTATAATTCAATTTTAATTGTATTTTACCTATTACGTGCCGATACTTTTACCTGCAATTTGTTACAGTCCAAGCATTGCTGATTTTGTTGAAGGGCTGATACGACTAATTTATTTAGTACTGTGTAATATTTCCTTCTTAATAATATGTTGAACTTGTAGACATAATGCACATTTAGGGCCTCACTATTCCATGTTGATATACGAAGACCTGACCTTCCTGACCTGTCAGCACATACGTAGGGCAATTGTTTTATCAGATCGTATTACATTTGTCATAGTGTATTCATGTGTTGGTATAAATGGGGTCCAGAAAATAATAAACTATAGTAAAGTTCCATTTTCCGTTATTTTTCAATAATGGAAAGAAAGGATGTTGGACATAGTATGAAACAAAAACTTTTTCCCTACTAGGTGTGAACATGAACAAAAAGTACCTTTGGACTATACACACACTATCCATATGCGCGGAGGGAATGTGTACAATTGTTAAACTGCGTTGCTGAGTTAGTGTCAAGTTTATTAGCAGTATCAGATATGGAGTAGGTAGTTCATATTATTATCACACCAAAATATGTTGAAAAATAAATATTTTGTTTGCGCTTTTAATTCTAACGATAGTTTTATTTGGACAGGTAACAATGTTCCGCGGCAAGTAGTTCTGTAAACATATGAACACTATCCACGCTTATCTGCTGTGTTAATTTGCTTTCAAAGTTCTGCACAGACGTAATGAGTCACTATTTTTCGTCTTGAATCTAATTCTTATTTATTGCACAAGCTTTTATATGAACTCGTGGTATTTAGACGTTACTCTTTGTGAATGTAGATAACAATATACAGACCATTCTATGCTTTTGTGCTTGTATATTTTATTCTTTCGCAAACATATATAAAAACAAAATGCCAAGGACAAGAGGGAAATCTATAAACTGCAAGACGAGTAAAGTCACTTCCTTTTGAGAGGTGTGCATACTTTTTAACATGTATTCGAATGCTTAACGCACTATTTCGGAATTATATATATATATATATTTTCACATTCATCTGCATACAAGATGTTGCTACTTTTAAAATATTGACTTTTATGCATAAACTTTTTTTTCCCCACTGCTTTACAGTGTTTCACTAAACGTTATACAGTTTTCTCTGGGATTTCAAACAACAATTTATAAAAACATTTCTTCAGTTATGTGTCTTTATCAGTCTTTAGTTTATTGTAACTTTAGAATTCGCCTTAATTTATTTTGTAAAAAAATAATAAATGCAGTGAAAAAGCTATCTAAACTTTAAGCAGTACAGTATTAGGAGCATAATGCGCATGTTTGATATAGCCATTCACTGTAGCCATAGATATTTGCTGAAAAGAGTTGTTTTTTTTTTTTTTTTTTTTTTTTTTGGTTCGTGAAATTAAAGTAAAATTAAATTATTAAGAATTTTCCATTTTCACCTCGGTGTGTCCTTAAATCTCTTACAAGGTAAGCAGTAAAACTCCCAGAAATGTGCAGGGATATAAAGAGCTCTTGTCAGGCATAAATAGAGTAAAGGACTATAAAAGAATGTTGGCAGCGCTTCGAGAATGAACCAGTGACGGGAAAAAATGCTGACTAAAAGCGTTGAAATTGTTCAGTGCGTGATATTGTTTCGGTGTTGAATATGTATTTGTAGTGTGGACACTATCATTAAAAATCAGCTGGTACCGGAAGGGTATGCACGCTACTAATGGGTCAGAACAAAAAAACACAACTGTAGATCGTTCACTTATTGTTGGCGCTATGAGGAAGTGAGGTATTTTTACAGTCTATTGTCCCTACGCAAGAGATTAGGATGCATTACTTCACGCCCAAAAACAAATGTCTATTCAATGGCGTTAGCTCACATTTCCGAAGTCATTTCGTCCACTTTTTACAGGGGGATTGTATATGTTGATATTTGAACGATGCGAATTATACAGAATTATGTAGTAATTTCTCTCCAAGAGTCGTTGAATGCAAATCTCACTCCAATTTTCATTTAGAACTTTTAGAAGCACAAAGTTTATCAGCAATATGTTTGAGTGTGGGTGTACTTGTAAGCAAAATTTGTAAACCTAAAATCAAAAGCTAGCAAACCGATGGCGTCAATGCATTGCAAGGACTGCACCAAAAATAACAAAGGCTAATTTATTTTTATTATTTGAATGACGTGTAACTTTTGAACTGAAAAATGAAATGGACAGTCCAGGTAAAAAGCATTGCTTTAAATTATCTTTCCTAGTGGATTTGTTAAATTGCACACTAAATTGATTTTATAGAAAACCTTTGACATAGGACATGTCAATATTAAATTCCTTATCCAGTTCCACTCCTCCCCCTCCGCCCAAAGCTACTCCATTACGCAACATACAGTAAAACTGTAGACGCTAATAATATATTCATATTAAAGACAAATAGTTGTAAGAAAATATCTAATCAGAAACCAGCACATTGCCATTTAGTAATAGGACTATTTTGAAATGTTTGCTGTACTCGTATCTTTCTCTTAAAGGGGTTAAAAAAAAAAACTTTGAAACTTATCTTCTTTATGATCCATTCACGTGATAAGATAAAGTTTTATATGAAAAATTTATTATCTATTTTGTGAATTATAACATTGATATTATTTTTATATAACATCATATTCTATATTTCACATCATCTGAAAAAGAATATTTTTATACAATGTTCATGAAAGGTATTATTCCTTTACGTAAATTTAACATTTTTGTAAATACTAATTAAATTTTTAACAAGACATTTTACCACACGCCACAATTTTTGCAATTAACATTATGTAATTTTAACTTTTAAAATTTTAGAATTAATTATAACAATGTATACAAAATCTACAAAATGGAAATAATATTTTAGTGAATAGTCTAATTTATTTAGAATTAAACACAAAACCCTAACTATAACCATTTATGATACAAGTTGCCTTTCTATCTATAGGACTGTTAGGAAGGGAGGGGCAACGAGAGTCCTTAAGAAATAAATATATAAATGTGTACCTACAATACTTATTTCTATTACAGCATAAAATTTACATTAAGTAAGTAAATATTTTAAGAGAGAGAAGCTTAAGATCACAATTTCATGGCTATCTAAACCGACCATAAATAACAAAGTGGTTAGAAAAAGCTGAACGCTGCATGCATACAACGAATACTACATACTAATTAAAGAATAATGCCGGCTAAAATGTGAATGTGTGTTCGCTGTTACTTATTTGTGTTACGTGTAATATTTACGTAATGAAAGAATGAGGCAAATCATAAATTTTTACTGAATGAAGTTTGTACACTGAAAATAACAATTCTTTCTCGGTGCGTAAAACGAAAGGGAGTGCACAATGGTAACTAATTATTTAAAGAGTTTTAAATACTCGCCTTAGGTAGTAATAACAATTGGGCGAATTGCCACTTTACGTACGACCATGGAAAATTTTGTTCACATTATTTTGCTGTAGTATAAACAAATTAAGCACCATAGGGCGATACAGAGCAAATTGTCTCCATTAGATAACATGAAAATACAAATTGAAAGCAGTTAAATGTTTGACTATGACTACATAGCTCGCACAATGATGGTTAAAATAATATATTTAATTGAGAAAAAGTAACTGCGATTTTTTAAAGCGAATAGGCGGTTACTTTTAATAGACATTGTGCGTGTCTTTTGTCTTTTTCCCCTTTGAGTAATAAATAATACCCTTTTGCATATATAATATTGTAAATATGTACACAAGTTACACGTCTCGCCGAATGTAATTAGATTTCAAATAATTATAAATAACATTTACACTCCAATTGGTGCCTATTCTAATCACCCCAAACAAATAAAAACTTATTTGTGTTGCACCAATCATAGACGAATTGATGAAAACACTAGAATAAGTCGTAACTAACGCTTGAAACTTCTGATGACTATATAGCTGTTATTTAGTACACTCTTCTTCTTAGCATTTAAAATGCCAATGGTCATTAGTTTAGATTAACATGAGTTAAGGACCGTTATACACTTCTCTCTTTGTTGGGATGCCTTAACAAGCACTGCATGAATATCTCTCATTACGTCTGTCAAACAAGCACTGCATTTGAGTTTGTTCGACATCCTCATTCGTCAAGAATTTCTTCATGAATATTGATGCCAACTGTATTTCTGGAAACTATTTTATGAGGCTCTCTAACACGGATTTGTAAACTAATTAGCAGTGTGCAAAAGGTTATTCGTCAATTTGTGGTCAATACACCAGATATTAAATATAATTTAACCCATCAGTGAAAGCCTGACAAAAAGTTAGCAACACGTTCAATGTTTGTTTTTGAGATATTAAGTTAATGCATTTAGGCCACTTATGAAATACAATTTTTTTCGAAGAAGAAGAAGAAGAAGAAGAAGAAGAAGAAGAAAACTCTGTGTGGCTTTTTAAATTTGTACTGATTTAAATGCTAAAAACACTTTAATCCTTAGATATTTCATTTCTCATATATGTCACAGATTTGTAATCGCTATAATTTGGAAGAACTCAAGCAGTTCCAAATATAGCGACAACAAATCTGTGACAAGTATTTTATCCTTTTTTGCTTTTCCAGTTATTGTTTTTTTACATTGTTAATATATAAAATAATTGAACTTCATCAATTTAAAGTTTTGAATATTTATTTTTTCTATTAAGACCCCCCCCCTTTTTTTGCATTTCACATATTAAATTTTAACGTAACTTGCTCTGTATTTTAGGTTGAGTGGTAAATGCTTTTATTACTTAGAAAATAACTCAATTGGTGATTAATGTACAACAAATTGGGTCAAACTAAATAAACAAATCTTTTTAAGTATATGTCAAAATAATTTTACACACATTTAAGAGCGAGTTAACTTAATTAAATACAGTTCATCTAAATAAAACATGTCAATCTAGATAGATACTAATGATAAATTATTCGGATTCTGAAAACATTGATTTAAAATTGGCAAAAAGACGGTGTCTCTCCATATTACACCAAGTGATGATATCTTTCAACTGGCTTTACTCAGTGAAAAGGTAGATAGGTAACTGCGGAATGGCCCGTGCGTTCTTGTGAGACCTCATCCCATGCGAATTTTTCTTGAGGGACAGTATTAAATAAGTAGAGACCAACAAAACTAAACACCTAAGATAATTAATCACTGGAACCTTTGAGAAAATCCACACAATTTTATAACAAAATTTGTATTAGTGTTGTGAACTATGTTTAACCAAAAAACAGAGGTCATTAAGAACAATTTCTGTAAAGATAAATCTGAATAAATCATAATAATTTAGGTTAACTTTAAGACACTCTATAGTGATTCTATACAAAGTTACGAACAGTTGAGAATTGATATCAGAAAAATTATTTTAATACCAAATGCAAAAATATTGTCATTTACACAGTATTCAAGTTTGTAATGTCATTCTTGCAAGCATATTTTTTAAATAATGACATAGCTTTTCATACATTATTTTGCATATTTTCTGCATTAAATTTCTAAAAAGCTGCCGCAGCATGATGAACATTAAAAAAATTAAATAAATTGCATTCAATTTGAGCGGTTTCTTTTCTTCACCCCTGTTCAGTCAAAAGTAGATTTATTTAAAATTAGATAAAAGCAAATAATATAGAATATAATCTGTGCCAAAAAGAAAAAATTAAACGTGAACTTCTTTGACGGTTATCTGACAGTGTGAAATATATTTTTTTGTCTTCATCATACCTAGAACATAGTTAAGCCGGAAACTTATGGACCTACCCTGGTATATCTATTTGGAAAATAAAGAAACATGGGCACTGAAACCTGTTATAATCTCATAAACACATGCACCTGTTGCCTGTGGAAACAATGGGATTTAAAACATTTCTTGTTCGTTCAATCAGTGCAGCAAACAGGAACGTCCCTACAACTTGGGAGGTTTATTTGGAATGGAAAGAAAATAAAACCGGTTAACTTTATTGAGCATTACCTTCCCATACAATTTGGAAAAGAGTTCTCGAGCCAGTTTTATTTCCCGGCGCCTTGCCGTAAACATTCAGAACTGGCATCGGGAATCAATGGGCCATAAAATACGCAGATAAGCTCGAAAACTAATCACACTTAGCAGCAAGTCTTTCTTCAATGGCTTCTTATTAACATAGAAAGCGATATCCTACTAAGTTAGTATTGTTTTTCGAAGAAACCTTGTCCAACTATATGTTAGGTTTTGATGTTTGCCACGCTTCGCCACCCAACAAGAAGAAATTTATTTCATATGTCTTGGGTCGAATGATTCCAGCATGCAAACAAAGCCTGAAATCTGATCTGTCAATCAATTTAGCTCAAAAACTGATTATGTAAATGTATAAAATGTTTATTTTTCAATATTCCTCAACTGCAGCATCTGTAAGCTTTTGGCTATACCCAAGTTCTTCAAAAAGAAAATACTCCGAGTTAGAAAGAAACATGCACCAATTTTAGTATTCTTACACACTTTGTACAGCATTATCATACGGAGATATAAAGCTAGAGGTATTTGGACATCTTCAAGGCACATTTTAAATCTAAATAATGATGACAAGCCAACTACTGCGCCCCTCTCTTTTGCTTACATAATTGCTGTAAATTTTCATTCTCGTACTTACAATGCTGTTTGATAAGTTCGAGCAAACTCAAAAGGTGGTAGCATTAAATGATTGGATACTGCACATAGTTATAAACATTTACGAAGCTTAATCGTGCTTGAGAGCCGCTTAAATTTGTAAACAAACGTTCAAAATGGAGAAACACGAATTCCGTGTATTAATAAAGCAATACTTTTTGAAAAAGGCACCGACCGCGGAAACTAATAACAAACCATTAGACGGCAAATCTCACCCTCACTCAGAATGGTGTATAAATAGTTTGATGAATTTAGATGTGGCCGAACGAGCACAAGCGATGCGGAGAGTTACGGACTCCCGAAATTATTTAAAAAATGACAGGGTGCTGAGTAATCGTAGACTGAAGCCACAAGAGGTGGTTGCTGAAATATGGGGCATTACTGGAGGACGGGTGCAAACTACTTTGCAAAATCATTGTTAAGAAAAGTGCCCGGAAAAGAGGAGTTGTTCATTTCCGCGCAAAATTTGCAGTTGTTTAAAAGTAATCCAAATGAATTTCGGAGACGGTATTGACAGTCCATGGAACATGATTCCACCATTGCACGCCGAAAACGAAGGAGCAGGCGAAACAGTAAGCTGCAACCGAAGAAGGCCAAGTTTTATACCCTCAACAGGAATGTGATGGCGACTATATTTTGAGATTGTCACGGTGTAATTTTAAAACCATAACCAGTGAATATTACGGCATGCTACTGGTGCAATTAAACAAAATGCTCACTTGCGGAAGAAAAAATCCT
The DNA here is from genome assembly GCA_030762175.1 of Metallyticus violacea. NCBI lineage: Eukaryota > Metazoa > Arthropoda > Insecta > Mantodea > Metallyticidae > Metallyticus > Metallyticus violacea. Next base: position 76,983,588 of record CM060845.1, on the reverse strand, counting down.
CTTAAATCACAATAGCACGCCAGAATCAAATGTATTGGACTTATATGAAATCTTCCTCATATCCCCTATCCTCAGAATTTGGCTTTGTGTTCCACAAACTGATTAAATAGCTAACAGAATTAATCCACATCAAATGAAGATTTTTTTTTTTCCCGAAACAAATCACATTCTATGGATGCAATAAACAAGTTTAAATGGATCCACTAACCAAGAAAGTGTTTCCAATGCTGGCATTGCTACCTCAAAATATGTTGTTAATAGGCGTTGGTTTTTATGACATTTTTTCCTTTAAATTATATTATGTTTTAAACTATTTAAATATGTTTTAAGATTCTAATAAATGAAAGGCTTTTATTAGTCATATAAATACACATTTACCTGTTTTAAAGTTTTAGAGCATAAACTGTTTATATGTAGAAACGTATTCTATTCTAAAGAAACTATCGAAGAGAAACCGCAATCCTAAAGCCCAAAGCAACCCGATGTTTTTTTTTTTTTTTTTTTTGAGTAGTGTTTAACGCCCGTTTTACTACTGAGGCACCACTGGCTGTGGGCACTGATGATACATGAGATGAAATGATATATTGGGAAAGAATATGTTTTAAGGAAGGAAGCGTTCCAGACCTAAGATTAGGGTACCTCCCCGGTTATTTGCCAGTTATGAGGACTGAGGAAAACCTGGAAAAACCCCCAGTCAGGGAGGACGGTCCTAGTGTGATTGGAACCCCAGACCACCCCCTCACGAGTCCGCGCCTTAACGACCTCGGCCACCCATGGCGGTTGCAACACGATGTGATAAATATATCTAAACTAAGCTGAAGATAGAATATAGTTTAAAAAAACGAATATAAGCATATGCAACAAACTAAGCATCCTCACGCACGCGGAATCACTAAATAAGCACTGACTTGCCTTGAATGTTTGCGTGTAACCGCAAAGTGTTACGACTCGATATAGGTTTTCTGCTAACGAGAGAGTTCCTGTATGTTAATCAAATGTTTTAACACAGTCGGCTTTTCAAGCTTAAACAGAATTGACAAAAAATGTCCCGGTGTCACAGAGTGAATAATGTTCTTTATAGTATATTTCAGATGTGCTGACGCCATTGTCGAGTGGTCAACACTGCTGCCCTCCCACCGAACCGATACAATTTTTGCCCGATTTTTTTCGGGCGTCAAATTCCTAAGTATGGCTTCCTTCGGAAGGGAAGTAAAGCCGTGGGTCCCGTGTCGTACATTTGCGGCACGAAAAAGAACCTCAAGCCTGAAAAAAGCAAAATTTGTCGGCCGTTTCACGCCCTGAGTTGAATGGGACGCTGATGACCTGAGATGTTAAAGAGCGTCCTTAAATAAATCAATAAAAAAAATACATTACAAATAGATTACTCTCCTGCCTCTGGCGCCTATGCGTGGAACTCCAGGCCTGGCCAGAGTGAGTTAACAGACAGGAGCGGACAGTATGCAGATTAACAACCATGAAGTTAATGTAGGACCCCAAGGAAAGAAATTTTATTGCCCATCACTTGAGTAAAAATCTAAAATTCCCCTCAACATCATTTAAAAATACGCAGTACAATTCGTATTTTTAAAACGCAACACATTAGGTGACACAAAAACTAGAACTGGGTGATGAATTTAAGCTCAGATTTGTGTGTGGGTTTAATTTATTAATTCCAAAGGATTTGTGTGTGTGTGTGTGTGTGTGTGTGTGTGTGTGTGTGTGTGTGTGTGTGTGTGTGTGTGTGTGTTTCTATACTATTTATTGTGAAGAGAACATACTTGCCTGAGAGAAAAACATTTTCTTTATGAGCAGCTTTTTTTCACTTTTTCAGGAATAATTAATTACTCGCTAGATAACTTAAGCAAAATACACAATTTTAAATGTCTATAAATTCTCAAAAAATAAAGTTAATAAAACAAATAACTCTACAGAAATAAAGTTAGCTTTTTCTTCAAATTTCACTGTTTGATTTTTCTATTTCAGTTATATTAAAGAAAAAGAATTATTTTACCAGGATGACTTTAGACTTTCTTTGAAGCGTGTTATAGTTTTGAGGAGGAAAAAAAATAAAAATTTTTTAAATCACATTGCAGGTGGAAAAGCTTACTTTCCTATTAATTTACATTAAACTCGGCACAATATATAACTCCGTTTTTAGGCATGGCTAAGTTATGAACATGCTACAATTTTTGTGAGAATTGAATATTTTGTAAAACTGTATCTTTTAGCATTAAATTTGGAAGTAAAAGATATACAGCACTAAAGTTTTATGGTATATCTTTTAAGATTTTTTTCTGTAGAAAAAACCATTTTAAATCTATTTCCAATATAATATTAAAAAGAATTTGCACGTTGAAAGTGTAAAAAAAAATTTTTTCCCAGCATTTTTAAAGTCTAAAATGTCCCATTAAGAATGCAGCGTATTGCTGCACTGTAATCGGCAAGTTCGCCTAAAATGAAAATGGCTTGCCTGCGTTTATTAATCCTATGAATATACTAGCAGCTAATGTAGTCAGTTTTTACTGCACAACCGCCCTAAGAGAGCTAACATATGGCAGTAGAGATCTCATGTATGTAGAAACTCATTCTCACATCAAGTCTGATGTATTACGATGTTTTATGTTACTATTTTAAAAATTAAATATCAGCAACTGCTATCCTTTAATTTATCATCCATGTGATTTCTTTCCTAATAGGGACAGTTTGATATCTAGTCGTGATGTAATACACCACTTTGAATACGTTCCGATATACATTCTTACTGTTCTTTTTGGTCAGTCTCTTCTTGCAAATATTTTGCTACTTTGCTTTGCTAAAAACCTTTTGCCGCTATGATTTATAGTCATGTTTACCAGACAATTGCTCTGTTCCTGGTCGTAAAGATTGAAGCGTGCTGTGCGAAAAAGCAAAAAGTGACTGGCGATAAGCATTTAGCTACAGTTGACCTTCTGTACGGTTTGTGACTGTTTGGTGAACCGTAAACATCGCACAATCTGCTCCATTCATAGCTTCATTCTTGTAACAAGTGAGCATCGTAGATAAAAATATAATCACCTGCTAAAGTCTTAAATCCTGTACTTTGCTTCCGTATCATCTCAGGTTGTAAATATATCCAAATATCCAATGCAATTCTGCAACAATTCCTGCCCTGAAATTGAAGTTTATAGCAAATACCTCGAGATAGTTAAAGAGAAATACGTCGATAAAAATCGATTCTCGTTCGATGTGGATGGCTTTCAGATTATCTCTTCTAAGAATAAGAGTTATGTCATAGTATAAGTTTAATGTGATATCAGCCATAGTGTATGGAGTCCAAGTTGTTTCGACTGCTACATTTTTACAACTATTTAAAATTTAAAAAAAAAAAAAATTTACAATTCATTCTTAGCTTCAAAACAGAAGATCAAAAAAATCCTTTCTCAAAGCACGACACTATTATTTTTATTTCAAATTGTAAATGAAGTTTTTAAAAATGTTTTGTTGCTAAGTAACAGCATAAAGAACGAAGAATAATCAAATAAAATAAAGGACATTTCAACATGGTTTTTGGTACCTGAGACATAGTAAGGTTCATATATGAAGCAAAACTGATGGATTACTTGACTTGTCATATAAAAACTTTAAAACAAATTACACACATGTGCATTGAGTGTTTAATTTTTTTGCTAAAATCTGAAACACGTGTTATCTCTGTATAATCATTTATTAATGCGCTTCTTAAGTTAATGGTCCCCGTTTGCACTTTCCACTTATCATCAGCTTTCAGTGATGGAATTAATTTTTTATATTTTATTTTCGGGCTTTATATTCATCATCGTCCATTCTTCTCTATGCTCCAAGTGCTAATTACTCTCAGCGTTGATCAGCTGCTTCCCTCATGTTGGAATCCAATCGATACAAATTCAGCCATCCTCTATGCGACTGAATATTATTTAAAAGATTCTACAAGAGAATCTTTGAAGTAATTTAGTGCGTCGCATTCTCATTGTTCAGTAGTGAATAACAGAAAGGCAGTTATGGATGGACAATAACAACAAGTCGACATAGTGACAGCTCCAAATTTGAACATGTGTCTCCTACTTCAGGATTGGGCACGCCGAACCAAATTCTGGTTATACTATGCCCGCAAAACACAGCAGCGAAGGATCTCAGTGCATTATCGAATGATGACGTTAAGTTATGACGATTCTGGATTGCTGAGTGACGCTTAGAAATGAAGCGATGAGGTTGACTCCTGTCTTTCTTACACGAGAGAGAAGCTTATGATGCCCAGGTTTTTACCACGTTACACTTATTTCAATGAAAACACCACAATGCTGCAAACATCTTCTGGTCTGACGAACAGTACGGGGAAACAGAATTGTCATGCTATAAATCTTCCATGACAAAAGTCTGACAGCACAGTTCAAGTAAAAAGTGAAGTTTTATTGTTTAATCCTAACAAAACCATACTTTAGCTTTCAGATGCACCTCTACTGGTTTATACTACAATTGCTGTTAAACTACTGCTACGAAATTATATTTGGATAATACATATTTCTGCAAAATAGAGAAAGAGGCTCCATTACACCTAACAAGAATTATGGCAAACTTCTTTACAGCTTTTCACTTCCACTCTCATTATGATCCATGAACTCTTGATGAGCTGAAATTCAAAACAATTTCCTCCATGCTTAAGTTTTCAGTGCTTTTCCATTAGCCCAATAGTTTCCTTTTGTAGACACAAGGCTCATTTCTAGATGCCCACACCCTTGTTTCTATATTCAGGCTGGATGCTGCCTAGGCGGATAATTGGACATGCATTTGCATCTTCGGCATGCCATCTGCCCTAAGATGTAACGTGTGGGAGGCGTTCGTGAAGGCGTGATGCCAACCAAATTATTGATAATTTACCTCTTGGCTTGTATCGCATCTCAATCCAAGCACTTATTAGTAGTTGTAGTACAAGTGGGAACAGCCGAACATTATGCGGTTTAAAGAGCAATGTTGTGTTTTGGTATTGCAAAACAGGCGCACATGAAACTGCTGATCTTACCGAGGAAGTTACAAATGCGTCGGCATTTGAACGGCGTCTGTAACGGTCCAGTCTTTTACACTTGAGGGGGCATTGCACGAAATTTTTAACATTTAGGCACATTCACAAATTGTTATATAAAGATGAATTTACTAAAACTAATATTTTGTTTGTTTCTTTACTCTTAGTGATTATTACTCGGTTGGTGAAATCAACCATTTACTCAACTAGGGAGCAACGAAACATGGTTTCAGTTCTATTCCTGAGATAACTTTGGGCTGTCTCTGGGCATCTGGTGGAATGTGAACCAGCTGCAGTTTTGGAAATGTTTGGAGTTATAACCTCTCGTTACTGAGCTTGAAATCTATTGTTTCAAAAGAATCCTGTAAATTTGCACCAAATTACTGATTATTATTCTGTGGGGAGAGAAAGAGAAAAAAAATCTAAGTATCATAAGAAAAGCATTTAAATGTTCTCCACATATTCCATATATTTTATTTAGATCTGAAAACTATAATTATAACGTTTTTATCTAAACTACACTAGTTATTTAAGTACACTATTAAGTAGCGCCCGGCAGCAAAGTTATACTGGTTACCAAAACACTCCTGTAACAAAATATTTAACATTCAAACCAGATGTTTATTTTCTCAGTAAGTGATTGCTGCTAACCTTGGATGCATCAGGCTGAACTTTACCATAGTATACTTTTCTTTGAATGATCGAGTTAAACACTCTTAGCCCTGATTATACGGCAACTTACCTGTAGTAGCTGCGCTTAATTTGGTTTATTTACGGATGCTCTTTAATATTCCACGTCATCAGCGTCCCATTCAATTCTGGGCGTGAAATGGCCGACAAATTTTGCTCAGAGGCCTCTTCTCTCAGGCTTGAGGTTCTTTTTCGCGCTGTAAATGTACGACACGGGACCCACGGCTTTACTTCCCTTCTGAAGGAAGCCATACTTAGGGATTTTACGCCCAAAAATAAATATATCGTATCTGGTTTGGGTTTAGGAGGCAAGTATGGTTACCACTACATCACCAGAATCGACTTGTAGCTGTGCTGACAGTTTGTGGTGCTCGCGGGCTGTGTAATAAAAAAGTGAACGAATCTCTGTGGCAACCCTACATATTTAAACACAGTGAAGAAAAGTACACTTTTATTATAAGTTGTTGATCTTCTAATTTGCAGCACTGAGAATTCTATCTAGTAAATGAATGTAAAAATATATCTTAAATGACCTACATAATCCTGAGAGACTCATATTTATATTACAAAAATAAGTTTTCATGGAAAAACAAACAAAAGTTGAAATACTTTCATTGACTGCTTTTACTACAATGTCAATTTTGTTACATTCGAAAAAAATGGTTTCGGCTTCCAAAGAGGTCTTTAATGGCTTCTTTATGAAGGGTAGTGTGGTGCAGTCTCAACCCAACTAAAGACAGCCGCTGTATTTATTTAGAAATTGGTACCTCTGAAATGTGACTTACAAATGGAAGAGAGGCATATTTTCTTCGTGTATTGATAAACTGTACACTTCTGTTCATTCATTTCCAAGAATTTAACATTTTCATGCATATGAAACGGGAATTTGTGAATTTAATAATAAATGCACATTTCAAATTGCTGTATGTATTCTGTGCCGAATTCCTGATGCAAAATGCGTTTTACCCTTTCTAATAGTTTTTAAGTACGTAATCATCAGCTAGCAACAATTTCACCTTCCTGATTCACCACACTCTTTAACCACAGCAGTTAGTTTTCGTGCTTCATCACGAAAGATATGCACGCACATGCTCGGGTTTGTTTACTCTCTTCGTTCCCCGAAGGAATGAATAGGTGCAGAAAACCCGGAGCTAGCAACAGGGTGTGAAATGCCATATGGCACCAAGACGGGGAGGGAGAATGACCGTGACACTGTGGGAACGGCTTCTAGAGATGACGAGTGGGTGGATGACCTGCTTTTGGAGCCTCACCTACTGACCCAATAGCCGGGTCGCACCTTCGTACACCGTATAGTTCACTCTTTGAAAACACCGCCGTTTCTTTTCGCTCAGCAATGTGCGCCTTTTGCTTACCAGCACATTGCATGTCGTGTTTGATATCAGCGAGTTTTTAATCCACTAACGAGGTATCGGTGCAACTATATATTTATTTCGAAAGCTGAGACAAAGATTTATTATATAAATGTGCAAAATAACTCACTCTTCTCGATTTTCTTAAATGTTAGTTTCTTACTTTGCTTATTCATGCTGATTCGTTTCTGAAGCAAATCTAACTTTAAAAATACACGGCACTTGAGTTCCGAAATATTGATATTGACCACTGATCCATGTTTAGCGTTTACCACCCCCAGTGTTGTGAAAATACTTCTGAAGCTGAGCTACAATGTGTAAATTAAAATGTGCCTAGGTTTTTCTTACTTTATATTAACTTTTTTTTAATGTTTTCATAATTTCAACGACTATCAACCTGTTCCTGATTCAATTTATATGCTCGCCTTTTCGGTTTTCCTGAGTTTATACTTCCTTGGTATTGCTACATTAGAGAAGTTTACATTTTTTTCCTACATGGCGTATTCAAATTGCTTTACATCTGTTCCTACTGTGAATATATGATGAGTTCATACTAAAAAACCTAAGAAACCAATTGCAATATTCCTCAAATTATCCTATGGTTACCAAAAGTTTCCTTTTTACCTCTTTCATGTGAAATAACATAGGAAAATATTCCGAATCCTTATGGCTTCTTTCATATCTTTTCTCGGGCATAAAAATCTTCGGAAGGGAAGTAAAGCAGTGTGTCCCATGTCGTAGATTGACAGCACGTAAAAGAACTTCAAGCATGAAAGAAGAGGTTTCTGAGCAAACTTTTATCGGGTGTTTCACGTACTGAATTGAATGGGACGCTGATGACCTGAGATATTAAAAAACGAGATGATGATGATGATGATGATGATGATGATGATGATGACGACGACGACGACGACGACGACGACGACGACGACGACGACGACGACGACGACGACGACGCTACTATTCCTTCATATGTTCATCCTTTTCTTATGCATCCAACTATCGTTGTAAGAAATTATGTTTTCTACAGATTAGGCATGTTCTTTACTCATTGTCTAAATCGTTTTTATCCATGTGGTATATTTTATATACATTTTCTGATCGTAAACTTTCCTTTTACTTTGTTCCTCATACGTACGGTATAGATTTGACAACAATTCTTGAAGTTCAGAGATCATGGAAAAACGCATTATTTATAACTTTAGAATTCTACATAATCCTGTGGGTATGTTATGTTATTATTTAACTTTTAAATGTCAAACATGAACTGGAAATCTAATGATAAAACAATTAAGATTTGTGACTGGCCTGCAAGTTAATGGAGAATGTTTTATTAAATTTAATTTTTTTTAAATAAATAGATAAATTTTTCTTGATTCAAAAACTATTGTTACTGTTATTAATTTATTAAATAAACGTTACATAATTATGTTATTAGCGTATATAGCTAGAAGCTCATAAATATATAAAATATTTTAATATCCTAGTTATACATTCCAATGTGTTAATTTTGTTTTATGTGCATTATTTGCTTACACACCAAACATCACAACTAAAACATTGAAATGAGAAACCACTTTTCGGATCACCTTTATTTTATTAATTAGAACGCTGCTATATTTCTGATATAATTTAAATTTATTCACGACTATAATTCTACTTGACATTTTCGAATGACGTATAAACTTTTTTGTCACAGAAAAGTTCCCCTCCGAATAGACAGAATCTTGAACGTTTATAAGTAGATGCCAGGAAAGTATTATATCTACAAATGTGGCTGGGTGAACATCAGGATTTATCTTTCGCATGACTTGCCATATCAACATTCTTCAGAATTTAAATTTTAACCTTCCTTCCTAGTACTCCATGTTGGTGCATTAAATCATTTTAATCGCTGCTTAACATTCAATGGCGGACATCTTGTTTAAAGAGAAATAAAGTTAATGCACTGGATTCACTGCCTAGAAGCAACTACTGTCAACTTTGTCAAGATGCGATCATCCTTGAGACAGTTAACATGCGCTTCGTCATAAAATGATCTCATTTCATGGATGGATGACGTTTGCTTGAGATGGTATGTTGATAAATAAGTCATCGCACAGTGTATGCAACTCAAGTTATGTATGTACATGCTTCAAGCTATTAGGATGATACCAGTATGCGGCATTCTCTCGTTCAACAGCATGGTCCATTAGTATCGGATTTATTAGTCGAATATATATTGATGGTAAATTTTTATACTTTTAGATAAGCTATTTCTTCACAATGTTTGACGATTTAAAACAAAACATTAATTTTGTAGCTTAAAAGGGGGATCTTTGATTTTCCTTGTACAGATGATCCTTTGTGATGAATGGGAAAAATAGTATAATTTAGTTTAATTTTGTTATTTTTAAAGTGGTTGTAGACAACAATTTTGACCATAATTTTTAAGTCACTATTGAATTTTGGTAACTAACAGCTAGCTTCAACTGTTACCTATGTAACAAAACAACGTCAGTTGAGAATTTGGTAATTCCGAATAACTTGAAATATTGATAATTTACAGTGAAAGGCATCAAGGTAAAGATCGAGGGGATATTACAGATGAAGGGAATGCTAACAAAAATGATTCGAGCACTGCAATCAATATACAGAAAGGTGGAATTCTGTGTTCAGCAGTGCTGCATTCTTTCACCCCCTACTCTTTAATCTTTTTTTATTGACGACATAATCGAGGCATTACAACAAGAAAATACAGTGGAGGATATACAGATGCCAGCACTTATAAATAGTTAGAATTATAATTATAATAATAAACCCAAAAATATCTTTGAAAGTGAAGTATGGATGAAAAGGGATTTTATCAATATTTCTATTTAAACCTATCTATTCTATTCTATTTATCGGACGACATGCCAGTTGTTTCTGCTGCAATAGATAGCCTACAGCGTGGACTAAACCGACTACATGCCTACTGTGGTATTGGTTACTTACGGTGAATACAAGTAAAACGAAGATTATGACCTTCAAGAACGGAACAGTTTATAGCAAAGCAGAGACGTGGATCTATGCAAGACAGACTAGGCAATGTGGAGAATTTCGTGTACCTTAGGCTATCTTTCTCTATGAATGGAAGATGGGCGAAACTTAAAGCGAATGTGAAAATCGTAGAAACTCTTCGATACGAAGCAGAATTCCAGTTGTGCCCTTAGGGCTATTAGAGACATATATGGGGCAGTAGGACAATCTACAATGACTAACAGAGCTCGAAATTTGAGATTGGGGACGAACATAACAAATTGGATCGAATGAGGATCGATTTCGAAAAGTATTTTAAGAAGGGAGAGGGGTACAGCAAAATGCGGAATCCTTAGAGAATTTGGTACCTATATCGAGATTAAGCAGGGGTCTGTAAAATATAGGAATGGGTAAGTTGGTCGCAGAGCGGGGAAACACGGAAGTGGAAGTGTGTTGGAGGAAAATTAAGTGACGCTTGGGGGACGCTAACTATTTCGGAGTGTGCAGTAAAAATGTCGCTGGGAAAATAAAATCGGAACTGAAAATCGAATGAGAGATGGGGCGTTACATCCAAACAGGGGCCAAACTCTGCAATCAGGCGCGTAGCAGATGACTAAAGTAACAGAGTATGAGAATCTGCCCTATATGTGCGGAGAATGAATCTTAGGAACATATTCTGGCGTACTACAAAAAAAAAAAAAAAACGGAAGATTAGAACTAGAAATATCTGCCGACCCGTTTGTTAACGGATGGAGAGGCAGTGGCAGCGCCCTGTGCTAACAGATAGGAATGAGGAAGAGGGAGTAGGTCAATTTTTAAATAAAGTGAGACAACTCAGATAGGAAGGGAGGAGGTAGGGGAACATGAGTCACAATATTTTTTTGAATTATTTGTACATATGAGTGAGGGAGTGCAAGTTATTAACTTTTTTATGATTTCTTTTGTTTAGTTTATGTATTCACATTTTTTCTATTAATATATATTTTTTATTTTTCCATTTTGTATTTATTTCATTATTATATACGTTGTTTGTCTCTTAAGAGTTAATATTGGTTTGTGCAATTTTATGTATTTCTTGGTGTAATGGGAAAGCATTTACGGTCACAGGATTCGTGCGCCATGGATGAGTTAGATTTGTATTAAATATATTTTGTAAACAAATACATTAATAACAGCTATATATTCCCAAATAAAAGAATACCTTATCGTAGAACTAAGATGAGGTGTACATTTTGAAAAATAAACTTGAATGTATCGTAGCACTCAAGCTTGCTTATTTTGTTTTGCTTTCTGATATTATGTATTCAGTTATTTAACCATCTTAAAAACTTACATTGTAAAAACTTTCAATTAATCCTTAATGTTTATGTTTCTTTAGTTTTCGATAAACAGCTGATCTGCATACATTACGTTATGTCTGCCATTGTGTATGAATTCATAATGTTTAAACCAGGAGCTTTAGTTCATTGCTATAACAAAAGTAAGAGTTAAGAATTAAAAGTAAGAGTTGAATTTCCTGCGTTGCAAGATTAAGCAAAGTACTAGTTATTTCATGAACGAACAGTTACAAGCTGAAATTTAACCATTTTTTCTCCCTAAATGTTATATCTTTCTTGTTTGAAAGGAACAGTTAAAGTCCCATCCCTCCTTGTATGTTTCAGTAAACGTCTACACAATCTTTACTCTGAGTATGCCAATTTAACAAAATACGTTTTTTAAATCTTGTCCTAAGGCCAAGATGCTGTTGAATAGCAAAGTGCCATGTTCCAAGGGATTTTCTTTCAGCCGAATTTATTTAACGAATGCGATCTACAAACTCAGCGGTTTTGTTTTTGTGGTGGTTTGCCACACAGAAGAGTGGCTTCAATTTGCATTTTACTTGGCTTGTTTGCTGTAAAACTAGCAATTGTAGGTACGCAAGTCTCAAAGTACCTTCTGGGGAATGTCGATGTATACCTTTCAGCTGGTGTAATCGGCAACGCAAGTATTGACGGTTATACCGAGGAATAGTCTTCCACTTTGGCAATAGAATTCTCCACCTCTATTAACTATACATTATGCTACAATGGATCAAAAGACATAGTAACCAGAGAAACGAAACAGTTGACAGCAACGCCAAATATTGACAACATTTACAGCTCCCAGCATCAACTGCTCTTTATGCTCTAAAATGAAATTGGGAAACCACCCTCTATTTCTAAATATCTTTATAATCACTTTTCAGGTTTAATTAAAATCACTGGCCTTTGCATCTTGCTTTTCTTTATAGCACATGGACTCCTCAATGTTAATTTCTGTCTGTTGCTGGCAAAAGAGGGGGCATCCAAATGCCAGCAGAGCAGGCAATTAATGCCCATATAAGTTTTGGAAAGCATTAACTATAAACTCAATGAATTGCTTCTTTTAATAACTATAGTCCCAGAGCAAAAACAACATTTCTTTAATATACATATCAGAAGCTTATAAAATTCTGCTTTATCACAACTTTACTGCATGAAGACAGAACAATATTGCACTCCAATACTCGTAAAATGTTACGCATTTTTGCAAATGGTACTAAAAAAAACATGCCTCCCCTAATTAATGAACACTATTTAATTTTTTTAACATGGCTCCAATAGACGCAACCACATAACTAAACATTTGGTTTAGAAGTCGTTAACCTCCATCGGGGAGCTTTTGATAAAATTGATTAAAATCTTTGCTGCATTCAAATACTATTCTGGCAAAGAATACTCATTTCAAAGCACTCTGCATTTCTATAGACTCAAGATATTTTTTCACATATTAAGGTAACAGAAAAATCCTTTTATGTGACGTGCTGTTGAAAAGTTCATGAATCTAGAGGGCAGATAGGATAAATACACACTAATGAAACAACATGACAAGCACATCCTGATCAAAGCCACCTAAAGAGTGCACCAACGACCAAGATTAAAATAATACATTCTGCAAATGAGCTGCAGCCAACTCAAATTGATCCACAGAGATATACAGCAGGCAAATGCTTCACTAATCCAGTTACACCTGAGGGCAAAAACACTCGGAAAATACAGTCACTATTAACACAAGACAATGATCACTTCGGAAACATAGAACCTCTCATACCAGACGGCCATCCCAATTTGGAAATTCTACACACTCCCTTCAATTATCTTGTAAGAGACTCACCCTAGAAAGCCCTCGAGGGAAAAGCGAGTTCGTTGAAACCATCAAGAGAATCCACGAGAACAGCAAGTGGGATTACTGCAAAGGATTTGGTAGCGTCCATACATGGAGGGTCCAGAAAGATTCTTGACAGCATGTTTCATTTAGGTACAGAAATATTGGCAGCATTGAGTTGCTGCGGACCCGAGTTCGAACATCGGCACTGTAGAATGGTTTTTATGATTTTAGACAAAATAGGGATTTTCAATGTTCTTCCCTGTCGCCGATTTCATTCCACCAGCAATCTCCATTTTTGCTCTTCACGATCAATTCATCTAAGTATTTGTCAGCTGTACTGCACACTCCTCACCCTCATCGCTGAGCTCGTAATTCTAGCTTGCTTTACGACCTTGGGGACTCTGTGTCTGAATCCAGATAGAGTACTAACTGGGATGCTTCGATGATAAGTACTGAACTAGAAAAGCCTACCCACATCTGCTTTCCATAGCATTGAGAATTCACTTTAGAAGCTCAGTAGTGCATCTATGCATGGCGGATAGGTGGGACTTGTGGTGCCGTAGAGTCCGTTAATACAATACATCTCCGTGTTAGCTACAGCGGTCATTCCGAACCCTTCTCATTCCACTCCTGTTCACAGAAGCATACAAAACCGTAGTCTTGCTCTCTGTGCCGTCTTTATTTCATCCTCATAGTTTTTACAAACACTTTAGTTGTTAATATATTGAAAAACAAAACAGTTGAATTGTTAGTATTACAACATTAATATGAAACACCGCTACCACCATCCGCCTGTATCAATGACCACGAATTATTTACACAACGCTGCATCAAGACTCTTGTGTTTGGAAGAGCAAGGTATGATATTGTTCACATTGTATTCAATTTCATAAATAAAAATATTAAATTTGTTTATAATTTTGTTTGCATAACAGAAACAGTACAAACCAATTCAAGAAGAATTGCACAAGACATTACAACAGAAGAAATAGATTAGAATGCGAGACCTGCTAGCTGAAAAAGAAATGGGCAAAACCGTATCCTATTACTATCCTAATATGAGTGTTTAAAAACATTTTAATGTGTACATTTCAGCCCACAAAAACCACAGAACGTCTCATTGTATGGTGACACACACACACACACAGAAAGCTGTTTAACAAGACCTCATGCGACCAACAGCAAGTGAATGAAGACCTGCGGGAAGGACGATGAAGGCCCTTTTTTTTTTTTTTTTTGTCATGTTTAGATTATGAAGAGGTTTTGAAGTTTCTTCTTGTATATTCATTAAGGTTAAAACTGTAAAGATACATAGCATTAATCTTAAACAAAGTAACGCACGAGCTGGAAGACAGGCGAGAATTGTAAGATTTATGAAAAATTATCCATTCCATTTCCATTCATATGGACAAAAAAATTAGTGCTTAGGAGTTGGTAACTTCTGGTTGAATAAACTTTTCCATGTCCCACTCTAGAATTTAAAAGACAGCGTTACTTTTATTCTACATTTTAATGTTAAAGGTGTGTGCTGAAAAAATTCATAATAAGCCCTTAGGGCAAGATTTAATGTTGTTTGCGATATTAGGTAACAAGTTTAAAAGCTCACAGTAGCGCTACACATAAACAATGGAAGCGAATCTAAGTTTGACAGTATAAGGGAAATATATATATAGTGCGATGAAGTGTGCTTTCGCGTTGACCTGAGACCTGGTAGCATTCTCAGAAGGGTTCATTAATGTCTTTTCTTATTTTGCGATTATCAAGCAAAATAACAGGCGTGGTTTCACAATCTCCAAGAAAGGCATCTCATGATCCCTTAACAGAAAAAAGTATTGACTTATTTCAAAGGACAAGAAACGGGCAAACCCATGACAAGCCACCAGTCATACCCCTGAGATAATTCAGAAGACTAAGGTTCTCGTCTTTTTCAAGAACTCGGCAACACGTGTGATTTAAACTCAAGATCTCAGTTACAACTGTGAACACTATTAGCAACCGGAATTTTATCCTTTACAAAACAAAAAAAAAAAAGTCTGGTGCACCAAACTAAGGCTTCAAGATATATATATGTCTGCTTCAACCCGCCATATTTTATAATATGAAGAGAGAAATAATATCCCTGTTACATGACCTGATGCATCACCAATGGATTTCTGTGCATTTGGGTCCCTTGAAAACAGAGGATCGCAAAACTGTAAATGGTCGCTGGAAAGCCTCCAAGAGGAACAGAATAAGTTGAACATCAATGCACTTCAAACCAATTTGGTGCAGTGATAAGTCGCTTTCGAGGAGGCCGCATATAACATCACTACTAGTAGAAGCATGGTTTTTTTCTAAATCAAAACTATTTGAACCTAGCACAGATCGAAATTAACCTTCCATCACATCACTGAGCCCGACAGATTAATTTAAACCCCTCCCCCCGATTTTATGAATAACTGAACCACTGAAAAACACAGTAAATGTAGGATTGACTTTCATACATGCATTTTGTGTTTCTTCTGTTATGGTTTCTATTAATTTTGATAGTATTTTGTTTAGAATTGTTGTGCAAGTGTTGTTACAAGCATTTACCTGTAGTTTCACTATCACTTCTTGAATATTGAAATGATGAATGCAACTTTCTCTGCTCCAATATAAAACAATAAAATCTAGTATTATTATAAAATTCAAAAGTGTGTATTTAATTTATTATTTATAATTTCCAGGTGATTTCTAAGCCTTCCTAATGAATCTGAAACAATATCATAGATTAAAAATACATTTACTATTATTTTCACTTTCTCTTTGTTCATTGAAACCACTGTGGTGAAAATGAAGTACGTGTCACATTATAAGTACATTATATAGAGTAATGTGTTTGTTCATTATAAAATAATACAACAATAAACCAGCAAGTAATTCAGTAATTCAATCTACAGTGTTTAAATGTGGCTCATTTTCTTAGCTTTTTGCAGGCTAAGACAGCAAACACGGTTTTTCTGACCAGTTGAAACATCTCAAAAGGAGAAATAACTATTTGGAATTTGGCGAGGTCATTTGCATGTCTTGGTTATAACTTCTAGGGATTTATTGATATTCGTGAAATGGTTTGACGTAATATTTCGAGCATACCATTAGACAGTTCTGAATATTTGTTGGTGTCTAATAATCAAAAAGGGTAGTTGCAATCTCTTTAAAGAATTTGTAGACTTTTTTGGACCTTTCAAAGATAATGCTTCCTTCCTTCCTTCCTTCCTTCCTTCCTTCATTTATTATTATTTTTCCATTTTAGATTAAGTTGAATTTCAATATGATGAAAAAACATACTCACTGAGATAGTCAACGAGTTAAAGAAAACTGTTCATGCATAACTTTCTGAGCGTGCCTTGAAGAACAAGCTGCTCATCATCAACGCCTTCTCTTTGCCACTGGCAATTCCTCCATAATTTAAATTTAAAGGCAATCTATTTCGTTGTAACGATTTTTCGTGAAATAGCCTTTAACCACAGTTCGGTTCCCAGATTCCAGAGGACAGTTCGGTGAGAGGAAGGGCAGAACGAGATGGCCAACCGCAAAACTCGTTACAACATTAACCACGAGGGTCAAACCTGCTTGGTCACAAGTTCCACGATATTCGATACCACCACAGGTGAGTGAGTGTATAACGGAGGATTTTCCGCTTAATCGTTCCGACACCGGATATTAGCATTTTTAAAACGACGATTCCCTTGCACACCATGCAGTAGATATGTTTTGAGAATCAGGCAAAGGTAATGAATCGAAAAGCAGTACAAGTCGTTTATAAATGTATACACATGAATGTTTCCATATTCTCCAGGGTTGAATAAAATAATATTTTGAATGGATGGGTATATTTTAATAAATGAAGCGTGGAAAAACTTCAGACTGACCTTTTCATTACCTGCACCCATTACTCAGCATGTCATCAAATAACTAAATACCCTTTTCATTATGAAGTTCCGTGAATGGAAAAAGTTCGCATGTACACATCATAACTGTAGAAGGAACACATTTGTTAATACTTATAAACAGGATGTCATATAATCTGTGTGTAAACAATGTCTACAATATTTACACTGAGGATATAATACAACAGTCAGCCAAAACGTATTTCTTTTTAACGTAAATAATACAATTTTCCAATTAAAAACATTTTAATAACATTTCCACATACAACCACAAAAATGTAAAAAAAAATTTCTCAAATTTCACATCAGTAATTTGCACTATCATTCCATGCATTAAATAGTACTACTTGATACCTTAGCACTGAAGAAATTTTGATGAAAGATTTCATCTTGTCAGATATTCTGCCAGTGATGACGGAGACTGATACAAGAGAGATGTTTTCAATAACCTTCAAAAATCTCTATTGAGGGTATCCCACAGATGCTGGACCGGATCTGGGGCTACTCAACTACCCTACTGTAACCACCTAGACTCACGCTCTGCATCGTGGACAGTAGCTTCAGCAATTGAAAAGACCACGGGCTAGAAAAATAATCTTGAATGTGCCCATTGCATTCATTGTTCAACGATTCAAAGCGAGATTTGTTATTCTATTTGTCCCAGATTATGACGATGCCTCCTAAGAATTTGTGAACGTTCTATATACGGCTGTCTTTCTACGTTATCTAGTTGTCCCCTTATGCGAAGACTCCTAACACATGGGAGAATATGGTAGCATTGGTCCTGTTGTCAACGATGAATTCTTTAGTGGGGTCTATTTCTAACAGTTTGGTTTGAAGCAATCAAATTATCACATTCTGCAGGGCATTCTCTCAAGGTCCTTAGGAACAGAAATGTCTTGTGTGGCAGCTGTACCTGGATGTTGTTCTTCTGGCTGCCAACTTCTTGATATCACCTCCATCTTCGGGATATAATACATCTTTCGGTATTCAGAGCCTTATGGATCAGCCTAGTTTCACTATTTCCAGTTATTCCAGAGGGACAGATATTAAATAACTCTTGATTTTAAACATTCATTTCATTTATTAAAAACATATCTTAAAGTTTTCCCTTAATATTTACCATAAACCAGTTACTTAGACTGTATGTTAAAAAACAACTAATTTATTCATTCACAAGGCAACACTTTAAATAAATAAAACAAATGATTATCGTTGACAGCTAAGGTAACTAGTAAGCTTTGTTTAGATGTACCACGAATTTATTTTAAATGTTTTTTTTTTCCTTAGAAAATTTTGATGTGTAGTTTGCGCAATCAGCTTTTGAGAGCCAGGAAGTTTTGAGCATTTGGCAAAAAATGGAAATCGCAGGATGCCAAGTCTGGTCTGTACGGTGGAAGCTGAGTGTGGCATTTGCAATGTCAGGTTTGCTTTGCTTTGTCGTATTGCAGGGAAATATTTCAAATGTATCTTCGTGTCCCAATGTCTGCATTACAAAAAAGGGGGGGGGGGAGGTTGAAGAAGGTAGGTTTTCTATTTGAATCATGTGATTTGAATTCATTTATTCGTGGACGAATCTTTCGCATTGGTATTGCATGGATTCGTGTTTCGTTGCCCACACCTTCATTCTGTAACTTCATGTTACGTGACAGCATAAGTAAAAAATATATTCAGTTATTTGGTGACTATATTGAGGTATATTTTAAGATTTGCTTTTGCGGTTATTTAAATATTCTCATACGTTCACGAGTGTTTCCCATGGTGGTATTGCTTTTCTTTTTAAGCTACAAATGTACGTAGTTTTTTTCTTAAGGGAATGATTACGTTAATGCTCAATCCACTTTTATTTGAACAGTGCTAGGATTAAGCCTTAACAAGGCGAACTGATAGCCTGCAATATCTGCAGATTACAACATATGTATAGGTTTGACGTATAAACCGCAGCACGGAGTACCAGGTTCGAGAACGTGAATCATTCTTGGCAACTGGCAAGAGATGGATTAATACTGTAGGTATCGAGTTTAAGCGAGTGAGCATGCAAATAGAAAAAGTAGCTAGAAATGTAAACAAGGGGTAGATAAAATATTTACATTCATAAATTTTATTAAAGTCATCGTCGTTTTCAGGACCAAAGATGTTTTAATTTATTTCCCAATGCCAACTCATTCCCAAGCAAAGCACAGAAATTCCTCACTCGGACAGCAGAGAGCAAGTATATACCTCTGCATTTTCAAGCCGCGCACTGCCGTTCTTTCATCATATTAGGCGAGATAGTGAAGATGATGATGGGGATGAAGATGACAATGGATCAGCTGATGAAGGCTTACCTATTCAAAAAATTCCTACCCAACCGCGCTTTGAAGGCCGATTAAAGCACCCACCATCTACCGAGATGATATGGGGCTGTTTGGAGACGTCTAAGTTGTTCCTTCCATCCTCCCAAGAGTAAATCCATATTGCACTTTAAAACAATACCTATTTTCTTTTAACGTGAAATCAATGGTCTGCAGAAACTGTTGTTTAGCATCGGTCAGTAACCCAAGGCGGGTGATGGAATGACCAATAGTTAACTAGTAATTTAAAATGCAGCGTGTTACCTTACCGCTTAGCGCTGCAAAAATTAAATTTTATCTACAAGATACAAGATGTAACATTTACTATTATTTCGAAGTTATTAAATTTCATTCTTCATCTGCTGCCCATTCTTCTAAATAATACCTTTCTTCCCTTTGAGGATCTTTTTTCGGTCTTCAATGCAAGCTTCAGCAAATAAGCTACAGAAGACACGAAGAACAGAACATTTTATGCATTTCTTCTAATTCGTGTAGAGAGCGGGGAAATATAAAATGTAATATTTTAGACCATTAATCGCAAAATTTTAGTGTTTCAGCATATGTGGAATTCCAATGCACGGAATTTCATTTTTCATAACATTTGTAAATTTTTTCATACGTTGAACAAGTCTTAATGTTTATTCATATTTTCAAATTTTATTTTTAAAATCTGATTTTAAGGCTTATAGTACGGATTTAAGCGATTTTTTTTCAATGTTAGATTTTACATTCTTCAGAATACTCACCAAAATGGTAAAGGGTTTTCCGTTCGAACTCACGGATTGAAATCTTTCTATTTACTACTTTTTTTTAATGATGTTTAACGCCAGTTTTTATTACTGAGGCACCGAGGCGGTTACTATCTCCTATTGTTGGTGCTCAACCTTTCGTTCCGAACTCGATGAGTTTCGGAGATATTAGGTCTGAACTTAAATGTTTTTTTTAAATGTCTGTTAACAATGCTATCAACAAATGAGTTGCTTTTTCTGAAACGTATTTCTGCACTATTTATAAAATAATTGCAAATATCGTAATGTCATTTTTTAAAGTTGTAGGGAACAGGTGCCTCATCTAAACTTTAACAAATAAAATCACAAATATTCTAATAGAGCTGGCCATACTCCAATGGCAAGAAATCGTGGATCAATGCTGTAGTACATTTTGATGATTGGTTAATCAGCAATACTAGAGCTAGGATGCAGTACAGTCGTTGATTCCGCATCCTGTTTCCTGTTATCTTTTGTATAATACAGTCGGTGTAAAATACGAACGTGTAAGCGACAATTGCTCAAGTTCACGTGCTACACAACTGGTAGAAAAATCGTATATGCAAATACTGAAATGAGTACACGAGTATATTTATTTATGTTATATTTTATTTATGATGTGTAATAAATGAGTCATTTTAGAACATATTAAATGCATATGACTAGTATGGAAATATTTCTCTGTGGCACAGAATTACGTCATGAACGATTTGCATAATTTTCAAAAAAGGGATTTCGATAATGTATATAATAAATGTTTTATTAGATGTTTACATTATATATATATATATATATATATATATATATATATATATATATATATATATATATATATAAATGAGCTTCTTAACAAACGCGAAAGTGAATTCATGTGATATAAAAATGACATCGGATGTGTGAAGTTCATTACTTGGGACTAAATAAAACTTAATGGCAGCAAGATCAGACAAAATCTATTACAGCAAGCTACAAAATGTAGCACGATACGAGTTTGCTCCTGTAATGTAGACTGTAGCTTTTCACTGTACAAAAACATTCATACTGAAGGACAGTACAAGCTCTTTCTAGAAAACGTGGAGAAAATGCACATATTTTGCTGTTAAATGGTATGGCTCTAATCAATTTGTTGTAGCAATTTAATATAATAAGTATATTCAATAGGTGGCCGTTAGCTTAGATAATTTTCCGAAAGTTAAAATTGTATTGCTCCTACCCACCTTGTAATCTTGTTCTAATCAACAAAAAAGGGATCTGTGCAAATTTTCAGCTCATCTGCGAGGCGATCCTCATCGACCATGACGGTTTGAAATTTTAGCCCAGAAAGTAATTTTGTATAATATTATCAGATAAACATTATTATTATTATTATTATTATTATTATTATTGTTATTATTATATGTGCTTCATTGTTTTATTATATAACAAATTATGTCTTTGATTAATGATTTTTCAATTATTGTTTCAGGTATGTCCTGCTGCCCGAGTGACTGTGTTGGTATAGTGACTTTCACGAGGTGTTTTCCCTAGACTTGTAAAATACCATCAACTTCTTCAGATATTTTGCCACCGAGTTAAGAAAAGATTTTTATATCCATCTTATTGGCTACATCTCCGATCAAATCGTCGGAGTTAAACAGCCTTCAAACCGGCAAGTTTTAAGGGGTCCCCCCCCCCTATAATGTAACAGTTGTAAATCTTACAACAAAGGAAAGTGCAGCATGATGATTAAAGTAGTTTCCATTATATGGCAAAAAGCACGAATTCCTACTAGAAGAACTGACACTACATTGATAAGTTAATCAAACTTGATGAATGGAAAGGTTTACAGAAAAAAATGACTAGAACCGCAGCAAGGAAAAAGAAAAAAAGAGTTGGTGGAAATTATGGACAATTTATTTGATATATTTCATTCTCGGACACGAAGAATAAATAGGACAAGAATGTCTGAATGCTTCAGCGCCAAAAACAACGACCAGGTTGCATGGTTGGTGTAGTCAAAAACTAAACACAAGGAAGCACACTGCAATGGAAACTGCCATGAAAAAAAGGACTTAAGAAATGGAATATTTTGCTAATCATCAGCTTGCTACATCAAAAACTGATCAACATCAAGCAGCCAAAGCAGTCATGGTGGTGATGGCAGTGACAATGCTGTTATCTGTCCGAAAGCATCTGAATGGGACATGTCGAAGAGATCGTTCTAATTTGCACACACACAAAAAATATTATTTCTTTTTCCTTACCTGCAGTTCTAGTCATAAACTATCAGGATATTGATCCAGAAATCAGTAACGCTGCTGCAAAAACGTTTCCAACTATCTCTGATACTTAGTTCACGAAACTGTGGCTCTGTCCTTATTTGATGACATTATTCCAACAGTGGTTAAGATAAATATGGCTCAAGTTATGCTGGAAACAAAGGCAGGCAAGAGAGAGAGAGAGAGAGAGAGAGAGAGAGAGAGAGAGAGAGAGAAGAAACCAATTGAAGAAGAACATTCTACACCTCAATGGTTTTTCTTCATTTACAAACATCGAGTGTTTGTCTCTTGTAACTCCTGTTACAAAAAATTCTTCACAAGATTTTCTACCAGCACAGATTTCCTCAACAAAAACACTTCAACCTGGATGGTTAATCCTGATTACAAAAGTATAACTGAAAATTTTCATGATGAAGATAGTTCTTGTAAATAATGTTGCTGAAAGTGGAGTCAAATTCATTCAGGATTAAAATAACATTCTCACAAAAGATGAAACTAAGAAACAATTGATTTTATAGATTGTTGCCAGAGACCGTAAAAAACACCAACTGCTACTAAATCCTCTCTTATGAAAAAATAATGTTCAATGTTCGTTTGCTCACATAATGTTTTGATGTTAAGTTGGATATATTACTAAAAAAAAACTATTATTTCTTAAATTTCTCATGTTATTTCAGGAATTTTTGGAGCTAAGTTTTGGAAGATTTTATTCAGAATGTTTTTAAACAATTGTTTGTGTTGCCTGGATGTCCAAATAAATTTCTTTAAGAAGAAAAAATGACCGAGATAGGGAAGAATAACGCTTTTGTCAGAATTAATAGTTGCGTACGCTATGTCCCAACGTGTTTTTGGGGGGGAGGGTGCTGGAACAAGATAGAGGGTGAGAGCTTAACTTTTAGAAAGATGAAAAATAAGGGCCACCCTAACAATCAATCTTATTGTTTGTTTGGTTTTCAATTTGTATATGCTATACTTTTTTTAGTTTCATGTTTGTTTTATATTTTAGCCATGTAGATTTCACATTTTGTCAAAATGTTCCGCTCTATTCATTTGTCATAACTCATAAGCAAAATGGACATCACAATGAATGGGGCTGTAATGAAAATGGACAAACGCAAACGTTTGTGGAAGGTGATGCTAACATTGGCCTGTATTTCTGTTTTATATCCTGCAAGTAACACGTTTCCAGTACGCTGTACTACAAATCAAACACATCTGTACGCTATTACAGCATGACACGTTTGTTTTCGGTTTATTGCAGCTTGCCGAGCTTCATAAACTGTTGCACTTGACACACTAACCTGGAAGTGTTTCCGGCCATTTAGTTCTGCAAGGATACCCTCCCCATTATCACAATTATCGTCCCGGAAACATGGATCATTTGCCAGCACATGTAACTGCGGGATAACAGATATAACTGGTGGAATATTTACCAAAGTTATGTTCTGTGCAGGCAATTGGACTAACCAAATAATTTAAAGGAAATAAAAATCGATATCAAAATTGAGCTGTGACTGAATGAACTGCAGTTATTTTTATTAAGGACTGTGTGGTTTTTTATTCTGCATTATTTTTATATGGTAAAAGCAGACGCTGTGGTTGATGTGCTAGGCAAAACAAATTTCTAGTAATCGCATTATAAAATTGTACTTCATATGAAAGTAGTATCAACATGCGGTAAGAATATTATAATATTATATTATATTTATGGAAGAAATTAATAAAATTGCAATACAACTTTTCAAAGGAATAATTTTAATATTGGACAAAATGTAAGTCTGCATATATATATAAATATATATATAATGAGCAACGTAGCACATTATTTAAAATGGCTAATCTGAAATGTCAAAATACATAATATTAAAGATATATGTAAAATATATTTTATTTAGATATATTCTTAGAAAAAAAAACGGTGAAAGAAAATCTATGGCTTTCCTAAATCTCGGCAAGAAATTATTTTAAATTTAATTATGTAAATAACTTTTGCAATAGTGTTAATCATTCCTGCTATAATCCCTGTTTTATGCACAATCTTGCAACACAGGAATTCAACTATTTGATGTTAAATTCATTGGCTTCTGCAGTTGCCATAACAGCGAACGAAATGTTATTAGGTTTTCCCGGCGTATGACGAATATTAAGGGATAATGCACAGTGAAAATTATACACATCATAATGTAAACATAAGAGATTAAGTTGATTATTTAATGAAGCTGTTGAATAATTACTTACTAGAGTATTAGCATTAATCTTCCGCGATGTTTCCCTGGCCAACTGTCATGCTCCTTGTATCCGAAACCCGTTGACAATGGCTAATGAACGTTCTAGGATCGAAGCATATCTGTTGATAACCTTAATCGATAGTTTCATATCGTTGTAATGCAGTTACGATGCATTTCACCATAAAAGAAAAAGATTTGAATATGCTATGCATTGCGTACCTGAGCCATCTTACACGCTGACGTCGTTTGTTTCACATTTACAGATAAACAAAACAGTTGAAATTTGCTATTAAGACATAACAGTTGAAGATCACAATTAAAAACACACCACATATTTGATTCCTTCATCTGCAATGTTGTCATGCTTGGAGCTGCAAATAACACAAAAATAAAACGACTTTGCTAGTGCTACAATCAGAAGGCTGTGAAAGTTATATCTGCAAAATATAATGTGCGAGATTATCTTGCCACTTTTTGAAATAAACACCTCCAACTTATTTGTTCTATTCTATTCATCACAATTAATCATGTTGCATAATAAAATTCATAGATTTACTTCCATACTGCATACTTATAATAAGGAATGTTATTCTGTCGAAGTTATCAAAATGAACAACAAACTTATAACATTGTAGTTAAAGTAGCTATTGAATTTCACCGTATTATTTAGTATTAAACATTATTTTCCTATGGTAGACTTGAGTATTGGTGGTATTTGAATAACTGTATAAGATTAGAATATGGAAAATGGAATGTAATGTAAAAAATAATTAACGCTTAGCTAACATAACCTTAATTTTATGAAAGTATTAGGAGATAATATACAGTTTTACGCTATATTCTCAGATAAATTTTAAATCCCATCATCATTCAAATACCGCCACGGGTGGCCGAGGTCGTTAAGGCGCGGACTTGTGAGCGGGAGGTCTGGATTCGAATACCGCCAGGACCGTCCTCCCTGACTGAGGTTTTTTCCAGGTTTTCCTCAGTCTTCATAAATGGCAAATGCCGGGGAGGTACCCTAAACTTGGCCTGGAACGATTCCTTCCTTAAAAATAAAATCCTTTCCCAATATATCATTTCATCTCATGTATCATCAGCGTCCATTGCCTCTGTAGCGTTAAACACTATTCACAGCATTCAAATCGTTCCTAACAAGTATGTTGAGGAGCAGAATCATTAGTCCACAGTATAAGTTTTTTTTTTTTAAAATATAATTACCTTTGGTGCCTTAGAATTTTAAGATTTTTAGAGATTGTTGTAATCGATAATGGCAAATGTGATTTATCAGAATTAATATATTTCTTCGAAAGACTATACGACTCTTTTCTCATTTTTGCAGTATTTTTAATTACATACACGTTTACATTTTACAGTATGCAGTAGGCTAAATGTCATAACACTCGGCAGGATATACTATTTTTCTGTAAATTCGCATATATTATAACGATAATGTATATGAGGCTAAACCTATTTACAAGTGTTATGCAGTCGTCAACTTTTCATTAAATTGTTATACATACGTCAAATAAATTAGAAATTGGATATAAGTTGATAAACTTTCATTGAATCAATAATATAATATGTGCTCTTAAATGTTCAATTCTGTAATAAACAGCTTATTAGTTATTACTAAACAATGTTATAGCTTGGAAATATTTTTGTTATATAGGGCGATGGAAGCCTCTGAGAAACTGATAAACAAGTGGTCAATTTTCTTTAGCTTTTTAGTCAGTCATTTTTGTGGTGTACTCATTAACAAGCCAAAGTAATTTTGTCCTTGCAGCTTGGTGCTATGTTAGGTTTGTAGTCAAGCTATTTCATCTGCCGGAGTTGTCACAGAATGGAGTGCAAAACTTCCATGTGTAAATTGACGAAAAACCCTATACATTTTTGGAAACTAGACCCCGACAGCAGTTTTAGCGCTAACATATCAGTTGGAATAATTGGCGACACAAACCGGACCTATTACTTTATCTACAGAGTATTATACCTTGATCATAAGGTAACCAGGGCATGTAAATCTAGCAAATAATGCGGCAATATACATTTTGCACTTTATCTCAGAAAGGTTTAAAGTTATCAATATGAAATTTTGTTGAGATATGAATAAAACTTAACTAAACATAACTTTAAATTCTCTAATGCAAATAAACAGATTTTAATTTAAAAAAAAATATTATTTCCCGATAATTTAAAAATTTTTACATAAATGTGAATTTTTTTCAGGCTGGACCATTCTTATTGAAAATTTGCAGATATATAATGTATGCGAATGTGAAGTGTGGTAAATAGAATTATTTAAATATCACTTTTAATTGATAAAAATCGATACCAATAAGAAGTGAAATATGTTTCTATTTTTTGTTCAAAAATTGAAAATTAATTTCTTTTCAAGCAACCACCTAGGTATATTATTCCCAGCATAGCATGTTGTGTGAGGCTTATGTAATAAAAAGATCATTGTTATGTCATAGTAGTTTCAGTTTTTAACAAGATTTTACTTTTATTTACAAATTTAAAAAAAAAATGTGTGCATTAGAGAATTAAATTTTTCAAGGCATATTTAGTTAAGTTTTCTTAATATCTCACAAAGAGTTATATTGGTAGCTTTAAAACACTCTGAGATACAGTGTAAAACGTATAATGTTGCATGATTTGCTAGATTTGCATTCCTGGTTAGCTTAAATGCTTTGTTGCAATATACATGCGGTTCATTCATGATGGATCACCAGCTCATTTTTCTCGTGCTGCTAGAAAGGTTTTGGATTAGAGAGTCTAAAATAAATGGATACGTCGAGGGGACCGACATCCTGGCCTGCACGTTCTCCGCTGAGTTTTCACATATGAACTCTTTGTGTGTTCCTGACCTATTGGCAAGGTGGAAACTTTGCCAACGCATTGAAGTAAGATATGTGACAGATGCCTAGAATATGGAAAGGCGTAAGACGGTTCATGACGCAGCAATTGCAGGTTCCGTTTTAGAGCTTAAAGTGACCATTTTGGGCACATTCTGTAGAAGTATGGGTAAGCATATAAATGACTGGAACTAAAGGACTAAGCCAAGATGATTTTTGCTTGGTTTTAAGCCCTGCATCAATCCTCTATAAGTAACTAATATATTGAGTATATTCTGTATTTGTTACATAATTAATTCAAAATAATAATGTGCACCTGAATATTTTCTAAATATATTTTTGAAAGCATTCAAAACAGAATTTCGTCAAAAAGCCAGACTTCGTTTGAGCTAATTCTTGTATTTTAAACCCAAGTGACACCGACAGTAACAGTTAGCAAAGAACTCTGTATGATATGAACCTGGCACGGCATACTTTCAGTGCCCTTGTCGCATGGAATGTGATTACTGGCTACTACCACGCTCGCCAACAAGACTAAAGTCAACGAACTTGTCATTTAAAATCCAGTTTATAAAAAAAAGCTGTTCATGCAGTATAAGGTTAGGCAGAAGCTATGGCGGAGGCGTGGCGAGTAGGACACGTGCAGTGTATATTTTAAGACTGGCAGCTTTCGAAACATGCAATTTGCTCTACTGCATTTGAGCGCTACAAGATTCATTTAAAGTGCTCTGTGTTCCGTTTTAGGTCTTGTTATGACATTTCATATGGGAAGGTTTTTCTATTCAATGAATATTCAATGATACTGATAGTTTCTAAATAAATGTTATTCTCTAATTCTTAAATGTTGGATGGTGCAGAAATAATACTGATATATTCTTTTTAAAAAGGTGTAAACGTATCAAATAAGTTTCCAATTTATTTAATTCTGAAAATTGCATTACCCACATACACAACTTTCAGCTGCTTGCTTACCATCTACAGGTTATACCAATTTAAAAATTGTATAATTATTTCAGAGCCCGGAAATAGGCAAAATCTCTTTTGTATTTCGGTGGATCTATGTAAGAGACAGATAGAAATGAACATGTTTCCGTACACTTGGGGTCGATAGAGTCAGTTTTTATTTATTTATTGCCTATTTTAATGTAAAAACCGTCTTTTTTTTTGCCTGTTTTGAATTGTTATGGATTTTTCTGGGATATTTGTGCTTTTTAAAAAAAAGCACATAAAGAATTTAAATATACCGAAGTGAAAAAGTTATAAAAATTAAATGGCATGTTCACGTCACAATATCTATTGAGAATCATGTCATACATTTATTTCTTATCAAAAAATCAAAAACTTTCTCCTCAACCCCCATTCACTTAAGCTCTTTAAATAGCAGAACATTCGTTAATGAAAGGAACGCGCGGTTATCTCGCGTATTACCAATACCAGGAAATAGAAAGGGTGAGAGAAGACTGTAGTTTTGAATAGTCCTGGTGAATGTCCATGTATCAATCTGAGTGAGACAATTCTAGGACATTTGTGGTGGGAGTAACTGCTCAGGTGCATAAATATAACAAACAATTGCAAGCGAGAAAGACGAGAGTGGTACAGCTGAGTAATAAACCATCCCTACAAGCGGCTGACTATGACAGTTGATACCTTGAAAAAAAACGAAAAAAAAAAAAACGCTGTTGTTGCTTGTAACTAAGAAAAGCAAGCTTAAGTACTTTAACTGTGAGATAAATAAATTATTAAGTATCTTAAATACTTATTTTCATTAATGAGTGATGTTACCTCTGTTTTCGCTTTGAATAAATGCCAATTCAATTATATTACTGCCAATTTTCAGTGTTTTAAGTGTCTTTTTTGCCTGCTTATTTTAATCAAAATAAATGTCTGTTCATTTTCTTTGTTATGCATATAGTCAGCTATATACCTACAAACTGCCAGATTAAATGGTAACCATTGATTACTTATTAATTTCAACATGCCTGTTCACAAATACAAACGCTTATCTGGACGAGAAGGGTGACGAAACAAGAGAATATACAAAGTATTAATAGTAGCGTTTGAAATCACTATACTATATACAAAATCACATTTAATTTGGAGAAAATGAACGCGAAAATTGAAACTAAAGTAAAGACAGTTTAAAATTTTTGCTATTTACGTCTCAATATGAGATGCAGCCTAACACTATAACTTTCCAACGGAAGAATTAAGTGAAAATCAGAATAACAGCGGTGCAAGTGGCTGGGAGTTCCAGTAACCTCTTCAAGGAACCATATCGTTTTCTGGTATGAACTTGAAACATCTCAAATGCTTGTCTTAGAAGCGATGTATAAAGGTCAAAGTTCTAAAAATGAAACATAATGCAACTTCCGAGAAATGTTAGCCAGCGAGTAGTAAACATATCTGTGGTTTTGTTACGAAAAGAAACATCGCTCTAGAAATTTAATTCGATAATCGATCCTGAGAGCATCTGATTCACAAACTTTCACCCGATGTTTCTGATTTATCTTGAGCTTTCCAATGATAAAGACGACCTCGTGAACCCTTCCTTTTATGGTATACACTGTTCTGTGGGCTGGATTCACTGGCATGCTCATTTTTAATTATACCACAGTAGATAGAATAGGAAGCGTGATCCAGCGAAGCCACGCGTATTAACATAAGCACTGCAGTCACAAAAATAATCTCAGCATCAAACCAGTTTTATACTATGTAACAGAGAGGACATGCAGATTGTGAACTTGTGTTTTAAGCTTCAATCTTATCTTCATTGTTTATTGTGGCGCAATAAAATATACACATTTTTCAAATATCTAACACACAAACACTTTAATTTGCTATTAACGTTTACTCTTGTAAGATACAAAGTACATATAGCCTGGAAACCATTTTACGTAATGTACCTCTCTTAAATTACTATTTTATTAGTGGTGTAACGCACTCAGTGGCATCCAGCATATACATAAATAATAAATTAGTATATGCAAACGACCAAAATATTATTTTCTTCTTTAAATCAAACATTTTTAGGCCACAGAAAACTGGTTTCTTTATTTTTATTTTTCTTATCAATTATATAAAAATTATAATTGAAATATTTAGAAAATAATATATCAAGTAATAAATATGTAAACTATTTTTTCTACCAAAAATAATAATAAATAATTAAAATCAGTCTTATGATTGGTATGTTTTTTTTTGTGGTGTTTTAACGCCCGTTTTAACTACTGAGGTATCATAGGCGGTGGATGCGGATGATACATGAAATGAAATATTGCGAAAGGATTTTTTTAAGGAAGCATTCCAAGTCTAAGCTTAGGGTACTTCTCCGGCATTTGTTATTTATGAGGACTGAGGAAAACCTCAACCCGGGAGAACGGTCCTGGTGGGATTCGAACCCCAGACTTCCCGCCCAAAAGTTCGCGTTTTAACGACCTCGGCCATCCGTGGCGGTATTGGTAGGGATGAAGGACATTTTGATACTTCATTCTTGCTCAAGGGATGGCCGTTTGCAGCTACAATGCCACACTTCTGGGAGGAAAGGTTGAGGCGAGGAACCACCGAGCGGATAGGATTCAGGATGGTTGATGTAAGGAAATAGATGGGTTTCCTAACAGTGTTTCTGGATAGAACATCCCGAAGCCGGGACATAAACATTTCTAAAACGCAAGCTACCATCACAACGCACATAGCATCAGCCCGCCTCGTCTGTCTCTTTCCAACCTGTAACAGAACCAACGGAGATATGAAAGAGCGGAAAGTTCGTGGAATGGAAAGATTTATCCCAGCGTTCATTTAGGTGACCAAGGGAAACCACGGAAAAAAAAAAAAAAAAAAAAAAAAAAAAAGCGAAGATAGGGATAGCCGGCCCCAAAGAATTTGAACCCGGGACCTCGCGAATGCAGTTGCAAGCTTTACCGCCTAGGTAACTCCGTCCAGTAGTCTTAATGTTATAGTACAGAAACAAACAATATATAAGTAAATAGTAAATAGTGATTTATATGTACAGAGCAATAAATAAGGGCATCTAGTCACAAGGATGAGAATAAATAAAACCAAGAGTCGGAGGTCCCGGGTAAATATCCTTGGGGCCGGCCATCCTGACCTTGGGTTTTTTTCGTGGTATCCCCTGGTAACTTTGACGAAAGCTGGGGTGGATATTTACATAATACGATTTTCCCACTCTCCCGTTTCGTTTCATTTCATTCGATTGCATCAGTTGCAGGTTCGGAAGCGTCAGTCGTGGCGGTTTGGTGCGGCCAGGCAGTGGCTTGCGCTGGGGAAAAGATCCTATCCTTGAGACTAATAGGTTCTGCCTAGGAGCCTTCGGGGAACCTCGGGTAGCCTCGAGTGAGATCGTGGTGGAACCGGAGTGTTTATCTCGGACCCTCTTATGTCTGGAACGTATTATTATTTATGGAAACGTTAGAGACCTAGCCTATGATTGTGCTTCGCCTTCTTGGGCTCCGGGCCACCGGTGTAGCCTTCACCTCATATCTTCCTCCTGGAGGTGTCCCCTCGGGGGCGTATGTACAATAGGCTCGTTAATGGCCGCGGTGCTAACCTCCCCCTCCATAGGACAGAAGAAGAAATAATTAAAGCTGCTTAGCTTGTAAGCAAATATCGAACAACAAATGAACAAAGATATCGAGAGGTATGAGAGAGAACTATAAAACACTCGCTAATCATTTTTACAACAAGGATTATGGAAGACAGGTCATAGCTGCCTTATATCTGGCAGTTTCATTCCTTTATTTTCCAGGGTTTGATTAAAGAGCTTTCCGTGGTAAACATTTTCCTTCCCATTTTTCAGACTTAGCATTGATTTTTATTGGTTATGAAAGCAAATAAAAGTGGCAATAAATAACCGATGTGCCAAAGGTACGAACGTGCTATAGAAAATAAGTGCCATAAGAAAGGAATGAAGTATTAAAGAATTACTGAGGACTGGCCATTAATTTAGACAAGCTGTGCGATAAGGTATTAAAAAGGAACAAAGGAACTAAAGATAACCAGAAGAGCGGATAGAATTTCCATCAGAAAAACAGTAGGAATTAAATAAAAATACAAGGATATAATACGGTTAAAACGGGTAAAAGAACCACATTCATTATTCCATTATAATAGGCCTTTACTAGAATTTGTGATAAAAAATAGATGCAGACTTTATCCAATGTACATATTTTTAAAATGGTTTTATATGTTATTTGTTATACTCTTTTAAGCATCCTGTTTCTATTAATTGTTAGGGAGCGGATTCTTATGTAAATAAATACCTTCTTTGCCTGGAGATAAATGCCTATAATTTAGTTTAAAAGTTCGAACGAATTATCACCAGCGTAAATATAAAATCTTACTTCATGCGAAAGCACATATTTTCAGAAAATTCTTAATAAAACATAAATTTGACTTTAGTTTTATTTTTAAACGTATTTATTCCATTATATTTTGTTATTTTTACTTTTTAGAATACAGTACCTATTCATTGTAAAGGTGTTCTGTAGATTGGATAGATCGGTACAAAAAAAAAAGTTTTTCTTAAATCATCACCCAGAATTGATCTCTGCAAACACAAATATTCCGTTCTTCCTCTTCCCCCTTTACCTAGTCACACCGTTAATTGTCGTTCTGTACTATGAGAAGAAGTTTTAAAGTTTTACGCCTATTATACACAAGATGGACAAAAAAGATTGGTTGTCTACCGAAATACTTCAAGATTTACTGAAAGGTGATTGTTTAAAAATCATTTGTCATCCATATCTGTAAAACTAAGCTTTTTATGTAACACGTACATAAACTGGAAACCTCCACAACTGTTGTTTGAAACAGTTAAGGACAACTATATAATAATAATTAGAATCAATAAATCAAGCTTTTGTTTCCACGCTTAAACGGCCAGACACACTAAAAATATAGGAGGTGTTGGCGTTTTCTGTCCCTAAGGGCTTTTAATTTGCACAATTTGAATGGCTCTCAGACAATATTCCTAAGACCACATGTGTATGTTTATACGCAAATCTGCATACAAACTTCTTCTTCTTCTTCTTCTTCTTCTTCTTCTTTTTCTTCTTCTTCCTAGCGCAAACCTGCCTTTAGGCTTCAAGCAAAGTTTTCAAAGCAGTCTCTTGCACAATAATCTTCACGATTGCACCCAGAATTCCAATGAAAGTTTTCACTATATACTTCACTATATAAAATGTGAGCCATCACAAACTGGGGTGTTGGACCTATAGTTGTTTTAATGATGACAGCAGTAGAATTAAAGTGTATGAGCAGTTTAGTATACCACTTGGGGACAGTATAAAATTTATCCCGAAGGCGACAAACATTAAATAACATGTAAAACATATAAGAAAGACCAGAGCGGGAGAAGACGAGAGAACATTCAAAGAAAGTGAGGAGCTGTCAAAATATTTGGATCATACACCAGGAATATCCTAAATATATGAATAATTCCTCACATCTAACATTTATCTTCATTACATTTTTTCAAAAAGTACTTTTTACATTTCAGATATACTTTTCTCTGCAACCCTTATGGATACGTGGATGAAATGATTGCTGCTATTTTTGACTCTAAGAATTAAATGTTTCACCTACATGTATTATTCACATGCTCATTAATAATATATGTGTAACAATTAGTATGAGTTTGGGATTCAAAAGTTAAACATTTTTTCAATGGTGTTGACGAGAAAGAAAAAATATTAGATGGAATAAATCAGTAAATAAATATAATAACATATAACTTTTTCATTGAACAAGAACATATACTTTGTGAGAAAAGAATAGATTTTCAGTGGGGCTAATTTTAAGTTGTTTTATCTAATGTGTTATATGTGTACATCAATAACTTAAAAGATATGTTTGTACTTTTACATGGGTTGTAGTGTTTAGTGCCAAAAATTTATCCATTTATGTCCTGGAAAAATTAAGATCAAATATACCTCTATTGAGCAGCTACAACTGATTTTCGACTACCCAGTGTCCTTAAGGGGGTCCAAGCTGGTAAAAACAAAAGAAAATTATTAAAGTTCATTAACACCAATTTGGAAATTGTTCAGAAAAAAAAAACAATGGTTAATAAATGTGCAAAATTATGGAAGTTCTAAAGATAAGTAGATGAAATTCAGTAATTATGTCAGCACAGCCCACGCAACATTTTAAATCCTGCTGACACATCACAGGTGGTGGACGCTAGTCTGATATACAAGACGAAAGGATTAATTGGAAATTAATTTATTTTTGCAACAAGGAAGCTTTCCAGTTTAAGGTATCTTCCCAGCATTCGTCATTTATAAAACCTGGAGAAAGACTCAGTCAGGGCGTAGACCTCCAGCTCACGACCTCGGCCAATAGTATCAGTTACATTGCTCTCTTAAATATGCAAGACGATATTGAAAGGCCGTGTTGAAAGATCGTTTTCGCAGTATAAGGCGATGCTTAGACAATCGACATGTATTCTGGATGCATATTTTTTATATGAACTTCGTTTTCACTGCAATTCTGAGGAAACTACTGTCAGTTAACATTTAACCGTAATTATTGAGCATCTATACATTTACTTTTGTTAACAATTAGGGGGGATTCTTCAGCAAATATTTTTTCATATAAATTACGAGAAGTCAATTACGGTAAATATAAAGAAATATTTCAGAAATTTTGAGCAAATATTTTTATTTTAATATATAAATAATATTTTAAATTTGTACTATAAATACTGCACATTTCCAATATTTTGTTAAATACTTTAGTATTTTCTTTACATAAAATATTTTTAATATTATATCACTTAAAATTCCTCTTCCTAATTACTGCAGTTGCAATATTATATTTTGTTATTAACTTAGTAATGAAGCATTCAGTTAAAAACGTTATTTGTAAGAAGTCAGTTTATTTTGTTATTACTTTCCACATTGTGCAAACAAGGACATTGATTGCAACCTTTACGAGCTCAGACTTCCTGCTTGCAGCAGGTGTTCTGGGACCAGCTTTATCTCCTCGATTTGTCGGATGAGCACAATTTATTTCGCCGCCCCTCAAGGCAAACGGCGTCAGCTCCTCTCCCCGTGAAGTAGTGAAACTGTTTGCTTTCGCTTCAAGTGGCATAACCAATCTTGAGAGCTCGCTCATTAATTATTTCTGTCCCGTTTTGGTAATTTTTCAAAATTCCATTCTCACTGTCATGCAACCTAACGCTCTTCCATGACCTCCCTTAAATTATCTGACGTCACTTAGCAACACCGCTACCAGCAGTTCATCTATCATCACGGGCTGATTTATGCCGTAAGTTAGAAATTATACAAAGACTTACACTTTTATACTAACCTCTGGAGTAAACCCTTGTTCACGACTAATCATGTACTTCAAATATTATAAAACGTCTAGAGAATACTTAAGCATTATAACGCCATTTTACATCCACATTCTACTTATATTTTTTATATCCGCGTCAGATTCAAGATAAAAATATATGTATAATTAAAAAAAGTAGCGTTGACTGTTCCCAATTAAGCGTTTAAAATAAACTGACATTCATGAAGAGAAAAACTGTGCCACATGGGATTCGAACCTGCATCCTCCAACTATTCTCTTTTTCCTACTTTTCGGGTGATACGGTTCAGTTCCAGAAGAACGTTTGGGAATAGAAAGACATTTCCAAAATAAGCATTACATGATGGAATTATTATCAGAACGCCATCGAATGCACTAAAACTCCCATTTCTATTAAGTTTTCAATTTTTAGGATATCCAGTATAAATGTACCTCTTAATTGCGGTTTATGTTAATAATTCTATACACTTTTTGGAGAATTTACGTTCCTAAATGCATTATGTTAGCTACTCTGATTCCCCTTCAAGGTGTTTGTGCAATATTGTGCAAGTACATGTATTGCAGGTGTGTTAAGACGGTTAATTTAATTTAAATATTCAGGAACAGAAATAATAGTTAAAAAGATACAATATAAAAGTCAATTCAATTTTTTAAATACTACAGAATATAGTTTAATAATGTACGGTCAACTCCAGGAAGTAACGTACATAGTTTTAGATTTGAAATATAAAACTGAAAATAGTTTTCAGCTAAATAATTTATTTAGCTTAAATAGCGAATTATTTTTATTTATTACTCTTAGCGACATTAGAAGAAAACTAGTGATTATAATTTAAATTTTCAGAATGATGATGGAATTCTAGCACGTGGAAATGTTTTGTTTCTTTTTTGTTTCTTTTTTTTTTTTTTTTTTTTTTTTTTTTTTTCCCTGTTGTACGTTGTAAATCATTTCAATTGATATTGTTGTTCTTAACCAAAAATATTTGAGCAGTTACAAAATAAAATAATAGTGAGTGGCCTGAAATAGCAGACAAATAGTTGGGACTGCTAAATTATTTAAAAAAATACATTTCCAAAAAACATGCTTTTACATATATATTTTTACTGCGTTCCCGCATAAATGAACCCTACGGAGCAACCAGCCCCATTTCATCTGCAGAAAAAATATCCGGCATTTTAGTCAATCCTTACATAGGTCAAGCTCTATGTTCGGGACTTGGGTGTCGAAGTGTCCTGGTTTTAGAAACCGGAGTCTCTAAAGGAATTGGAGATATTAGAACTACAAGCTCAGAATTGCATAGGAAATGAACAAGGAATGTCCACTAGAGTTGACAAATGCCATGATCTTTATCCGAATGGTAGACAGCCATTAAGAAAAAAGAAACATGAAAAGCTGAAAGAAAATAAATTTTAGAAATTGGTAAAACCCAGTGTAACCCTTTATTTAGACATATTTTTCTCGACATTGCTATATATAAAGAAAGGAATCTTAACAGTGATTTATATGCAAAATTATACACCTGTGGTATTTCTTAAGGATATTAAACACAATAATTAAAATTACAAGTAAATACATATATAAATAAATGCAAAACTATGGGCAAATTTTGTAACAAAATTCTGAAAATATAACCAAAATGTTCAGTATGCAACAAAAAAAATAATTCCTATAGGCATGTCAACTTTAATAAATAGATTTCACAATTTCTAAGAAATATTTAATTTGACGTACAGCGACAAACATAACACAAAGAAGTTCTTGCTCTTCTAAGAAACTCATCAAATTCTCTAACTACAAAATACGAGTATTTCAAGAACATTCTCATTGATAGCCGCTTGATTAAAATCTCATGGCAGAAAATTAGGCAGAATCTCCACTACGCCCCAATTTTCTTTCTTCTTTTGGTATTGGGAGTGGTCTATTTACAGTACCCTGATTGAATGTAATCACTTGCATGCTTCCCCCACGCTCATAGTCATCAAGGCACGAATGTCTTTTGTCTTCTGTCGCAATTTTACCGCCCA
Organism: Metallyticus violacea; assembly: GCA_030762175.1. Taxonomy (NCBI): domain Eukaryota; kingdom Metazoa; phylum Arthropoda; class Insecta; order Mantodea; family Metallyticidae; genus Metallyticus; species Metallyticus violacea. Next base: position 76,945,614 of record CM060845.1, on the reverse strand, counting down.
ATAGTTAAAACGAGATCGATTTGAATCACCGGGCAGAAACGGAACACGTGTGATTAAATTTGTTCTGCGGCAATAAAAAGAAATCTGCTTGATTAACACACGCCTATGTCCCAAATTGAATATAATGCAAAAGCAGCCATCAGCTGTCATACGCGGTGACATCCTAATGAAGATGTACGGCAGAATCAGATCATAATTTTTTTTCTGTTCCATCAAATAGGTAAAGACAGCATGTTTAATGTTACCAAAACATATATCTTTATTGAAATACAAAGATATCGGAGTCCCTTTGCTAATCGAAAATAAAGTTTAACGAGCTGTGCCCAATCAAATTAGTATCGACCACTCGTGCGGCATTTGCTCTCACGGCCGACAGAGGCATGCTCGTCGAGTGTTTAACAAGGAAGGTCATGTTGGTTCTGAACATGTCCACATAAGTCTGAATCGTATGATGTTAGTGAAATGAAATATTTATTTCCACATTGTTAATACTATAATTAACAGATATACATATGTAAGAAACATTACAAGAATAAATATATGCCAACTATTTTATATTTTATCATTACAATTTACAAGTTAAACCATACTTGTATATTTTTCCCCATTTTTCTTACTTTTCCATCCTACACACTCAACACTCTGATTATATGCGCTTTAGATCCCCCCGCCCCTTGCGATTCCTTATTTCCTCTCTTCATATACTTTAACTTTCCTTTGCTTTAACCACTTTTTCCGATTTTTTTTTTTTTTTTTTTTACCTTCCCTATATACTCACCAACCTTTTTCAAAAACGCTTATCTCTTGATCCAAAACTTTATATTACCACCAGTCTGCTGTAAATTATCCCATTTCATAACCCATACATCAAATCAACTAAAGGGAATAATTCAAGAGGTTCAAATAGGTGAAGTGAGAATCAACAGTTAAAAGGACTATGTGATAAAGTGAGGAAAAGGATATTATATTGGAAGGCAAGAACTATGGAGTAGTTTACAAGATAAGAAAGAGTACCTTGAAACATTACAGGAAATTTAAGAAAGTATGGGACGGGGGAAAATATGCAGATATTTGTAATAAAAGGCAAGGGAGAGAACTGCCTGGAGTGGAGCAGTATATTAGGGTTAAGTGGATTAAAAGGAAAAAAGGAAAAGTGTGCACTATGTGGAGAAATGGAGAAAGATTTTCACTGTATAGTTCACAAACGACATTAGTGAGATATTCATAGTTGACTTACACTGGCTTCCCGCTATTCAGCAATAAACTTAATACAAACTACGCAAAGAGGGTTTTGTGTTAAATAGAAAAATTCTGAAACTATTTCTTTTATTTATTTGGTTTGTTTTCGGACGCTCTGTAACATCTCAGGTCATCAGTTTCCTTTTCTATTCAGGGGGTTAAACGACCGATAAATTTTGCACGGAGACATCTTCTTTCAGGCTTGGGGTTCTTTTACGTGCCGTAAATCTACGACATGGGACACGCGACTTTACTTGCCTTCTGAAAGAAATCATATTTATGATTAACACGCCTGAAAAAACACATCGATATTGGCCGGGATTGAATCCACAAGCTCGGGTCTACGATGCAACTATGGATAGACCAGGATCGACAGTATTGCAGTGCTGCATTACAATAGAAAAGTGCGTGTCTGTATCCCCTTATGCTTAAAATGTAATGGGAAAAGTTAGCACAAGTAGTTTTGTATGTACACGTAAACGGGAAGTATTTTGTAGTTAGGGTGAGAAAGTATAATGAGAACTTGTTTTTAATTATCTTGTCCTGGATATAAAGCAAATATAGACTTTAAAAAACTCACTGAGGCTTGCTCCAATGTGTAGAGTTCCTGTCCGCACACACCCACTTAGTGTGGCAACGCAGGTACGCGCAGCTGACCTTTATATGCTATTAAGTTTTGCGTTTCGCACAGCTGCTTATTCACTGCATGCGAGTGCTCAATACTTGTATAGCTCTTCCTGTATGTTAACGCTAATCAATTTTATTGTTTTATTCAATGAAATGCGACGTTTATCAGCGTCTATTGATAAATTTTAGGGAAACTCTGTAAATAAATGCTATTCTAAAGCTATGCTATTCTTAAGCAATTCTAACGAACTCTTCTTTCTTGGAGATCGGCGAAATAATGGGAATGTCATGAGAAAGAAAGAATGAACGAAAGGAAAGTTAACAGAGGGCACGTTTTAGCAATCAAGAACAAATACAAGATGTTTTATGTAATCAAGCAGAATGAAAAAAGGTCAATAAGGAAAATGTGAAGAGAGGATAACAAGAAACAAATAGTTGCGTGAAAGAATGAGAATTGATGTTGCTGAGAGTCAGAACGCATATGAGACGAAGAAACTTAGAGGCGTGGAAAATAAAAGAGGAATGATGACGGAAGCTGTCTGTGATTGTGCTTGGGTTCCCAACGGTATTTAATTAAACCCATCATGTTTGGAATTCCTCTCAGTTGGGTAATCTACACTGCCATTGGATAAAGGGCATATCATAAATTTGCTTGAAAAATACGAAAGCGATGGCTCATTTTTTTTGTTTTTGTTTTTATCCGGGTTTTTAATAATTTAACACTCCTGTTAACAAATGAGGCACACTAGTAGTGAAAACATGAGACGAAATGATAAACTGATAAAGGCTTTTTTGAAAGTGTTTCAGCATTCAGTTTAGGTACCTATCCGACATTTGACATGATTAGGAAACCCTGGAATAAACCTCAGTCAGGGAGGGCAGACCTGGAGGGAACCGAAAATAATACAGCAAAAAGAGATACCCTTTCCAAATAATATATGGTCAGTATACCATCTATTAAAAAATATTACGAAGTGTGTTTTTAATATCGGTGTTGAGAAACTAAAATTGTGAAAATATACATCAGAAACGGAACACTAACTATTCTATATTCCTTTTTTTTTTAAATATCTCTCTTTCTGTGTTGCTTATTGCACCTACCCTCATAAAAATTGACTTATTTCTTTCTTAGGAGAAGTTTTGAAAATATATCACAAAACATTTTAAAAACAATCTATTTATCATACACAAAAATATAATAATTTAGTAATTCCTACATATTACTGTACATACTCTAAAATTTTGTACAATATCCGTCCATTTTTTTTGACAATATCTAATAAGAAATACGAATGCATCATTAGACCCTGTTCCCTTAATCACACGAGAAATCTGTAGACCAAAGTCCTTTGGGTTTCATTGCAAAAACAAGTGCTAATACTGTATTATTTATGGTTGCAAATATTTTTTCTACAAATCTCCCTAATTATTTACAATTAGTGGCGACATTCTTTTCAATTCTGATGAAGAGTTGTTCTCAGAAGACAAAACTATATAAACAACACTTAAGCTCTGACCTTCAGTATGATTTATATCTCTATGAAAAGCTTAGAGTTATTCTTAGCAAGGCAGAAAGACTCTTCTCAGAAACGGGGGTTGCAATTTCAATATGCGTTAAAGAATAGAGATACTTTTACTTCTAAACAAGCAAGTGTGCAATTTACATTGGTTAGCAGTCAGTAGCACACATCATGTTCACTATAAAACAAAAAATGAACAGCGTTAAGTTGTACGGCTGAGCGCTCGTTTCGTGTCATATCACTAAGCACCGATCTTACACCTGTAGCCTAATTCAGTCATCAACAGTAACATAGTTTTCCAGGACAGGCATACGCTAGTAGTAGAGCGGTTAAAACAGTTAAAAGCAAGTATCCAGCAATGAGGGCTACCAGAAGTTCAAATCCTATCCAAGCGTGAGTAGTTTTATTTATTATTATTATTATTATTATTATTATTATTTTTTTTTTTTTTTTTTGCAAGTAAAACATTTATCACAAAGTGAAGTATAGTAATCTTTGTTTTGAAGATAAATAGGAAATGAACACAAATTTTTAAATAAAATAAAGACAATTTACATTTTCCTTTTAATTTCTCACGAGAGAATATTTATTAATGTGGCATTTAATTTGAAAACTAAGAATATTAATTTACATTTTTGTATTTGGGCATAAATGCCTTAAAATTAAAATATGTGTGTATTATTGCCATATACTAAACATTAATTTTACTTGCAAAATCAAACAAATAAAAGATCAAGCATAAACAGGATTCGAATCTAGATCGTTCTTATAGTAGATATGTACTTTCGTTTGCCCAGCATTCAAAGCAGATGGTCTGAGGAAACTTATTTTCTACTTATGCCATAACTTCAACACAAACGGAGGCGGCATTGTGAACCGAGCGCCAGCGAGTGCTTCCGATATTTTCCGAATAGGTCATTGTTTCTGGTAGTAGCGCTCTCTATCTTTTTTTCTACGAGTGTACAAGGTCTGCAATTTGCAGATCAATAAAAGTTGTTGTAAATGCTGTAAAAACATTTATTTTTAATAGAATAATACCCGATTATTTCCAACCGATAACCATGTGTTCATTGACACTAGTTTACGTTCTACAACTTTCTGAATAGAACATCTCGGTAGCAATGATATTTCAGGGATAATCCGATTTTGTCATTTGTAAAAGGTTATGGTAGAATGTTATTGATACAGAGTCCTCGTTTGGACACCTGGTCAGCTTAACCGAGATTTACTTGACACCGGGAAGCACGCTGTTTGCCCGCGAGGTCGGATATTCATAGCCCCTTAAACTTCTCCAGCACACACCAATTTTTGGGTAATACAATGACATTTCGAATAAATTGGGTTTTTCTGCACTCCAGTATTTATTGTTTTGTGTCGCTACATGGGCATGTAAATAAAACTAGCTTCGTCCGTAAAAAATCATTAAACGCGGGTAAATAGAGGGAACATTAACATTATCCAACACCCAATTGCAGAAATTAACTCTACTCACATTATCGCGTGTCTGCAATTCCTAAACTACGGTAACCTTATATGATTTTAATTTTAAAAGTTTAAACGAGCATTCCAAAGCGAAGTTTACGAAATTCCTGATTCCTGTGCAAGGTTTCCCGAAGTTAGACTTCGTTCTAACTTTTCTCCGATGTCATCGAGTTTTTCCTCTGTAAGAGCTGGGCATTTTACTTTCGGTTTCTTATCAAGAACAGATCCCGTTTCCCTAAATCTATTAACAAGATTACGAACTGTTTCTCTGTGAGGCGTAATGGGTTTGTTGTCACATAGAAATTATATATGAAGATTCTGTGTGCTAATGTATACGGACTTTTTGACATAGTACTAACACTGAAACACGTGATTTTTCAAGGTTAAATACCTGTACCGCACAGACTTCGCGCCAACACGCGGAGAGACGGCAAGTGGAGGGGAACAGAACTGGTTAGAAACAGGACAGGCAATCCCCGTTAAGCCGGCCACGAGTCCAAACGAAGGCTCTGTATTATTAGTAAAAGGCTGAGAAATATGCAACGGATATTTTTTAGTAAAAGTAATTTGTAAGTTTGATCTAACAGTATTAGTAAATTTGTGCGAGAGGACCTATACGTAAGTTTCTAGGTATGCAGCTTTCGAACGATAAAAGCTTGGCTGGAAGCTGAACTTTTAAATTATATTTCATATTATGGGACACTACAATTCAGGTATATCCAATTATTCCTCACCTTACACCATTCCATCCTAAGATGTAAAGTAATCAACGAAAAGGACCAAAGGTCAACTAGGCGGTAGCTGCTTGCAATAAGATAGAAGCTGGGCGAAAAATAAAATAAAATAAAAGACACACTAAAAGTAGGGGAGAGAGAAATAAAAGTAACAGCTATCCATCACATCCATCACACACTATAAAATCTTAGATAAAATGCACATTTTCTACTCAAGCGAGCAACTATAAATTAAAACCTCCAAACGTCAAACTTCGTGTGTCCAGCCTTCGCTGAGGTCAAGTGAAATGCAGAGCAAAGAGAAAAAAAACTCTTCTGATGAGTAATCTAGCCAGTTCTTCCCTCCAGGTTCCTGCTTGGTCGACTACTAAGTAGTCTCGGTGCCCACGGCAAACTACACGGTGAGTCAAAAACCCGCTGCGCATCGACAGTTCAGGAATGCATGCAAAGTACCGAAGCCTTGAGCCTTTCGCTCGTCTTTATTCTGGAGGCTGGTGTTTCCGACCGCTACAATGTACAAGCAAAATGTTAAGGTCTTTTACGTCATTTCCTTTGTTTATGATAGTCCAATCTTCTTAATACGATAATATGAAAATAACCATACATATCCTCTAAAAGTGTATATCCCGTTCACTTAAAACTGATCTTAGAAAATAAACCCATGGAACCAGTTTCTGCGCTTAATTTTCTAGGTTGTAAAGTTCCATATGTAAATTAAATTTATGTAATCAACAAATTAAATAAAATTTGCTAAACAGGTACAATGAAAATAATTGCAGTCATTAGGACAATCTCTATTATCACAAACACGCAGAGAGTGGAATATGAACTGCACTTGATTTAAAAAAAAAAATCTAAAAATCTTATATATCTTTGTTCGAACTTTTTCAAACAAATACGAACTGAAAGCTACATAGATAGAAAAACTGCATACTGCAGAACACCCAAAGCTTGGCTGATAATGTGATTCAGGAAGACAAACGAGGGCTGCTGGGTGAAAGTTACAGACCAATAACTAAACAACAAAATAACTAAATAACAGACCAAATCGTGCAAAAGTAGATTTTTTTTTTTTTTTCTGATTACTATGATTGACTTAAGAAACGTGTTCTACTGAAATGATGCTTCGGTTTGCAAGAAAGAAACAAACGGCATTTCAAAAATTCCACCAACAAGTTTTTTTCACAAAAATTAACAAACCACTCCACATTATTTATGATTACTGAACAAGATAGAGCTTGGAAATAAAAGAAAAAAGTATTCAAAAATATCCTTAGTTTCATCTTTGCTCACAGGGTGATAAATAAATCGTAAATGCATTGGAGGCGTTGGATTGATCACCCATTCCTCTTGCATCAGTTATGTGCTACTTCATGCTGAAGGGTTCATTTTATCTGTCAAGGCCCAGAACAGGCTTTAGGCCTAATCGCTATTAAATCGATGATGAATTTGAGGCACCAACCAGATTGTGGAGCGTGAAAGCAGTCCAAGTTTTATTTGAGTAGCAAATGTATATCATTCTGCGAGTAAGTTTTCAAACTAGAATTACAAAGCTGCTGTTTGTTGTCAGTGGTAGAGGTCATTTCCATGGGTCTCTGCTAGTGACTTACTCGATTCTGCTAGAACGAAGGTTCGCAGACCCCCGGAGATCTGCGTTGCCTTCTTAGGGGGTTCATGGAGCATTGGAGTACCGTTAACAGTATATTTTCTTGAATATTTGTATATATTTATTAACTGTCAATAATATATACATGTTGTAGTAAAGAATAATTCAAATACAACGATTATTTACAGAAAAATACTAAAAAAGAAAGCAGTTAACTTATTTAAATACATGCCAACCTAGAATTAAATAAATAATAAATTTAAATAACGTCCAATAATGTCATACACATTTGCTTGCCAGTTAATTTAATTTAACACATTTCGCATAACTATAAACTACTATCAAATCTAGTTATAAACACCAACCTAGTTAAATAAATCAAACTAATTATATACTTGTCACTAATTGTATACATATTAACTTAATTAAATGCATTTCACCTAACTAAAATACATCAATCTACTTAACATATCAGCCCAGTTCAATACATTAAACTAATTAAATACATGCCAACTTAATTTTACACATATTAAGTTAATTAAATATATTTCACCTAAGTTGATACATCTAAATTTGGTTAAATACATCTAACTAATGAAATAGTAAATTTAATTAATAAAAGTATATACTTTATCAAAATTTAGCCATAGGCATTTATTACCTTGAATAATAATAATAAAAAGTACACACAACTTAAGCGAAGCTTGTCAATTAAATACAATAAGGAGTTAAACAACATTTTAAGTAGTCCGGGAAAACTTAAATTTGAACACTAATTACGTTCATAGACACAAACAATGAATTACGATAGAACCAAATATGATATACATATACATCTGTATACACTGTACGTCATTAGCCTCATCTTTCGACAGCGAAATGCGTAGGATGGGGCTCGCCTGCCTCTCTGAGATTTATCCACGCAATCAAAGAGAGCAATGAAAGCACGATTTCTTCCTAACTGCACACTTATGTGAAAATCATTGTCTGTGCTCATTTGTTTAAAAACCAAGTGATTAACTGTTTAAAAAACGTAAAATCAGAATTCAGAAAATACATTTTTTATTAAGCTCGATATATCACGGCTTTTAAATGAAATGAAGTATTACATTTTCAATTTGGGAATTTAAATTAACAAATAATGTATTACCATTATATTGTTAGGTATATGCGTTTATATTCTATTTTTGTGTATGATTATTGCTATTGTGTAAGGACGCAAATATTTTAAATGTGCATGTATTTTTTTTTATATTTTTAAAAATGAACGTTTTAAAGTATGAGTTAAATCTTAGGCGTGCGCGACAGAGAAATCCTTTTAGGAGTTCGTGGTTAGTGAAAGCTTGAGAGCTACTGTGCTAGTACATCGAACATGTCATGGGGAAGGTAATTTATTTTGCTTATTTTCCTACAGGAGGCACAGAGTCAGATCGTAACTCTATCCCCATCTAATGGGAAAAAAGGTGTTACTTGGACGTGAACAACTGATAGCTCCGTTTGTAGTGCAGTGAAACAACTGATTATGTTTTTCAAGCTACGAGCGTCAAAGAGATGTATGTTAGGTAGCCTCTTAATGTACAGCGCATGCATTTCGCGCACTTTAAGCTCTAGTAGGGCACGAGGGAGGAACAGAATTATCAGCCTTGGCAAAAGAACCAACTTCTAGAAAATGAAGAATGCAAGTTACGTTGTATATACATTTTTTACTTGTTGCATATAAAAAATAGGAGAGAAAAAGAACTACAAACAAAGTTCTAAACCAAAAAATCAAACCACAATGTAACGACGTGAAAATCTAAGAACTGGTAAACATTATAGTTTAGCTGAATTATTAAAAAATGTTGTTCTTTTCCGAAATAACGAAGTGTTGAAAATTGATAGAATGCAGTAATAATAATAATAATAATAATAATAATAATAATAATAATAATAATAATAATAATAATAGAGTTCATGTACCAGCACAATACACCCCCCTACAATCAACATACCAGCTGCCACTGCACTTAATCAAAACATCTCCTTTACGCATTTGAACATTACGTGATGAGTTGATCTGAAGTAATGCCAACTTGTTCAAAGAAGTGGATGGTGGAATGCATCTTCCTCTTGTTCAGCCTGTGTATGGTTCTCGGAAAGCGTTTCAGTTTCTCCCACATTCGTCCTCCATCATTCTTCGGTCTTTCCCCGAAGGCAAATGAGGCTTAAATGTTTTAGACTTTTTGTAGCATCACAAGTTTCGAGTAGCGCTGCAGCTAGCGGCTTGGGGAACGTGTTTTCCTTGCGTTTGAGGTCAGTAGGTGTGTAAGTGCTGCCGGCCAAGAGCGAGGAACAAGGCCTGCACCAAATCATTTCCACATTAGGTACGGATGTAATGCAATACGAAACAATATTCTCTCTCCCACACTGCGGAATACTCAAGCAGGGTCGCTGACATCTGCCCTCACGGTCATGATCACTTGTATCACTCGAAAAAAGAAAACGTGTTATTCAAATTGTATTTATAGAACACATACGTGTAGTTTGCTTTCTGACTGCCACATCACACGTTCCATACATGCGGAATAGCCTGATTCAGTTGGTGACAAAAGCATTTTTATTTCAAATGTTTTTGGAGAATTAGTTCCTCCCCCCATTTCGTGAAATATAGAAATGTTGAATAATTAATACATAAATACCATTTAAAAACCTTAAGATCTTGATAACAAGCTTTATTTAGCACTGGATCTGTTCGAATCGGATTCCTTGTGGCAAAGGTGTTTGTTCTTCCAAACCGCTATGGTTCAGTGATCAAGATATGAAGTCTAGATAAGCAGTGCAAGTTCTAATTAGTTTGCTTGGCAATCACTGCGAGTTTAGTGTCAGTTGTGTGCTAATCTTGATAGTACGTTTTTCATTTTCTACTCAGGAATCATGCACCATCGAGAAGGAAAGTTTATGATAGCGTTCTACTTTGAAAATTAGTAAACATGTTTTCGTATGACGGTAATTTAGCTTGCCAATATCGTGACAGTGTTGCGCTCATATGTCTATCTAAATCGATGGTTTGCCTTCCTCTTCTTTGCTCCGTAGCATGTGTGAGTTATTGTGAGTGGTTTCTTCCATCATTGACTAAAGGGTTAATAGACTTCATGTTGAAAACGTCTCTTTCGGCTAATATGTCTCTCTGTTAGCGAAAAGTCTATGCAGCCAGTGAAGGGAGACTCGTTCTGGCTTTCTTCCGACGCAGATGCAGCCAAGATGATCCAGCTTTGAAATATTTGACTTTGAATTTTCAAGCTTCTCGACTCTTTAATGACCTCAGGAATCCATGTATCAACATATTATGCTATAAAGTAGAGTGTTGCATATTTCTTTGCATTTTAGTGATTTTATTAATGCAAGGCTTTCCTTTTTAGAAAACTTAGTAATGTCTTGTCAGGTGATTACGTCATGTATCTAAAATGAACTTGCTTTGGCATTGAATTGCATAGTCATACCTTTCTAATTAATGTTATTATTTTGTTCTTTGAGATATGAAGGCAAGTTGCGTATAGGTTATTTAATCGTCGTTTCAATCAGGTTTTGATGTAACCTCATAGTTATAAGGGCCTAATTTGTTATAAAGGCTTTTGTTTCAAAATGCTTAATTTTAACTATATTATTATTATTATTATTATTATTATTGTTATTATTATTTAGTCAGTTTTACAATGCATTAACAAATTCTGACAGCCAATTACAAAATACAACAATTTTCACATTTATAATTATATAATTAACTATAAATATCATGCACTGCTAAAAACCATTCCTCTCGGTCCAGGATTTCTTTTAGGTGCATATTCTCCATTTTTTCTTGGATGAACTTCATTCACATTATCTGTGGTCTTCTTCCTTTCCGTCTTCTTACTTGGATCCATTTATATGTCATCCTTGGTAATATTTCTTCACCCATTCGCATTAAATGGCTATACCATACCAATTGCCTTATCAAAATGTCCTCCACAATAATATTTTTAATTCAAATTGTTTGCCTTATTGTAGTTCTTATTCTATTTCTTCGTTACGCCCTTGCTGAGCATCTCCAACAATCCATTTCCATTGCCAAAAATGTATAATAATTTTTAAGTTGTCATGTTCTTGCACCATTCTAACAATCGATTAATAAATGTGATGTTTTATTTGTTTATTGTTTATCCCATATATGATTAAGAGTCGATAATGCAAATTTTCCTTTCTTTATGCATTCTCTAATTTGTTTATCATTTTTACATCATTAGTAATTGTAATCGCTAAACATTTGTATTTTTCACTATATTTAAACATTTCCTTATTTTCAATAATTAGATTTTGTTTTTCTCCTCCTATTACTACATACATTTGTTAAAATTGAGCTTTGCCCGCCTTTTCATACTCTTCAATGTGCTTCCTATTCATGTATTCTAATTTAATCATTTGCGAACTGCAAAGTGTAAATACTACTATCATTAATCTTTACTCCCATATTTCCACATTTCTTCTTCCAGAGTTTTACGGCCTCTTCAGGATTCAAGATATATTTTGAACATTGTTGGAGATAAATCACATCCCTGACGCAAGCCTTTGGTAAAATGGAATTCTGGTGAAATCTATTTTATATTTTAATTTTTTCATATACATTTTCTACTGCTTTGATTAAACGTTGATCGTTCCATAGTTAACATCGTGTGCTGTTGTATATTATTCCACAATGTATTATGCTGCATCATTGCAGCAACACAATCACTATGTTTCGATATTTTTAATTAAAGTATTTTTAAACAGATTATATTTAAAGGCATTGCTAAATTTTGTCATGCTATTCTTCTTCTCCCGCACTAATCTCGGGACTTTATTACAGTATGTTCCACATAGGGGCATATCGAAGCTTGTTAACATGAATATTTGAGCTCTACACCACATGTGAGACCTTTTATCGATGTTGTAAAATTTTATTGAAAAGCAGGAACAAAATGTGCCGACAAATTGAAAAACGTTTCCTCCTCCTCATTTGACTTCCACAGTAACAATGCATAAATATTTATCAAAAATAATTAAAATAAATTTAATAACAAAAGAATGTATGAACTTTCAAAACAGATAAGAACAGCATTTATATGTTCTGTAAAAAGCCATAAATATAAAATGTATTTGAAAAAATATTAACATATACAAATTGAAGGAATAACATTAAGAAATAATATAATTTCATGTATATATTAAAATGTTACTATGTAGTAATTAAAAGTTATGCAGTACACTATTTTGACGGTAAATGCCTGTCTCCTCAACAGACTGATATCGATCAATAGTGAAAGACGAACTTGCAGCAATTGTTAAGAATGTTTGAATAATGTAACCCTTTATATTTTCATTCTTTTATTTTCCCCTGCTTCGCAATTTCAATATGTTGCTGAAGCTAAAATTTATGCGTTCACACACAAAATGAAAATTAAAAAATATACACATTTTCAAAATTCCCAATAGGTACCAATTTAAATCCAAATACTAGTATCATAATAAGTACGTACTGTAATAATTTAGAGCTTCTGATTCCATTCTTACATGACGTGGTTTCATTGCTGCATTTGTTTGTAAGGGCCACGACTTTTATACAAGAATATAAAATCGGTCAACAATCAGTTTTTATCGATTAGACATTATCATAATCATTTTTGGGAATGTTTACAAATTATGCAGCTGTGTGGCACAGAGAAATAATTCTATATTAGTAATGTGCATGTATTTTCCACCAGAATAACCTTCACTGATGTACACACAAATAAATTTACTCAACTACTTATTACAGTATTTGCATATCACGATTTTCCCATCTCTGTGTACCACTTGAAACTTGAACACCAATCTCCTACACTTTCTTTTCCTATTTTCATTATGATTGACCGTGTTAAACAAAATATAGTCGTAGATAATGCGTGAACCATAATATGGCTCAGCTATTGCTGATTAACAGAACGTGCTACAGCATTGTTGTGATTGGAAAATTACTAGTATAACAAAACTACTCTGATTTCATTTGTTAATTTGTTTTCCTAGGTAGAGCGTTGTTGTGATTGGGAATTAACTAGTATTTCAAAAATACTGTGCTTCCATTTGTTAATTTGTTCTCCTAGGTAGAGCTAAATGTTTTACATAAATTTTAAAAATTACATTCAGATTTCTGTGATTATTTTTAGTACGTTTCAGAAAATTTAGCCCAAAATGTAATTATACATGTTTTTGTCCAGTACGTAGCTTTTAAAAAAATATTCAAGTTTTGATCACTGTCTGCGAAATTAATTGGCGGGTCGAAATAACATTAATGGAGAGAGAGTTACAGCTAAGTACTAACTAACAACGGCCGAAAGTTAATAGGAAGAATACAATGCACGAGTCGAAACTGAAACAAAGTCTACCATTTGAGTTTTCACAAAATAAAATTGAAATATATTACAATTATTAAGACTTATTGAAAAAGTTAACAAAAGATTATTAAATACGAAAAATGAAATTGCGCTTATTTAATCCTGCACATGATAAAATATAAAAATCACGCTTCCCAGCATTCTGCGATCAACGGTCTAAAATATGAACTTTCATATTTTGCCGCTCAACTTATAAAATAAGAATTCACCGTGCCACGGTCTCCCAAAGTTTAAGATATACCGGTCTTGCAGAATAAGTCCTCAACGCTCGCAACGGGCTTTGCGTCTCTGTCAAGACCGGCTCGCCTCCCCACTCACGGTTGCCCACCTCCGTGCCTATCCTTGAACTATAGAGCAGCCACCAGTCATATTGGTTCGTGAGAATTTTAAATGTGTTTTTATGTGTAAATATTATTATAAATACGATTCAGATCCTTGCGTTCGTGAGTAATTTATTTGAAAGTTCCCTGGGAAATTTCCGCCTTTCAGAACTGCAATACATTTGATACTACTAGTTCAGTGTAAAACAAACACACGAAAATGTACCCTTTTAACAGAATACCAATTAGAAAATATTTGCGCAATTCTTAAACTCTCGCCAGTAAAATCATTGCCGAAATTAGCGTAATTTGGGGCTTCAGTGTCTTCTACACATGCTGCAACAAAATTGTTAAAACTAACCTTTCAAATGTACGCGTTCCATTGTCTACAACAAGGTGATCCCGTAGCATGTTTGCGTTATTGTGAGTGGTTTCTTGCATCGGTAACAGAAGGGACTCACAGATTGTGTTCTTTTCGCACGAGGCATGGTTCCACCAAAACGGTTGTGTCGCAATACGGACAGCACCTACAGCTGCTGAGACGCAAGCCCCGTACGATTGGAAGGACATACTCTGGAAGCCCTGTACTAGACGTGTGATGAAGGGGCAGCGATTTCAGACCCTTACCTAACTAATCTCGAGGTTCCGACCGCCAAGAGTGGCTGAGATCGTAAAGGCGCAGACTCGTGAGCGAGAGGTCTGGGGTTCGAATCCCGCCAGGACCGTCCTCCCTGACTCACGTTTTTTCCAGGTTTTCCTCAGTCATAATAAATGTCATATGCCGGGGAGGTACCTTAAACTTAGGCCTGGAACGTTTCCTTCCTTAAAAATAAATCCTTTCCCTATATATAATTTCCTCTATGTATCATCAGTGTCCACCGCCTGTGATGCCTCAGTAATAAAAACGGACGTTAAACACTATTAAAAAAAAAAAAAAAAAACCACACACACTATTCATTCATTCGAGGTTCTCAATTGATTCTGATCCTGTTAAGATGCATTTTACTCAATTATAAGGTTTAAGTTAGGCAGTATTTCTGGTGAGTATAGTAAGGTTATAAAAAAAAACTGATGAAAGAAAAATCTTAACTGAAATGGGATTCTTCCGTTTAGTAAGAACTCCGTTTGAGAAAACCTAATATTTTCAGTCGAAATGAAAAACATACATTTATACAGAAAATACCATAATCGATATTCAAATATTATATGCAGATCGACCTCAATAGTGAATACAGATCGATAGTGAAACTCGTTTACGTTTAAACTATTTTTATAACTTATGTAATAGGTACAATGCTATTGTTTTATTGCAATGCACTTTCATAATGAACCCTTTGTGTGTTAAATCTTGTGAATTGTAAAGTTCTTTGGATTTGTCAGGTTACACTCACTATTTGCGAACGATAAGCTGCGTTTCCAAGGTCAGCTTACATAATTTCAAAACGTGCCATTATCATGTATTTATCTGCTGCTGTAGTTCCACATGGATGGCTTTTGTTTTCTGCTCTTACCTCACACTACTCCTTATCTTTCTCTGGTTACTAGGTAACAGGTAATCAGCTGAATGGTGCACAAAAGATCAATATATTGCTTAATGTCTGGTGCATGTAAATTGGGAGTTATTTTCTCCGATAACTTACCTTCTTTTAATCTAAGAATAATTTCCTAACATTCCATGCAAGAAATTATTGCACAAAAATTATACAGGTGCTCCTTAGATCTATTTTATAAATCTAGTTGAAAAAAATAACTGAACTACAAGATGATATTATTAAAATAATATTTTAAGGCACGGCTCAAATTTTCCTTCCAGACAGAGTCTGGTATTTACCTTTATTCTTTAATATCATCAAAATATTATGAAAAACTGTGTGGGCGACTAATTGATATGTCACAGAGTTCATGTGTTACTTCAACAAGTTGTTATCGAGTATATCTTTCCTCGTCACGAATATTCTCAATTCTGTTGAATTTGTTGACTAATTCCCTAATATCTATGTTATAAGTATTGGTTTGTGAAATCGTTTTCTAAATTCCCTAATCACGAAATGTTATTACTTGATGAATTTTACAAATACTACAAACGCACATACAATGAAGTTATTTGAGTTACAGGCTGTCAGAGCACGGCTGCTTATTGCGGAACTGCTGTCGTCGCGACCGGAAAAAGGGAGTTGCCCCGCTTAAGGTTGTTATTTTTATTTTAGTATTTACATATTTACTGAAAACATAAAAGAATAAAAATTGCAAACAATAAGCAATAATATGGTTATAAGAGATGTTGAAAATAGTGCTCCTCAGTGGCAGTACATTGCCAGTCTCTGCGTAGGAAATTTCTGTATTTCATTTAGCTTTTCTTCCGTAAGAACAGGACAGTGTGGAATATGTTTCTTGTACTGAGAGATTCTGTATCTCGTAACTTTTTAACAAGTTGGCGAACAGTTCTATACCTGGAACACGAGTTGCCTTATCCTTCTAGGCAAAAATCCGTTTTCACACGTGTATCGTACGTAACACCCTTCTTCGAGATTATATTTATATGGCATAACGAACAAAGAACAATTAGCATATATTAATTCACTCAGCGAGTACAAACGCACAATCAATAGCTGACAAACTACAAGCTGCTTCCTGCACATGCATTGTAAGACCTTGACAACTGGTTTTTCCCGTATGCATCCGCGACCTGCCGGCCCGTAACTCAAATAACCTCACAATAGATAGGGACTTCCGGTATATGTAAATCTCGGGATATAAATAGCGAAAAGTTCAAAGCTGCTCTTTTATTGATATTGTACTATTTATAAAACACATTGCTCACACATAAAAAATGCTCCCGCATATTTATGGAAGGCTTCTGTCTTTCCACATGTGCAATAAGACTAAAACTCAAAGATGTCTATGGAATCCAAAGTTCTTTTAACTCTAATTCAACTCTATGAACCAGTTTATGTATAGCCGCAATGACAGCTCTACGGTATTACATCAGGCTATATATATATATGAAATTTGATAAACACATTAAAATCGAGCCTGAAGCAGGACTCGAAACGACGATCATTTAGTCAGCAATTATTCGCCGCAACGAGCAAGGTAACCAGGGTCGACCTCATACATTCATTTGCACATTTATTTATTGCATCACTGTATAGCGAGCTAAATATAATTATAATTGTTTCCTATTGATAAGACTTTCATGAGCTAATGGTTTTAAAAGGTCTCCTGATACTCTTGAAGTTTTCTGGTTAACTCAGCTATCGCCTAATGACATTCTAGAAGTCCCTGAATGAAAGTGGCGAAAATGCAACTCTTTTCTGAGACCATGGGAATGAGATGACGATAGATGGGAAATTTACCTACAGGAATACGACCCATCAGAGATAAATGCTATAACATGTCCGACCTTGGAAATAGCAGCATGGCCACATACTACAGGGTATTATAAAAAATCAATATTTTTATGAACGTTTTTTCATTATTCAGAAGCTTTGCTTCCCGCTGACAAACAGGTGGAAATGGAACCCTTGTTCATGAAATAGGAATACACCAACGTCGATTATGGGCACAGGCATAAAGAAAGAATATTGCTAAAACGTTAATATGTTTTCCATGCATTCTAAATGTTAGTTTTCCTGCATCTTTTTCTTTGCTTGAGTCATAATTTTGCGGCTGTTATACATACTTATTTGAAGGAGGAAAAAACACTTTTCTGTTCAAGTGCCGAACGGGAGATTTGCTGTCTTGTCAACTGCATAATTTCACAACCCTTTTCATCGAATGGCTGAAAAATCGAACTCGCAGGCCAGTTTCAGTGTGATCCTGGAATTTTTGGGTTTGAAATGAGTGGTTAAGTTTGATTTATAAGTACAAACCTGTAACACTTTACTTTCACATTTCTTCTATCGTGGTCGTTATAATTAGTTATTGTAATGTCATCAATTTTGGATTTCTAATTGACTCAGGTTTATTGCTGGCTTTGCAAATGGAGCGGTTTACACTTTTGGTATTTTTCATGTTTAGAGGTAGCAAGAGCTAAACTTTTGCAAACTTGTGGTGTTTTATGATCTACGAGGAATTCTTCTAAAGGACATGTTATGGTTCTAGTCGGTTCTCTTGCATATTTGTAGTGCATTATAAAATCATTGTGTATTAAAGTGGTTACTCGTAGTGCTGTAACTAGGTAATTTTCAAGCACCTAGTGAAGAGCTCTGTTATATATATATATATAATATTAATGAAACATAAAAATAAAGAAATTAACACTAAAAATAAAAGTAGATAAAGATAAAACACAGAGAAAGAGTCACACTTGAAATTGCTATATTTCGAACTATAGCATTTCAAGTGTGACTCTTTCTCTGTGTTTTATCTTTATCTACTTTTATTATTAGTGTTAATTTATATATATATATATATATGAATTGCTGGAAATGTTGATTTTTAGCATTTTACAGTGAATCATGCTTATGATTCTATCGATACAAATTCGATGGTGCACGTAAAATTTGTGATACTGCAAAGTGGAAAAACAAAGTGCAAAAGGGTACAGCAAGGCAACTTTTTGAGTTATTGAAATGAATTTTAGTGCAATTCATCTGTTGAATAACAGCATCCGTTGGTTTGTTTGTTGAAGGACAACGCTTTCACGTATCCACCATCTCATTCTTCGGTTATGGTAAGCGACGCCAGAAGAATGTCGTCAATGGCGAAATTTGGTAACGGCAAATCCCGTTCAGCGCGTTACCATAAAAGTACCGAAACATTTTCACATACAATTATTATATATTGAAATATTTGACAAGAGTGCCAAAAATGTATTTAATTCCTGCAAAGGTATAAAAAAAAAATCATTTTAAAGTAACGATAATACACTTAGGAATGCTTAGTTAAAGCTTCACGTACATTTGATGATGACAAAATGTTACAAAAATGCATTAAGTAACACTCTAGGTATTTAAAGCAGGCGCCATACTTAATTGCATACTAAGACGGTGCACGTTACAGACTGCGTGATCGTATATATTCTCTGCCCCTCTAAGTTGTCCGTAATGGTACATACTTGCAACCTTCAATGTTTGAGAGGGCAGTATTTTTATGTTACCGCTAGTAGAGTTCTTCCGCTCTAACAATAATTGCATGAAGTTATAGCGACAATAATACAATCATATTTTTGACAATAAAGTTACAACACTCGTACATATATAAACCAATATAAAACATAATGTATATAAATTAAAAATTAAAAATGAAAAATATTAACTTAAGAAGAAGAAAAATAAGAAAATAAAAGAACAATAATACAAGCACCAACAATGACAATTTATACATATACCAACCTACGTAAATCATGAAAGTGGAAATAAATATATGAGCAAAGCTTAAAACCCTAACAATACTATGAAGGAGTTAGGAACATTTATGATAGTAATAAAATAATTCTACAGCAGGATGAAACAAAATACCTGTACTGTAACAAAAGGAATCTAAATCTAGGGTAATTGATTATTTCTAGTAACATTAAACAGTTTCATATGAAAGGCTCCTAAAGTTCGGTAGTCTCTGACATCCCGTGGCAATGCATTCCATAGACGGGCAGTGGTTACAGTAAACGATGACGAGTGATGTTCGGTGCAATGTAATCATATTACGTACTGGGTTTCAGAACGTGTGTAAGGTTATGAGAGGAAAACAGATTTTGAAAAAGAGAAGATAGATAAGAAGGAGATGTGTGGATAATTTTGAAAAGTAGTGTGAGACAATAAATATTTCTTCGGTCTTTCAGACGGAACCAAGACAACATATCGAGAGAGGGTGTTAATATGACTGAACAAACGCACATCGCAGATGTAACGTATGCACATGTTTTAAATTCAATTGCGGGGATTTAAAAAAAAAAAGGGAAAATGGATCAGTTTGCACGTGTCTCTGATAATGAGGTATTCGTCCTTTATTAACACTAGATTCTCGCTATTCAAAGGTAAACTAAATATAAGCTCAGCAAAGAGGGTGACGTAATACACTCCCAAGATGCATGTGTAAACAAAACAATCTTGCCTTAATTAGAGTTTAGATTAGTTGTGTGTTTGTGTAAGCCATCAAGTTTTGCATCTAGTAAATTTTGCCAAAAATGTACTATTAAATATTCCTTAAAAGATATTAGTACAATTAGTATTTTATTTTCTTTGTACTAGACAAATACTATTTTGAATATGACTTGGCATTCAGCCCAGGCTCTTAACCAGACATGTTCAATGTATATAATTAAATAACTCTATGCAATTTATAATTACTTCTTAGCAAATTCTACTTTTTTTTTAAACTTTACTCAATGTTTCTATTACCCTTTTTGAAATGTTCAATTAAAGTCATTTACCTGTCTAATTTAAGTCATTTCTGTGTTAACTCTTCCCTCTTGAATGATTGATTGATTTATGGACGCTCTTTAACATCACAGGTCATCAGCGTCCTATTCAACTCAGGGCGTGAAACGGCCGACAAATTTTGCTCAGAGGCCTCTCTTTCAGGCTTGAGGTTCTTTTTCGTGCCGTAAATGTACGACACGTGACTCGCGGCTTTACTTCCCTTCCGGAGGAAGCCATACTTAGTTAGGATTTTTACGCCCCAAAATCCATCCTGGCCGGGTTCGAACCCGCGTGCTTGGGTGTAGGAGGCAAGTATGGTAACCACTACACCACCAGAACCGACACTCTTCCCTCGGTACTCAAATACCTTTAATATACCATTAATCTTTAATAACTGATTATATGTGGCAATTTATTCATTGCATGTCAATACATTAATACCTTACATCTTTATTGCTTCATATTGCGTGCAATTTTATTATTGATATCAAATCTCCAGAGCTATTCTGTTTTTATTTACAGCAACACCATGACTAAAAAGTACCACACAGGAGGTAATGCTGGAGGGAAACGGTGCTGAGCCTAGGGGAGGCGTAACCCAAGTATCGTGACCTGTGTCTGCACGTAGCACTGGTAGCGACGTGTTCTGGTTTAATTACTGGCTACTGCCTAATGACGGCCAACTCCCTCATCCTGCAAGAAATGAGATGCTTCGATTCTCTGGTCTTTTTGCTGCATTACTACGGGACGGGTAATTACCTTCTATTGCAAGGGTTTCGAACCGCAGTCAGCACTAGGCGCTCCTGCATTGGCATTGAAAATTATTCTGGATAACAATGCAGGTATCAATCCCTGCTGTAAAAACATTATCGAGATACCAAACACGTATTTAAATGTTTGTTAGTACTTCATATCAATAAATATATATTGTTGCATATTTATTCGCAAAATTTTTTATAAAAAACTTTGGGAGACCCCTTTCTTCTGTTAATAAAAACAGGAAGAACTCAAAACAAATGAAAGTACCCGGCAAATATGGCACATTTAGCATCAACTTAAGGCAGATGCCTTGTTAACTTCTGACTTTATTTCTTCCAATTTTCCTCCCCATAGTTATTAAAAATAGTTTACTACATGCTGCACTCATTGGTGCTATTCAATCGCAGATCTTGAGTGGATTGCCGACAAGACTGCAGTTAAATTTCCGTTGACTGTTTCAGGTACATTTGTGCAAGAAGTGCGTGTTATACTTTCAATTGTGTATTGTGGAGTACGAAGGGCGTTGTAAAAGTTTTCTGCCTGGCCAAGAAAACACAAGATTTAAGTTGATTTTATTTTTCTTCCACACCCCCTTCCCCAAGACCTTGTAAATCAATACATTTAGTCCAAGGACTTTCAAACTTTTTAATACCCTCAGTAAAATAAGATTAGTCCAACTGTGGAAAATAAGCGTCTGTCTCAGTTTCAACTTCATCATTTGATGTGAATCTTCGTCCACCAGGCCATTTTTTCAGGATTGGGAAGAAAAAATAATTGCTGAGAGCCAAATTTGGGGAATATGGCGGATGTGGAAGCACTTGGAAGCGAAGGTCATGCAGTTTGGCAGCAACAATCCCAGACCTGTGTGAAGGCGTATTATCGTGATGAAAGAGAACTTTCTTTTTCGCAAGATGAAATAGCCTGAATAGCATCCTTCAGTTGGTACAGTAGTGAGCAATAATACCCAGTGATGGTTCTGACCTTCTGGAGGTAGTCTGCGAACACCACACTATGAGAATACCGGAAAACTATAGTTATGGCTTTTTCTGCAGATGGAACTTTTTTGGGGGGGGAGTTGCACTTTTACCTATTGCCACACCCACTTTTGGACTGCTCTTTCGTCTCTGGCGTGTAGTGAAAAAGTAGGAGAAATTTACTACAATTTCGTACAAACAAGTCTGTAAACAATACGTTTTTGGCCCAATGTGAACAAATGCGGCACCCATCCAGCGAAAAGCTTTCTCATATCCAAAACTTCGTGTAAAATGTAGTGGACACGGTCCATCGAGGTCTGCAATGTCAGCCAACTCGTGCACCTTCAATCGGCGATCATTCAAGTAGGACATTAAATGAATGTACGGCCACGCTTTAATTCAGCAACCCACTTTTTTTAACCATCATAAACGAGGGAAAGAATCCTTTAATGTGAAATCTATTCCTTTTGCATTTTTATTGGGGTAAAACCCTTCAAAATGAAGTACTTTACCATTTTGTAAAAAATGTTAACTGCTGTTTGTTTACACGATCATTACAAGCAAGTTACTGCACCTACGCGTCTGAAAAACAGCGCGTCATCTAAAGGCTGATATCGAAGAACTATTATAGTAATTTGGCCACTAGAACAAATAATGTTTATATGATGTTAAAGCAAAATAAATCTTACAAGTACAGTAGAAAAAAATGTCGTACTAAACTTTAAGGATAAACATTGGTAAGTGCAATCAATTGATTGTTGGTGAGCAAAGTCCGAACTAAAGGCGTTTTCAGTCATAAGATGCCGAGACAAAAATAAAATCAAATTAAAAAAAAAAATAAATAAAATTACAAAAGAAGTTTTATGAAAATAATAGGCTAACAATTAAAAGTTTCTCCTCAATTAGCCCGCAAGTTAGTATATCTGTAGGCAGTGCGCATAAAGTCATTCAGCTGCTGCGTTTTCATCCATATGCTTGTAGATAAAGCTGCAGAGGCTGGAAGTTAAATATATAAATAAAAAAAAAAAATACAGGAGGCAGTGTGCAATATTCTGGAGGATGAATTACAGTCTCAAAATCATTTCAGAAGGATTCAGAGTGTCTAAAGCGTAGGACAAGCAATTGGAGCATCTACTATGATGCTTTTGTTTCTGCCAAGAACTTCATCGAAATATGTGTTGAACTAACTCGATTGTCTGGCATATGGGGCTTACGTTGTCCTGGGATTCATTAATTCTGGCATACAAGGGTACACTATGTTGCTGTGCTTTAAGAATCCTCAAGAGAGAACCCCAAGAAAACCGCTACTTTGCTGTTAAAAGAGCATGTTTAACACTACATACACATGCAAAACAGCAATACACTACGAGCTTCACTTTGTTAAATATGGACTTGTTGAGCTAATTCCTATTTACATGCTGCACTCCATATAAGTAAAAATCTGTGGTCCGTCACGACCCCAATTATCGTCCCGGAACCTGAAGCTGGGACCTTGAAACTCGGCATCTCTCCTGCGGTTACAGTAACAGGTGGGCACTGTTACGCTCTGCAGGTACTAATCTAATAGCCCAGCTATTGTATACGGCCCCTCAGCATGGTTTTGTAGTGACAATACGGCACCAGTAGCCGGTTTTGCTATAACGCCGTGGGAAATGCGTATTTTGTTGGGCGCCTTCCTCACTATGAATGGATCATTTGCACAGCATTGCTACGGAAGCAAGTTTCATAACAAGGCTGTTTTATGTGATGATTTTAGGGAAACGAACCTACTGACGAGCTTTATATGTTACACATGTTTGAATCAAAAAATATTTAAACTAGTAAACCTCCGAATTGAGTCGAGTTTCAGGAAGCTCTGGCTCCATGTTTCCCCCCCCTTTTTTTTTCTCTCCTTTTTTGTCCCCCTCCTCCATGGATATTTACATGGCGAAGGTGGATGGATGATTCTTTCTTAACTCAATTTGTAAAATATTTTATTTTAATCTTGATGTAGCACTGCGGGAAACGGCAATGTGTTTCCTCCACAAATAGAGGGACAAATCGTAGATAAAGAGCTTGTCCAAGAAGAAAAATTGAAAGGTGGAAATTATTTTTATCATGAGTTTCTTTTTCTATACGGAGGGCTTCAGAGGCAATTAGAAATATGCCCAGAGATATTTTGACAGGCTCCGCAAAAGTCAGCGACAAAGAATGTTGATATAAAATGTATTTCTTATTGTCACTAAAATTTTCCATTCCTTGTTCTTATTGTTGTCCTCGTGGAAGATTTCGGGCCACTGGAATTAAATGAAAATGTGTAATTAATTAGCACAAAAAGCCTTATGAATACTTAGGCCATTCAAATGAAACATTCATTAATGTGTACAGAATATTCTTTACCGCAGTCTAAAAGTACAGCGAGGATATTTAAGTTCCGGGCCGCCTGAGCTTGACAGTAATAGGGAAAACGAAAATTAAGAGTCGCAGTGCGTATTGTTAATATTTTTGATTTAGCATTTATATTTTGACTTAAAATATAAAATGATGCTGTATTTAAAACGAATACTTAATAACATGAACAAACTTGTGTTATAAGAGATGTTGAAAAATGATGCCCCTCAGCGACATTACATTGTAGGCATCTACGTAGGAAATGTTTTATTTAATCTAGCTGTCCTTCAGTAAGAACACAGCGTTTCGGAACACCTTTTTTGTCATTGAGGGATTCTGTTTATCGTAACTTTTTACAATTTGCGAATAGTTTTTCTACCTGAGATATGATTGCCAGAATATTTTCTGACGCAAAGCATTACCGCTTTTCTCCAAGAATCAGCTTTCACACATGTATCGTAAATCGAGCCCCGTTGTTGAAGACTATATTTATGTAGTGGCATAACTAAGAAAGAACAATTAGCAAACAATGAAAGCACGCAGTAGCACACAGTAGCCTTCCGAAAATTAGCTACAAGCTGTTACCTGCACATGCATTAACGACCTTGAACGACTGACTTTCCCAGTACACAACCGTTCTCTGCCGGCACCTCGCTATAGCATCCTTCACTAATCAAGTAGAAGACACCATGGTTAGAAAGTTTTTCTACATTTGCCTCAAGTAAAATTCCTTGGTTGTTATCAAAGCTGAGTTCTTCCGCTAATGCTAACAATTTCATAGAATTATTATTTTCTTAAATTGATATTAATTTGCTTAATCAATTAGCAATACTATTATTATTTATTTTTATTGTTATTCACGGATTATATGTTTCTCTCACTATTTAAATTCGTGAAAAGTAGTCATATTAAAACTACTGCAATAATATCTGCTTAACACATTTTATATACTTTTCACTTTACAGTACAATCAAATACTTCCAAATTCTTCTTTCAGATATTTTTGCTTGTGTTTTGAGCAATTTAATCATTTTCAATATAGGGTTAGAAACAGTTAAATCCATTTGGAATTGAGTGACAGTACCTCACTTAGAACTGGAAACTTTCCCCTTTTTCCATCCGGCGTTCGCTTCAGAGGGGGAGGGCACAGAGTGAGGGCTATAATAATCATGGGACAAATGTTAGAATGAACTCAAGTTGCACAATGCAGCTAAGGGTGCGTTGTCCTTGTTTTGCGAATATAACCTTATTTTTTATGTTTTATTTGTTGTCACTTTGGCTGCATTGGCCTTCTCGCGACGTCTGTAGATTGTGGACTATTACTGTAGGTTTAACTCTGTAGGGATGAATGAAGTAAATTAATATGAATTGGATGTCTTTGGCGTCTTAAAGCTATCTGGCATCAACATTGTCGAGGTAAGGAAAAGCTCAGGAAAAAAAAAAAAAAAAAAAAAAAAACCTTGACCACACAGCGGGATTCGAATCCAGGACCTCCAGGATTAGCACTCGCGACCGCTACCACTAGACCATGTAGATATTGAGGTAAGAAGACTGTGCATATTTCGGTGAAATACAAAT
Source organism: Metallyticus violacea (assembly GCA_030762175.1). NCBI lineage: Eukaryota > Metazoa > Arthropoda > Insecta > Mantodea > Metallyticidae > Metallyticus > Metallyticus violacea. Next base: position 76,919,618 of record CM060845.1, on the reverse strand, counting down.
CTTGTTCAATGAGCTGAACATATTTACTGATGCTTTAAGCATAATTGAGTTGAAAATATAACAATTAGACATTTCTATACGAAAAGGCAATTTATCCAAACCCTAGAGACATGTGAATAACATTTGAGTCATACATCTTCACTTATACACCAATATTTCATGGTCCTCTTCAGAGCGCAGTTCAACACTATAACCAAGAGTCCTGAATTTATCCTCCTCCCTCTGACTTAAAGGCCTCATGACGCGCGTAGAAAACGAACCTGGGACCCCGGGGACAGAAATCAGGAGCTCTAACCATCATACTACTACAGTTTTTTTCCCCCTCCGGAGTTTCCATGGATGTTTCAACCAATTTAAATACTTAAATAATTCTGCTGATTCCATAAAACATTACATGAGTTTTGGCAGATTGACTCTAACTGTTAAAATACAATGTATTCAAATTTAAAGTTTATTCAAGTGATATTTTAGTACTCCCTTTAATTAATCCACCTTTTGTATTAAGAATAAGAATTTTGAATTTCCTGCATTACCGTTGGGCTCTCCATGCAGGCAGGAAAACGAAATAAAACAAAATCTAAAACTGGTAGAACGGCAATGGTTGGAGGAGCCTAAAAACCACCACAACGATTGCTATTTTTGTATTGTGAATGTGAAAACGTTCAATCGTTACAAGAAACATAGATGGGAATATCCTGATTTGGAATCGGCAAAGCGACCTGTATCACATAGCGAAGATGTGCTCATCTACAAAGACTGGGAAGAAAATAGTGGCAACACATGTTAGGAAAGTGAAGGAAGAACCCTGTGGCAACGAAACTTTATCATATCGAACGGTGGTTCATGGGGTGCTATACTTTCCATAAGGACGCAATAGAGTGGAAGATACACCACGTTTAGGCTGTCTTGTCATTGAAGCACATTACGTTGATATGATTCAATCACTGCTGGATATGGATCATTAATGGACAGTGAGGGAGTCAGCCGTAGAAACCAGAAGACCCACCCAATGTTGTTGCAGAAGGGCGCTCCTTCTGAAACATCTACAAAAACGGTTTAGCTATGGAAGTCCAGTGTCTTCCAGAAATGTGACAGCGGGTGATGAATGTGACAGGGGATTATTTAGAAGGAATGTACAAGTCTCCAAGTTTTAAAACAATTGGTATACTGCTCATGAATAATGCGCCCTTACTATCTTTCCAACCTAGTAGTGTTCACTTCACTCTTTGACTTTCAAATGCCTGATGTTGAAAATAGGCATCATATGGAGTGCAATGTAAGTATAAGTAGTAGTGAGTATGAAGAAAACACTTCAACCAAACAACAGATTCTGTCAGGAACTAAATGAGTTGATTGGGGAACTAAATGTACACAGCAGGACTCAGAACTTTTAGCATCCAAACTAAAATAACTGTACAAGGCCTCAAGCCATATAGTATATACTAAAGATAGGATGAAATTCATCAAATTTTAGTGAAAATGAAAAACTAGTTTGCTGAAGTAGTATCCTTGTAATCCTCCAAATGGGAATACCCGAATACCGACCAGAAGATTGGTAGCTTTTTATAGAGGTTCCGCCAAAAACTTGAAATGAGTTTTACTGCATAATAGTAACTTCTATGGGTTTATTTCAATTACTCACTGGCCCAAAATTAAAAAGGAATATAAAAATGTTATTGCAGAAGCTTTGATATCATGCACAGCATTTTATATGTATGGTGAACTTTTTGCTTGAGCAGCAATAAGGATAAACGAAGTTCCATTGTTTCACGTCTTGTGGGATAGTAGGACAAAGCTAGATCATTGCAAAAAGTGTCACGGCCTTCAAGAGAAAATAGCTCCATCAAACATCATTAATAGCCTGTGATCATTCTCCCGGCGCTATATAAGAAGCTGGAACTGCAGGTGCAATTTGTTAGGGCCTTGGACAAAGATGGGGATTGTTTCAAATATAATTGTTTTCTATTTAACGGTCCTCAGATTTCGTTAATGACTCAAATGACATACATTTTATGAGTAATACTGAATGATTCTCCTAGCGCAATTTCATTTTGATAGTAAAAAAATCTTTGAGAACAATTAAGTAAGAAAAACTGATACAAAATATTCTCTCGGACTTGGAAACATAGAGCGGCTGATTACAGTTGGAGCCATTCGTGTTATTACCCTGGGGATTTCTATAGGACAAGGGAAGTTTTTGATATATTAATTATGGTTATTTCTTTCCTTGTGTTGAATTTAGTGACTATGGTATTTCAGGTACTTAGATATCTGAATAGTCTACTATTCAGCATTATTTATCTTGGCATTATTCATGTATTTCAGTGACATGTTCAAAACTAGAGCTAATCTAGCGAAAATGATGCCATATTTGAGATCAGTGCAACAATATAACTCTAAAATAATTCTCATTGCAATAGAATGTGATTAAATACTTTTAATGAATTGTAAATGTTTAAATATCATAATTAATTTTGGATTTTTTTCCAAAATTCCCGTTTTGTTTACTTTATTCACATTTTCGTTCGTTTAAACGATAAATAAATAAATAAAAAGAAGTAAATGTAACAAGAGTGCCGTTAATTAAGGTAATCTGCTCAGTAATAAATGAACTGAAATCTACTTTAGGTTTAAAACGATCAGAAATAAAAATGTGATTAGAGCGATATAAAAATCACGCAGTTTCGAGGAAGATATTACCCGATTTTAAATGCCAACGATGATGATTTGCCAATCTAAGAGACCTTGAATTTACGTTCACAGTCTAAAGTCACGCTATTTTTATCTAATTATTTAAAACGGGCCGTATCATTGTCGCCAAATGTTTTCAACTTTATGGTTTTTCAGGAGTTTCCTTGTCGAACAAGGCTAAGACAGATACGAGCATCTCATGCAGTGTCTTCCATCGTGTGCCGCTTTCACTGCGCCCAGAAGTGTCAGGTGATACAGAGGCACGGCTTTATGACAGGAGCTCATTTCGTTTACGACCCTATAAAACAGGAGTATTATCATCATTATACAAAGATTAGATCTTCTCGCTTTGCTTTTGTGCTGCATGTAACTTGTTCTTAAGAGTTCAGTTCTTACACTACAAACTCATTGTAAATATTCATTTTAATGGATATCAGTGCTGGGTAGATCAATAATTGTAGAGTAATTGAAAATTTGTAGCTTGAAAGATGGGTTTATTTAAATGGAGATTCCTATTTCTCTCTTACTTAATAGCATTATATGTGATTTATGCTACCTCAGAGGCTAAGAGCAAAGGAATCGAAGATGTGTGTGGCCTTTTACGCAGGACAAAAAAATGGATTTCGATAATGCTCAGATTATAATATTTTCTTTATCGACTACAATATACATGTTTATTTATCACGATGAAAGTTCCCTCTTGTCGCATCATGTGTCGCAACTTTTCATTGTACAAAAATATCCTCTATTGACACACAGTGCAAACTCTTGCCAGAAAAAATGGGGGAAAATGCTTTTAATTTACTGTCAATTACTGACTACATGGTTCAAATTAACATATTGTAACGTTTAACGTTTTATTATACATGCATTAAAATATATTAAATTTTGAAATTATGCTTTCAATTTGGGTATGTTGATATTTTTTAAACATTTTCATATTTTACGTTTAGTAAGTTTCAATCATGTAGTATATTAAGAAAGGTGTCACTCAAATTAAATTATATTTTGGGTTCGGGTAGGTATTTGAAATTTTGAATGTTTGGTTTTCGTAAGTTGTAAAAGCTGTTTCGTTAGGATAAGTACAAGACAAAAAGGAATATGTTGCTGTTTAACATTTCTATCTTTGTTTCACAGAACGTCATTCAACAACATGGAAAATTTCTCAGTTCGTGAGCTTTTAAAAGTTTTTAATATTGATAAGTGTGTTTTTTGTATACCTTAGGAAATGTGATGAATGAACTTACTTTTAATAAACATTTCCCTTCTTTACGATTTGCTGATTAAGCAAATTGCCTCTTTCATAGAATTTTTTAAGCTAAAAATCGCGTTTTAAATTTTGGAATAAGCCCTTTCTTCAACGAAATGAATATTAGAAGTATTCAACGCTTATTGTGTATTTCTCTCTCTCTCTCTCTCTCTCTCTCTCTTAAAGGCACAAAAGGGAGAGCGTATTAATGAAGTTAGGAAATATATTATTACATTTTAATTAGTTTCTAAACCGCCACGGGTGGCCGAGTCGTTGGAGCACGGACTCGTGAGCGGGGGGTCTGGAGTTCGATATCCGCCAGGACTGACAGGTTTCTCTCAGTCCTCATAAATAGCATGCCTGGGAGATACCATGAACTTAGGCCTGGAATATTTTTCCCAATTTATAATTTCATCTCCTGTATCATTAGTGTCTACCTCTGCGGTTTCTCAGTAATAAAAACGTGTGTTAAATACTTCGTTTATATTACTTTGATGTGTTGGGAGTGTTAACAATAGCAATGCTGATTTACCGTTCCTCAATTAAAAGCTAGTAAAGTGTGCACTTCATTATAGAAGGAGTTATACTGATCGGGGGTGTACATCCCTTGAGGATATGAACAGGGTCTTTGTCATCGTGCTCCTGGGAGCTGAACTGGGTCTGCAGAAAGTCACAAGAAGACGCTATAGCCCCATGATTTGTAAAACAGTGCTCAAGTACGTTGAAAATAAGATTTTCCTTTTCTCTGAACACCTGTAGCTCTTACGAGATAATCTCCCTTTTGAGTATCATGTATTATTTTGGCTATCAGCTTGAAAAAAATAATGTGTACAAAGCAAACTTATATAACCGGGAATAACTGAAACAAAACACCCGCCATGAAATAACCAGCACTACTCAACGTGAACTACAACGAGTGATGGATTATTTTTTTAAGGGGTGCCAAAATATATGGCAAACGGCGGTGACCAGTTTCAGCATCTCCTTTTGCAATTTTGTTAAATAAAACCTTTTAATGTAGTTAAGGAAGCTGTTATATGGTTTTAGCAGCAAAGAGCCCCGCTGCGCGCGCGCGCGCGCGTGTGTGTGTGCGTGCGCGTGGCGCGAACTCATCAAAAAGCTAATTAATATAATTAATATTAGAGCTTTCTACAATTACAATTTGACTGCAGAATGTCGCTTGTTTAAACACTTGCTAAACTAAATTTATTTTTAAATAAAGTTAATTTCATTTAAGTACCTAATATTTTTGTAATTTTATGAATATAGTTTAACACAATTATTAAATCCATAAGAAATTGAAGTCGAAAACTTAAAATAACCATGAATAATAAAATAAAATACTCTTATAATTAACTACCTAATCAAAACCAATTATATATGATAAATTGGCAAAATCAAGGCTTTCTGATTTAATAAGCATGATTCAATACACACATTTTTAATTACGATGTTAACTTTCTTATGTGAGGAAAAAAATATCGTTTTTAAAGATTTTAAATGAACAACGCTAACTTAATTGGAAAGGAAAAATGGGACTTGAAAATTTCAAGTCACAGCAGGGATTCGAACTACGGGTATTCAGCCTTCCGGACTGACGCTTTACTAACTCAGCTATCGTACCCCTCTCCTCCAAACTGGAACCACGAACTCCTCTCATCTAATCCAGAAGACCTCCGTAAGCTTTCCCTACTAGAAGAGATTTATTCCTTAACAGACGACTAGATTACTTATGACCCTGGCTTCTAGTTTAACCGTCAACTATTAGGGGCTAATTTTATATGTTTCACACTAGCCATTGTAGGAAAGCAGATATCAAAATTGAAAAAAAACGGGTCACGGTGAGTATTCCAAAAACGATTTTCGGTCATTCGTGCCGATGCTCTATCGTACCGAGCTACTACGTCCTCCATGCACGGAACCATAAACCCCCTCTCGTCTGTGATTCTATTCATTTTTCAAGTCTGGTTCTTCCTTTCCAATATATGTCCTACATACGGCTAGTGTGAAATATATAAACGCTAACTTAAATCTTACGATGTTTCCATAGAATTATAACATTTTCTAAAATGCAACATGCATGCTCACACAATATTAGATGGGTTTACAATGCCTTCTGTATATCGGTAGGTATGTCATTTGTTTCCTAACCTAACCTAAGTTTTCGTATGATGACAATAATTTAAATCAGTAACAACTTTGAACTGGAATACCAATGAACGTTTCTGTGCCAAATGCACCCTGTATAACAGATTTTAGTTTTCTCCTTTTATCGCAAACTACGGTGGGTTGTCTTAGCTTAAGGTTACATTAGTTTAATTCAGTTCACTTATTGCCTGACTCGACTTAGCCGACATAGGATGAAGGCAAATTCTGATTTCATTCTCATGAAACTTGGTTACTGCTATCCCTCGTATATCAATCTGTAACTATCTTATATGCTGTTACATTTATAAATATCTTATCACCAACACTTTAAGACAAGAAAAGGAGATAAATAATTTTAACCGCGACTTCACGCCGTATATTGAGGAAACTAAATTATTTTTGCACAAGCAAAACAGTTCTTTTCCTTTGTATTCTTTGAAAATAAACTCATTAAAAAAGAGAATTAAAAGTAATGAATAATATGCTTTAGAGCTTGTATTATTCCAATATCAGCACTTGAGAAAGTAAGGAACAGCAGAATTATACAAAAGACGATGAAAGATGCAAAAGATCAAAACAAAGTAAAACGAGGTTGACAATATGAGAGCTTAAAAGAAAAGGAACCGCATTGATGAGAAGAGGGAAGAAAACGAACAGGGAGATGCAGAATAAGAAATTAATGACACAAAACAAGACGAAAGGTTTTTAACTTCCCAGCACCCAGTAGATGAAAGAGGTGCAACTATAAACCAATGAGACTTTGCTCCTACTGTTAAAGACTCCTTTGTGACGCCTTCCGGATAAGTCATGTGGCGCTATGAAGTAATCGTCTGCATGACTAAGTGCTGATCCAATTATAGAAGGGAAGTGTACTATCTGGCCCTCCATGAGCAAATCGCAATGTGGGGATTCCTCCGCAATATTCCACTCTTCTAGCTCTGAAACGTCCATACTTTCAACACTTCCTTGAGTTTCATGACAGTGATTGTTAAGTTAAGATTGTTTCGTCTGTTAAACCTGTACGTTTTCGCTCATGTTTTCATTTTGCACTGAGCATGTAGATCATGAATCTTAAGTTTTAAGTTTTGGAAGGGGGCAATGCAAGAATGTTCTGAACAAATTCCACACGCACACGACGAAGCTGATTCGCATTTAAAATTACACAGAAATATGCGTTCCTCTAGAGGTTTTTTATCAACAGAGGCGTTCTATCATATGGTCACGTTCCCTTTCAACTGCAAACCAAAAAGACATTTGTTTCCTCACTTTATGTTTGAAAAGCGCCCACTTTTCTTTAAACATCACTGTGTAGCGCTGGCTACTGGAATGTCTGACGAGAACTGGCACAGTAGGAATGGTCACAAGTCTTTTGCAGCCATCCACGTGTTCTGTACTTTCTTTACTGGCACTCTTTAACATCCCAGGTCGTCGGCATCTTCTGTACTTGACTTCAGGGCCTAAACGGTGGAGTATGGTTAAGTACACTTTTAAGGTTCTATGAATTTGTAACCACATATCTCCATAAAGTACTCACTTTAGAAATAAGAAAGTACAGCTTTACTATTAACTGCCACGTTGGAAAAAATAACCTATCCCCACGTAATCTAACCAGCTCGGAGTCCTAGAGGAGAAACAAAGATATCGTTAATTGGAGGCATTGACTATTTGCCGTTGCCAGCGCGCTTCTCAGTTTCTGAATTTTTTGTGAAGAGACTAGCTCATAAAGTAAAATTTATTCCAAGTCTCTGTGTAATAAACGTGTGTGTCAATACAGTTATCTGCAGTTTGGATTAAATAATCGAGTGAAACAATAAAAAAAAAAAACGCGAATAAACGCTGTGGAATTCGTTCAAATATAACACAGAAAGATTGAACTTCTCTACAGGAAACAATAGGTAAATACTTTTTTTCTACTTTCAATTCTGCGGCTCCCTGATTGAATCCATAACTCATACAAACAAAAAATACCATTTAAAGTTAACAGAATTACATGGTCTCTTACGGAAATATGTACACTACCTCCAATCTATGGTGGAAAATGGATAGCGATTATAGAAACTATGACTTGAAATTCTGAGTTGAAAAATTAAAGATATAACAGCTGATGTCATTATCTCAAAAGTTTACAAGTTGGGGTTTATGAGAATCATGCACAATTATAAAATCTCATATGCTCTACTTAATTTAGAGACCGCCAACAGTCACTGCTTTCTCACCAAGCATAAATGTATACTGCTGTGGGACCGGCAGCGAACAGAGAACTGACAAGAGAGATGTATAGTGCAGTTGAAATGCAGCGCCACAGGTTCCTGAATGTTCAGTAGCAGAGACGTAAAACACCGCGTGAGCGGACAATGTTTATAACTAAAGCCATGTATGAAGTGAGGAGGCATTTTCCCTAACATATTATGATCATAAGAGAACATTTTCAGCAAAGAGGAAACTGTAGTACAAACATAAAACACTGCATGAGCGGACAAGTTTTATAACTAAAGCTGTTTGTGAAGTGAAGAGACACTTCCCCTAACATATAATGATCATAAGAGGAAAATTTCAAGAAAGAAGAAAAAATGTGAATGTCTCTACTATAAGTAATAAATATCATTTAAAAAATTAATATCAAAAGGATTTCACCTTTGCGGTGCTAACTGCATTGAAATTATTTTCAAAAGAAATTGACAAATAACTTCACTTTTGAAGTGAATGTCCATTTCCAAATTAAAATATTCCTAAAAAGCAATAATTACAATATATAAATAGTACACAGTGTTTCTAAATACGCTTTCATGTATTAACATTAAATAATCGGCACTTAAGGAATAATGATGTTCTTTATTTGCTTTCAATTAAAAGATATCCTTTGTGGTCCAGTGGTAACATCTACAACTGCTAATCCGGATTGGATTCCTGATCATGTCAAGCAGTCTGGATTGGTTTTTCTGAATATTTCCTTACCCTGAGAGAATGCTAGATAGCTTTAACGCACAAAGGACTCCCACGCCATTATTAATTCATTTATAGACTACAGATGAAGGCTACAAGGAAAAAACGGTCAAGGTCCACTTTTTACTTTTTTACAGGAACGTAACTTGAAGTTTAAAAACGCTACATAATTAAGTGCATTAGATATATAGAAGTTATTTTTTCTAGAGCAATTCTTAAACTAGTTTTCTAACAGACCCTTCTTTTGAAATTAGTGTCGTGTGTTATTTGTTCATGTTAATTAATAATGAAAATATCAAAATACACATACTTGTAGATAAAAACAATCAAACTATATTGTGGAATGTATCAAATTATGAAATATATTTGCTAAGGAATATATAAACATTACTGAAACACTATTGAAAAGTATCATTCAATCAATATTCATTGTCTATTACAGGTAATCTTGAAAAATAGAGCTGAGCATTTTTGGAACAGAATCTCTTCAGGCATTTTAGGTCATCATATTTTACCTTGGAAAGAGGAATCAAACTTGAATAAGAAGGGGGCTGGCTGCTCATCAGTTTGTCAACAATAGCATGGGACTCCCAGGAGTCATTGTAGTTATAAAAGATTTTGTCAGCTACAATTTCTCATATTTTTCTTATCTTCACTGGACATTCTTTTTGTATTCTTTATTATGAAATGAAGATCACGATTTCATTTCATGCAATATCTTCTGATGTGCTCATTCCAATCGCTGGGCGTTTCAGCATGAGTTTTGTAATATATTTGTCACATTCCATATAATTGTGGCCTCTGATGGGGAAAAGCCACCTTTTATGATTCAAATATGTTGTATTTATGAACCATAGCATGAATGAAGCGAATAATGGTATACTTTTTATTTTGATTGGGACACAAATCACAGAAAAAATTGTAAATTTCGATTTGATGGGTCTAGGTGATGGAAACAAAAGTCAACCAACAATGTTGCAATTTCATCAGCTCTGTTTTTATATGGTTTTATTGTAGTTATTTTACAGAGGACTCGATTGCTTTTTTTTTTCGCCTGAATATTATTTTTTCTATGCTGATTTTTATGGACTACATATGTTTTTTTTTCCTGTATGACTGTGTTGGAGTAGTGCAACATACCTACAATCCATTGGCACCAAAATCACAAATTTCACCAAAAGTGGACTTTGGGCTGCTTTCCCCCTATACCCTTCAGATATATAATTGCACCTACAAATGACGCGATTAAAACAATGCACTCAAAGCGACAATAAAGAAATAAAGTGTTTTAAAAAGTTTAAAGAAAAAGACTTGCATATTTTGCCAATAATGTGAAATAAATACCTTTATGTTATTCAAAAAAATATAACATTAGGAAAGTCAAAGTTTAAATACCTGACATTCTCCTTTCAGCTTCCAAACAACCGGATACTCTTGTTCTTCCACATTGGTATGCATAAGTTCAGATATTCTAAGCTAGAAATTTCACCATTGTCAGCAACAGTAACGCAGTGTGTCACATGTAGAAAGAATACAGTTTAAACTTTAAATATGTAAACAATCTCGTAAAACAGAATAACCTTCTTCTCACCTCCAGCTCATATAAATGTAAGAAAGTGAAATTTTTTCTACTCTTTTTTTGCTCACGATGGAAGTATTTGGTATGTCACGAACCTGCACCCACTGAATTATAATACTCTTATCTTCTTATTCCACTTTCACCATCAAAAATTACCTTCTTTTCCAGTTTTAAAACAAAAAGGATCAATAAGTCATTGTGGAGGTTCGCATAAACACACTATACTTTCAGATGAACCTGCCGATGAACCTTGCGGCTTAGTAGCTTCAAAATAAACGATGTTATCCAAGTCTTATCTTTCAATATCACTTGTCAATAACAGCTCTTTACCGTAATACGTGGTTACATAATATACCGTGTTGTTTATCAACATGCGGGAAAAAGTAAGAGTTTTTAAAATACTCGTTTTATGTTCCCTTCCCAGATTTTTAAAGACCAAGAAATAACAGTTTTTGCCCAAATGAACTAGCCAACAAATCTTCGCATAAAGAAGAAAACGCGTCACTAACAACTACTCTACAAATCTTTAAACCAAAGAGCCACTTCTTGGAGTCTGATTACCGTTTTTCTTTTTCTTGCAATTTTACGTAATCTCTCTTTACGGTCCACTTTTAATGAAACGTGTAATTAATTATTTTTAGCTATTTTAGGAGTTTTTACTGCTTTTTACGTTTACGTCATGTAAGTTCAAAGAAAATTTTAGAATTATAAAGCTTACATTTAAGGATTACTGTTTTTGATCCTCAAGGAGTGAAACGGGGAAGGGGAGGTTCCCACAGGGAGCGCGAGAGGTCGATCCTGGTGATCTAATAGTCAATATTATTAGACCCAAGATCGCGGGTTCAATCCAGGCCAGAGTCGTTGGATTTTTTCGAGCGTAAAAATGCTAAGTATGGTTTCCTTCGGAAAGGAAATGAAGCCGCAATTAACATGTCATAAATAAAGTAATGCACAACGTTAAACAATCTTTATACGTTAAAGTATTTATTTCGTACTTTGATGAGAACATTTTATTTTCTAATTAATTTACGTTAATAATTTCTATCTGTTATGTTAAAATTAGCCAATTAATTTTAGAACAAGATAATATTTAATATAAGGCAATAAAAGTTATTGAAGAATATACAATTTGGAATATAAGTGTAACCATGTATAAAACAAAATATATGGTATTGAAATTGATTAACTTTTGATACTAGAAGAAGGAAAGGGTAAAATACGCAATTGTAGCGCATATAAATATGTTAAAGTAAAATTACTTAAGATAGAAGACCAGATTGTGGCATTAAAGGGAGCATAAAAGCAGGTAGAAATGCAATAAGCACTTTAAATGCAATCTTGTGTATAACCACATATCAGAACAAAATAAATTACTAATAAAACAAAGTATTAAAAAGTCTGAAAGTTGTGAGATGAAAGTTTTAATTTCTTCAAAGCTGTTAGCATTAGAAACTTTGGGAGGGGGGGATTCACAAGAATCTCCGGGAGGAGTAAACTTTATTCGTGATAAAATGAATGTGCAAATTTCAAAAACAGACTAAATACATACATCAAAGGCAGCTACACGTGAAATGGATAATAAATTAGCGATTCCTACAGAAGTGAAGACCAGCAATAGAAAAAAAAAGGGGGGGGGGATCGCCCAGTGCAAATGCATAGAGGGAGATCTGTGGATAGACAGGACTAAGTAGAAAGGAAGATTTTCATTTAATTGAGCTTCTGAAGACCAACAAACAGTGTAAAGCCGACTAACAACAATATTAATATTATTATTATTATTAACAACAATAACAATAGTCTCATTTATTTATGTTTGCTGTTTTGGTGCTTTCCCTCTCAGCCTGGTTTGCTAACGCAAGCGTATAGGGAAGCAGGAGGCAGACGCAACTTTGACAGGCTGTTGTTATTATTGTCTGTAAATAAATAATAAAGCTATCACTAGTTACCGGTCAGATAAAGCAAATAGAATTCTCCCTTCCACCTCACTTGTCGCTAACTGGACGTCAACCATCGCGGCCAAGCTCACGCTCCTGTTGTCTGCAGCACTCTGTTCTAAATAACGACAATGCCTTCCTTGGCTGTGGGTAAAACATAAACAGATTTATCCAATTGAAACAGACTGACTCCAGGCATATGTGTTCCAGTTGCCATCTTAAATCCTTTACAAGTCTCTTTAAAAACAGATTAAAAACTCAGTAGTTCAACATGCTTCTATAATTTCTTGCTATATGACATGAAAAACCAAAGTTTTGCTTTAAGAGCTCGTTCATTGCGGAATTGCTCTAAAAATTAGCGGATATTTAGCTGTACTGTATATACCCTGATTTCAAACCCTTAAGGCGCCAAAAGAAGTGTGAAAAGCAAATATCCTTCCAGCTTTATGAAATTTGATATCTTGGATTTTTTCACAACGCTGAGCATAAATGACTTTTTCTCGAGCTCACAATAACATCCCAGATTACAGGCTCATAACTAAATGTTGTACAGTAAATACCAACTTTAATTTCGACTTCAGAATCAGAACAGTATTCAGCAATTTCACGAAAGTAAGGTTTATTTAATAATATTGTTTATGTTATTTTGTTGCCTAGAAAAGAGAACAGTAAAAAAACGAGAGGATTGAACATGATGAAGACGTTCTGAACAGATTTTGTTTTAACAGTAAGCAATTAATACGAGTTGTTTTAATGAAGTATTTATTTAGAAAGGCATAACATAAGCTTCGAACCGCAGTGGTGATTTCTATAGGTACGAAAAGTAAACAATCTTCAACTGTTCAAATAGCTGAAAACAATACTCACATATGTACTTATGCAAAGGATATATATATATATCCTTTGCATAAGTACATATATAAGTATATATATAACGAAAAAATCACCTTTAACACTTCTACTAATAATTTTACGAAGTTGTTTTACGTACAGCTGGTAACAATGTTGCAAGCTCTTTAAGGGGATCTTTATTACAACGTACTAAGGTGTATTTTGGTCCTTTACCTTAAGGATTTTACCATGCATTTTATGCTGAAATTAGGCTTAAATGATATTGGTGGCGGTCTTAGGCGAACAGTAATCCGAAGGAAAGCCTTTAAAATAAATATAAAAGTTTGTATACAAAATTAACAATGGTCCTACAAGTGAATTTTTGCCTAAAAACTGTTAACACCTGTGCATTTACTAGCAGTGTTATTGACTTTAACAGTCCTTACACTGAACCGGTATTTTTGTCACCTATAAGTTGTTATTTTGGCCGCACTGCTGTAAGCAACCACTGCACAAACACCCTGTTTCGAGTGTCAACAAGCAGTGGCGTACATGCCATCTGTTCCTGCGCCGTGCCCCAGTGACGAGGCAAGGGGGTATGGAAAGTTTTGTACATAAGGGTCTTGACCAGTCCCTCATAAATAACCATTACAAAGAAAGGGGAACATAAATAGGGTGAACCAAATATAGGGAGAAAAAAAAAATATGTAAGAGAAATTTCTAGGATATAAAATCTAAAATGTATTTTTATCGCAAATGTTTATGCTATAAATTTCTGCGTATTGTAAGCTTTCGCGAGAAAATGATTCCGATAAAGTAGTTAAGTTTTTCAACATGACAGACTAACACAATTATCCCCTTTTCAATTCAAAATTGCATATTGTTTGAAAGTTTTGTTTACTTCAATAAACTTTTCCAGCGCTAAGTATTGCTCAATATCTGAATATATGCACATTTTTAGATCCCTCCTGTAGTTAATTTCTGAACGTTGGTATTTTCCATCATCTTTGCCAAACGATATTATAATACCTGTAATTTAATACGTCATGTTTTAGCTTCTCTCTCGCTCTCTTTGACTGCGTTTCAGGTCGTATGGCTGAATTTTGATAAACTGACTGTATAAAATTATTTTTAAATTTTATTGAATTTATTTTTTTCTCTTTCATCGTGGATATCCTAGTTGTGTGTATGGAACGGGAGCTGACATGAGATTCCTGAAGCTTCAACAAGTAATAATAACTTAAAATGACCAGAAATCTAAATATATAAATTTTAACAGTTTAGAATTTCATAGCTTTACTATATTATATATATTAAATAAGTTTTAAGTCTATGCTAACATTATGTTTTCGATTTTTTAAATTATTTTTTACTATATATATTAACATTATAGAAGTTAGGTCATTACGTGAGAATATAAATCTATGAGTAGCGAACTTTGCTTTTAGGTTTCACTTTGTTAGAAAATCTCCCATTTTTCAGCATAAAAAGCTTTTTACGTGATGCATTTTTTGCATCAAAATCACTTAGTTTTCATGTAAAAACACGATAAGAAAAACAAAATGGAAAAATTACAAGTAAAGAAAATTTATATGGGATATTCATAACAAAAGTCTCATTATTATAAAATATATAATATTTCAGTTGAACAAGAAGTTTAAATATTTCCATTATTTGTGATTAATGTTTTAAAAAATTAATATTTCGAAACTAATGGTGACAGTTAACTAAAGTTTGCATTCCTTTTAATTTATGTGGACAAGTTAAATGTTAAAATAAGTGAAAAAAAATATAACACCAATGGATTATTACATGAAAATTACAAATGTTAAATACTGATAGTTCTAGAAAAATTAAAGAGATCCAGTAAAAAGGTAAAGAGACATAAATTTACATGAAATCAGTGCACACTGGCTCGGATCTTGATTTATAAAAATCCTGCAAAGGTTAGCAATTAATACTTATATAAAATATCCGTCAGTAATACTCGCGAAAGTGATATTTGGTTGTATTTCCTTCACAATCAACTGTTGCACTTCACACTGTCCTAGGCTAGCTAATTGTCACCTCGCTAATGCCGATATTGGCTCCTCGATTACCCCATTTTCTTTAAACAAAACTGTTCACTCTGCACAATAAAAATGCCTCGAGAGTCCGGACTTCAAGCTGACAAAATACCTTCTGGTGGTTAACCTAACGTGCCAACTTACCGCAAGCAGAGTATCCTGTCACTCGTACAGGGGACACGAAAACGTCACCTCGATCCCATTTCCAGGCACAACATTAGTGTATTTCAAGTTTCGGCACAATATTCTGCACTTGTCAAGAGCGGAGTTTTTTAACAGCAAGCTTCCACTTCCTACACTGTGAGGTTTTCAAGCAAACCGAACGCACGACCATCCAGCCTTCGATTCCGTTCGTCCTTGAACGTAGACTGAAGTATCTTGCGACCGGTCGGCCGTAGTGTGGCGTAGTTCCCCTCTCTACACAACTTTCCCCTACTCATGCATGCTGTGCTCCAGCAAGGGACGCCAACACCTCCCTCCCTGCATCTGTACTCCTCGTATACCTTGCATCTCTCCCTCCTTTCTGCTTTTCATCTTAAGCGTAAGTACAAGCAGTTTCGGAAACATCTTTCCAAGGTAGAAAGACGCGCCCCCGAAAGTTCTTCTGTTCCAAGAAACAGGCCACCTGGTTTACTCCACCTCCAGGAACCCTTCGGCCGATTCTTTCGTCTTTCCTGTATCTTCACTTATGTTTTTTCTATCAACTGGATTCTGCGAGGACTGAATAAGAACCAATGTTGTTTCTGTATAAACTATTATGGGAAATTTTTCATTCTTGAATTACATAAAGATGCCTGGAATTTCCCATTTAAATACCTATTCAAATAAGTCACCACTGGTACATGTTTGCTAACATTGAATATATTTGGTTAAGCCAACACAAAGAACCCATCCTCTGCTTTCGCAACCATTTCCTAACAGGTATCTCAGATTCCTCATTAAGGATACTTAAAGGTGAAACTTCTAAATATTGCAATTTTCAAGAACGTTTCATAAAACTTGTATCACTATCAAATGTTCACGTTGAACCTCTAATAGTTTGTTTATATATAGTAATGTACTAATACACCACACAATTTTGACTAAATAAAATATATTAATTTAAAGTTGAAAAATCTAACTGCAATTGCGGTTTTTTTTCCTTCTTCTATTGACCTGGTTGTCTCAGAAAAAACTGATAAACCTTTTTATTGTTAAAACTTTTAAAGTTTTTCATTACTAAATTTTTATGTCTTATATCTTGAGAAATTAAAAATGATGTTCTCAAAGTAATATAGTAGTACTATATATATAAAATTACCTTTTATAATTAAAATTATAATTAAATGTTTAAACTCTGAAGAAAATTAGAAACAGGTATTTTAAAATGTAATTAGAATTTTTAGTAACACTCATGGTTTTAAACGAAACTTTTATATACTTCTCATATAAAAAAAAGGAAAGAAAGAAAGAAAGAAAGAAAGAAAAAGAAATAAAAAGAGAAAAGAAAAGAAAAGAAAAAGAAAGATACACATTAAAAAATTAGGAAGCCATAGTTTTTTCAGCATTAAAAGATGAAAGCTTGAATTTTTATAACATTTTTAACAAACTTCTCTTAAATCGTTCTTTAAATTTTGGAAAAATATTGGATTTGCAAGGCGCCAAATTTGCACTGTATGGTGAATGCTATAGGATGGGATTCAGTCTCTCAACTGTTATTGAAATATGTGGTTTGACATTTTCGTGTCGCAGGAAAGCATTTTCTTTTTTTACTTCAGATCTTTCTTGTTGTGTTGTGTTTCACGAATCCACATTGTTTAATTCCGTTGCGCCCTAAAATCTGTTGCCATGAATTTTGGAGCTGAAGCCTATAATTTGAATTAGTGTTACAGGGACGGGTCTACTTCATAATTCAATTATTTGGTGACTAAGTTGAAGGGAGAGTAGGGTATTTAATTTGAATTATAAAGATATTTGCTGGGTTTCATTAATGAATATACGAGTGTCTCATTTATGTTGCTCACTCAAAATGATTTTTTTTTTCTGAAGCGTCAAATGAAAACTTGTTTCAAACAAAAGTTTTTTAACATCATGGGGGATTTCTTGTTGAGGGTATATTTTTGTATCTCGATCAATGTAGGAGATAGGAAATATACAGTTTATTCAAGAATACATTTACCCTCTCCAAGAGCTATTAAAATGTATCACACTACAAGTTTCGTCAGGAAAACAGTAGATGTCCAAACGGTAAGGAGTGCGTAGCTATTGAAAAAACCGAACTGTTTAATGCCTTTGTGTACAAATTACATATCCTGTGTAGTACTGTAGTAAAGTTCTGGGTTTTGATTAAGGTTTCCGATTCATGTAAATACAGATACTATGAGAGGGAGGGTAGGTAACCCACCTCCCTCACCCCTCACATTGTCGTTGTTTTAGCTTACACACCAGTGTACTGTAGTCATCCATCAGAGTAAGTTAGTACTGCACTGAGCCATTGTGATTATAATTTTACTTACAAGATGTACACGCATGAAGAGATGGTAGCAATGCCACTGATCTACGGAGAATGTAAATTAGCAGATAATTATTTATTCAGTTATTAGTGAAGAGGATAAACGATTTAGTTCAATAATTGCACTGTAATGCTGTTAAATAAAAGTAGTGATGCATTTATCATTTCCATTTCTGATATTTTCTTGACTAAAATGGTACAGTGCGATATATTTTTGAATAATTCTTGGAGAGGATAAGTTGGCATATTCTTATAAAATGTACGTGTGCAATTTAATAAAACAAAGTTCTATTTGTATTTCCTGCATTAGTGGAGTTACAAAAAGTACACCCTCGACAAGAACTCTTCCATGATGTTAAACAACTTTTATTTAAAATAAAATTCACTTCAAGCATCAAAAGAAAGTGGATGAGCAAGAAAAATGGGACATTCTGTATCACTGTCCAATATTGAATAATGCTCACGTATTCTTTCGTATTTAGCATGTCTATCTATTTTTATAACATTTTGTTTTAATCCCGTCCCCTTTCCCGTTGTCTTGCAATAGCGGTTTAATCAGTGACGGCTGAAGCAAAATTGTCTGGTAGAGTGCCATGAAATGGGGGGAAAAGAGAGAGAGAAGAAGAAGAAGAAGAAGAAGAAGAAGAAGAAGAAGAAGAAGAAAGAAAGAAAGAAAGAAAGAAAGAAAGAAAGAAAAGAGAAAGAAAGAAAGAAAGAAAAGAGAAAGAAAGAAAGAAAGAAAGAAAAGAGAAAGAAAGAAAGAAAGAAAGAAAGAAAAGAGAAAGAAAGAAAAGAGAAAGAAAGAAAGAAAGAAAGAAAAGAGAAAGAAAGAAAGCAAGAAAAGAGAGAGAAAGAAAGAAAAGAGAAAGAAAGAATGAAAGAAAGAAAGAAAAGAGAAAGAAAGAAAGAAAGAAAGAAAGAAAAGAGAAAGAAAGAAAGAAAGAAAGAAAGAAAGAAAGAAAGAAAGAAAGAAAGAAAGAAAGAAAGAACTTCATTGTGACATAATTTGAACACCTCAGTGGCAACTGTGGGGAATGCCATGTATTATTGTTTAGACGAAAGCAGAAACAATATACACTCGGAACTCGGTGAATTTGGGGCGAAGTTATTAAGTTTATCCCGCAATTTTCCATGTCCGGTACTATTTTTAAAAGTATTTGGGATATATAAATAAATTACATTATTTTGAAAAAACCAGAAACGTGCATTTGGCTTAATTTGAAATAATGTTAATTGATTAATTATGAGGCGCATGTAGATACTGAGTTTCCAAGGGAACTGAAGTAATAAAAATATTGCCATACTGTTAGCGCTGATGGTGGAAAGCAAAATTTTAAAAGTGAATTAAGTCGGTTTCACTTCCTAGTTCTAAGAAAACAGCTCACGAAAGAAGTCGCTGTTGTTTAAATAGTTGTTTATCGACGCTTAAACAGAAATATGTGCAAAAACAATAAAGTAAACCATATTGACAACAGACTAACAGCTAAATAAATAGTCTTAAATGTATACCATAATTTCAGAAGAATGCCAACTGTCATGTCCAAAATTTCTTCTGTTAGGTTTCAATTAGGAAATAATCAGACATTTTATCCTGATGTATCTTGGTTTTAACCGCTGTAAAACTTTACATATTGATTAGTAAACAACAGTGAGGAAACGAAACAAGCTGCCTTAAAATTCAGAAAAGATATTATGAAAACAATACTTTATGAACAATTTATGAATATTTTTATATAACATTTCCTGCTAACAATTGAACAAACCTAAAGAAGGGTCCGTTATTTTTTATAATCTACGAGTTAAAATTAAATACATTTTGCACAGGCAATCTATAGGTTATAAAATAGAATCTTTCGAAATAATTACCCAATTGGGGCATAAATTGAGCCAGAATAAAAGCATGTGTGTAACTGCAATTTAAGACTCAAAGAAAGAACAGCCTCCGTAGCGGAACCATCGATAGTCATACGATATTCTAAATTTGTTATTAACTTCCAAAATGTATACAGTCCAAATTGCCTAATATGTGGACCAACACAGAGAATATAATCTTAATAACCAGTAAATAAATTTTAATTTATTGGGAATATTACCTCAATATATGGAAACCAAAAACTAGAAGAATACTTCATACAAACATATCGTCCATTTCGCCTAGTTTTTCAATTACACTTATTTTTATAGTATACTTATAAACAAGTTACAGGTATTTTTGTCCTTTACATATTAGTACTGCGTTATTGTGTGATTACCACAGTTACTATAGAGTTGACACAAGAGAGTGCAGAGAGTGTGGTTTAGCAGTAATTTGTTCTTTTATTTTTATTGACAGGAACATCATACTATGACTTTTAAATCGATTATTTAAATGTTAAGTTGAAAGATTTTCCATTAAAATAAATACGGCTATGTATGATAGAGCACCGCCTCATTTTTTCGTGCAGCTAACACAGTTCTGGGTCAGCGGTTACCAAATAAATGGCTAGATCGTGGGGGACCAACATTCTGGCCTGCTTGCCCTCCTGAGCTCAATCCATTGCTTTTCTCATATGAGGTCATTTAAAGGTACCCCAAACCGAGTAAAATGGCGAAGGTTCTTCGTCAACTTACTGGGTTAGTTAGGATGTGCGCGGACAAGGTAGACAGGATATATGCTACTGCGCCTGAATGAGTTCATGGTGGCCTTTTCCAGCACTTTCTGTAGAACTATGATAAGTAAAAAGAAAAGAGACGACAAACTATAGTCATCTATCAATTGCGCAGAGATTTAGCGTATGTAGGTAATGTGCTGTATATGCGCATTACTAACCAATTATAATTAGTTATGTATGACTATGCATGAACACATAAAGAATGACCTGTTGTAGACCTTTGCCCAAGTTTTATTCTGATTACTCCAGGTAATATAACTGAAGGTATAAATTTGTCAGTCATAGGCTCCCATTCGTTGGAGGAGCCCATGAATTATTTAAAATTTGGTTATTTGAAGCGTAAAGGAGCACGGCATAAAAATGCCTAAGCGTGAACAATTAATTATTTCAAAGAAATTGGAATATAAATTGCTTCATTAAGCGTCCAAACTCGGCGTTAGAACTTAGGTCTCTTGAGCACGTGTACGAACGATGTTTCTGCAAGAATGTTAATGTCGCGGAACCTAATTATATTAACATTTTAATGGTGCTTGGTTGTATTTATTGCTGCCTGGTGATCAAGGATAACTGTATGATAGCATACACTGGGCAGGACAAGAACCGAGATATTTTTCTAAATTAAATGAAACAACCAGACTTCCATTGATATACACCAAAAGAATTTCAATGAATTCGCACACAGGTTTTAACCTCGCTGCTGCATAGTGACATTTATGGAGTATAGTCGGACCTTTTTTTTATTTTTTCTCAGTGTTATTACATTTTCCAGTCGCCTTCCAACAACTGTATCTATTTTCCTCTCCGCTTTTACCTTCTTAGTGTTCATTTCATTTTAAGAGTGGCTGCTATTCCGTTTATCAGCTCTAATAAATGCCCTTGAACAATCTCCTGTGCTCTCTGAACATCCTATTGCAACCTTGTGATCTCTTCGACACCCAAGTCATGAACTGGGGATAAGAATCCGCTGAGATTACATGATAATCTCTATGGACGGCTGGCAGATGGGGCTTCTGGAACCGTAGGGCGCGCATGCACAGACACACATTGATGTGTTGTAAGGGTTGTGGCAAATGTTCCCCTTTCCGCCTCTTATCTTTACCTCTGTCTACACAGACGTTGCTTAATTGAAGAGAAAGTTTTGAAAGTTGAATAAAGAATCTAAAATCGATAAAAGTGTGTCTGCACCATTTGAGTTAAATGTTTATTTTTATATTTCTTGTCATTTTATTTATCGTGTTCATAGCCATGATCAGCCAGGTTTGGTCAAATCTTAGAAATGTCTTCGAAATGCTCAGCATAGCCTGTGATGATTGTATATGTTTTTATCATTATTTATTCGGGTGAAACCGTTAACTTCAACTGTAATCTTTAGTCGATTGCGCAACAATGGCGAACATGCATCTAAAGGGCCTGAAGCAAGACATCAAAAAGCTCAAAAGTTTCCTGATAATGATTATCAACTTCAAGACTTATTAGAGTATACATGATCGTTTTAAGCAATTTTTGAAGTGTTCTGTGGGAGGGTTAATTGGTTGGCTTATTTTAATTTTTAATGGAATGGATTAAGTAGTGCGGGCCGCTAATGCATGGGCCATTTGTTGCGTTGTCCCCTTTCCACTGGCGATTATTGTCTCGGCTCTAGCTCGCACGTAGTTATTCCTTGTTACAAGTAGGAATAGCTACCATTCCAGGTTTATGTACATATGCTGGATTTCCTGGTATTTATATCAAGGGAATACACACACACAGATATATACTGCAACTGTGTTAGACACTCGTAACCACGAAATTATTGAGCTCGCGTACTTTAAATCCTCTACTCTTTCGTATGGCCTTTATTTAAAACATATTCTCATTAATATTGTTTTCTATACACGAAAGCTCGCTGAAATACTATCATTAATATTCAATAAAAGTTGTCATTATTCACACAGTACTTTATACAAACTGCGAATTTATTCTTGAAAATGGTTCTTCCTGCCTCTTCCGAATCTAAGCGTCGAGGTGTCACGTTACGCGTCCTGCCTCTTGGGAATCTAAACTTCAAGTGTCTCTGAGACATCAAATTACCTCTTTTATATTACTTTTAAATTCTGGAAGTTGAGAGTGAGACGCTACAGTAATCTTTAAAAATTTCCTAATAGAAGTTTCGAGAACTTTTCCTCGGATCCCCTACTCTTATTGGCTACGGGGCTTTTACAGGCGGTCTTTCTGATTTGCTCTTAAAACGAATTGTAAGCAAAAGTCAGTCCATTCGCTGCTTTTAAATCCCGGACGGTTTGTCGACTCTTTAAATGTTGCGGGGTTTTTTACACCCACGCTTGTGTAACTTTCCCCAAGCGACACTTTCTTTACAATTTGTCCTTTTAAACACCAAACAAAGCAAAGCCTCTAGCCTGTATATAAAATAAAATCCTTGAAGTGACTATTCTTTCCTTTTTCAAAAGTTTCCCCGAAACATTAGCGGTGGGGACGCACGGCTCTCTCATACAACTCTAGCTAATTAGAAATACATAGTGCACATTTTTGCTTTCTTTATTATTTACACATAACATACTTAACATAATATATTCCTGTTAGTGAGCGTTCAACAATGTCATTAGAAATATTTAATTTCATTTACAATAAATAGATTACATGTGACAAGCAGAATTAATTATATACGTCATGAAATTAATAATGTTGATAATTATTGCTTCATCGTCTTGTGGAAACTGTTTGATTTCAAAGAGAAACTGCAGGTAATGACAGATTACGCAGCTCAGAATTACTGATAGAGAAGTACACATCTTTAGTGTATTGAAGATAACCATGGATGTAATCAGTATTGATAATTCCTTGAGATTCCCAACTTTATCTACGTCAATTTTGAAGAGTGCAAGAGCTTAATAAAGCCGATTTTCCTGCTAGGAAAGTATTTTATTTTTGGTTATTGCGAGTGTTCAAGACCAACATTTTCATTTGCCATATTGTTCACCGATGAAGTTGGTTTTACTAAGATTTGCATTCTTTCACAATATACAAAAATGATGAATTAAACACTCTTAGTAACTTTAAAAATAAGACACTAGCATTAATTTATGTGTAGGAAAAGCTCATGCCACGCTGACTGGGTCGTTTATTACCACCGGAAGATACAGGAGAGTGCACAAGAGGTATGCAGCAGCCGCTTTATATCAGCAATTGTAAAATAAATGGATTGGTCGAGGAGAACATTTGACCTGCTAATCTCCTCTACCTCAGTTCATTGCACTTCTATTGTTGGTAACATTTGAAGGTGTGCATTCAGGACACATTGACACATTGGAACACTTCGTCAGGGAGGTCAGCAGATAATGCAGACAGCCTGTGCTGTAGTCCATGAAGAGACGTTTTACAAGCTCAAGGTGACGATTTTGCTCAATACCCCTGAAGTCAAGCGCAGGTATTTATAAAAATAAAATTAGTGTAACTTGAAAAATAAACGAAACAAATCATATGTTTATATATAGGAATTTTTAGTTAGTAATTCCTTTATTAAAAGTACCTACAAAAGGTTCCCACCAATTGAAGAGTGTTATGTATGTCAAAAGATTGTTTACAGCCCCCTCTTTGTTCTACTTTTTTCAAGATAAGCTATCGAATTGAGTACATTTTATCAATACAGTTTTAGCTTTAGGGATACTCACACACATACGCAATGAACTCAAACACAAAGATATTTTGAAAAATAAAGTAACAAACTTTATATTGACAGGCGTTTTAACGAAACCGATATCGGTCCTGGTGGTGTAGTGGTAACCATGCTTGCCTTTAAAACCAAAGATCGCGGACAGGACCGCTGCATTTTTTTCCGGCGTAAAAATCCTAAGTATGGCTTTCTTCAGAAGGGAAGTAAAATCGTGAGCCCATGTCGCACATTTACGGCACGTTAAAGAGCCTCAAACCTGAAAAAAGAGGTTTCTGAGCAAAATTTGTCTGCCGTTTTTCGCCCTGAATTGAATGGAACGCTGATGACCTGAGATGTTAAAGAGCGTCCGTAAATAAACAAACAAAAACAAACATAGAAAACATCGATTTCTTTTTATTCAAAAAAGAGGTACATGAAAATAGCAGAACATGAATATGAGGCTGTTGTTGTGTAAGCTTGTTAAAAGTTGCAGCTTTATAACCGTTAAAATTCAGGGTGGCTACGAAGAAGTGAAGTTTCTAATAACAAAATACAAATTGTAGTACCGTAGAAACTCGCTTATCCGGCCCGCCTTAATCCAGAATTTCGGATTACCCGCATTCATTTTCAATTTTTATTTATTTGGTTATTTTGTTTTGCTTTGTTCGTCTCCAAGTTTGAATAATTTTTACCTAGTGAAAGCTTCGTCTTGGAATTTGATGGTGTAGAAAGTTTAAATTAAGTAGTTCGTTCGTTAACGGGATGTGGGGTTAAATTTTACTACTCCACTGCTTTGATAGTAATCAGATTGGGATTAACTTGTCCATTATTTTAATGGTAGACCTGTGACATGATTAATTTCACTATGGGCGTGAAAATGTATAAAACAAACAATACAATTAGCAGGATTTAAATACGTATTTATAGTGTATTGTAATTTTTTAAAATAAATTGCAAGTCTATAGTAACTTTTTTTCTTACAGGTAATGTGTTAAAATGCACTACGTACTGTAGTATATTTTATTTCAACTTCCGCATTACCCAATGACTTACGAGGTTCTACTGTATTTAAAAAAGGAATTTAAGTAAATTTAATTAAATATCAGAAATAGAAGGGAGAAAAAAAACATTTGAGTATAAGGTGGTATGAGATTGTATTCGTCAAGGGATCAAGGATGAAGGAAACAAATAGATGGAGATGGAGAGGGAGAGGGAGAGGGAGAGGGAGAGGGAGACAGAGAGAGAGACAGAGATTAGCATTAGCAAAATAGAATGCTCCTAAGTCAGAGCTTAGAGATGGAGGTTAAATTGAAACAATATATGATGAGGGCTAATGTTTTATAGTAGTCTTGAAACTGGGTGGGAAATTGTAGATTCAATATACAAAATATTTTGAGAGAAATTCTTTAAAATAGTTAATAATTTAATTATTAAATTTAGTTGCCAAATTTGAAATAGGGCGAAAAGCAATTGATTTGAAACATTGGCATAGAATTTTAAATTTAAATGAAATACATTTTATAAATAATGTTTAGAATGTCAAGATATCAGATTACACGTAATACATGGATAAGTAATCCAAGAGGCATCCTATAACTTGATTGATTTGTTTATTTATGGACGCTCTTTAACATCTCAGGTCATCAGCAACCCATTCAACTAAGGGCGTGAAACGGTCGACAAATTTTGCTCAGAGGCCTCTCTTTCAGGCTTGAGGCTCTTTTTCGTGCCGTAAATGTCGACAAGGGACCCACGGCTTTACTTCCCTTCCAAAGGAAGCCATATTTAGGATTTTTACGCCCGAAAAAAATCCATCGATCCTGGCCGGGTTCGAACCCGCGTTCTTGGGTGTAGGAGGCAAGTGGCATCCTACAACGTCATGATTTAGGTGGAGAAAGAGAAAAGAAAATAACAAAGGCTTTCGGTAAGAGGTAAGAAGAATATTTGAAGATTTAGAGATACATAAATTATTCAATAGTTCAGCTGCATACTGTCTTATGTTGCAATGAAAGTATTTAAGAAAGAGTAAATAGAACACAAATAGAGGGCATTGTATGTGCTAACTAGAAGTGTGGGGGTTAAAAGAGCAAAGAAAAAGTTTAATACTGGATGTGTGTCCCTTACATATGGTAAAGAAGACGTAGAACATATGTTTCAATGTATGGAAACTGAGTTTTAGTGAAAAATAAGTATAAATAAAAATGGCTTGAAAAGCTGCTTGTAAAAAATTTAGCAAAGATTGTTAGAACTTGAGGTATGTTTGTTTAAAGCCAAAAATATATGGAAATATATTTTGTAATTACTAACAATTTTAACTGTTTGTAAATTGCTTTTATATGTTTGTATTTGAGAGAGTAATGGATCACGCCTGGAAATGGCTACGGCCAAAAATTACGTAAATCCTTTTACAAAGTTTTATCTCAGCACTGAATAAAGAAAAGTTTTATATCTGTCATAGGCTGAGGAGTGTGTTTCGATACTCAGTTTTCGACCGGTAGAATCGCCTCGTGTAGGAAGACTAGCCTAGCTCTTATTACCCATCAAACACCATCACGGGAATGCAATCCTTAACTTAGAAAGGTCGCGGTGTCATTGTCCGCAGAATAGTTAACGTGAAATAGCCGCTATTAGCTTTATACTTTATTAGCCATTATCTGCGATAGGGAAAAAGCAAGTGTACTTTAAATGAGATACAATTAACATCTGTAAAGTTGATATATAACCAGAATAATGTCACTATTTCATTAATGTTATTTGTATTTTATGTGGAATGGTGTAAAAGATTTAAACAGAAGTCACATTCGTTGTTAAACACTTCTTTCTTGATTAGCTTTATCCACTTTTGGAATGTCTTGATTAGCAACGAGGAAGTTCGTTTTGTATGACTCAAAGCAGAAACTAGCTCACAGTCTCGTTCGACCAGAATGGTATGCACATAGGCGCCGTCCCCTTGCAATTTATCAGTGCATGCTCATAAAAATGGAAACGAAGTTACAGGAAACAGAATATTTCATTTTAATTTATCTTGTTTGCTTAATCAATTTTAAATTATTATAACTTTTAACTATATTTTTATTCTTGCAATTTATCATTTTAACACATTTATTTTATTATTGCACATTGTAATTATAAAACTTTGGATGCTAAAAATGTACTTAAATGTAAACCAACGTTAAAACTATTTTATTTCTCTGCTATAACCATTATTAATCATGTTAACTTTAAGCTATTTGGTGGAATGGCAGACAATCACGTAACAATCTCCTTTATAATGCGAATCGTGGAAATGATTACATCATAGGGATGGTCTCTATATGCCACAATTTGGTACATAAAATTTGCGCGATAATTATTTAGGAAACTATTTTGGAAGAGCATGCCTGAAAATTACGGAAAGTCGGCGACAATAAATATCTACTTATTATAAAATAAACAGAGTTTGCAAAAGTAAAAAGCTATTAATTATTTATAACTAACTTCAACTCAAAAATAAACAAATGATTTCAATTTGTTCACGAAAGATATTTTGTTCTTTAGGAGTACCGAATTTACTTCAACCCAAGACAGCGACCCTTGCGCCCTGCTGAGGAGGCAACTCTAAAAATAAGGCACCAATAGGGCGAGCAGCCCCTGCTTTTAAGTGTAAACGAGTTCTGTATTAATATTATGCGACAGCTGCAGAAACCTGGTACAGTATCGAACAGTTAATTGCATAGCACCGCAAGCAATTTTTTTCTTTTTCTTGTGGTTGAAGAAACCTCCCCGGCATTTGTACTCGAGACTAAGTACAACAAGGGAAAAACTGTTTTTAGGTTTCTCGGCACCAATGCTTAGACAAAGACAATCTGCTTGGTAACTTATTATCACTAAAACGCGTAAGTTTATTCGTAATAACATATTCTTTTTAAATCGAATGTTACTGTGATGCACATATTCTAAATACCGCCGTAGACCGTTCATTTCTACCGTAGAATCTCCACTTCAATCAGCGGACGTCAGTTGACACAATAAAGATTATGTAATCAGTAAATAAACAAATGCATTGCAGGACACGTTTCCTATGATAAGATATCGATTCTCTTACTTGTGACAAAAACTATTCCGCGCTTTGTAAACACACGAAATATCACATCAAATTCTTTAAACTGTTGTGTAACTATTATTATTATTATTATTATTATTATTATTACAAAAAAGAACAATAAAGCGCGGTAGCAGAAGCAAAAGGGAATTAACAGCAACAGTTTAGTTCGGTATAAATAATGTCTGTAATTCTCGCTCTGCTTGGCATCGAACCACGCTCCATCTGCACACGCTTTCTCCATTAAGTGTTAAGTAATGAAAGGCCTTCCCGACTCCTGGACGCGGTGAGGTAGGTTGCCAAGTTGAGTAAGATTGCTTCTGATGATAGTACTAGAAAAACGTTTTGGAAAACAATTAGCTAGCACGGTCATAATGAGGGCCAAAACATAACTGTGGGCTGTTAGGAATACGTGAGCAAAATAGGAAGAAAATGAGGACGTAAAGCAGAAGTAGGCAAGGAGAAATATCAGCTGCTGGAAACGAGAAGGCGGGAGATTGTGGGAGAGGCAGCAGTGGAAAGAAAGAGGGAAATTTTTTTGGAAGAGGGAATCTGAAAGGAAGTTTCTACCTTATTCATACATCGCTGGCAAGCAATGCATTTGCAGTTGTACAAATCCATTTTAAAGAGAAAACTGCATTAGATGCATACATCAGCAACATGTTTCTATATTACAGATGTTTATTACAATTGAAACATGTGAAAAATCTAGCACTCAGGTTCAACAATATTTAGCGTATTTCTCAAAGTGCTTTCCAATGGTCGTTGCATTTGTATCCGCGGTTTTGTTAGTCTTCAAGAAGTCATTTTGGACAATTTCTTCAGAATCTTCCGCAAAGGCTTCATTGCTTCTTCTGAGGAATTAACTTATATCTGAAATTCGGGAAAGGGGAATCATAATGAACCAAATGAGTAAAATTGACATTTAATGGCTACAAGTATGATATATACAGGTCTTCCAGAATATATCCTCACCGCTCGCAAGGGGTTTCGCATCTCGGCTAAGGCCGGCTCCCTTCTCCACTCACAACTTCCAATCTGCCTTTCTGTCCTTGAACTTCAGAGCAGTCATCATCTGCATTTGTTCTGGAAGACATTAGATCAACTTATTTTCGTGTGTAAGTGTTATTATAAAAACGAATCAGTTTATTGCGTGAGGAGTTTATTCTGAAGTTGTCTGGGAAATTCACTTTTTCCAGAACTGTAATTCACGAACATTAGGAAAATTAGACGAAATTGGCGCAAATCTTGAAATCTCGCCAATAAAACACTACCGTAATTAGCACAAGTTGGGGTTTCAGTGTCTTCTACACATACAGCAGTAAAATTGATAAAACTCATACCTTACGGGTTAAAAGATGTCCATTGTCTGCTACAAGATGATCCCGTAGCGCATTTGCGTTATTGTGAGTGGTTTCTTTCATCAGGAACCGAAGGGTTAATCGACACCTCGTCTTCTTTCCAAACGAGACTTGTTACTCATGTGAATACCCACAACACTCGCTATTGGTTTTCTGAAACTCGAAATTGTACAAAAGAAATCTCTCTTTATGATAAGAAAATTAGAATTGGGTGTAGATTAACGCAAGACATACGGCGCGGCCGGCTGTGGCATGTCCAGCTACCGAGACGTAAAATCTCGTGCGAGCGGTAAGGACATATTCTGGAAGAGCTGTATATTTATTTTCATTGAACATCACGCAACCTATTCTGTGGAGATATGCTGATTAACCATTGCTTACCATACTTTTATATGCAGATGGAAGCTCTCGAGCTTTTTTTTTTAATTATAAAGGGGGAATTTACACACAAAGATGTGTTGCTTACCCTAAGAGTCAAAGTAATCCAACTAAATTCATTTTCAGTTATTGTCTTTGAGAGATACCCTCACTTCTGTAAGACCTGTAATTGTCCTAAACTGGCGTCTTTTAATGATTATCATTTGCATACTTTGAGTAATTATAGAACGTAGGTTTTCCCGGCCATTGTCAATTATTTGCACTAAGTCTTCCGAGCTGTAAAGCCATGGCCCAATGGAATTCTTCTCCATCTTCCCAGACATTTCGTCCAAAACTGCAGTGGACATCTTCAGTGGTGTGGTCTCCTCAATCTTCTTGGAGACAAGGTGCTGCGTCTGGGAATATGAAGGGGAAGAAACCACAGTCCGGAACACTCAATTCATGTAGCAAAACTTTGAGTAAAAGAAAAGCACAAAATTCCCCACGTACCTGATAATATTGAATAAATCTAAGCAAATAACAGGTAATGTGTTACAGAAACATACTGTTCTGCACCTCTCAGCTCCAGATATTTAGTATTCGGAACAAAATATTAAAACTTGAAAAAGTAGCCAGGTTTCAATATTTAAAGCATCGTAAAACGAACTTTTAGAATAGTCTATGCTGCAAAGTTTTATTAATAACTGGGGTATTTATATGAAAAATATTTACTATTCATTTTATTACATTTATTAGTAATTGCAAGGCAAGTATTATTAACGTATTTTATATAACAAACAAAGGAAAGGCAACAATAACTTTTAAAAGTAAGAGAATGCAAAAACATTAATGGTATTATATTATATACGTAAGCCATTGAAACACGATTCTCTCTCATTAACATCAGGCAGACAGAAATGAAGATATTTCGCGAAATAAAAGCTCCAAAGATCGTAGATAGTTTCTCATATCAAATGTGAAAGCAACGTCGGTATAAATTTTAACAGTTGCGAAATGAAACGTAATTAAAACATTTGCAGCACTAGCTAACACTCCAAGATGTAGCAAAATGTTCACAAAGATCATAGTTAAACTTTAGCCTTACTCCAAAATGCTGCGAGACATACAAGTAAAGTATCCTATTATAATGATATCAACGACATAATAGCAGTATGATATGTCTGTATCACTGTAATACTTAATGAATAACATAATAAAATTAAAATAAAATGAAATAGCCTCGAGAGTATTACAGAAAGTGTGAACGTAGCGTTACGGAGAGTGAGGCTTTTTAAGGAAAAGGTAAAAGAAAACCTTATCTTCTTTCAAACATGCCGCATAATCTGTACCCAGCAGTAAGCCAAAAGAAGTTTGCTGTACAAGAACGGAGGACTACGTCGTTGCTCTGCAGTGGATAACGCACAACAACCAGCAAGGCTTACCTAGAAAGTTATTGAATCACCTGACTTTGTGCACAAAATACAGCGAAAGTAGCAAACCCCGATCACTGGAAAGTACAGAATAACTGAAGCGCCACTATTGGTGGGTAAAGCTGTCATGTCAAAGGTCGTCAACGAGATTGCCATTGGAAGCATGGAACTGACCACCGCTGGACTCAGAAAATTGGAGATATGGGCGGAGGGATGGTACCGTATTGCATAGCCCGAGTAGTAAATTTCCAGGTTGGTTGTACCTTGTTTCCTTTCACAGAAGTGCATCGGCATGCGGCATTTTAACAGCACCAGGACCGGATTAGATCATTTGTGTTGCAAATTGTGCGATTCTCTGATGCCTTTAACCGAAACTTGTCCTCTCTTTTTCACACACACAGAAAATGTGTAGGAGTCTATGAAGTATTGTGCGTTAGTTTCCCCCCCCCACCCTTCTTCTTTCTTTCTCCTCCACCTTCTTCATTTTACGTCCCACCAGCAGATGCTGCCAAGCCTACAAGGAAACGACCGTTATATTTTGTTCCCTTTCAATTCGAATGCGAACAAACCACTCCTTTCAGACTCTGAGAATGCCACATTTCGCAAAATATTTTTCATCCTCTTAAGTAGAGGGAAGTTAACTTTCTGGGAAACAGAGAAGAAAGTAAACAGTTCTTGTATCTCAGTCATGAAACTGCTCATTAAATAAAACGCACATTTTCCAGTACCAGGAAATGCCCTTGAACTTGAAATACTTGAAAAGAGTGAGTACTCACTGTTGCCACCATTAAAATGCTTAAAGTGTTTAGATGAGCGTGTGAATCTTGTAATAATTTATATATAAGTTTATGTTTGGTGAAAGTTTTTAAAAAAATAGAACGTTGTGTTGTTCTTGCCTGTACATTTGGCCAAGAAAGTAGCAATTCAAATGAAAATATAACCTGACACTAATACTATACAGGATTATTAGTCTGATAAGGTTTAAATGCAAATGCCTGGTCTAGTTTTCGGAAGTTATTAAATGAAATTTCCTAATTGGT
The DNA here is from genome assembly GCA_030762175.1 of Metallyticus violacea. Classification (NCBI taxonomy): domain Eukaryota; kingdom Metazoa; phylum Arthropoda; class Insecta; order Mantodea; family Metallyticidae; genus Metallyticus; species Metallyticus violacea. Next base: position 76,887,117 of record CM060845.1, on the reverse strand, counting down.
GTGATATTTTGTAATATAATGGACTCGTTTATTTTATAATCGTTACCCTTATTTTTTACAAATGTACAGAAAATTAAAAAGTAATTATAATATGAAATAAAATAAAATCGGAAAATTTACTGCGAAAAGATTTGGACAAGCGAAAACTTATGTTTTCAAAGGATCTTTACGAAATCAGTATATTTCTACGATCATTGTTGTGAAAGTTTTGTCAACGAATAATTTTAAACAACATATATTATTCACTATTAGACAGTCTTTAATTTATGTGATAATTGCACCGCACTTAAAGATATATTGTGCTAGATGAAGCATGACAGACAATAACAATGAGTTCGGGTTACTTGTTTATTAGGCATTCAACTAGAAAACTTGAGGAAACACTCTGCGGAAAAAAGAAATCATTTGGGAAACTAACCCAAATCATCTCAAACGTTACCGTTATACCAGGGCGATTAAAAGATGACAGTGTTAATTTTTTTATTTTGTGAATATTGTGTTAAAAGTGATTTAAAGTAATTTCTAACACTGGCAAAAAATGGATAGCCTTTTTCATGGGAAAGCACAGTCAAACTAGAGCTTTGCAACTTGCATCGCTTCATTTCTAGATGATGGACAGCAATTTAGAGATGTCATAACTTAACTTCATATCGACAACTCAGCTGCTGTGATATCTCACATTTGACTTGACGGAGCCACTCTTGGCCCATTTTAAAATAAAAGGAAAAGACTGCATAACTTTATCTAAATGACTCCAAATATAATTACTAATTTACTTATAAAATATTGAATGCCTGTGTAAAAATGTGTTGTGATGCACATACCTACAGCCTCGTTCACATTCTTCTAATAGAATACAACAGCGCTTGTTAACACTTATATCAATAATAACTATTTTTAATATAATCTTTATATAGTACAGGTTTTATAATTGCGCAGTTCTCTGGACGTGTTCTAAGCAAAACTATCACAATTCTGGAATACATAAAATAATATGACTAGGTCTTTCATGGTTTTATCGTCTGTTTCACGACAGCTGGCGGGTCGGCTGTCAGAGCTCTAACTCCCGGCGAAGGAGATGCAATTTCCTCGCAACTGATTCCAGTTTTCGCAATTACAACTACAGTTACAATAAAAATAAAACCTACCTTATAACAGGAGATGTTGGAAATCAAAACATTTCCCGCATCTTCATAAAATTGCCATTCACAAGTATAAGTTCATCTTTCGAAGTTCAGTCGAATTTCTAGCCTAATATTTTCTTTCAATTCTTCTAATATGTGGGATTTTGTTTCACACTAATACTGCATTTTTCAACCTACTCCATAAATAAAAATCACACATTGTCAGAGCAGAGAACCGTACAGCTAAGTTGTGAGAGAAATTTTTCAGGGAATGTTCTATTTGTTCTGCAACTTCGTCTAATTTTTCTTCAGTTTGCATATATGTTCTTACCTTTCGCTTTTTATCTAGAACAGATTGTTTATATAGTTCTAAATTTATTGACAAAATTAAACACAGTATCTCTATATAAAGCAGACATACCTGACGTTTCGTTAAAAATCGTCTTCTTACCTCCGTGGATAACTCTGTTTTCATATACAAATCGTATATAAAAATATTTTGTGTTATCAAGAGGTATTATGAAAACTATAGCAAATCGTCATTGATATGCGAGCATCACAACGATTGTTAAAACAACTAGACAGCTGCAATCAGACTGAAGTGATGTGGTCACTAAGCCTGTATCGCTTGCAGCGGGAGCTACGTTGTCATTGACCGACCTGCGACAAAACAGACGACAAAACCACGTAAGACCCGGTACTTCAACAGTTGAAAATTTAAAATTAAATACTAGCATTTACAGAAATACGATAAACGTCTTTACTATTTTAAAATGCATATTTAATTACAAATTCAAAAAGTTTCCATAAAATAATGCCTCAGAGGCAGCATAAATTACATTTTTATATTTTCATTACCATTAATGATATTTACCGACACTCCTGTTGTATGGATCGCAATTATCTTATTATTCCTTTAAAATTACTTTTATGTGGCTTTTAACAATAAAGCTGTGAAACTTGCCAATATGCTATTTTATTGTCATAATAACACGCACTTCTGCAAAACAAATTAAATGATATGGATGAAAGTGTATGATGTTATTTAAAATGTTTTTATGAAGTCATAGCTCTGCAGCAAAGAGGGAAAAGTTTAGCATGACATGAATACATTCCAGGAGACTGCTACCCAATGCGAAACTTTGAATTACCTTAGTTTTCCATTGCAAAGTTCTGTTGCAATTTTACTTCTCTGTTTTTTCTGCGACGTAATTCTTGATATACTTTAGTTTCATTTTAATGTTTACATTTCTCACTTCATCCGTTTATAAATATGGTTATAATTTTGGAACAAATAGGGTGTTGAATACAATAAAAATATTTTTACTGCCTATAAAAGGGTTTTAGACAAGCAATTTGAGATAGAGAATCCAAAATCAAAGGTTTTAAATTTACATTTTTAGGGTTTAAAATTTTAGAAGGATATGCACTGATGCCACTGACCTTTGCTTTTGCTGGATTTTTAAAGCATTCCATCTCACTCAAAACGTTATCAACAGATTGATGTGAATGGCTTCTATTAGGAAATCTTTCTCTGGAGATCTGAGCAGCTCTTACAGACAATCTCTTGCTTCTGCATAAACCAGTTGCATACAGTCAAGTGCAGAAAAACTTTTGTCATTCTGCATTTCTTAAATTTTTGATGAATTATTTTGTCTTATAATTTTGGTTACAAAATAAATAACTTTCATGGAACAATTGACAAATATATTACAACATTAAGAAAAAAACGTAAACTCGCGATTTTTTTTTTTTTTTTTTTTTTTTCCATGTCAGTGCACCAATGCAGTGCAGTGTAGTTATGTTGTCAGCCTGAAAATTTGCAGATTGTTTCAACGGTAAATTGTGAAAACACTGTTCCTTGATTATTAATTAAACTACCAGGTTTAATTTTATAATTAAAGAGGCATTTTAATTATTTAGCTTTAGAATGAATATTTAAGTACCAAACTGTAATTGCATAAACAGGCTATGGCATTTATGACCCTAGGCTCCCTATCTCAAATACTTTTCTAAGACCCCTCTATATGCAATGAAAATATTTCGTGTCTAACTCAATTTACGCTTTGCAGCTTATTATCCACCGCCACGGGTGGCCGAGGTCGTTAAGGTGCGGACTCGTGAGCGGGAGGTCTGGGGTTCAATTCCCACCAGGATCGTCCTCCCTGACTGATTTTTTTTTTCCCTAGGTTTTCCTCAGTCCTCATAACTGGCAAATGCCGGGGAGGTACCTAACACTTCCTTCCTTAAAAAAAAAATATCCTTTCCCAGTTTATCATTTCCTCGCATGTATCATCAGTGCTCACCCCCTATGGTGCCTCAGTATTAAAAACGGGCGTTAAACATTATTAAAAAAAGAACTTATTATCTCCAGAATGGCATTTTCATTCAATTTTTTATTTCTTTGTGCAAACCATGACTGCATCTCTTTTTTAATCTTATAGTAAAACCTACAACTAAATGAACGCTGTGTTCATTTACAACTTAAGATTTAGTCACGACACTTTGCATTTTACAACAATGTCATTTGTTCACCTATAAAAAATCTTTGATGGAATAGATCACCTTATTATTATGGAAAATATTATATCATACAAAGCTTATATGTGAATACAAAAATACGTAAATGGGAGGTCAACAGAAGAAATAAAAACAAGTTGTCTAAAATAAGGATTCAGTCTCTCTCAAATTATTATTTATATACATTGTTTAATATATGTGTGTGTGTGTGAGTGTGTGTGTGTGTGTGTGTGTGTGTGTGTGTGTGTGAGAGAGAGAGAGAGACATTTTTAAAGAAATGGATAAAGATTGCACATAAAGGGCTAGAGTTAGGGCAGAATAGATCAGTAAATATTTTGTTATTTGCAGACGAATATTAATTTCCGACAAAGAAGATAGACTACAAAAAGTGATATACCAACTAAATACAATAAATAAAGAATACAATATGATAATTTTAAAGGCCAAAATAACAGTAATGGTGTTCCAAGGTATATACTGAATAAGAACAAAAATTGTGATAGAAGAAAAAATAACAGGACAAAAATCACACTTTCAAGACTTAAGCTATGACATAACATATGAAGAAGATCAAGAAGCTAATATAAAAATGCAAAACTTCCAAACTAAGTAGAACAGTTAGAAATATTTTGAAAAACAGGTGAGGAAAAACGCACAATTAAGACTCTACACTATCATTGCCTTATCATTTTTATTATTTTTTTATGAAAGTGGAATTTGGGCATAAAAAAGTAAAATAAAGTAACAAAAATTCAAACAGCAGGAATGCGCTTTTTAAGCCTTGTCAAAGGTTGCACAAAGATCATATATTAAATGAGGATATAAGAAAAGAATTAGAAGTGCAACCAATATTACAACAAATAGGGAGTTATAAAAAACTTTATGAATGACAGAAGATAGAATATCAAAAAGCATGTTGACATATAACCCGAAAGAAGGAATATAAATTGAAAGGAAAAACAAACAAACAAAAAACAAAACTGGATAGAAATAAAAATGGGAGATCATATTTAGTCCAAGAAGAAACAGTGAAAGGTAGAGAATACTGAATACTGTCAAAGTGTTGACACATGCTTGAACTCTGGAGGAATTGGAAATGAACATTCATCAAAAGGCTATCCATTTCTCGAAGAAAAGTGCAGCGCTTGCAGGGAAGATGTGAAAAAGTTGACAAGTTCAACCTTTACTTGCCTAGCTGGATTAAGCAAATGTGTAATATTTAAGAGTTTTTTTACGGAATCGACTCAGGTTCCACTAACAAGAGGCAAGTGTCACACGGTTTTGACGTAACGAACTGATCTTCCCGTATAAGGGGATAATGATCCATTGTTTTCGATGATAACGTGAGCATGAAAGATGATCCCCTAAGTGGAGACTATCACAGGCACAAACAGAGAAATCTGTAATAAAACGCATGCTATGACGATGCTATATTAGAGTTATATCGATAGATAAATATCGGGGGGATTTTGATGGAGTTTAAGGATCATCTAGTACGTCAGCCTTAAGGCTTATTGTGCTACCTCATTGAGAGGTATGCCTTCATTGTTTAACAAAATCCGTTCATTGTACAGGTATTTTGGTTCCAATTTTGGAATCCTTTCCTAGGTCTTTCCTAGTCATAGAGAGAACGAGTTTGTTCTTTTCCAGGATTGGACACTGAAACAGGATATGCGAAGCAGATTGCTCGTCCTGTTTGCACGCTCTGCAAGTGGGTTCATCTTTATAGAGTTCCACTTTTCGCAAATGTTTTCTGAAGTGACCATGTTCAGAGATTAGCGCAATTGCTTTCCTCATTCCTATCCTATCCAGTTGGAGAAGGGACGAGGAGAGATTTTTGCTAGAGCCTAGGATGAACTTACTAATTTGATCTGTCCAGAATAGGTTTGCCACATTAATTGATACTTATCCCCAAATCTGTGTTTTGACTGCGGTCTTAGCAGTATGAGTGCTGATTCCGACTACAGGCTCAGAGCCAAAAAGGGTGTGTCACTGCCTTATTACTAAGGCCATAAACTTTTCAACTGAGAGGATGCGCGTTATCACCACTAAAGAGCCTTGGTTATACCCAAAGGTATGCTACTTTTGTTGGTATTGAACAAAAATGTACTTAAAATGTTTTTCTAATGAATCTATCATGTGTATGGCTGTTGAACTCGGATCGTCATATCTGGGACAAAACACCTTTCAAAGCAATGCAAACACTCCGATTCTTCATTTTCGAAGAAATTACAAAAAGCTTCAGGTCTAATTTCTGGAATGAATTAAATATGGCTCACTATCTTCAGAAGACTGCATAAAAATTAGGGAGAATAGATCAGGGACTATCAAGGATGAACGATCCTTCATGCAACCGGTTTTGCGGCTTGCGGCCGGCCGGTAAGACTGGCTGCAGTGTGGGCGGTGCGGGTAACAAGCAATCCGCAGTAAATATAGTACGGTTTGAGCGTAAGTTATTTCTAGTATAAATAACATAAACAATTAAAAAGAAAAGTAAATTACTCACATATATTAAGCAAGGAGACACTGGGACTGCCTCCCTTCGTTGTTCAAACATTTCTGACCGTTGCTTAGGAAATTGCTCATTGCACTCTGCATCTCCCTCTGATAAATGACAGCAATTTCCTGAAGAATGTTAGTTTTAAATGCATCTAAGGTATGTGGATTTGTTATGTACCCTTTCTCTTTTAACGCCCTCCAACGATAAAAATCGCAGGGGGTTAAATGGGGAAGTCAGGAAGTTCCTCTTGAAATAATCTCCTTACAGCACGCGCAGATTCTGTACGCAGTATGAATCATGCATGAATATTCTTTGGGGAATAAAATACTTGTATGGCCCCGTTTCACTTGATACACTTTCACTCAATACACTGCATTGCGTCGTCTAACAAACACGTGCTACTTGCGCAAGATTTCAACTCACACTGAAGTCTCGCGCAGATGAGGTGAAATATATTCCCCGCCTCCGTCGACATAGCGCTGTCGACCGGTCCCACGGTTGCGTCAAGCAGTGCTCACCCAGTATTTCACCATAAGGCCCTGGCACAGCTCTATGCTTGTAGTAGTTAAACTTTATGAATTTGGCTTCGTATTTCTGCCGAATACTCAATAGGGGTCCAATCAACTTTTGGAAAAAAATATAGGTCAGAGAAAATGTACATCTAATAATTACCACAAATTGAGATGAAGCAGAAAGCATTAACTTAAGAGGGGAAAAATGCTAGACCTGCGCATTTGTCTAAAGGTAAAGTGTATATAAAAATGTATATACAATATAAAATATACGCAAAAATCTCCTTAATTTTTTTCAATGTACAAGTCAGTTTTTTTTTTTTTTTTTTTTTTAAATTTTGCCTAGTAGCAGCCATTTTTCATTTCTGGAAAAGAAAGAAAGACCGACAGAAAGAAAGAAAGAAAGAAAGAAAGTAGTTGAAGGTCCAATGTGGACTTATTTGAGGGTGATCAAAGTACTTTGTATAAGCCCTACCTAATAAGTACAGCTAATCATGGAGCACAATGTATTTCGACTTTAGAGCGTTCACCATTTCGGATACTGATCATAACCTGCTTCACAGTTTGATGCAATATTGACCCCATTTTTTCGAGAAGAATTTCATCACGTAGACTCCCCCTGATTGAAACTACAGGCGGTGTTTTCGTGTGTAGTATAAACTGAGACAAAGAACGTCATAATTAATAGAAAACAAAACTGGATATTTATGAGAAAATTCACCGATCACTTTGAACATATCCATTGACACGATACGATTATATCAGATATTAAATTATAAACCACGTACTCAAGTTTTAGTTTGTTTTTAATTGTATACAAACATAAACCACCACAGTTTCATATACTGACAGGTCTGAGAGACCACTCCTCAAGTGAGAGTGCTGGTGATTAAGACACCGTGCCGTTGCGCTACATTTGACTATAACACAGAACTGGAGGGAATACACTTACAAGTGGCTCGCATGAGAGGTACCAAACTATCATTTGACTCCGTGTAAACTAAAACCAATTGAAGAAGTTTTAAAAAAATAATAGATCAGTAAATGGCAATTATGTTAAAATAAAATTGCTTCATTTCATATTACCGTAATAAATTGATATCGTCTGCATGCTGGTCCTTCTGTTGGACTTAAGATGTTACAAAATCGCAGAAGGCAATCATAAGCAAAAAGAATGAAACCAACGCTAGCCTACACAGTAATAAAAACTTAACTAAGCACCCCCTTCACTTGTCAGAGACAACGTAATGGTTCAAATTACGAAATTCTTTAATTGGTCAATATAAGATAACATATAAGAGCAAATACACAAATTTTGGGTAGGTTCAGCCGTACAGCTTTAATAGACACTTCGCTCCTAACTACACCATTATTTTCGTAGAAGAAAGTTACGACTGCCTATAATACACAATTCACTACGATTATTAATGAATTGCCATTTTATCAGACATACGATACTTATGTCATACAGAGTACATTTTAACTCAAGTCCGCAGCTGAATGCAGGCCACGCGGGGCTAAGGTAGCATCCGTTGATAGACAATATTCCCTCACATTTGTACTAGCAAACTTTTGATTAACATTACCATGCACACATCTTTTATTTCATAAGGAATGATAATCTATGTTATTCTTCAAAGCAATGTCCGTCCGCGGGCCACATATTTCTGTTATGTTTTAATACAATGTGCATTCAGTTATAACAGCTGTGCTTCCATACTTCTCCTAATTTCTGGGCTAATATTTTATTTTCACTCTGTTCTAGTGTAACATTTCAATACAATACACTACAGTAATTCTTCCTAATACAGTAATAAATAACATTGAGGAGCCAATAGCAAGTAATAACACAAGACTGAAACAATGTTTGCTGTCACAACAACAAACTGCAACCAACTGTATATTCGCGCCATCAACTTGGGAACTCTGTGTTATTAACTTACAATAACAGGCAATTGGAGTTACCTTGGCATAATGCGCGTTGCATTTAATACAGAGATTAACCAAAAATAACTGTCAGTATCTACAATCATCAGAAATTCTCATTTGTCATCATCATCATCATCATCATCATCATCATCATCATCATCTTCATCATAATCGAAGTGAAGGTATTAGTATCCTTTCTATTATATCGCAAGCAGCATTAGCCAAGTTTTCACGTGTTTCCTAAAGACAATGTATTTTACGTTCACGAAATACAAAACGCTGTTAGAGATACAGAAAACAATTTGATTTATTGGATAGGGTAGACCAAGCTAACATAGAAAAATGTAAGTGCCTCAGATATCCACCAGTTTCTCCGTAAAGCGTCATTAGGTAACAATGAAAATTACTGCAAAATGTACGCACAGTAAACAGTTAAGAATGGAAAATTAATTACAATTGTAATAATAGGTTTTATATATTACATTCTTAAATGTATTGTCATATATATGCACATTACAAAAATATTTTCATATATCTGTTAGTAAAATTCTTAATTCAAACATATTACTGGCAATCGTAGAAATGATAGCTGGAGGTATCATAAAAATACGAATGTATAAATGAACGGTATATACTTTTCAGCAACAAAGTTAGATTAAAACTTTTGTGTAAATACTGTTTTAAAAGGTTACTGATGTGGGACGTTATGAGAGTCAAACTAGAGCAACTTGGTTGGGAATCCACTTTCTCTAAAGCTGTGAGGAAATAAGTGGCAGAGAGTTGGTTTTGACTCTATTTGTTTCTTTATGAACTGCACATGTTAGAAGAAAAGATCCGGATGAATGGTCAACCCTCTCCCCTGATCTATTTTGGGAAAGATCAAAAACTTCATTTCTGAGAAACTGCTGGGGGACTCAAAAACGCAGCTTCTGAGATGCAGGAGAGAGTGTGCCAGAGTTTCATTCGACGTCGCAATGTTTGTATCAGTTTGAAGGCACCACTTCGAATGCTGTTATAATGCTCTATGTAATGTTTTTTTGTTAAAATTCTGCACAAAGAAAAAATGGTTCAGTGTCTTATACCGATAAAAGATTGCGCCATAGAACAAAGATTTCTGATAGTATTGCTCTAGTCAAAACTCTGGTGCGTCTTATGTTTGTGATATTGTTGTTTATTCTAACTAGTTAGTCTTCTCTGAGATTGCTTGACTAAAGGGTTTCCAGTTCTTTCCACAGAAGTTCGACGACTGCAGTGGGTATTGAACACTTCTCGGATCTATGTTCCGTATTCTTCACTTGCTTCCTGTACAGTTTTGAAGCTGGCTATAATCATCTTCGAGTTCTAACAACTTTTACCCTATTACTCTGTTTACAGGAAGATACGTGTGCTTTCTTTTGCAGGGCTCATTGACTATGAACTATGTAAATGTATTCACTAAAATAATGGAATTCCTACCTTTTGGCACATCACTCTGATCCAGCAAGTGTTCTTTTGATCATTCTTCTACTAGATATTTCAAACTTTCTCTTAATGAAAATGATCGCGTTAAGTCCACTGCATTCTTTTATCTTCGTTTTGCCAATACCTTTTTAGCAGTTGCATGCCTTCAAACCATATAACCGATGACGAGACTGCGCAAATGAAATAGCCAAAGAGGAGCTTTGCACAATCCGTTCACCTGATGCCTTAGGGATCCTCTTAAATTTATTCAACACTTTAGAGCACTTTTCTTTTCACTCTAACCGTAGCTTATCTTGAGAGCTCTCTGATCAGCTGATTGATTTTCCTTTCCACGGAGTGCTCATTTTCGCAGAGCTACAGTAAGTAAATTTTTATGATATCCAATCCCACGTCTTTACTCATTGCAAAGCACATATGTTTCAAAAATATTTTCACAAAGCTGAAAAGTTCGATAAAAAGCAACATTAGATATAAATCTGCCAAAGAGGCTTTTTGAGAAAATTTGTATAATTGTGTTTGAAATAGTGCTCAATACATCTTCTTTCTGATATGGTGACAATGGTCATAAGTATAATCTCAGAATAGTTGTGAATCTATGGAACTTATAACTAATCCGTTATAAACATTTAGTTAAACTTCCTTTGGACAATCTTTCATCAACTATTACCTATATTCTATAAGTGCGGTGAGGACATTGCGTTACGGGCCTTCTGAACTCGGCTGCTTACTAAAGAAGTACAGCCGCTGCCGCAACCGGTAAAAGAGAGATGAGTCACCGCGCAAAAAGTCAGTATTTTTATGTTAGAATTAATATTTTTATCGAAAGCATAAAATGATACTGTATTTAAAAATAATGATAATAGCACTAGTCTGTGTTATGAGAAATGTTGAAAATGATGCCCCTCAGGGGCAGTACATTGTCGAAATCTCTTAGAAAATTCTTGTATTTCATTTAACTTTTCTTCCGTAGTAATATGGTGGTTCGGAACACGTTTCTTGTCATTGAGAGATCTTATAATCTTAACTTTTTAAGAAGTTAGTAAACAGTTTCTCTACGTGGAACACGATTGCTAAGATATTTCTTGCAAATCCCGTTACCTCTTCTCTGCAAGAAAATATTTTTACATAAGTATCGTACAAAAAAATTCGTTCAAGATTATATTTATATAGTGGAATTACTAGCTAAGGTCAACACTTAATTAACACACAATGAAAGTACTGAGTAACACAAAAGCACAGTCACCCAACGACTACAAGAGCTGCTAGCCACATAGTCTTTGACGATTGGTTTCTCTTAGTATACAGCTGAGCTCTGCCGGTATGAATTTAAATAATCTCTCTGTATCTTTCCAGTACTTGAATGGAATGGTTTATTTTTACTATGAGGTAAGAATGTAAGCCGAAAATTTAAAAACTATTCCTCAGTTCGATATTTTCCAGACTCCTGAACTATTAGTACTAAAGATGAGAGGTCAGCGCAGTTGAGTTGTAGGATAGTAACACAAAAATGTTTTTTTACATAAAGATGTTTCAAAATTGTGGTAGAGATATTAAATATTTACTTAGTAAAGCATATATTGAGATTTAATTATGTAAAAATACTTATTTCTTTAAAGATGGGCTCAAATTGAAACACCTGTTCAATTCTAAAAACAGTATATAAGTAAAATATAAAATTAGCATTAGTATATATAAATCGGTCTTGGTGGTCTAGTGATAACCACACTTGCGGATTCAATCCGGCCAGGATTGTAAAAATCCCAAGGCTTCCTTCGGGAAAGAAGTAAAGCAGTGGATGAGTGGTATGTGAAAGAACCTCAAATCTGAAAGAAGAAGCTTCTGAGCAAAATTTACCGGCCGTTTCACACCGTGAATTGAAGCTGATGACCTGAGGTATTAAAGAACGTCCATAAATAAATGAAACAAAAAATTAAATAAAAAACATTAGTATGTTCTAAACCTTCAATTATCTTTCATTAAAGACTAATACGCCTATTTCATTCATGTAACGTCATCTTAAAATCGACCAATGAAACGAAACAAAATTTTGAATTTTGACCAATCACAGTCGGAGCACGGAGTGAAATTATCGAAAAAAAATGATAAAATCGTTTTTATCATATGTCTTATGGTTAGTGTAGGCAGCTCTATACCTCCATTATATAATTCCTGAACAGGTATCACTGTACACCATTGCTAGAGGAGGTGGGGAGCTACTGATAGGAACAAAAGCATGGACAATTGACCATCATAACGCAAAATGGAGGTTCTTAAAAGCATTTTGGTGATGCGTCAAATGTGCAAATTGATGTTATCATTAGGAAGTCCAAGCCACAGAATACAAAGAAAAATAGAGACAGTTTATCTTTTTTTTTTCCTCAGTTGGTATTAGAGAATCGAACGGTAGCGATTGTAATAGTCGACTTTTGTCCATTTCAGTCTCACGGTTTCTGATTCAGTATTCATAAGTATAACATTTTGTACAAGTGTTAATATACTGTGCGCGAATTTCAAATATATATCACTTTTATTCTTCTTCTGTTCATGAAATACTGCTAAACCTGCATTTTGCTGTTCTCTATTGACATTATTGACAATCGGCATTCTTCTGTCGCAAGATGGCTTGAAAATGTGAAGTACAAATATACAATTATTACAATTTTGTAAGTCAAGTTTACAGGAATTCTATTTAAATTCTTATTTTATTCGTGAAATAGTCCTAATAAATATCACTTGAGGATCTGAACTTTCACTAGGTTCGTGAATTTATCGGAAATCTCAGACCCCTCTCATGATATCGCTTGTGATAATTCAAATACCGTTGAATTAAATTTAGATGTTTTATATTGATAACGTTCAGATAATAGTTTATTAAAGGACATGTTTCGTGATGCTTACTTGAGATTATAAGCATTCAGCATTCTAGAGTACAGTTTAACAGTGCTCGAAACCTAACTGGGATAGTTTTAGTACATGCACATAGAGTTTTCAAGGTAAAAAATAAAAGTATAACGATATTTGAGAAAACAGGTGAAGGTAGTATGGGAAATCAACTCTCATTATGATAGTTACGTGTTATTTTAAACCATGGCATTATGATTTAAATTTTGTGCACTAGTGCAACATATTTCACCTTTACGATGTGATTCTTTGCTTATTAGAAATAAGTTACAAACTTTTATATGAGGTATTATAATAGTCAACACATTGAAAACACCATGCATTCATTACGCATGTAAAATAGGCTATTAATTCCTCAAGACCTCAACGTTTCCCTTCCTAAAGCCGGGAGATGTAGCTTGCAAGCGTCTTGGCGGTGACTTTCCGACCTTGGCAGCCTTGTTGTGGTTAAAGGGGTAATTTGAGTGTTTGGGGAAACCGAAAAGACCAAATAATTGTACCATGTGTTTTGTGACGTCACATTCGCGCGACACGATGCACTGTTAGATGGGAAGGGAGGGCAAATGCAGGTCGATGTGCCAACAGAAAGCCCTGCTGCTTTCTGAGTGGAGAATACTGCTGCCGGCTCTCTCTACATCATAAATAGTAGCGTTCGGTCATGTTGGCTCTCGTTCACGAAATTATGCTGTACCCAGATTTCCTTTCAAATTTACTTCAAGTTGCTTAAAAACATCATGTTTTACTTAAATAATGAATAAAAGGCATCTCTTTGTCTCATGAGAAATATCAGAGACAGAAAATATATATCACTTGCTTTTCTTTCTTGGGGGGGGGGGGGAGGAAATAAATAAAACGCAAAAAGCACAATGTTCGTTCTCTCGTCTTACATAAAGAAATGACAAAAAACTGAAAGATAAATAAGAGAGAGAATGGAGAAAAAGACGAAGGAAAAAGGGAAGACAAAAGAAGAAACTGCAATATGCGTATTTACTATACTGTATATCTCTCCTTTTCAAAACCATAAATACAAAAATATCCTACATTTAAACATTTCTTGATTTATTATTTTTAAATTAAATTTATTTAAAGCCCATTTGCCAAACGTTTGTTTGACATTTTGGTAATGAACAAGCGCTAAACGTATTGGCTAGATACAGTTTGATATAAAGATGTATTGAATAGAACAGGACCCACTCATATGCTAAACTTTCAATGCAACATGAAAAAAGTGCTGAAATGTGTTATTTTTTCCTAAACTGATATTAAAAACGCATATTAGGCGCAAAAAGTTCATTTAATGCGATAAGAGAGTAATATATGCCTATTAGAAAACATTCGTTCGGCATCTGGGGCCATGCCCTGATTTCGAACAATAGTCATTTGATCAACCTAAATATCACTTTCTCTAGGGCTACGTGATTATTGCAAAATAATGTTAATATTTTACAGATGTTAGCATTAAGCCAACTCCCCGAAACCAATAATACTTATTTTGTGATCTATTCTGGATTTTGGTTATTTTCTTTCGATTTTATGTGGGTTTGTATTCCAAGATAATATAGTATCCAAGTTTTTAAAAGCTTGTGTTTTGTATAATGTATCATTTTGTTACTTGAAGCTGTGGCTACTTCTGCAATATCTTACAATACTCATTAAATTATCTGCTTCTTAACACACTATTTTGCTAAAGTGTTGTCCATTTACTTTCTGAAGGTTATATAATACAGTTGCAGCTGTTCCTTTAAATAACAACATTTTAAGGGAAACTTTGAATATTTAACATAAATAACATTTCAGTATTTTACATAATAATTACATCACGTATATACACAGAACGTAACCTACTTCTAAATACACCTGTTCCTTTCAATAACTCCCCTATGCGAAAAACAAAAGGCAGTCGAAATGTGAGCGATTGTTTAGATAGGACAAAACAGCTGAAAGTAGCTCCATATTTCTCACGTTCCGATTGTGCCATCTCTCGATAGTACCTATTGCAACGAGACTAATCGACACGACCCAGTTGGAGGTGCCATGTGTTTGTGGACCTGTAATTAGGGTCACCAGCGTGACGGGCTTTGAACCAGGTGCAGTGGGAGTCCTTCCTAACACTGCCAATATAGATTTCTTCCTCCACACCTGTGTCACGAACCGTAACTGTACGCGGCTGTAAATAGTCCCAGTAAAATATAGTGTAAAACTACTCATTTCTAAGCTAAACCCCTTTGGCAAAATAAACACAGTGCAGAGATATCATCTTTAACACTTGGCACGTAATTTTCAACAAGTTCAGTATTTCACCCCCCCGGGAAAATTTTAGAAACCCACATAAAACATACGCTTACAGAATCAGGTTCACACAGTAGAGGCCACCTCATATACAAAAGTGCATGTGAATTTTACTTTCTAAATCATTTTCTTCTATTTAGATTATTCATATTTTCAAATATTGTACATGCACTTTAAGTTTTGAACACGTGAACATATTCATTACTGCATTTAATGCATTTTATGTTAATGGAAAGCGTTTTAAGGTTCCAATTGGTAGACCTGTAAATGTTTTCGTTTGTTAATGAAAAGTAAGTTTTGAAAATTATCAAAGTGCCTCATGAACTGTAAATATTGACTACCACTAAGACTTTAGGGGATAAACAACATTCCGAATGTTCCCTATCTACAAATTCATAGTCCATTAATTTTCCAGGATAGCAATACAACGTACATAGTAACAACATGACGGAAGATTACATAACAAGTGTGAATTGTCATTTGTTTTATTTACAAACTATTAAAAATCTATTAAAAATCTTCAGAGGTGTGAAAATGCAAAAGTTTGAGAAATTATATAGCAGTTATTTTATTCTATTTTTATTCTATCAGAGGCCTTGTTTCGCAAACATTTTTTTTTTCAAAAAATAAAATCACCTTCAACGTGTGTATCAGACACTATTTTAGACAGCCTTTAATTAATAAATTATTAATTACAAATTAATTCTATTCCAGCCATTTCCAAACGATTCTTGCTTTAAAGAAACATTTCGCGTATTTCTTATGAGAAGCTTGAAAAGCTACTTAAATCACTGGATAATGCTACCATTATGCAACACAGGTAATTATGGTTTTTAAACATATGTTAAGAGGCTGAAATTCCTATTAAAATATTTAATTATCATAATCATTATGCTTTCTCTGTATATTATAATAAAATGCAATTTTCTTGCGCTGAAAGAAACTGCCTTGTGTTTAATGTTAAATGGGACTTCCTTTTTTAAATTATCACGTAGAGTACATAGATAAATGACGTAGACCAGTCATTTTTTATATCGGATACTGTTCTCTTGCATTGTTATCTTCATATTAACTAGAAATATATGCCATTTTTATTGTACCAAAACTTTATTAAATGTTTAAAAAGATTTCTTAAGGATTCATTAATGTTACAAATGAACAATAAACTTATTCTTGTGTAGGCGTTTTGGTTGGGGAGAGTCAGTCCTGGTGATGTGCCTCCTAAACCTAAGATAGCGGGTTCAAACTTGGCCAGGTACGATGGATTTTTTCGGGGCGTAAAAATATTAAGTATGGCTTCATAGGAAGGGAAGTAAAGCCGTGGGTCCCGTGTAGTTCATTTACGGCACAAAAGAACCTCGAGTCTGAAAGAAGAGGCCTCTGAGCAAAATTTATCGGCAGTTTCATGCCCTGAATTGAATGGCACGCTGATGACCTGAGATATTAAAGAGCGTCCGTAAATAAACCAAATCAACAATTTGGAAGGGGAGGATTATCGTTAAGCCATACCAAAGATAAATCATCAAATCTAGATAAAAGAGGTGTAATGTAATTCATAACATATAACTCAGCCGATCTCTGATTAAATATATGCGCTAATAATCACATACTAGACAAACATGACAATACTAAATTTCTAGGTCTTCAAGTTGATAAATACTTAAATTGAAAAGCACATATAGAATATACTATTCCAAAACTAAATCAGCAACCTTTGTGCTTAATTCTGAAGCTACCCTCAATACAGCATATATAAAATAACGTTTTTTTTTTAATGATGTTTAACGCCTGTTAAGGAAAGAAATGTTCCAGGCCTAAGTTTAGGGTACCTACCCGGCATTTGTCAGTTATGAGAACGGAGGAAAAACTGGAAAAAACCTCAGTTAGAGATGACGGTCCTGGTGGGATTCGAACCCCAAACCTCCCGCTCACGAGTCCGCGCCTTAACGACCTCGGCCACCCGTGGTGGTATAAAATAACGTGTTTTTATATGACAAACAAAGGCAATAGGCAATACGTGGTACGCATATAAGGAAACAATGTAAAGCGTCATTTCTGAAACTAAAAATATAAAGCTATTTAGATTATATATTCTTTCTCATAAAACTTTTACATTAAAATCAAGCCTACTCCATAAAAACATGAACTTAAGTGTATAGCATAAACATTATACAAAAAGGTAATCTGCATATAGCCATTGCAAATTTATCCAAATGGAGTTTAATTTAATTGCATTAACATATACAGATGTTCTTGCACAATATCTCTACAATAACACCTATTATTCAGTTGATGAATTTCACAAATTAAAAATGTATGATGTTCAAATGGACATAAAACAACGTATAAAATATGACAAAGGTATCAGAATGTATGAAAAGTATACAACTCTCTTTGTTCTTGTATAGAAGCTTAAATGTTTTATTGTGTATATGAGATTGAGCATTTATACCTCAAACATCTTTCATCCACACATAAATATCATTAATGTAGCTTTGACTCTTGACTTGTTCCATTCTGGAATGTAAATTAATCTTAATCTTCAATATGTATATGGCCAATTGGCCACAATATCCACAATTTAGATTTTTTTGACTCTTAAATTTTTCTGAATTTTTTTCTGAAATGATGAAACTCTTATCAAATACGTTGATTCCAAATCAAAATAAATTTAAATTATTCTTTTCTTTAAACCGAGTTATATGGCTTAAATTTGCTATTTTGGTACGTCATGTCAGTATTAATTACATAAAACTGTTTGTTAATCCTTTGATGCAAAAGAAAACACTAAAGAGATGAATAGTTAGATTACAGGCTTCGGTTAGACTCAGAAACCATAAATATGACGTCATGAAGTGACGTTAAACTCCATTAAAATTTTAACATGGGATATAGTATGCAATTGGGCATGAGTAATGATGAGACCAGATGTTTGACGTGGTTTCAGAGTTGCCAACATGTTACTTATTAAAATAAATCTTGAAACACTTTTATATAATATCATTAAACAATATGGCCTGATTTCGAAACCAACATGGAGAATGTTAAAAAAGATGCAATACAATGTTATCAGCTTAAATAGATTATTAATAATCACACTCTATATTAAAGAATGGTAACATTGAAGTGTTATAAACCATTTATAGCACTGCAATTTCTAGTTTGAGTGCCTTGTGTTAAAAGAACTACTGTGCAAAAATATTATTTCCAGAAGCCAATGATGTAACATAGGCAGAGGAACAAAATTCTTAAATTCTTCTTGAAAACTGTGCACTTAAAGTAATTCTACACAAAAACAATGTTAAACTTCTCAGAGAGCGCAGATTCAATTTTCGTACTGAGCAACCTGGGCTAGTTTGTCGAGTCAGTCCTTGTATTTGTAACCATACTTGCCTCGTAGACCCAAGATCGCGAGTTCAATCCCGGCCAGGGTCAATACATTTTTTTCGGGCGTAAAAATCCTAAGGAAGTAAAGCCATGGGTTCCATGTCGTAGATTTACTGTACTTAAAGGACCTCAACCCTCTGAGCAAAATTTATCGGCCGGTACACGCCCCGAATTGAATGGGACGCTGATGACCTTAAAGTTGTTAAAGATGAAGTTAAAGAGCGTATAGGAAATAGATTGAATTGAATTGATAGATTGAATTAAGAAATATTTAAGAGATAATTCTGTTGAAATTATATTTGAGTTGTTTGCTAATAAAGGAATGAAGGAGAAGAGATTAATTTTCAACCCTATTCATTCATAAATAAACCAAATAATTAAAATAAACAGATTTTCAAACTTCGTGTTCTTCACGAGGGCCGGGTTGGAAACTTCCTTACCACGAACGCCTAAACAATCCTTACTGTCTAAACAACATTAAAAGCATTAAAAATAAAAATAGTAATATATCCACTTTACTTCTCTTCCGGAGAAAGCCACATTTAGGATTTTTACGCAGGAGAAAATCATGGACCATGGCCGGGATTGACCCGCGATCTTAGGTCTATGAGTTTTGGATTATTTCATCGAGAAACTATGGTATTAGTTTTAACATGGAATTTTAATGTACATATAACAATGATGGATAGTTTTATCACCCCCTTTTCAAAAATAGGTAGCAATTAAAAATTAAAATAGCCTGTAAATGATGATCACGAGAGCACGATGAGTCAAAACAGTTAAGTCCACTACCTGCAGGAGTAATGAAGTAAGTGGGGTGGATTGCCGCCAACATTTACTTGTTGCGATGCTTGGAGTTTCTTGTTATCAAAACGTAGGATTCTATTTATAACCCATAAACTTAGGCCACGTTTAGTAGTTAATATTTTTAAGTCTCTGTATGTAAGTTATTATTATTTTATTAAGTTATAAAATCGGTTATTCCCTAATTTGTGTCTCAAGTAATTCAACCTAAGTGACAAAAATCATAGTCTTAACTTAAATGTTTTCAGAGTACACTCTTAGCTCAAAGTTTAGAACAAAAAGACTGTTTTAATTTTAATATACTGGAAGGGATCATTATTAAAAACCCCAAAAAAATTCTGTTCTTGAAACATTTCTGAGTTGAATCATTATAAATTAAAATTAACTGTAGATAAACACATTCTTTTCAATAAAAATACAGTTCATACTTGATGCTTTAAGCTGAAAATTAAAATGAAATAAAAAATTCATGTACATAAACATTAAAATACAACTGTAAAACTAAACTGATGTTTTCTGAATACAATATGTATGCTACAAATACCTATCTAAATTTTAAAGCATTTTTGTTTTATAAACTGCTGGTAAGAGAGCAATTAAAATTTAATGAGTAATGAAAAAAGTCTACATCTTGTAGCATAAACAGGAAGTTTATCGTGGGAATATCTGTGAAATAAAATCGGCCGAATTGGCGAATGGTGCTTTTACTAGCGCAGTGCATTATCCTAACAAGTATTCGGCTTGTTTCCCACCACGGATTTGTAATAAAGTTATCGATTCCTGACCCCTAGTTAAATGGAAATTATATTGCATAAAATTGGGGTTTACGGCTTGAACAGCGGCCAAAGCAGTTACGAACCTTGTTTCCTGCGGTCAGAACAGTAATGTACCTTTCGGTCAAGTGTATCCGTTTCACAGATATTGCTGTCTGTGGTCAGTGTTCAACACATTCTAGGCAGTTTTCTACCGCCTCTTCCTCCTAAATACCTTGCTGTAAATCTCGTGTTAGAGAAGTGCTCTGCTTGCAACAATCTGCGACTGCTTCATTCGACTTCAAACATAACAAAAATATGATATTGCTACTAAAATAAAAACACATTTCTTTCACCTTCTCCTGTGCTTTAGTTCGATCCTCTGCCTGTTTTCTCCAACTCCAGGGTTCCTTTAGATTTGGATAGTTGCTCTGAATATTTCGTACTCAGTTCCAACATTAACTACAACGTTTTGTATATTTATTCTGATAGTAGCCTTATTGAGTATTTAAGGGGGCATTTGCATTCTTGCGATTCAGTTATATGGGGCTCGCTTTACGCGGATAAGTAATCCGGCAATCGCTAGCACAACAGCCGCTCAAACATTTTAAAGGACAAAGTACTATCTATAATACGAGGATTGGTAGTTTTTCGGTAATTTAATTGAGGTTAAAGAATGTTTGGTGTCTTGATAATTATTTGAGCCCGAAGGCCGACAACGAACATGAGTTTAAAAGCAACATTAAAGTACCTCTGGAAAACTATCAGCTTGTACACGTAGAGAACATTAATGGTGCAGATAATGGGGGCTTTGATAATAGTATAGCAAAGATGGTCATGCATAAGAATGGACCGCAGAAAGGCTTGTTTTACTCATCATTAATAAGAACATTTTATGGCCGATTTAGCAGCAATAAAATAAAATGCTATAGTCCAGGATTGGCCAGATGGCCCCCCCCCCCCCCAAAGAAAATGCCTTAATTATTTACAATTTTCTCTTCTCCAGGTCACCTTTTAAAATAAAAAATGCATGAAAACCGCTATGTACAATCGATTAGACCTTAATTGTAACTTACGCAATAAACGCACTTCCTTTCTACTGTAGTAGCGGTAGCATGCGGGTTCTCCGTTAGGGAGGGAAGCTCATAGGTCAGCCCGGGAAATTTCACGCTTTAAACTTATACCTCCATGGGCAAGCAAATATTTACAAGGACTCATATTTGTCTTCCTCCAAGATGGGTTAGCCTTCCTCCTGCTTATTTCTGCGTTCTTGGGCCAGCAGGAGGGCGATCCATGGCCAGCGATTGGTATTTTCTCTTTTCTTAGGAATCAGATGTTGAGGCTCCATATATAATGACTACAGACGTTGTTTTCGCACAATGTTTGAAATTGTATGACTACCTCACTGTTTATCAGTGCATAGTTTACTTTCAAAGTGTTAACTGTTAAATTACAAAAAAGCGTAACTGCTTTATGGCAATGAATAAAGTGGACGTTTTATTGAAGACTCCATTTAACTGTTAAGTGGGAAACGATTTGGATCTTATCAACCGAAAACTATAGGAGCTTACTCAGCAAGATGGCACAAGTTTTTATGTGATTTGTTTTGTTTGAGGTGAGAAATATATCTTATTTAAAGGAATGAGATTAGAAAATAAATAGAAATGACAAATTTCGTTTCTGTACAGACCGACAAAACACAGATATTATATGAATGTCAAACTTTTTTGTGATATTATGATACAACAATGGGGGTAAATCGGTTCAAAAAATTCATTGTTGTTTCTGAATTGACTGCACAAAGCTTAAGGCGTACGTTAACTGAGTTAGGAGAGTTCCATATAAACCAGACGTTTATAGCTCAGACGTACGATGGCGCTGCAGTTATGACAGAATATCGGGGAGGAGTATAAGTCTTGATAAGAGACCTTCACCCTCGCCAACTGTGTCATGTAGTTATGCTCAAGGCCCACCCTTCTACAGCTGCCACTGCTATAGCCATATCATATTACACTATATTTTTTTTTTGATGGCATTTAACGCCCGTTTTTACTACTGAGGCACCACAGGCGATGAACACTGTTGATACATGAAATGATAAATTGGGAAAGAATTTTTTTTATAAAGAAGGAAACGTTCCAGGCCTAAGTTTAGGGTACTTCGTCGGCATTTGCGAGTAATGAAGACTGAGGGAATACTGGAAAAAAACCTGTCGGGGAGGACGGTCCTGGCAGGATCTACAGTATTTAAAATAAGCTATAATATTAACAATTACCACAGCTTTAAATTCAAAAGAAGCCGCATATTTCAAATAATAATGATGTTTTTTCCACCAGTTATAAGAATATACCGTTTGGACAATATGCGTATTTTGCGGAATCGAATTCTAAGAGCGCATTGCTCTGTATAAAGGGATGATATTATTCAATATAAACCTAGAACATGTTTTACTACTTTTTCAATGAATTAAACAGCTATCAATCAAACCCTATAATAAATAATAATAATAATAATAATAATAATAATAATAACAACAACGATGATGATGATGATGTAAGTATTCCGAAATATTTACTATTGACGCTAAAATAAAATCACCGGTCTGGTGGTGGTTGACGGTTATGTTAGCAATACCTGCTTCTGTGAATTAAAGTTCACGCATAATTTCTGGTTGCACAGGCTACGGGATAATAGAACCTTAAATGCTGAATCGAGTTCTTCTGAATAATTATGACTAAATGACTCTGGAAGTTACAAGATCATACATTTTTACAACTGGAAAACACGGAAAAGAGTTCCACGGAATATTTAATAGTGATACTAAGACTCTTATATCAAATTGTATGAACCCTTCTTCGTTATTATTATTTCAGGTTATAATAATGTGATAAAATACTGCCAAGGAAATTAATTTAGAAAAGGCAACAATTCGAGGTGATGTTTATGCAGTGAAATAGCTTCTGGATATTGATTTATTTTATGTATTAACTGCAGAACATCATTAACATCCCCTTGCGATGTGCTTCTCTGCATCTCCTATGTCATTTACCCGTAAAGTTGCTGTAAAGTGCGGAAAACACGATATACGGTTGTCAGAGATACGTCATTTACGGTAATTATAAAACGAAGCTATTCTTGCCAGCTCCTTGACTTAACATTTTTGTATTCCGGTAAAACTAGGAAATATTACACTTTCTCTGCTTAAGTACGAATTTAGGAAAACGATAAAGTAATAATAATGCATATAAATAATTAACCGTAATTCAGAAGCTACCAATAAACAAGAAAACCGAAAACTAGAGTAAAAAAACAAGATTCACTCATCTGAATTAATATCGTGTTTTACACATTTTTTTATTTCACTGACAAACAATAGAGTGTTATGTCTATTTTGAAAAGAAAGGGAAATGTTTCACTACAGTTAATGGTTTAATTAATAAACCTGTGACTTTCACGTTTAACAGCTGTTCATTAAACACGTTTGTTAACTGCGGCGGCAGCAGTACATGGATTCATTGAGAAGTAAACCAACTTGGAAGGGATTTATGAGCAACATCTAAGGCACCGACTCAAGCAATCCCTGCTATATACGTTCTTATAGTGTGCTCTTCATGTATTATGAGTTGTATTTCAGGAGAACGATGTTGGCCTTTAATGTTATTCTAAAACAGTTCGAGAAAATAATCGCATTGAAGCAGAGATGATAGGAATTCAAGCCTTCTTAGAACTTTTCAGATTATAACAACAGTTTAATTTGAATTCTTTATCATTTGAGCTTATAACAATAATTTATTGTAAACTCTCTTATTGTCATCAATATATAATTAAGCTTGTTTAATTTTACTTGTGAAATTAAAGTAATTAATTACTGTTCCATGCGAGGATCGAGCTTTTGATATAAGCACTTGATTGCTGGTATCTATCTGGCAATGAACATTTCCCCCTTAATCTTTGTAGCATATTGTCAATAATAAACAGGAAAACGCTTCAGTTTTGTTTATCTCGTTCAGTAGATGCAGGATGCATGATAGGAATAAAACAAATGAATTTAGGAGGAAAAGCCCAACACTTTAGCACAATGCTATTTATAATGAGTGCAATGCGATTGGCATGAGTGAATCGACTATCAATAAGCTCGTTCATTGTTTGAAAAAGATTCCAAGTGGAATTATCGTTGAAATGCACTATAGATTAGATAACTACACGTTCTTAAAAATAAAAAAAAAAATGAAAAACAAAGCCACAGGATAAATCCGAGCGTTATAATATGCCGGATAAGGCTAAATTAGTGGAATATTATTATTAATTTAAAATTTGTGAATGCAGCACCAAGCATTTATTTATTATTTTATGTAAATATTCGCTTATTAGACAAGATCTGATCGGTTCTTTAATAATCCTCATAGCACGACTCAAACAACATACGCATACAACAGAACGAAGCAGAATATTTAATTCATTAGCATGGTATGGCATCTGATTATAATCAACCTTAGGGGGGCACATTGACGCACGAGTAGCCATCGAATGTCGGGATATCTTTCTTCGGGAAGTGAGGCCCAAACGAAAGAATAGCATGTTGTTAATAACATTTGCCTTATTTGTTGTACACAAATACGGCCCTACAGTTAAATAGCCCCAGTAAAACTTTGGAAGGCCTGCATCTCGAGAACTATGAAACCTGTTCATACAGCTCTTAAAATTAGCTTACTTTTCTATACATTTCGGTGTAAGGTGCATAAGACTTTTTGATATTTTAGGATTGTAGTTTGATTTATGTATTATCCAGTTATTTTTCACATAAAACCCTGCTATAATTAGTAAATGCATTTCAAATCAGTATCTTCTCTTAACATTTATAATTTCTAATAAGTTGAGAACTATTAGCTTTTCAGCTAACTTATGGGTGCTTTTTAATTTCATTAATGTTTACTCTTCTTCTATAGAAGACAGCAGAAGTAAAATTTATTATTCTTCTTTTCCTATGTTCATATGTTTAATGACATTTCTGTATCTAAATTTCTGTTTGTTTATATCTATATAATAACAGGTTTCCGACTTTAAAACTTCACCCTGAACTTATTGCAATCTTATTAATTAGCAATATCCCAATTTTCATCTTCTACCTACCTACATTTCTTAATCTCTTATCTTAGCAATACTTGAATCGCGTAGTTTTTGATCTGGTATTCATATACCATCGTGTAACTTTATTTATAATTTATCCAATTTCGAATGTTATTTATCTGTTGGCAGCTTTTTAATAATGATTTTATTTGAAATGTAACAATTCACTTTAATTAAATAATTACATTCATCATCAATGAATTATCTTATTTATTTATTTATTTTTTTTTTTCCCCTGGCGTCCTCATGCTACAATGCTTCATTTAACTTTGTACTCATTAATGTTCCTTTGGTAGTCCCGCAATTTCATTTTTCATCATTCGAGTAAAATTAATACCCAACTTTTAGTGCTTATGCATATTTAATCTCCATACACTTTTCTTTTCGCATATTCCAAATAATAATTATTTTTTTGCTACCAGTAAGCGATTTTATATAAATACATTCGAGTGTGTGAAACATATGCCATTTACAACCTCGAATACGAAATTTTTTTCTTCAAATTATTAAGAACTGCTTGTTAATATATTTTAAACAATGTTAATGCTAAGCTACATTATTGACGAAAATGTTCTTCGTAGTAAATTATTTTGAAGCTTTTTTATACTATATATTCGACAATACTTCTTACCAGTGATATTATTGCATTTACAATAGCTTTATTAAAAGTTTATGAATACAAAGGTTGTAAATAAACTTATCAGTGGTTCATAAACTGTATAAACTGTTTACAAACTGTAATTTGGAGACTGGGGGCTTTAATTCTTTAATTTAGTAATTGAGAAAACGGCGATATTTGGAAAATGTAGTTACAACTTCTGCAACTCCACGCTAGTGACCTAGATCAGCTAGATAACGCAATTTATACTTCACCTCTTATTTCATCGGTATCAGGTAGAAGTAGTCTGTTAAAAAGTTGACACTTTCTCTTTCAAATCTCAGGAACTTCTTTGAATTATTCCTCCTTCTGTTGCACCTCTTTATCTGGCATAAGGGTAAAAATAAAAAGCTGCCATTTCTTTACAAATACTTCAAGTTAACTTTGTTAAAATATTTGCAAGAAATTACTGAAGTTCAATTAAATAAATTTAAGTGTTTACTGGAAAAATTAATATTTACTGAATAAAATGTATTAAATTATCAGTCATTAGTAATCTCTCAATTGCAAGTTATGTTTTATTCAATATCACATCATTATTAACTGAAAATAATATAAATAAATGACTTGATTCCTATGTGGTAAGGATTCCATAAGTATGTGGGTAATTGTAACATTAATTAACAAGTCATTCACACATTATGAGATCGCAGAGCATATGGATGCCTGTCACCCGCTGTTTCATAGCCTGATACATTTTATACAGAATTCAAACGAGGGGCTTAGCAGGCCAGTAAAGGTGAGAGATTTTTCTGGAACTCTCATCATACCATGCAGACCTGGGCACGCGGTTATTGCCCTGGGAGCATCCATGCTGTGCAAGCTCACAGTTACTCCTATGAGAGGCCTCAGTATTTCAGCTTCAATAATGCATGCAACTCAGTCCGAATAAAAGTTTTTACTGAATCTATGGTGCACTCTTCCCCCCACATTACTAGCTTACAAACAGAAACGAAATTCATCGGACTGCATTACACTTTTCCAGACCTTCAGAGTGAAGTTTTCGTGCTATAGAGTCATATCACAGCTTTCATCATGGGCCTTTTTCCGTGGTACTCCATCAAACGCAGTTAGCTTCTCAATGTCCTCTTCGAAATTGGATGGGATGGGCATTCATTGTATCCTGCCGAGGTTGGAACAGATTTACATGCGGCAGCGATTCCTGTCAGCGAATATATATTTTTAGGACGCCAATTTTATGTTGATTCATGAGGTACGCCAACTTTGTACACCCTCTGGATAATACACGTTGATGCACATACACGGAGCCACTTCATTCCAAAGAACAAAACCAAACCGATGGTTTCTTTTTGCTATGCGAACTGCGTAAACAGAACTGGAGCACACTCACTACCTGTCCGGGTAACTCTACTGGACTATGGGAAAGGTCAAACAAACGCACGAGCGGTGAAGAACTCGGAGCCACAATTGTAATGAGGTGATTCTATGCTATAAATGGAATAACATTTATTTTCAAGTGCTTTAACATGTTAAGGAGTCGGCATTCATATATTCCATTTATAATAATAAATAGAAAAATAGACATAGAACAAATAATGTTCTTTGTTATTAACTCGAGGCGTTTCACTTAAATTCATCTGATTTTTTTATGAATTATTTCGGTATGCAAAATTAGATTTGGTATTACTGAGCATAATATTATTAGAGTATTATGAACTTGTTTTTCAACAAACACGTTCCGAAGGACTGCAATTTTTTCATTCTAAGTTTATAAGTTGAATATGGAAAAGATCACTTTTCGCGAGTATTTAGACATGGTGTTTGTTTATGAGGTCAAATCATTTAATTTTTGTCGCAGTGGGCTAACAACTTGCGTTTATGGGAAATGCTTTGCCCGTCTGTCACAAGGTGGCAGATATTAAACAGCATTTTGATATGTCTCGAAGTGTTTTTTTCCTCAAAAACCCTAAGAGAAAGAGATATTTAGACTTTTAATTCCACATATTAAGCTCTGTTGCCAGCTTTATTTATGACACTGTTTTCTTTCACTCTGTGCTGTACGTTAATCAGTGCTGTACTGTCACGTGAATACTCCGAAAAATTTTGAAAAGTTTATAGCACTAATTAGAAAAAATATTATTAAAATCTAAATTTACTTGCTCATGAAACAGTTTGAATATATTCTAAGATAAATTTGTAACCTATTTCGCTTTAACACTGACATATCTGCATCTAATTTCAATTCCTTTATAATTATATAGCTCCATTATTCTTCATGAGTCATACATTTCTATAATCTCCTAAATTAATACTGAATTTAATCAGCATCTAAATTATCCAAAGTAAAGAGAAGGAACTTTTTGAACACAATTTTTGAGCAGTCAGAGACTTCGCTGACACGAGTGAGTTTGGCTACAGCACCGAGATATTGTGACTGGAACTAGAGTTTGAAGCGAATTGTTTCTCATCAGAAATTTCTCATTTCATTATAGCAACATTTTTCACTTTTTCTCTACCTTTTCGCTTCTTTTCATATTCATTTCATCTTAATGGTCGTCCCTTATTTCCGTAAAGAACATTATTTGTTCTGCAAGATCTATTGGATAACCCTCATTTATTTCTGGTGCATTTCTCACTTCCCGTTATGACCGGGAAGATTCTGATCTCTGAACCAGAGGAGCAACCTCAAGTTCAGAGACAGCCGCAGAGTTACAAATGCCTGGTGTCTGCGAAGGACTGAGTAGTGAAGGACTTGCAGTGCCTTAGGGTTCGTTCGATTTCACACGAGAGAGAACAAGCCACGAGCCACATAGACTGCCAGGCTTCATGAGTCCTTCCCGATTCTGCCTATGCCAATCATTTTTCTTATGTTTAAATGTAAAAAGGCCCTAATGCAAGAACTGCTTAAACTAAGCGAATTCCTCATCAAGTAGAATAACTTTAAAAAAGAATATAAAATCCAAATTATGGTCTTATTAATTAATGAAATAAGTTATGACATTGCTGTATGTTAATTAGCGTGACAAACCCTAAAACTAAATAATAAAAGAAAAACTTAACTATAATACATTACTTAACTAGGTTTGTTTGGTTTTCTCCTTTCAAAATCCCTTGAAAATAACTGTATATAGTGAAATTACTCTAATTTTTAAAAGCAAGGGAGGGGGAAAAAATAGAATTCTTGTAATATACAAGTATTTCAAAAGAGAAATAACATTTTAGAATAATAATAATAATATTAATAATAATAATAATAAACGACAAAAATTAATGGTATACTAATTAAATGAAATATATGACCACTAACAGGCAAAACTATACTGTGGAGTATTTTTAAACATTTTTAATGTAACCATGTTTATGAATCGAGTCTTTTACACTCACTAAAATTGAGAGAAATAACAGAAAGAAACCTTATTTATTTAAGAAGAAATATATTTGTCAATAAAACAAAAACATACTATTATTTAAAAACAATTACAATGCATAACAAATATACACAATCGAAAAAATCGAACGTTACATCGATTTTCAGTAGCTTTGATATTTAATTTAAATTTTATTGCAGTACAGCATGTAATGCAAATGTTTTCTGAATATTATTACAGAGCTGTCTTATATACAAATATAATTCTCATGTACATATGCATGTTATAAACACAGTTTATATACTGAGATAATTTGTCTTTTCTTGTTGAAACAATTGAGAGAAAATTAAACACCAGAGCATTTTTTGAATTTCGGTTTTCAGATATACCCCTACTCCAAATGGTCTGATTTCCTAATTTTAAGAAATTATTTTTCGTATTTTGTTTCAGGGATATATACGGAGTTTTACTGCGAAAAAACAACTATTACTGCCGCTAGAGCGATTTTTAAATTTTGAGTTTTAAGTACCCCCTTCTTTTCTAATAGTCTGATTTCGCCTATTTTTAGGAAGTATTTTATTAAATTATCTTAGTTACAGATACTGCATTTTAAAAATTAAAATTGTGGCTGTTAGAGCGTTTTTAAATTTTCGCTTTAAGTTAGCCCCCCTACCTGCAATGGTACTGATTAGCGAACTCGATGAATCGATTGTAAAAATGGTCATATGCCCAGATCCGTTTAGAAAAAAATTGCGACCGCTAGAGCGTTATATATATCGTTATCTTCGGTCCCTAGTAGGTAAGATCAATGGAGATTATATGAAAAAATTTCCAAAATATTTTCATGTGTACAACCGCAATATTTCCTTTGGAAATCGCCAATAACGAAACCTTAAATAAATAATGATAAGGGATCTGAATAACAGACAAAAGTTAAGGTAATAAGTTTAATTACTGAGAATGTGTTTTGGGATCTATTATTTTTTATCTACAGAATATCTTTATATATTATTTGAAATTAGGATAGAAAATACTGAGAAATAAAATGCAGGAAGTGCACAGTGAATAAACATAAGAATTTACCAGAATAGTGAGTAGAATGAATGAATGAATGAATGAATGGTGTTTTAACGCCCGTTTTGCTGCAGAGGCACCACTGGCGATGGACACTGATGATACATGAGATGAAATGATATATTGGGAAAGTATTTATTTTATTTTTAAGCAAAGAAACATTCCAGGCCTAAGTTTAGAGTACATCCCGGCATTTGCCATTTATGAGGACTGAAGAAAACATGGAAAAAACCTCAGTCAGGGAGGATAATCCTGGTGGGATTCGAACTCCATATCTCTAGCTCACGACTCCGTGCCTTAACGACCTCGACCACCCGTGGTGGTTATAGTGAGTAGAGAAATATTATTAAGTAATAAGAGTAAGGCGTTCAATTTATTAACCTTTTCTAATAGTATTGTGCTGATAGATGGGCGAACCTGTAGTTGGTTGGATGCCTTTTTGCTTGGAGCTCTTTTTTACAAGAGAGCTTAAGAAGCTGGTTCACATTTGGTCAGGTAAAAGGAACCTTTCGTTCACTTGCTGCTGCTACCAGTGCAAAACAAGAGAACCACATGCTCTCTCTTTCTCTTTATCACGTGCATGCATTTTATCATCCACTCTTTAACAGCACAGATGCTGTAGGATAGAGTATAACCCTTAACACATACAGACGTGTGTGCATTGTGTCAAATACTTCGGCACGCCAACCATTGTATTCCAATGACTTTTAAAAGAGCATGCTGAACGCCTCCCAAGTAACCTAATTTTACTTTATTGCAGCTATGGCACTTTGCAAAATCCAATATTCGGTGACACCTCTGCATTTTTGAAACTGAGTTTCTCTAAAGGGCGGCTTCTCTTAAGGGTTCTGATTTGCGCTCAAAAATTTCAAGTTTAATTTTCTATAACTATTGCCTGGTACCTTTTAATATTTTTTTAGTCTATACGGAACTTCTACCTTGCGCCTGGTGTTTGTATTTGCGTTTATTATTATAAAGAGACTTGATTTGCAGCATGTCCCGGTAAACTTGTCGAGTATTTTAACTGAGGTGAGGGGAAGCGGTGGGCTGTCTCTTTGTCATAAGCGCCATTATGTGCCTACTGAAATGTCACCTCTCGTCACGTGCGTTCCCAAGAATGTTGGCCTCGGGGTTTATACAGATTGACTGTTGTTGCGTTACAAAGTTAAATAAAATGTTTTAGATAAATGTATTGAAACAGTACAATGCAGAAAAATTTTATGGCGCTACAACCCGATATCGGGTCATGGCCTGCGATAGAGGTCAGTATTGCAGAGGGGGGAGGGCATGTGATTAGCGTAACGGTACACGCGGCTCTCTAGATCGAAGAACGTCACATCTCCATCAGGCAGCTCCCCAATTATCCTCACTAGGCAGGGCGGACCCGTTCCAGATTTCCCTAACTTTGAAAATTTTCTAAACAGGTACGGGAATCGAACCCGGGTCATTCCGGTCAGCAGTCAGCAACGGCAACCATTAAATAGTAACAAATTGCGCTACTTTGCAAATTACTTAAAATGGTACTTAAATTTATTAAACCAGAATTTCATTTCATTATCTTGTATGGTTGCCATAATGCTAGAAAAAATACAAAGTGTAAAAAAATAGAAACTGTAAATATAACGTCTTTTCTTGCCTATATTTCATCAGTTGTAAAATACCGAACAAAATTTTATTTTAATTTTCCAAGTTCGATATCCACATTGTTTTATTAGTCTCGCAATTATCTCGTCGTTTTAGTTCTTTAAATTTTTATTCCAAGGAATATTTTTAATACTGCCAAAGATACACTTTTATCTGTGCTCTTTGTTTTGGTCGTTTAAAAGTACTCCTATGATAATTAGATACTGCTTAATGTGCCTATCTTCTAATACTTTTGCACTTAGATCCTCTCCAGACGAATCTTTTTACTTGTGATTAGGCGTCAAAATTGATTTGACAAGGTGTATGTTAAGAAATAACTTCAGTGCTGAAAGTACGATACATATAATAATCGTACAGATCTAGGTGACGGTGGAACATCTTGAGCATTCACTGATACTGTTATGTACCATTAGTTTCGATAGAGTATTTTTGTATTTTCTATTGAAGCGTATAGCATTGGACTTTGCGGATATGACAAAATATGTTTCATCTGTAAAGTTTGCTGGTGTCATCATTTGCCGAAAGGATATTCAGAAGAAAAAAAAATGACTGGAAGACAAAGTGGGAGATTGTGGGATCGATTCTTGTAGCTATCCAAAACAGATATTCTAAAATTATATTAATTTTATTTACGTAATTTAAATATTAGATTAACTAAATAAAATATTTAATAAGAACGAAAAATATTAGTACAACAAAAATTTTGCACACATAGTAGAAACATTCACTAAAGGGGGGGGGGATGGAATCATAAAGTGTGGTTGTGATAGAAACATTACTTTAAAATAAATAACTGTAAAAATGACGTATTTACCGAAAAAAAAGAGGAAATCTGACCACTACAAAGAAAACATATCCAACAAACATATTTGATGATAAAAATATTATTAATTTGGTTATATTCACATTTTAATTTGTTAAGCTTATGTGTTTTAATAAAGTGTTTCCAGGACTATAATGTCAGGAGTAGGGATGAAAAAAAAAAAAAACAAGCGCTCAAAGGGAGAAGTTGTTTATTTATTTTTACTTTATGACACCTGGGTAGGCTTTGCTATGGATTCACATATTCAAACCAGGTCTTTCAAGTGTGATTAGGTGTTCAGCTGGTAGTATTAACGACCGGTCTCAAACTGTTAGCTTGCAGTGAGTCAGTTTGCTTCCTCCGAATTCTTAAACAGATAGAGTTCTCTTTATATCTCCAATTTTAGGACTGTGAATATTATGTTCTTAGATTGCTTCCATAAATTCTTTACGTGAATATAGAGATAAAAGTGTGTTTTAAAACCATCACTAATTCTCATGGGGCTTCTTAGGTAGGCAAGAAGATGTGTGCCTCTTTAAATAAATACTGAACTGGTTCCTGTCTCGCTGGTCGTACGTGATTGCAAAACTTGTTTCAGCTCTTGATGAAGTACTTTGAAAGTTTGCTCTCTCTGAGAGGAAGTCTAAAGGTTTACTTGTTGCATTGTATTAACATCCCTTTTAACAATCCTTTAATAGTGTTGACATGTTACTCTACTGAAGTGGTTGAAAGAAACATTATTATTATTATTATTATTATTATTATTATTATTATTATTATTATTATTAAATCGAAATTGCGAGTCATAATTTTATGTACTTAGGCAGGAGTTATACTGTTTTCTCCCCTCTTCCATGTTCTGTTTCGATGTTCCCCTTCGATGTTCATTTCGATGTTCATTTAGGACAGTTAAATCGTTATTGCAACAGCGCTAACATTTTAAAACTTCCCAGTCTGAATAACTATAAGTTTAAAATTTCAACTGTACCTCTATTTTAATAGCGAAAATTTAAAGATGGTACACTTTTTATCACAACCTAGACTGGTATTGTTTGTTGTTTACATTTATATAGAAAAGTAGTATTAAAACTAATGAGCATTAATGAATAATTGTGTCTTAGTAATAAAGTGTTTCAAAATGTTGCTTGTTCTATAAGAAAAAACAGAAAGTTAGTGAGAAGTTTAGAAATAACCTGCATTACTGTAACATTAATCATTATAATTTTATCCAAATAAACTGTTTTTTTTTTCATCCTGCAACTGACGTTTTTTATTCTATCCATGTCAAACAATATAACAATAATCCGGATTGCTAGTAAAGAATAAAAAAGAAAAGATAATTATAACTGAATTACCTTTAAAATAAATAAATAAAAAAACAACGGTATGGCTGAGGGGATGGGATGAAACCTAACATTTAATCAACACTGGATTTAACTTCCCCCCCCCCCAGTTTTTTTTCAAATCTGATTCTTCCTGTCCTACTGATGTCCTAAAACCGTTACTTTGAAAAAGCTATTTCTTCATATAAACGAACTCCTATATAGTTGATGGTTAACTAGAAGCCCGGGTCATAAGCACTCGTAGCATTATGAGTCGCCTCTTAAGGAATAAATCTCTCACAGTAGATAAAAACTTGCGTTCCCCGAAATATACAGGCTGTAACAAAAGTACGCGAGTTTCTGAAGCCAAAACAAGAAAAATATACAGACATTTGTCTGAGTTGTATTATAGATAACACTCAATGTGTTTCTAGGTATGTACCAAAAATTCAGTTTGTTAAAATAACAACTGACTTTTTCGTACAGTTGAGTGATGTTACCGATGCTGAAATGGTTTATGATTAGACTGCCTTCCGTTTGAAAACGTCATGTAAAACAATTGTGAAGCTTCGCGTACGTTACCATTGGCCCGACTATCTTCCTGCTAACGACATGAATATTCTTTTAGAGTTAACTGCTCAAATGCGACTGAAATGCAGCACAAGTGAAACGTAAGAAACTTATAAACATGAATGTACACAAATAATAAATGTAAACAAATCTCCATAGCAACATCAGGATGTAGACCTGCATCGATAATACTGTTCAATTAACTGAATTAATAACTGAAAAAATTAATTAATATTTCACAAACTTATTATTAGTATCTCGAAACGCGTTGAATGTTTATCTTTCACAAACTTGCAAGCTTGTTTTGGTCAGAGGAACTCGCTCTAAAGTTTCCCAGTATTTCATTACATCCTGTATAGAATCAGATGAGAGAGGTTCGCAGTTCCGTGCTAGAGAGAGACACGATAGCTCAGTTGGTTACAGCGTCGGCACGGTGTTTCGAACCTCGGCTTTGACCCCAATTTTTCAAGTTTGATTCATTTCCTAATATATGAAATAACTATTTCTACATATAAAATCCCCCTCAATATCTAAATTGACGCATTTTTCTTTGAATCTTCTTCTTCTTCTTCTTCTTTTTTTTTGCACAGTTTTTAATGCCCGTTTTTACTAATGAGGCACCACTGGCGGTGAATACTGATGATATACGAGACGAAATTACAAAATTAGAAATGAATTATTTTTTAAGTAAAGAAACGCTCCAGGCCTAAGTTTAGGATACCTCTCCGGAATTTGCCATTTATGAGGACTAAGAAATATCTGGAAAAAACCCAGTCAGGAAGGACGGTCCTGGTGGGAATGGAACCACAGACCTCTCCCTGACGAATCCGCGCTTGAAAGACCTCGACCACACGTGGCGGTAAAATTGAAGTTATATAAGTTAAGTATTCAGATTGTGACGTTTCAAAATTAAAATTTTGTATATTATCAAATGCTTAATGTACTGTAATATAATGTCTCGTAAATTTGGTTATTTCACATTTTTTGGGTCAAGCTTATATAGTGCTGTAGAGTATATTATTTTCAAACCATGCTTGTTACCTTGTAAATTACTTGTGTTTATGTTTATATTTTACTTGGGTCACCATTGTTGCGTTTTGTTCAAGTAAAACAATGCTTTTTAATTTCCCTATAATTGTTCATTTTTGTTCTTTCCACGTTTTGTGAGATACCTACTTTACGCGCTAACCGATAGCCAAATTGAGATTTTATGTGTCGATTAAATTTAGATACCTTATTACATTGTACTTAAACTGCGTTTCAACCTTTCAGATTTACGTTTATAGCCAAAGGGAGGGGAATGGAATTCCACCTTCAGATACGACTCTTGTAAAAAACTGACATCTGACATCAAGAAAACAGCTTCAAGATAGTATCTTTCCATCGAGATACACAAATTCATACTCCAGAGAGTTTTATTACGGTCTTGGTTATTCCGACACGCCATGTTTACTACGCACCAGTCGTTATGGGCAGCTACAGAAAATCTCCCAGGAGAGAATCACTCGCCAATGCACTTGAAAGGGACTTAAAACCATGACAACCGAAGACGATGAAAATCCGGTGCGATGGCATTGGGCCAATGTTGGTACAACTGTAAAAGTCAGGTAGGTGTCCTGATGTAAATCATACAAGGAAAAGCATTAATGGGCATTCCTCAAGTTGAACGTGCTTATAATGCTAAATGTCTATATATCTCAGTGCTAACGTCTTTGGGATATGTCGTAGCAAAGCATCCTGCCAAACAGAATGCAACAGGTCCGCTCAAGAGATATGAGCTACTATTCTTCAGAAATCTTTAACTGATATCTGTGAGGTCAATTAAAGTATTTCAGCTGAGTGTAAGGTGCACTTGCATTATTTTCATTCCTATAAATGTGACACCAGTGGAAAAAAAATTAAACATTGTTTTAGGACAACATTTACGTTTTACGTTTGCTAAATATTTTTTCACTTATTACCTGAATTATTTCTTAATAAGTAAATACTAGAGCATTAGGCGTTAAAAATTAGAAAATATTTATTTTCATTACGT
This sequence comes from Metallyticus violacea, assembly GCA_030762175.1. Taxonomy (NCBI): domain Eukaryota; kingdom Metazoa; phylum Arthropoda; class Insecta; order Mantodea; family Metallyticidae; genus Metallyticus; species Metallyticus violacea. Next base: position 76,850,377 of record CM060845.1, on the reverse strand, counting down.
ATGAATGTATATGATTAAATTCAAGATTTTATTAATATTATTTTGTATAGGTCTATTCAGAAAATACCCAAACTTTCAAAAATTTGCACTAAATAACGGTTGATAGCATTGATTAACTTTGACCTTAATGAGACACCTACCGTTTGCCGCGCAGCGTTATCTCATTTCGGTCTAGTTCCACGGTACTTTCTTTGCAACACTGTCGTGAGTGTTCTGCAATTAATGACATGGCGTGCAAGCATTTACATTTTGTTAATCACATTAACAAAAATTAATGATTAATGAGATCATTCATGAAAATATACGTCTGACTGCTGAGAAATAACCGAAGAGTTAACATTTTTGTGGATAGTGTCATGAAATCCCGACAGAATAGCTTGATATGTATCGTGTTGTAGCTACGTTGTCTTTTGTCTGTTGAACCAAGTCGCAAAGCGTCAAGAGCTCTTGGATCACATTAATGCGGATGCAACTTTCATAAGTAGAAAATCACAGATGATGAAACATGGGATCTTTGGTTATGACATTGAGATGAAAGTCCAATCATCACAATGGTTTACAAAATCTTCATCAATATTCCAAAAAGCTCATCAGGTCGGTAAATCGTCAAAGTGTTTTTGACGAATTTCTGCCGGGAGTCAATCTGTGATTCGCTGGTATTACCAAGATGTTCTCAGATGCCTTCGAGAAAACGTGAGATGGGAAGAAGAGTTGAGATAATGTGGAGAGATAATTCATGGATCCTGCACAGGATAACGCACCAGCGCATTCATCATTACTTGTTTCTTGTTTCCCACTTTTACAAGAAAATTCTTCCCCAGCCTCCATTCTGTTAGTTCTGATAGTTCTTCCCCATTTTTTTATTTCCAAAGCTGACATTTTCGATGAAAGGGCGAAGAGTCGACCCGGTTGAGGAGATAAAATAAAATTCGCTGACAAAAAAGAGCGCAATTCTCGATACGCTTATCAGGATTATTTCAGAACCCCAAACACCGTTTGAGAGGAGGAGAGGAATACTGTGAAGGAGTAAGGTGTGCGAGTACTGTGAAGCAATAAGGTGCAGGTATGGCTACGTTTTAAAAAAGTAAATTTTGGCTTTTTTTAACAGACCTCACACACACACGAAAAAAAAAAAACATTAATTTTGAATATTTACATTCCAGTTGCAAATTAGTACACTTTAATGTTTCCACTTCCTTGTAGAAATTCAATTCCTTATTTATTCCCAATTTATTACGCGGGAATATTTATTTATATTGTAAAGCGATGCACTATTTTACACAGTAAACCATTATGCTGTAAAACTAGTTTTGTAGGTTTTATCATTTGCTTTCTTTCGCAGTGTGTTCTCATTTAACGAATAAATGAGTCGCTTAAGCTTAGCGAAAATTCTCTAATGTCAGTGTTGAACGTTGAGCTGTGCAGCTTTCAGAGCACCAAATTTATGGGCACCCTGTAATCCGTATTTTTCCTATGAACTATTTTGTGTGAAGTTAACTACAACATTACAAAACAGAATTGGTGATATTGAACATTTAAAACAAAGCCTTCTTGGTTATTGGTACCGGTTTTCTTCTGCTACTGGAATGAAAAAGACACCTACAAATGGTTATTCAAGAAAATGTGGTCATATACAATATAATTTAATTGCCGGTATTCAATTCTTGTATTTTAAAGTAATAACTCGTCTTTAAACCAATTTTTTTGTTTCATGTAATATTAAATGAGCCTCGAATCAACGTAAAAAAATATGATTTTAATGTAAAATGACTCATCTTTTCACAATAAATTAATTATGTATGAATTATGTGTTTCTGGAAATGAAGATCAGTTTTATAATTTATGGGAAGGGGGTTCTCTGTTCATAAATAATGATAATAGGTCTAAATCATCAATGGTCATTTGAAATAGAATGTTACTCACACTAACACCAATATTGCTACTTTGTGTTGATTTTCAAATATTCTTGGATGTAATAAATGTTGTAAAATTACTTTCAGGTGCCTGTTATATGTTCTTTGTAAGACTTGTGCCGTAGATTGAGTTTTTCTACACCTAGTGAACTTTTTGAGTATTTTTCTGACAAAAACAGATCTCCAATTTCTAAGATTTTATTTGTATTACAAAGAGAACCAAAAGTGGCGAAAATTTAAGTCAAGCTATTTTCAACACACTGGTTAAACAAATTTTAATTACTGGGCGTCATCTTTGTTCGTTTAATTGACGATAGATACAGAATCACCCAACATTTCTGTATAGCATTGTACTTCTGCAAATCGATTCCCCCAGCTTAATCACTATAGATGTGAGTAGCAATAGTTTATTACTGTTGAAAATGCCAGACTTTCTGCGAGACATAAAGAACAATATTAGCCATATCTTCGAGATTCAATATTTCATTGTATCACCTTCTTATCTTCTGCTTTTGAAGATCACGAGTTATAGCTAAAATTATGTGACTATTTAAGGGTTTTATCACTTATTTCAGTTTCTCTATTTCTTTATTGTTATTTTAGTTACATTGTTCCAAAAGTTATATATATATATATATATATATATATATATATATCCATCGGTCCTGGCCGGGTTCGAACCCGCGTTTTGGGTTTAGGAGGCAAGTATGGTAACCACTACACCACCAGGACCGACTTAGGAATCCGTTGCGCATATCTCCTTGGGCGAACTCGGGGATAAACCGTCTTACTTGATTTTTGTAAGTTGCAGCTGCATACAAAATAACGTTAGCTATATAAGCTATTAGTGTTTGCATAGCTCTGCCGATGTTAATATCATTGTCAAAGCTGTTGTAATCACATTAAGATAAATTCATAAGTATTTATAAAACTAAAAGTGATAAGTAAATCTTTAAAGAGAAAGTGAAAATTTTCAGACAAACTGAGATAAATTTTATGTTTTATAGTTGGTCCTAATAAAAGTGAAACAAAGTGTGAAGTATGTGATTATTTTGTGGCAGCTAGATATAAAGTTTACCGGTGATCTTGAAATACATGCCAGTAGCAAAGAATATATAGGTTAGGTTAGGTTAGGTTCTTTGCTACTGGCATGTATTTTAAGATCACCGGTAAAATTTATATCTAACTGCCACAAAATAATCACATACTTCACACTTTGTTTCACTTTTATTACGACCAACTATAAAACATAAATTTTGTCTGTTTGTCTGAAAATTTTCACTTTCTCTTTAAAGATTTACTTATCACTTTTAGTTTTATAAATACTTATGAATTTATCTCAATGTGATTACAACAGCTTTGACAATGATATTAACATCGCCAGAGCTATGCAAACATATATAGCTAACGTTATTTTGTATGCAGGCTGCAACTTACAAAAATCAAGTAAGACGGTTTATCACCGAGTTCGCCCAAGGAGATATGCGCAACGGATTCCAAAGTCGGTCCTGGTGGTGTAGTGGTTACCATACTTGCCTCCTAAACCCAAAACGCGGGTTCGAACGCGGCCAGGACTGATGGATTTTTTCGGGCGTAAAAATCCTGAGTATGGCTTCCTTTGGAAGGGAAGTAAAGCCGTGGGTCCGTGTCTGAAAGCCTGAAAGAGAGGCCTCTGAGCAAAATTTGTCGGCCGTTTCACGCCCTGAGTTGAATGGGACGCTGGTGACCTGAGATGTTAAAGAGCGTCTATATATAAACAAATAAAAAAAAAAAAAAGGATTCCAAAGTCACAGTAATAATTATAATATCACATGACACTATCTTTTCAGAATTTTATGTACATTTGCACAGACAATTCCAAATAAACATGCCTGTATTTAAAGCTGGACAATTTAAAAATTATTTAGATGCCTTCAGGACAGAGAAAACCAAAAAATTCAGAACATGTCCGGAAGGGTAGAAAACGTAGCGTAGAATACAAGCAGTAAACCCAGTTCCATGATGTACCATCAGAATTCTTTGCAGCGAATAGACTGTGGTAAACCGTGCGAAGACAGCAGCAAGAAATGCTGAGATGTCATGTATAATAAACATTTCTGAGAAGTTGACTGGTGTTATTTAATTCGAAACCCCTGGCCTGGTTGAAGCAATGATGGTGAATGATGACGTTTGCTAATGAAAGGAACATTTCCGCACCTGGCGAGGCTGCGAGTAATAAAACACAAATGTGTCATATCACTTCTCATGCGTTTTAGTTTATACTGCGCTAATACTCGCATATAATGTATAAATTTATTCTTGACATGGTTAGTAGGATTTTATGGAACAGATAAAATTAAAGGCGAATATGTATCATAGAGATGAGATATTGAAATATACAAGTCACAGTGGAAGGATGCATGCAGAGAGAAGAGGAGCCAAGATAATCTAAATTGGTATTGTAATATAAACATGTGAAGCGGCGAGACATTGGAAGACAAAAAAGAAGACGGTTGGGTCAACTGTCAATCTGGAGACGGCCCTTAATAGCCACTAAGGGGAAAGAGAAACAACATAATTTAACTCTATATGTCCTCTTAAGCAGCAGTTTCTTTCAGGGAGTATTAGAGTAATTTAAGTGTCTATGCTTGAATGTACGGGAAAACGAACGTACAAATTTCCTATCGAGGTAAAGTAAATTAGAGTAAAATTGACAGCGACTATCGGAGAGAGGTTTCAAAATAGGTAAGCCGAAAACATGCGCTTATATGTACACCACGTTCTTAGTATTGCCCATACATTTATTTCGTTTTTCAAGGACATTAGGAAATGTCGAGGTGTAAAGCTTTTATTCGAGATTAATTCTTTTAAAAATACACATGTACGATTATTATTGTATTATCAATTTATTCCTTTATTTGAATTGATTTTAAACTGTTTATATATTTATGTTATATACTTAATAAGAATACTATAACAAAATACTACAGTTTACATATAATACCAGCACTTCCTTTATAACCCAGATGTCATTGTTAAAATTAAAAAAAAAAAAAAAAACTGCTAAGATAAATTGAATATGGGTTAACAAAATGTCAGCTGTGCTAAAAAATATCCTTTTTGTGTATTATTTACTTCTGCATAATATTTAAGTTCTTCTCACCTGATCAAAGAAGTGAACACAGTCTTGGGATCTTAGGATGGGTGGTTCCTGTTATATATGCTTTTAAAATGATTATAGAAATCTGAATATTAGCTTTATAAAAATCACGTAATTGTATAATAGTAATCGTAGAAAATCAGATTTGCTGAGAAAACCAATTGTAGTAACTTTAAAAAGCACTGGGCTTTCTTTTGTTCATAAAGCGAGGTTGCCTGCGTGCAGCTGCTTACTGGAGAAGAGCACAACAGGCGCAACAGGCAAAAAAAAAAAAAAAACAAAAACAAAAAAACAAAAAAAAAAAACACAACAACAACATGGAGTCGCATCGCATAAAGCTAATATTTATATTTTTGCTGAAAACATAAAGTGATAGTGTGTTTAAAACTGATAACAATAAGCAGTAACCTTCATTATAAGAGATGTTGAATATGATGCCCCTCAGTGGCAATACATTGTCATTATCCACGTAGGAAATTCCTGTATTTCATCTAAATTTTCTTCCGCAATAACATTGAGGTTCGGACAAGTATCTTGTCAATGACAGATCCTGCCTCTCGCTTCTTTCTTGTTACATTTTAACAGTTTCTCTAACTGGAACAAGTTGCCAGGCAATTTTCTTATCACTTCTTTGCAAGAATCCGGGATATCGTACTTATGTACCCTTTCTTCAAGATTTTATTTGCGTAATAGCATGACCAACGAAGACAAATTAGCACCACTTTAGACACAATGAAAGCTTCGAACGCACGCCACTCCTACCACGACATGCCGGTCTTTAACTCGAATAACCTCACTGTATTTTAAACAGCAATCAAAACACCTTAGCTGAAAAAATGCAACCCTCTTGTTGACCACATTGTAAAATGTTAAAATCATTAAGAACTGTTCAACTTCTTATTTATGACTACAACGTATCAGATGGTTCAATCTATGGATTTATAATACAATTTAAGAGAAGATATTTTAGAGATAGAGTAATATGGAATGTTTTATATATATATATATATATATATATATATATATAGTTATTGTTATTTTACATTGTTCTAAAAGTTATTTTATTTTGTTTTTATTATATATTTGGATAATTAAACATACAATAACAAAATTTAAAAGAAGATTGTAATGCTGAAAACTTGCAGTGAAACTGAATTTGGACGCTTGAAAATTATTCCAGGAATAAAATCTAACTTCAAATACCGTGGGGAGAACGAGGGAATAGTTACTGTAAAGGCAAAATTGAGATGAAGTCTAAAACCTGAAATTGAAGAAGATTGTGTTACAGTGGTTAAGTGGACGAGTGGTGAAAACTAGAACATGAAATCTTAAACTGTAACAAAATACTGGGAACCTGCATTAGCTGTTCCATATTTCGGAATTTGTGGTAAAATAGCAGAGATCATATTTTAAACTAAATGTATATATATTAATAAATATTAGTGGATATTTAAACTATTTTGAATTTATTTAATTAAAATATATCTATGCCTTAACACAGTTGAGAGATAAGAAGACAAAACTTTTCAGTTAATATACGCAATGTAACTCATCAGCAAGTTTGATTGTATATTTTGGAGACAAATAAAGTCATATAAAACATATGCGAATGACGGCTTCAATAAAATTCCAAATCTGATGTAAATGTAGTTTATTGAAAGCAGTGCAAGGAATGTAAAAACTGGCAAAACAATGAATAAATAAAAATAAAAGCGCTATTAGAACGATATATCTGAAAGATATTTTGTTGGTCTTGTAGTAACTATACTTGCGTCGTAAGCCCAAGGTAGCGGGCTCAAATCGGGCCAGAGTCGATGGATTTTTTTTCGGGCGTAAAAATCCTAAGCATGTCTTCCTTCGGAAGAGAATTAAAGCTGTGGGTCACATGTCCTAGATTTATGGCATATAAAAGAGCATCATGCCTGAAAGAAGAGATTTCTGAGGAAAACTTATCGGTCGTTTTAAGCCCTGGGACGCTGATGAGCTGAGATGTCTTTAGAGCGTCCGTAAACAAAACAAATAAATATATTTTGGGACATTTAACTTAAAAAATGGATTGTTGTTGTATTCTGAGACAAAAAATCTTAGTATAAGATACATGGGGGCTGTTTATATGCAAGGCAAATGAAAAAGAAAACCAAAGTTAATTGCTTAAACCAATTTATTTCTCAACATAATCATATTCAGCTGTTACCGTATTTTAAAGCCGTTATCTCGTACCTTCTTATAGAGATTTGTGAAGATTACAAAATAGTTATTCACACCATTTATCACTTCTCTATTATCAGATATTATTTTTCCTCTTTATCATTTTTTTTTTTTTTGTTGAGATTTTTGGATACATAAATGTCACAAGGCGATAAATCTGTCAAATAGGTTGGATGCTGCATTCTAAACTCTGTTCATGAATTTGTCCCCAGTGAGATATTCTGGTGAAATAGAACTTTCTTATTGGAAATATATGGTTATTTCCCCCCCCCCTAAATTTCACTGTTCATGTTCTGCAATAGACTAGCAAAATATTCACCACTGCTCCTTTGTTTCAGGAGTATAATTATAGATCTATGTCTCATCGATGCTTATAAACAGACATAAAGATTCCCTTGGGTTATATTAGAAACGCTCCAAACATTCAGCCGATACATCCATTCAGACAAATTTCTGGCACACCTCGAGTAAACGCGGCACTCAGCGAGCACAAATCCCCTCACACGCAAATGTGCGTGAACACTTTCAGGTTATGCCTCCAACATGCCTGATATTTTTCTAATCTTTAATGCTCCATCGTTCAAAAGATTTTATGGATTTTTAAAATAGTTTTTAGTTTGAAACTTCGAGGTGGCACACTGAGATTTTATAACAGCTCATATAACTTTTTTCTCCATTTTCAATTGAATATAGCATAAAGTTTACTATGGACAATTGGAAAATTAAAAACCAAACACAAAAAAGAAATATAGTTGAATCTCTATAAATACTCTTAACAACGAAGCTAGTGTATACTTTTCGTTCGCAGAGCTGCCACTTACGAGGGTAGGTCCATAAGTTTCCAGTCTAACCATTTTCTAGGTATGATAAAGACAAAAATATACTTCACTTTTCAATATAGCTAATTACACTTGAATTAACATTTCAACCCCCCCCCCCCAAATAGTCAGAAGTCTTGCCTGGAAAACGGGCATAACCATAGCGTTATCAGCACAGTCCCTGACTAGCCATTTCAGTTTTCGTTACAGACAGAAGAAATTTACTGGAGTCCCTCCCGAGCGGTAGCGGAGAAAGCCGAGGATACGGACTTTGCATTATAACGCAAGTGTTTGTTTGATAGCTCAGATGGTTAGAGCGTCGTGCTATACGTGAAAAGGTAGTGTGGTTTCAAATCCTCACACCCTGAAGCTTTGTTTATTTCTTTATTTATTACTTTTTTCTTTAAGAGTTAAGGGAGATTTGCTACCATTACAATGACTTACTCCCTAATATAGTACCACGCACACAATATTTACATTTTTTCCTGCTGGAATCAAAGGAGATTTGTCACCACTACAGCGATTTACCCGCCCTTATAAATTTATATTTATGGAAAGGAGGCGAGCATAGGCCGTAGGTATATATATTGCACCCAGAAAATTATGGAGAATGCATAGGTTAGGTTGCGTTTAACAAAAAAATAATGCATACAACATTTACACTCTTAAAAGCACGCATCTTCTGTTCGCGACTGCGGTGTTGGGCTCTCTTCTCTGTTACTCGGGACTGGAGCTTCGGTTTTTTGTCCTGCCTGTAAGGGGAAGTACTATATCTCCTGCCCCCAGTGTGTGAACGTTACTTTTATTGCGAATCGAATCAACTCGTGTATACTTGTGGAATTTATTCCCAACTTTCGTGATAAATTGCCTCTCTCCAGAACTGCAATTCACGATATTCTGCCCAATTATGCAAAACAAAAGTCACAAGCGAAAACGTATGGTTTCAACTGAGAAAAAAGTAGACGGAATTGGCGCAAGTCTTTAAGATTCACCAATAAGGTCATCGGAAAAATTTAGCAATGAAATCGGAAACATTACAATGACTGAAGCTAATTGTTTACAGTTCAACTTAGAAATTTTAGTAATGAAGTCTAAAAGAGAGGACTAAAAGTTTCATGAAATGAGAGCGTAAATGAGCCCGGTGTCCATAACATTTAAAGCTACCTGGCATTCATCCTTTCAGGATAAGGAAAAATTCCGTATTAAACCTAACGCAGGTAATTGACCTTATGGGGTTCCAGACCGGGACCTCCGGATTTGCAAGCAGACGCGCCCAACCACAAGACCACGAGTCGGTCATTGTGTCAATCAGAATGTGCTTTCCTAATAAAACGCTTAGCCTGGGGAAGGCGACGATTGCAGCATCTTCAATAAGGTAGGAGTGTATATACCTTCTAGAAAGCGGAGTTGTAGTACAGACGGCACCGGCTGCGGCATGATTAATAGCCGAGACTTAAAACACCAAGTAAGCGGACAAGATATATAAATGAAGCCCAGTATGTTTATGTAGGTATACATAATGTATAAGGTAGACAACATAAATAGAAAGAGAGCAAAATGTATGTATGTATGTATGTATGTATGTATGTATGTATGTATGTATGTATGTATGTATGTATGTATGTATGTATGTATGTATATATGTATGTATGTAATATATTCTCTATATGATTCTAAGTAATAGACTAGAGCAAAATTTATTCTTTAGAATTGGGCAAAAGTTATAGAATACCCTAAAATTTGAACAGGCCACCTCTCAGCTATTTTATCCCATTAACGTAGACACGCACGAACATACACACACAAAATCCACTTCGAGTGATCAAATATTCGGGACCAAATTGCATTATTGTCCTTTAGACCATATGGAAATTTTAGCTCTAAGGCATATTTCCAGCTTCATCCCTTAAGAGGATAGAAAGGTACGTAAGGATTTATGGGATTCCAATGAAATTTTATATATGGGAGATTTTTTGGGCAGAACCCCCCCCCCCCCAAGTTTTACCCTCTACTCTAATCTCCACAATCTTTCAGGACTTTAGCCCTGAAATGTCACGAAAGAAATTGGTTTATATATTTAGGTGTGTATATATTTATTTCTTGTTACCTGATGGTAGAGATAAGTGAATATATTAAGGAGTTTGAAAAAAATTTTGAAACAGTTAGGTGAAAAAGTAATTACTTTCTTATATTAATATATTTATTTTGTAAACCCACACAACTTAATGCATATAACGTGAAATGATTTTTAGTGTTTATTGTTACATTAAACAGGTTATTCTTATTAAATGGGTACAAAGTTACGTACGATTTCACTTTGGTTTTTCAAAATTAAAACACACATATGTAAACAGCGAATAGTGTGGGAAAAGATGTTCAAATATAATAAAAAAATAGATAAAATTTTGATCATTCATATTTTTCATGAAAAAGCAGAGAGAGAGAGAGAGAAAGTGAATTAGTTTAAGAGCGCCTAAACGTCAAAGGCCATTACGCCCCTAAATTTTAAAAAAGTATGCTACGGAAGCAAGGTGTATCATTAGAAATAACGAACCGTAGAAAAATTAAAACTACAACATCAATAATATGGAAAAGTTTAAACATAGCTTCAGTAAGGACTGGCACAAACAAACTCTAGGATGTATTAACTCATTTATAATTCGCGTAAAGATACTAGACAACTGATGCCTGCGTCATAAATAATCTAAGGAAGCGAGTGGAAAGTACAGAATTGCGGATTTAGAGTGGCTGGGTACCCGTGCAAGGTAAATCATAATATTCCGAAGATAACATTTATGTAACTGACCCTGGATTAATTGCCTATGGATAAGTTTTATACATATCCTCGAGAATTTCACGGCAATTATGTACAGTACACACAACATCTACCGAAATAATATATTTTTGATTTTTATAAATAACAAATAAATATGGGGACAAGCGAATTATTATTTAAAATAAAAGCACAAGGTACTCTATCAGCAATCTTAGAGCCAGCATTTGCTTTAACCCCAATTCTTAGGATTTTTCAAGAGTGAATTGTTCTTCTGATGTAATTAATACTTGTGTTAAAGTGTGTATAGGAATTCTAGTTCGATTGTAGACTTCGAAGAGACTAATATTAAACTGATCTAATTCATTTTGTGGGGTTATGTAAGAATCAAAATCGATATCTATAAAATGTGAATATTAATATATTCAGTAGCATTGATGTCCAATGGTTTTGACAGTTAAATTAGAATTAATGTTTTCGTCAATTAAATAAAGAATTCGCAGAGAAGGGAAGGCAATGAACATTAAAATAATTACTGGTAACATTGTTCACAGGATTTCAAGATATTGTCCATCTAAATGATCAATATTGTTATTTAATATTAAAGATAGAATGATATATTCAATAGTTACTAGGATTATGGCAATAATAAATATAGAGTGATCATGAAAATATATTAATTATTGTATGAGTGTCGAAGCTCTGTCTTGGAAGTTAAGATTTGTGTATGTTGCCACAGTTCTAAAAAAAGTATTAATTTATTTATGGAGCTTAAATCCATTTTACTGATTTCTGCCATTATAGGTAAACAACATTTAATGTTAGTTCATTGTATGCGTGTTCTGGTGGTGGGAAATTATGATTTCATTCAACCAAGCTATTTATTTGGGATGAAAATAAAATTGAACGGTTTTAACTATTCTTTCTCATGTAAAATAAAATAATAGATTACAACATATGAGTAATTAAAGATCCAATAGATGATATAATATTTCAAGAAGTATAGGCGTCTGGATATTCTATATATCGACGAAGTATGCCTGATTGATTGTCCTAAGAAGTGTTGAGGAAGGAAAGAAAATTAACTCCTACAAATATAATGATAACTTGGCTTTTAAGTCAGTTGGAGTTTATTGTAAGTCCTGAGAATAAAGGGTATCAGTGAGCAAAGACTGCTTGCTACTGTATAGAACATTATATCTCTGCGATTATGTATTAATTCATAAAATAGTACGATAAATTGCTGAAGAATTCTCTCTCTCTTTTATATATAATCTGTCGCATATTTCCGATCCAGGGTAGATAGCGGTGTACGATATAACCCCAGTGGTATAAGCTCTTTTTCGATAGAAGTCGTCGAAACCGAACTCCGTTGGAAGGAAGGTTTATGTTCATAGGAACTTTTGTTGATTTGGTTAATTTACTGACGCTCTTTAACCTCTCAGGTCATCAGTGTCCCATTCAATTCAGGGCGTGAAACGGCCGACAAATTTTCCTCAGAGGCCTCTTTTTCAGGCTTGAGGTTCTTTTTCGTGCCGTAAATGTACGACACGGGATCCCGGTTTTACTTCCGTTCCGAAGGAAGCCATACTTGCACCCGAAAAAAATCCATCGATCCTGGCCGGGTTTGAACCAGCGATCTTGGGTTAGAAGGCAAGTATGGTTACCACCACACCACCAGAACCGACATCCTGGAGCTGTCCAGTGGTACGTTATATGTAGTACCCTGGTGTGACAGTCAGCTAACACCACATTCAAGAGCAGGGTCTCATGACTTAACAGAGAGAGGTGGTTCATCAGATTCAGCATATCAAATTAGGACGGAGTCATTATGGAAAACTCCCAGAGATGCACCCGACCCTTGTAGTGAACGGTATTCATTTCACTTATAATAGATGGTTAGAAGAATAAATGCCAATAGTACCTTATAAAAACATTGCGTGTTCTTTTATTTCTTTTTAATTGTAGCGTGTTTGTTAATATTTAGACATCCCGATTCGTGTCAGAACGGTGACATAAGTGTTTATACATAACACTCATTCCAACATATTATGACCTCAATTTTTTTCAATCTCAATGATGCAAGAAGAGTAGACTTGAAGCTTTCTAAAAATTTATTGCTTTTAAGCAGCAATTTTTACTTTACAAATCATTCTCCACTCAAGTTAAGTTTTTTATCATCCAATCATCGAATCAGGCTTCATTAATGTATGCAGATGCGATTTCAGGTATTCACGGATTATGTCTTTATCATGTCTGTACTTCATCAGTCCACTTGGCTATAACAAATGCAACTTGCAATGACGAAACCAGTCGGCGCGTGTTAAACCCAACTTTTTTATTTTTTTAAATCTCTAGAAAAATAAACAGAAAAAGACGGCATAGTATACGGTGAGGCGGGGGGGGGGGGGGGGTTCGACTGCTTTAGAACAGAGTAAGAGGTAGTAGGCGCTAGTACCGGGGGCGGGGAGGGAGTTATGCAGAGTGAAGTTGGCGAACTCTGCTCCCCCCTTTCACGGATAGGTCGTAAAAGTGGCGGGGAGGGAATGAGTCGTGGGTCGCAGGAGATGACCACATGTGGCACTAAAATCACCGGTTTCTGCGCCAAGGGGCTTAGCCCCGAACGGGATCCAAACACCATGCGATTAAGGCGACCGGAAATTTAGCGGAGATGTGGTCCCACTTCCTGTCATCGCCGGAAACTCGGGAGATGGATCGAGGAAGAGACGTGTTGGGCGAGGAACCTGCGTAGAAAGAGCGTCTCTCTCTCTCTTTGTGTGTGAGTGAGTGAGTGAACCATACACCAAGGTAAATGGACAAGCTAACACTCTCCAGTGCGGGGGCTTGGACGTTCTTTCTTTTTTTTTTAACATAGCTTCTCTTGTTTTTTTCCTCTCTGTCTGTGGACTTTTTTTTTCCTTCGCTCCTAAACAGCGATTTCTTTCTTTATGGCATATCCCAGGGCCTAAGTGGCGCCAGGGCGAAGCCTGAGCTGTGAGGCATCCAGTAGTTCGTCTTGGTATTTAACTAGCACTTTTTCTGAACACACCCAATGGAAAATCCAGCAAAAGTTCATCGTCAACATGCTTGTGAAAGCAAATAATGCATGCTTGACTATACTACTTCGGGGTCTCTTCTAATTTCTTCTTAAATATTTATCATATCTAAGAGTAGTATATGCATATGTTATAGTAAAAATTAGGACATTTGCAACGTATAACTTATATGTATCGTCGTAGAGCTGTAATTGGAAATATCTCAAAGTACTTAGATTTTGGGTATTAAACCAAAAATATCACAATAAGAGTTTAAACTGACATTGGTGGCCATTCGTTAGTTGGTGTTTAAAATATGCATACTTTTCATGTTCAGTGACTGAATTTCACGATGCTGAAAGTAAAAACTCAGTAAAGGGTTAACGTGTTTTGAAAGGAAACAAAATCTAATTTAACTGTGCTGTTCACTTCTGCATATCTTCAAGATAAAATATGCTGCAGTGACCAAAAATATCTTTTTCTGCCTTCAGATTTAGTACAAAAAAAAAAAAAAAAAAAAAAAAAATAGGTGGAAAATTTAAAAGGTAACTTGTAATATGTTATTTTAATTGAGGCAAACTACGGGAAACAAGAAGTGAGTAATGTTAAAAACTGTAAAAATTATTTCTGTTTTGTTATTTAATTCAAAACATGTCTTATTCCGAAAATTTATTTTTGTAATTTAGGTACTCGGAAAACGAAAACCATAAAATGTGTCAGACAGTGAGATTGTAATTTTTGTTAAAATAAAATTTCCTTTATCAGGTCCAAATTTATTTTCCATATGTATATTCATTGTATTAATTTAAATAGCATCATTTTAAAAAGATTGCAAACATTTTTACTTGAAAATGCTATGTAAATAAACCAAATATGATATAATATGTAGTTAAATATGACTTAAGTCCATAATTTAGTGGTTGTGAAAGTTGAAATAAAAGTATATTAAAATATATTTATAATGCCCGTTCCTAGCTTTAGAGTGCGTATTTTTTGTACTATTAGAGCTTATTTTGGCGCTGAAACCAAGCTATAATGCCTAAAAATCCGCTGCCGATGATGCCTGATTAAAACCTAGAAATATATTCAGTTACATAGAACGGTTTTGATGGGATTCATACAATAGATCACCGATGTTGGTCACCTCCCATTCATCTCTACTCTGCTCTACAGAAGTGGGGAGTAAGTAATCTGTAGTGGAGGTGAAACATACGAAATGTTATATTTTACATGCCATAAAGACGATGCCTAAAACTATGTTTATGTTCAATTTATTATTAAGTATGAATACAACAAATACAAAATGGAAAATACACTATACAGAATTACACAATTAAAATACTCAGTTTAAATACATTATTAAAATGACAGTTTTATCTCCTACTGTAACCTGATCTCATTAGCTGCTTCTGGACACTGAAATATCTGTATTTATTAATTATATATCTTTCTAGTAACATATCTAATTCAATTGCTCATTTTCTTATTGGTCATAAATTTGCAGCACTACCGTCTAGTTTGAAAAGTCTTCAACTATTAGCAAAATTACAATTTTTGCATAATTGATCATATTTATCAGTTTGTGAACACTATCAAAATGTAATGTTAGCCCCCAATCTTATAAATCGATCATTTCAACTGGAATTATTTGATTTGCCAGTGGATAAATGTTCTAGAACAGATCATGTCTCAGAGACTTGACATTTCATGACATTTTTTTCATAAGTGCTTTTTGGAATATATATGTTGATAAAAGTATTAAATATAACATGCTAAACATGTTTGATTTAATTTATAAACCTGAAAATGTAACATTAAATTATCTTTACCTGTTACGTCCACTTATGTTGTTTATTTCAAGCAGTATTTCAATTTCAGGAAGCAGAGCTGAGCAATAAAGCACAAACCACTCCTAGCAGACCAAGAGATCTGATAATAGCTTTTCATCACACCGAGTCTTTTTAAGTTTTGTTGCCCGTTTCACGGCGGCGGGTAGTCGGCAGTCGAAGCGGCAACTCCCGACAAACTGGGTGTAATATACGCGCAGCTGATTCAATTTTTCGAAATTACAGTTACAATTACAATGACGTTCTAGGGCAAATTTTCACATATTTTCGCTTTGACAATAATTATCATCAGCTTTTAACTTCTTTGCCAGCATATAAGGTTGTTATTTTTCTTCGTGGATCATAGGTTTTTGATTTAAAATAGTTTGTTAGGGCACATCTGCAATCTCTGAAATTATTGTGGTGTAGTTAATGAACGTCCGCTATCATTTACATTTATTTATAATAGTCAACAAGGTCAGAAGGTAAGTTTTGTTATTATTACACGATCGGCTTCATGGTATAGTGGTCAACTTTCCTGGCTACTACCTGCTCCTGTGGCTCCAGGTTAGATTGGAAATTTTTCCTTGCCTAGGATGGTCCATAGGGTGCCCTTGGCCCAATTACGTTAAATCTCAATAGGTTTAAGGAGCTCCCCTCACGGCGATTCTAATCATATAGGCGACATAGCAAATTACGGGGGACTCGGCCTTAGAAGACAGCTATAATATCGCCTGGATAGAGGGGAGGATGCCAAAGATCAATGGAAAAGGGCAAGCATTGGGAAACAATTACACTCTAATAAATTAACATTTTCTAAAATTAGAAATAAGTTGAGTGTATTTATAAAATAAAAAATAATAATCCAGGAGATTTTTAGTTCCCTTCATTCATTTACATTGCTCAAAATAAACTTTCAACCCGCAGTGAAAAAAACATTCCATAATAACTTAATTAATTCAGTTAATTATATTAATGTTAATAAATACTCGTATGTTCTAGAATATATACATTCCGACTTGTATATTAATAGGTAATGGAGCTATACAAGTGTAGAACACTCGCGCGGTACCTATTTCGATATAGGTATGCTCGGCAAATGTTTAGTAGCAAGGTCACATCAGTTACCAGTCAGCACGGCTCCTGTACATTTGCTTTTATTTTTTTGTATGAGGTGCTGCCTACACTAATTTGTGTGGTTGTTTTCATTGTAAACTCTCCATGTAATTGTTAATTTTATTTATCAATTGAATCAAGACTTAATATTCCAATGTAGTTATTTTTAATGGAAACATATTACACTAGGCAAATAATTAGATATATTTGTACATATACACACGCTTTGCTTTTGAACCACCTGCACACAATATATACATTGCCGCGTTAATCATCTATCCAGCGTTTCAAACATGAAATATGTCAACAAAATGATATCTGCCAATATAGCAACATTGAGCTAACGTTTTAAAATGGCCCTGAAATTTCAGATTCTCTTTGAATTCATCCGACTATAAACACATGTTTGTTATTTGGAGGGGAGGGGGCTTACATGTTTCGTTCTATAAAATCTATCATATATCTATATTAACATTCGCCTTGAAAATAAAATAATAACAATAATAATATAAATTATAAGCAATATTATTGGGCTGTTTATAGTTTTTTCCTGAACGCCTACTTTTGGTTGTTTCAAAAGTTGGTACGACACTTTAAATTTAAAATCTGGCAACCCTTCGAATCCACCTTATGTTTTTTTTAGTACAAGTGTTTATGTTTGACTTAAGAAAGGATCCACAATTTATTTATTGAATTTCTGAAAACAATAAATGGCGATATAAGAACCTAAGAAAATAATTCTTACAGAAAAGACATCGAAATATTAGCCGTTTGTTGAAAACATTCTATTACAAAACCCATTCAGCGCCTTTCGGGGAAAAAAATTGAATTATAGACAATGAAAAGTGGTCATAACCTCCAAACAACTGCATTAGGTGCTTAGAAAAAGGTCGTGAGAGTGTCAATGCTTGTATAGCTCTCCCTGTACATTCTTAATGTGCAAATTCATCGTAAGTTTTATACTAGTGAAGATTTATGATCTTTAAACGCTTTTTGAGCATGGTGTAATTTATGGTTAATGCATTACTTATTCATTTGCAATTAATAGATTCGTCACTGAAATGCTATTATATGCTCTATCAAAAATGAATTAATGAACACACTGAGAGAGCTAGTTATAAGTATAAATATACAAACTGGCCAGAAAATTCTACATTAGAAAAATGAGAAAATGCAAAAATAAGATTGATCTTAAAATTAGTCTCTCAACACAAAATTTACAGAAATGCTTTTTGTAACCCTGAGTTATAGAACACCAATAGGAGATAAACACGAATATTCTGCAAGCAATTAAATCAAGAATTATTTTAACCGTTGAATTAATAAGAAAGAATCGCGTGAGATGAAGTACTTGAAGGGGAGTTTAAGCTGGAGCGACTAATAGCATTCAAAATAAAACAAAACAGATTATAAAGTCCATAACTATTAGAGAGATGCTACATCCGATTAATGTTCGTAAATGTTCGTAAAGAGATATTTATTTCCCACTTTCCACAAATATCATTACCAGTTTTTGAAATCAAGCAGAATAGAATCAATTTACTGAAAGCTGGATCACAAATAAATTGCAATGAAACACTGTCGAGCAACACTTACTCTCTCTCTCTATGAGATACAAAAAGCACAAAAAGGCACAGACCAGTTTTACAATTTCATGTTTTTTCTTTGATATTTTCGTTTCATGTCGAGTAGTGCTTTATAAGCTCCTTTGGATAGTTTCTTATTTTCTAACATATTAATCTTAAAACGAAGGCAGGTGCATATTAAAGTTCCATCCTAGAACTACGTCTGAGATGGGAAACTGCAGTTTTATGTGCAGTGCACAACATTCAGGATTTAACATCCTATCCCTATTGTGGCAAAGCTGCAGGTCAATATTGTTTAACCCTGTCAGCCACCAAGTATCGAATCGTCACGCATCCATTTAGTTCTTCTCTTTTGAAATGTTACAACCATACAAGATGCGGCATAAGGTTTTAACCACAGATTCTTTGTAAGTAAATATGTGTTCTTTACCTGCAGTCGAGTCACTGGAGCCAGAAAACTTGGCCTGCATAATGTATTCAGTACTTAAGTCGCATCATGCGCTGTTCATATGTAATAATAAATGTTATCTTTATTACCTACCTGAAAGAATGTGTTGCTGTGATCCCTTCCATTGCGAACAGGAAAACATTATAGAAAACTATAAACTGAACAAGTTTTAGTCTTCAAGAAATTATCGTGCTTTGTCATGATTGAGTGCAGTTAGAGTAGATTTTTAATGTTCTCCAGATGTTGAAACAGCTTTTAGGCAAGAACGTTGTAAATGAAATGAAACTTTTTAACAGAGGTGTTCAGTATACTTAATGTGTTTCGGACGTTTTATTAAAGTTTAGGACTGATACATTGTTACATTATAGTTTCATAAGAACATTTTAAATTAAATGGGCGAATAAATATATTCAATTGTGTTCACAAAATTTCATAATTAACCTACTATCGCTATCTGGTCAGTAATATTATGGCAAGCTGTATAAATTTCTTAATTTTTACCAGGAAATTGCGTTTTTGAAAAATATAGAGCTACATTTAAGAAAATAGTTCCAGGATTATAAAATAGTCTGCATTTGAACACAGTAAACACTATTTTAGTAAGAGCATAATGGAGATTTCAATGAATGTGTAGAAAGAAATGGTACAACTAAGCAGCGAGCACCTGATTTCTTGTGGTTAAATATATTGTAGCAGGAGATGAATGAGATTTTTGTTTAAAAATAATTCCTGTTTTAACATTCTCTTTAATAGAATTTACTAAGAAACTGTCAAACGCTTTTCTAATACATTTTACATTTGGTTCAGTTTCAGTGGCCGTTCAGTAAAAATTAAATTATGGTATTTGAACAATATTAAAAAAATTCGTTTAATCATTAAAAAAAAATCTAGCAACTGAAATTACTCCGCAACTTGTATATTGAATTTTTATAATATGAAAGAATTCAATGCACTTTTGTTGTATTGCTACGGATACTTAAGCAGAGATACACATATTAAAAGAGAGGAGTTCGCTCCCAGCGTTAGTCCAACTTGGGTTAACAACGCCCGGTCGCACAGCTGAATTCAAAGTAAGGCGAATTTGTTTTCGTTCACGAGTTTCCAAGTGCATTTCTTGCGAGTCACATACAAACCAGTACGCTTATCTATCATACTACAGCCGATTAGCCTAGCGGTTTGCAAGGAGATTCCAGAATAAGGCACTATACCAAAGAGGATGTATATATATTCAGAGACTTCAAGGGTGTACATACCTAATGACAAACACATTAAAATCCACTCATAACAGTAAAATTACATTTAAGATAATTTTCCAGTGCTGAGGATCCTTTCGAATACATTGCTAAGGAATCTTCTCAATTTTGAGATTCCATTGAAGGAAACAAATAGGGAGAATGACAATATTAAATACTTTATATGAAAGCATTAAGTTTACAGCATCTGTGACTGGAATTGTCTTGCTATTTTAGTAATTTTCTTAACCAAAAAGATGAACAAAGCAAGGTACTATGCATGCGTATTTTTAAATTTAGCATTTTATCTTATTTTACATATCTATATTATATATTATTTATGCCGGTTTACTGAACAAAGTACCGGTAATCTCTTAGAGAAAATACTTATTTATAAACCATTTTTATTACATATATATATTTCTATTGGCTATTTTACCTCTTTATCATAGTAAATGTTGGATTCCTTCAATTTGAACATTTAGAATATTGTTTACATATTTTATACAGAAAGTGACTAGATGCCGCAGAAATACAGACACAATACATTCCAGTTATCATTAATCTGCAAGTTATGTAGAAACTTAGTCACTCAGCAGAAAATGTGTCTACTCTTAATGCATGAAAACTCGTAATACCGTTTAACAGCTTGTATTCCTAATTAAAATAACTGAAGATAAAAGCTAGAACTATGTTTTAAAACAAAGTGCATAATAACACATCAACAAAGCTGGAAAACGTTAAAATAGGAAAAGGAATTATTATTTATGAAAAAGGCTCATTTTCATAGAAAACGGATGCAGTTTAATCTGATATTGAAAAAAAAAAAACTGGTCCAAAAATAAATAATTGCATGTTTTCAGAAAATTGCTTTTTAAAACATTTTAGGGAGCTATTTTTGGCCTGGGCCTGTAATTGAAAAGAGCGTGCTCATGGCTAAGGTCACGCTAGTAGTCTGTCACGTCTGCACATGAACAATGTTTCAATTTGGTGTTACGAGAGTAAGCAATATTTGTGCTTCTGTGTTCATACAACTCAGATTATGGTTAAGAGCTCAGTATAGCTCTTATCTTTGTGTTATTACAGGTTATTGGTGCGCTAGTAAAGTAAATTTTACTGCAGTGTATTGTAATGACATATTATCATTAGAAGAGAGAAAAAATTCTGCAGAAAGAGTCCCCATATTACAGAGGAACTTGAAGAAAACAACAGGGCAAGGAATTGGAAGAATTAATGAAGCACAACTGTTGTGACTAAATTCAAATTTCATTGAATAATGTCAGTAATGTGCAGTTGCACACAAACATCACTGAACGACTTCTATAACACAAGTTAGCATTTTTATGAAATAAAAACTATTATTGTGTGCATGCGTGCAGTTGTGAACAAACTTTCCTTACAAATGCGAAAACTTTTCGATGTGCGATCTCCATATTAACTCTTTAAAACCATTTATTAAATTTATTGATCCCAATGCGATAAACATTTATCTAATGAAAAATATAAAAATGTTTGCTTTTTGCTCCCTTTTAAGGATATTATTTTTAGCTTTTACTTTATTTAAGTGAAATACACCAGTTTCAATTTTTTAAACATTATTCGGGATATCAATAGCATTTCTGTGTAGCAATGATAATTGCAAATCTAAAATTGCGTCTGATAACAGCCTTAGTTTTGAGAAATGAAATGGAATTAACTTTATGACGTGAATGTATAAAGGATTGTATAAGGCCAAAAGTATTACCTAGGATACGCAGATGGAAAAATCTTTTGATGTCATCATTATTAGTATAATACAGTACAACGCCTATCGGGTTAAGAGACCTTAAAAGTGCTTCAGGTTTATTAACCCAGTAACGGCAGGCATTTTAAAAAAAACGAAAGGACTTCACACACAATCCTTGTGTTACTCCCTATGAATAGACGTTTTATGACTCTTTTGTTGGTTTTTCAAGTTTTTGTAACAAAACACCAAGGGTATTTTTCTTTTGTTGACATTAAACACACGTGTTAGCATTATACCATATTATACATATATGATATCTACATTACTAATTAAAATACATGAACTTACATAAATAACATTTTAATTACATTTCAGTGCGGGTGGAACGGAGAAAACGTTACACATATTAGGCAAGAGAGTTTACTGGCCACTCCTACTTGAATCTCAGGGAATTACATAACATTCTTGGAAATCTGATAGACCGCACAATCTTCCTTCAGGACTAACTTCTGCAGCTCAGGCAATACTCTTCTTACGTTTATTTCCGTCCGTCACAAGAGACTAAAGAAAACTCAACTGTGCAGCGATCAGAAGAAGGCAAACATTTTATACTCTCCTCACCATGTTCATGCACGCTAGTGCCGATAAAAATAAACAGCGTTGTCAGATATTCGCCCATGGTTAGAAGTTCTCGTACAGGACCTGAGTCTGAGAGGTCCTCATTCATGTGGCAGCATGGGTATCTCACAAACACCCGTTCATATGCAGATAAACAATTCAAGCCCCCTCACACTTCAGCCAGCACTCCCCCTCTTCTGATCGTCAGACTGCACTTTTCACTGTCTCCACACACGCTCAGCTCCGACTTCCTGCATAAAAGCTGTTTTTTATAGGACTTAATCGTCTCATCTTCATTTGCATCAGTAGTTGTTTTTACAAATTTGATTTTTGCCATGGTTCTGAAAGCCTGTGTTCAATATACCAGCTTTTGCCAATCAGAACTGATTTTACATAGGTTCGTGTTGATTTTCTTGACCAGAAAGGATCGTCTTTAACTCTGGTGGTTCTTATCTTCCACTGCGCTCTGTCCTCATTAAATGAATTGACAGTTTCAATCCTCAAGTTAACTACGAGTACTTTATTCTCTGCAGCAAGATTAATCGTACACTTTTCTGCGATATCCCCATGTGTAAATGAGGTGTACGCATGTAGAGTTACAACAGTTGACCGCTTTCTTGGTGTGAAGAAATGTGCTCGTACCTATTGCACGTTCTCAACAAAACAGATGCATTTCAACAATGGAAGCAATAATGTTCGAACTCATATGGAGGAAAAATGTGGAAGATAAACACTATAGCAAAACTTCTGTACTTTTGTATGCTGACGATCTAATTCTTTTATCTCTAACGAAACATGGTTTGCAGAAAGACATTCACAGCCTAGAATATTAATGCCTGAAATGGGGTGCGGTTGTAAATGTAAACAAAACCTAAATAATGGCTTTTAAAATTCGCTATGTGTATGGTAGAGAGGAAAAATAGTGCTACACTAGATAAGAAATACAATATGTTAAAATTATTTTGTTATTTGGGAGTAACCTTTAGTGGGAAATGGGATAAGCGCTTATCTGTTATTAATTATAAATTACGAGGACAACTAAATGAGTTCCTACGTGTTCTGACTTGCGTTCCAGACACAACAGTAGACACACTAGAGAGGAAGTACAATGCTATGATTAAGTCTATTGTGCTATATAGAAGTGAAATATGAGGATGGGGGTAGAGCTGAACATGTAAATAAAATTCAAGTCGATTTTTTTGAAAAGGGTTCTCGGGCTCTACAAAGAAACGTCAAACTGTGGGGTCAAGAGGGAGGTGGGTTGTTGTGAAGATACGGTTAAAGCAAGGACGGTGAAATACTGGCTTAGACTGCAGCAAGGAGATGAGTCCACACCTCACTCTAAATATTCTAACCACCCGATGCAAAATATAACACCAACGTACTGCAGAGGTATAAAGAGGACTCAAAGGAATTGAAAAGGTCCAATCTGTCAACGAAGCAATGTAAATAATAAATATGTATGGAAGAAAGTTGGAACAAGGCTAGAGGATATCAGCATGCAGGAAATTGGGGCAGAATGTAACGCGAAAGTATCCTTGAATCTATTGAATGAAATTAAATCAACCTGGGTTAAAGACGTATAAGTGATCGTTTGAAGGAGAAAGGGAAGATAAAAAAATGACCTGGTTTAGATTGGGAATTTGGAAGGCTTAAAAAAAAAAAAAAAAAAAATACCGGATAGTTCTGAAAGATGAATCTGTCCATTTTGGACGGATGAAGGGGATGAGGAATAGATATATTTTCTGACCAAATGTATCCACTGGAAACGCCTGAGATAAACGCAGTTTCAAACAAATTTTAAATGCAATTAAAGGTCGATTGGTATGCTGGGGCCATTTGCAAACCATACTAATTGGTTGAATATAGGCATTTTCCTAGCCAAAGTACGCGAAGCTAGAAGCAATTTATTTTCTAATTAAAAACCTATAACTAGCATAATTACAAGTAATGTATATATTTCCATTCACATATCTGCAAATACCTATATTCACGTTTTTAAAATGTTTATTTATATTATTAAAGTCTGTTTTATTTATTATTTTTTGTTTCTCTTTCTAATTGTGTATAATACTTAAGCATATACGGTCGACTGCTCATACATAAACTATATTTGTAACGTATATATATATAATTTTACAACAATGAAGATACACCCACCCTACTATTAATTTGCAAAAGAGTTTCTTTCCAGTAAACGTCAACAAAAGGCTTTTAGACACCTTGGCACACAAGCATGCACCTGTGCATAAATAAATCAGACAGCATGAGGTTGGTGAAACTCACAACTCTGCTACATATCATAAGTAAGCAAATTGTAAGCAGGGTTTATTGTCAGGCTTCGTAGGGTGTTATAACTTGCTGCCCTGCATTAACACCTGCGTCATGACATTGCAATGACACTTGGGTAGTAGCTATGAGTGATATTAGTTCCAATTGGCCTTTTTCTATTCACTACTGTGTGTTACAAGATCCGTTGCTTTCAAGTTTAGACGCGTAAGTGCGATATACTACATCTGGAAAGTTCGCTGAGCCAGATTTGATGATCAGCAAGTGCAGACTCAGGAGTAGATGTAGCTAATGATAAAAAATTTGGTGACGTAAGGATGATTATTATCGATGGTTGTCATAACGCTAGTGCGTGATTACTTTTTCAAATATATAACGATTTGAAAAAGAAATAGTAGAAATGGCCCAGTCACTCACTGAGGACCCACTCTCGAGCGTTGAGATAGCTTAGTGGTGTTTATGGTGGAAAAAATTGTAATGTTTCCGTTTTCTCTAGGAATTTTCCAGTTTCCCCTATATTATTCCACCAACACTCTCTGAATGGCCACATTAATTAGACTGCGGGGCTGAATGCAAGTCTCTCCTTTTTCTTGATCTTGAGTTATTGACTAAAAGTTGCTCAGGCATTTGAAAGCTGCATCCTGGACTATCTACGGAACCTGGAGCTTAACGAGAAATGCCAATTACCTTGGACCCACTGGATGGATGCAAATTGCGCTGGACTCATATAGCGGGGCAACACTTCGCAGAGATGGTAAGGAAATAAGAACTAGTGAGAAATGGTTCTCCGGTTGTGCTTATAAGCATATATGACACTATAGGGTTCCTTCATTTCACACTGAAACTGACAAACAGAATAGAACAATACCTATACACAAAGTGTATACGAGACAAGCCTTGTTTGCCTCTTTCCTGAAACTGACATTACAGTTATCTAGCTATTTTTTATTTTACATTGGTTAGATACGGGCGAGGAAAGAGGTGTATTAGAGTTTGCTCAGAAAACAACGTTGCCACATCTCTGCAATCTCTTTCAATGCAAGTTTAGTGCTAACAGAGATTCGGTGTGGAAATGAAAGTAAAGAATATATAATTTATTTATTAATTAAGATACCCTCAGATATTCTGAATAACATGAAAAACATTTTCACAGTTTCTACTTGATCTTTGATGCACGAAAATAACAGTGACAAGGCTGGAGAATTACATTTCATTTCACTGCGCAGGATTTCTAACGATTTTTAAACTATGAGATGCCAAAGAATACGAGAATTTCGTGGTTGCGCGCAAACTATTCAATTCAAAATATTGTAAATATTCTGACAATAAAAATCCAAATATTATAACTAACTTTGTTTTATTCTTAGCAAATGTTGAGTCGCATTAGCAAATTATTGCGGTGAACAGTGATGAAACAAGAATTTCTGTGTGCAAGGCGAGACGAGAAAGGCAGAAAGTAACGAACATCGTGCAGTGAAAACCACGAAACCGAAAGAGTACGAAATTAATCAATAAAAGAGAATATCTATGTTATGCCGCGTCAAAAAACGCTGCAAGAAATACGAACTGCAATAAGAGGTTTCAAAAAAATTATAGGAACCTTGGCTAACTTGGGCAAGCTGTAGACCACGCTCCAAGCACAGCTTTGTTTCTTTAATGGGTAGGATCCAAAGGGGCTACTATTTTGTAACGTGTACTTTAAAGTTATTTTTCCTTATTAAAAACTTATTACTGGCTATATATGAAGTAATAAGGATTATGACATAATAATAATAATAATAATAATAATAATAATGGGTTGTTTTGAAGATACGGTTAAAACAAGAACGGTGAAATATTGACTTAGACTAATGCAAGGAGATCAGTCCACACTTCGCGCTAAATCTTATAGATACCAGATGCAAAATATAACACCTTCGTTTTGGGCTGCAGAGGTTGAAAGAGGACTCAAAGGAATTGGCCTGGTCCAATGTGCCAACGAGGCAATGAAAATAATAAATACGCATGGAAGAAAGTTGGGACAAGGCTAGAGGATATCAGCATGCAGGAAATCGAGGCAGGATGTAATGCTAAAGTCTCCTTGAGCCTATCGAATGAAAGTAAATCAACCTGAGGTAAAAACGTATTTATACTCGTTTTAGGGAGAAAGGGGAGATCAGAAATGACCTGGTTCAAATCGGGAAGTTGAAAGTTTAAAAAAACAACATTGTTCTAAATGGTGAATCTGTCCATTTTGGACAGATGGAAGGGATGAGGAATGAATATATTTTCTGGCCAAATGTACCCGCTGGGAACGCTGTTTCCAAAAAAACTTTTTAAATGTAAATTATTATTATTATTATTATTATTATTATTATTATTATTATTCACGTGCGTATTAAATCTGGAGATTTTGTTTGGAAAATCGCGGTATTTCGAAGAGCATCTAGCGGAATTCTAGAGCTTCTGTTGGCAACCATGTCGGTGGAATTAGATGAGATTATTAACGTTTGTTTCGCATATGTTTACGCCTGCTACAAACTGAACTATTAGCAGTTATGTGCCTAGAGGTTTACTTAGAGCAAACGAAGAATATTTCCAGGTTCTTAAATTGTTAACGCCGTAACGGTAGGTTCAGTTTATTCGTAAAGAACGAACCCGATTTCGGTCACTTTTGTTTCTGTTTATATCATGAAAAAAATTTAAACCGTAATAACTAACGTTGATGCATTTTTCTTGGAAGTAATTTCCCAATCGATAATGTAACTTAGCTACTACCTTAGCATTGTCTTCTCTAAACGATGTCAATTAACAAGTGCCTGAAGCATAACAGTCCGAATTACCGCCATAAGCTTTCCAAATAAGGACAAATGGGCTAATAAGCTTGCATGACTCTTTCTCTTCTTTGGAAATGGACCAGCAAAGCTAATGCGAGTTTCTAGGAATTGTTAGGTAAGTGGGGAAGCGCCGTTCATAATTAGGAAGTGGCAAATAGCACATAACTGCTGTGTTGGAGTTACCCACAACACTAGCCTGTTTAATGACGTTTCCGTTGCATTTTGTCTCCACGTAATTCATTCCTTGGCTGTCTACAAACACACGGCAAGAAAGACAAGATTTTTTTAATAACCCCGCTTTGCTTTGATTGTATTTTGTTTCATTTGGATTTTTATATTTATTTATTTTTCCATAATGCAACCGTTATCATTCGATATTATTTTAAATAATAATTTTGTTACGAAACAGAATTTTCACACTTTGTATGCAATAATATCAATTTATTACTACTATTTATAGCTGCAGTGCAAACAAGCATTTCTTTGGTCTACTGGTTAGCGTTGCTGCCGAGGTTCGGGTTCGATTCCTGATACTTGCTTATGACTTTTTATAAGTTAGGGAGGTCTGGAACGGGGTCCATCCAGCCTCTTGAGGATGCTGCCGGATGGATCATGAAAGCCGGTGATAGGCAATCGCGCGTGACCCCCCCCCCCCCGAAATGCTGTCCTCTATCAATGAAGTCGTAAGACCGAGGTAAAGGAAGCAGAGATCGTCCCGGCAGGCCAGGGCTCACCCCGGGCTATAGCACCAAATGAAAAGAAGGGAAACAAACATAACGTTAAAATTAAATTATGTATTCACAGTTAAGTTTCTTTACAACACTATTAAGGTTATTTCCCTGTTGCAACTCAGAAAATAAATTATGTATAAATGTAATGTCACAAACATTGGAGAAAATCTGCACCAACCCTCCTCTTAAGAAAAAGAAAAAGAAAAAAAAATCAAATGTATAAAGCGCCTTAACACTTTGTAAACTTATCTGTAACATACTGCAATGCATTCTTCGGAATGTAAAACTGAATGCCTGCAAAAGATGCAGTTTATGGGAATAATTTTCAAGGTCATGTCAAAACTAGTGTTACGTTTTACAGAATGACGGAAAATCTTAAGATATTGGATTCAAAGTTTGAAAAAAAGTATGTTTTTAATTTACTTTTCTACATATAATAATTTTTGTTTCTTTCTAATATATTTTGTACAAGAAATGCAGGTATGCAACTCATGTATGGGTTTGTCAACTATAATGTTTGAAGCAAGTTATTTGCATGCTCAGAAATGTCACAATCACTGCTATTCAACAACAATACTACTAAAAACACATGCTCATCTTGTGAAAACTGCTTCATTTAGAAGAGCTTCGATTGTGGCCGGCCACACATTACCGAAGCTGCTGATCTTCCTGAACAGTTCCCTAATCGCATTGAGGATACTGGAGAACACAGCACCCGAAGCATGGCAGCAATTCTAAATATAGACAACATGACCTTGTGCAATTACCAACTTTATTCATATCATATTTAAAGAGTGCAAAAAATTAGAGAAACTGATTTTCCTTTTTGAAAAAAGTTGATTTTAGTTATTTTTATGTGTGCCACGTTGTTCACTGATAATCATTTTACCAGATATGGAGTGCATTATTTTCACAACATTCATCAAAATAGTGTTCAAAATCCATTTACAACTTTAAAAGCAAGACACTAGCAACAATTTGACATTCATTTATGACCAACAATAGTTGAGTGTTTATTTATTTATTTATTTATTTATTTCCTTTTCCTGAATCATTGACAGAAGAATTGAATTGAGAGCTTTTGTCGGAACATGTAAATGAATTGATAGTAGAAAGCCACTTGATGTTTGTTTGCCATGTGCGGTGCATACATGACGGAGCACCTTCACACTTTTGTGTTCTTTCCAGAAATATTAATTCAAATTAGCGATTTCTTAACAAATGGAAGATCGGTCATGGAGGACCAGTAGTATAGTCTTCTTGTTCCACTAACATCATCATTACTCATTAGTAAGATGAGCTAAATTGTAACAAAGTAGATGTATCTAGAATGTCAGGCTAGTCTTGAGGTCAGCTTTCATTTAAACTGGAATAATAGTGGTGTAATTAGTAAATAATGTAGCTCTAAACCGATCTTCACCCTTCATTTGTTATTGTCTTTTCCTCAAAATATCTAATTTTAACGTGAAACCTTACATTTATAAAAAATAAAAATAAAAATACAGAAATATATCTGTATATTGTCTTTTAATATTTTTAGCCTCTCAGCAACTTCCCAACAAGATAGGTTTTATTTTAGAGAAGAAAAGCAATATGTTGGATTTAAAAAGAGTCAACGTGTATTCAATTTAATTAACTAATATTAATTTAATACTTGATTTAACATTTCAAAATATAATGCTGAAATTTGCAGAAAGTTTCAATCATAATAAACAGTTAAACCGATATAGCTAAATAGACAAAACTAAAAAATTGCTATAATTTAGCTTCTTCAGAACTTTTTAAAGCACGAAGTACGAATAAAAAATGAAGGTCGAATACGTATTTCTATGCTTAAATGGAGAAAAATAACGACAATGCTATTTAATTCATCAATAACTTGTTCACTGACTAATTTTAAGTAAATTTAATATCTAAAACTTGATAGATAAATATTTTCGGTTGTACTGTTATACATAACTCATACTATATATAACGAGTTTTGCATTACTAAAAACTAAGAATAAAAAAATAATGCTGCGACCAATAAAACACATATCGCGTTATTTGATAGCTATAGATGTATTAATATATCATTAGATGTACAGTGATTGATATGCTTCCGTTTTTACTATACGACTTGATTTGCCCACTATATCTTTTTGGCATAGTAACATTAATTCCATATCACACTTGGATTAAAACCAAATACAGAATACAGTATGAATGCTAAAATTGAATCAAAGTCTGACAAGTTATGTACTTTTATGGTGTTTACTGAGGCTTCACAGGCGGTAGAAAATGATGATAAAGTAGATAAATTTATAATGGAGAAAGCCTTTTGTTTTGGAAAAAGGGAGGGGGCTGGAAGCGTTCTATATTTATTTTTCGGTTACATCGGCTGAGGTGAACTTTGAAAACACCTCAGTCAGAAAGCACGGTCCTAGTGGGAAACGAACCACAGAACGTCAGTTATTTTTTATCCCTTATCTAATTCCCTATGACTGAATAATGAAATTAAACTTTTGCACCTATAATAAAGCTCACTGCTACTCGAAAAAAAATATTTTTTTTTTTTAATATTTCAAAGTGAAATTCAGGAAAAAGTTATTTGTAACAGACATGAGTATGCAAATGATATAGTGTTATATTTTTCTTCAGTTATTGTGGAATCAGCGATATATATCTTTAATATTCATGTTTAATGGCAAGGAGAACAGAGCTTAAAAAACATTTAATTTTTAAAATAGTATCATTACTAGCAGAGCATTAGCATTTCTCATTCAAAGGATAAGTTTAACGCAGGCATTAAAATAAAATGTGAAAAACGGATTTTAAAATAACTCGTGGTTATTTCATCATTAGAGCAAGAAAAATACTTTCAGACCAAGACCAATATGGAGAACGGAAAGACTAAAACTTAAAACAAAACACACCGAAAGGCCCCGAGGTCCCGTTCAGTAAAGAAGTAGATTCAACTTGAATGCTCTTTACTGGGGTAATAAACCTGTCTTTTAATACTCGTAGATGCAGACGGTAACATTAAAGTACAAAACGAAGACAGGAAGAATATGCACAAGATGAAGAGATACTTTAATATTTAGTTCGGCGCCAGTGAAACATTAAATCAAATTCAAAAGAATGAAACATGGTTTAAATGGTTTTAATATTTTCCCTTTCTGTGGCACCGATAATCGCTAACGCAAAACTTAATTAGTTTCTTCTACACCTCCTGTTGAAAGCAAAAATTGTTGCAACTGAAAACAAGCAGAGAAGTAAGAATCGACTTGTTTTTTATGTACTCTTTAGCTTTGCGTGCGCAAAGGAATATTACAGAGGCTATTGACAATAAACAATAACTAATAATATAAAACAGACATTCAAAGTTAAGAAATTATATTATGCGAGGCATCATTCTTAACTATCTAGTCAGTGCAAATGTATTAATACTTTAAGAAGAGTGGCTTAGAGTATAAACAATGAGGTGAGAACGTCTATTTATTTGTTTATTTGTATTATTTAAGGAAGGTGTTTTACAACTCTGGTCTTTAGCGTCCCATTAAATTCAGGACATAAAAAGGCCGATAAATTTTGCTCTTCTTTCAGGCTTGAGGTTCTTTCACATGCCGTAAATCTACCCCATTGGACCAAAGGTTTTATTTCCTTTCAGAAGGATGCCATACTTACGATGTTTATGCCCTAAAATCTATCGATCTTGACCGGAGTTAAACCCTCTACCTTGGGTCTACGAAGCAAGTAAGAAGAGAAATCATACGCACTTATTGCAATGTACCCATATAGGCGCTATTTATCGATGGAGTTAAACTAGTTTACTGTTGAATCACCTTTTTTTTTTTTTTTTTTTACTTTCCATTTGAAATGCTTTTTTTTTTTTTTTTTTTTTTGCACTGAATTCCAGTTATATAATTTTATTGCATTATGCAATAATCAGAGCTCGAAAATTCTACTCTAAAAACTTAATAAATATATGCCCTATAAATAATGAAACATGCTTCTTAATTTACCTTTTTCCGCTAAAATTATTGTCAAAAGTGCAGCCTGGATGCATATTTAAAAATGTTAGAAATATGCAAGCATTTCTGACCTAAAACCGTGTAAATATGACAATATGATCTGAAAACAAAATTTGCCAACACATTTTGAAAATGTTATCTCATCTTCTCATTGTCGCTACAGACCATTATGAGCTTGCCTGCTGCAACGACCTCTGCATCCTCTACCTCCGTCTTACGACTTCATTGATAGAGGGCAGTATTGCAGGGGAGCATGTGATCCGAATGCCGGCATCTCGCCAGTCCCCGATCTCGTGGCCTCATGAGACTGGGTAGACATCCCTAACTTAGAAAAGTTCCTAAGAAGGTACTGGGAATAGAACCCGGGCACCCTATTCAGCAGTCAACAACGCTAACCATTAGATCAAAGTTCAAAATCTTACATCTCTTTAAATTAAACTTTTACTGATTACTTTAAAGCTATAGCACATTAACAAATATTACTCTTCATTATAATATCTTGAATTTATTTAGTAAATCAAGAGATTACACTCAACATAATACACAATGAAGGAAATATTATTGCACAATGAACGGCCATAGAGAATTAACAGTAACAAATCATATACCTTTTTAAGTTTTGAAATACAGTTTTCTTCTTTGTATCGGGAAAAACTCCGTTTAGCTTTGCATGATGCTATTGGGGAAATGAGTCAAGTGAATATTATTGAATTCACTTTCCCCATTATTGAATCGTTTAAAGAAAAGAAAATTCTGAAAAATTACAAGCAATAATTCAAGGGTGTGCAAAATCCGTCTCTGAGGTAACTAAGCAAATTGATGTAAAATGAAACGAACTGTGAAAAATAAGCACCTATCTCACCTTCAACCTCATTAATTGATGAGAATCTTCGTTCACCCAGTCATTTCTTCAGGTTTGAGAACAAAAAGTAATCGTTGGGAGCCAAATCCAGCGAATATGGTGGATGTGGAAGCACTTTGAAGTGAACGTCATTGCAGTTTTGCAGCAACAATACCAGACGCCTGTGAAGGCGCATTATCGTGATAAAAGAGAAAATTCTTTTTCGGAGGTGTAGAAGTTTTGCCTGAATATCATGCTTCAGTTGGTTCAGTAGTGAAGCGTAATACTCCCCGATGATGGTTCTGCATTTCTGGAGGCAACCTACAAACACCACAATATGATAATCCCAGAAAACCGTAACCATTACTTTTCCTGCAGTGGAACCGTTTTTGCTTTCTTTGGTGCACTTTCATCTGTTGCCTCCCACTGTTTGGACTGGTCCTTCGGCTCTAGAATCCATGTTTCATCTATGTTAAGAAACGTCAGAGAAACTCACTAGAATTGTGTTTAAACAAGTCTAAACACTTGCTAAACGCTCATTCAAATGCGTAACTTCATGTAAAATATAGTGAACACGGCCTATGGACGTCTTTGCGATGTCAACCAACTCGCGTATCTTTAATCGGCAATCATTGAAAATTTGTCACAACCTAGTCGATCGTAGTAGTATTGGGACGCCCTGAACGCTCACCAACTTGAATGGATGTACTACCATGCTTAAATTCAGCAGCCCACTTTTTAACTGTCCAAAATAAAGGGGAAGAATCTTTTAATGTGGAATGCAAGTTCTATTGTATTTCTGTTGTGGTTAAACCCATCAAAACGAAGTACTGTATCATACTGGTATTTTAATTTTATTCATTTTGTAGAAAAAAAATTAACATTAGTTTGTTTACAAGATCATCACAAACAAATGACTACAATTATGCGTCTAAAACTTTACAGCGCGCCGTTTAAAGGATCATACTTAACTATCATAGTAATTTGGTCATCTTAACGACATTTCTGAGTTAGGCCGGGAACTTATAGAACATCCCTCATATGTGATCAATAAAAAAACACATACTTTTAATTAGATTATGTGAAATCTAGATTAAGTTGTGATTGAAATAACATAAAGGGGAAAAAATACCCATTTGTGCCCTACTTATAAGTAACTTAAATGTAGTTAATGGCTTTTGAAGTACCTGTCTTGTTGCAAAATGCCTCATTATTACAATTCCTAGGCATGAAGATATTTTCAATTGTCAATCTGTTTGTTTGACCGCAACTAGCTTCTTAACAGAACAACTTCGTGACGTATGAGGAGCATGCGTTTGTTATATAAAAGACAACTAGCTTCGGTTTTATGGATGCTTTGTCTCTAGATGTTACTAATTCCCATTAATTCATTATATCCAGTGTTTTTTTGAAATAAGATAAATTACGTTATATTCATCTTGTCTACTATATTTTCCGTTAACTGATGTTAAACCAGAAATTATCATGTCAAAATCTCCTAAGTACAGTCGTTCTGTATTGACAAATTGTGATAAATAAACACGTTTATAGTTAGAATTAGTCATTTTAGCAATTTTATTGATTATATTATATTTATCATATGGTACTTAGTTAAATTTTCTGTTTACCAAGTTAATAAATTAGATCAAGTATCTATAAGCCCCACTGAAAAAGCTTATAGTAAAAACCCTTTTCTACCACAAGTCATGCTAACATGTATAAAAACCTGTGCAACTACAAGATTGAATTGTTAAGGTTCTATAAACTTTGTCATAATACTCCCCAACCCAATAAAAATATAAAAAATTCTCTTGAACTACTTTACCTCTCCGCGCCTCATATGTGCAGTTAGTTCTTGTTCCTAATAAGGTCAATAATCTGTATCACGTGATGTTTTAGTGCTAAGAAATGGGCTCATTACTTGCTCCCTTCAATTTCCCTCCGCCATCATCATTCTAATTGAGCAATTGAAATGACAATGTGGCACAAAACATTGTTATTGTTATTCATCCACATGTTTATCTGTGATACCTGATGATTTTTATCAACAACCGATGATTCCCAGTGCTAACAACCAGTAGCGTAGACAGAATTTTCTCACCCTTTACAGGGATTCAATTTTATATTTGGAATAACAAGGGGGATAAAAATATGAATATACATTGTAATAAAATAATGTACTTGCTTGACTAATTTTATAAAATAAGTAGTTGAACATCGAAAGCACAGAATACAGGATTAGACTTTATATTTTAAACATTTTGAAATATTCAATTATTCAGTAGCACAACAGAGATATTTTAAATATTACAATATATAATTAATACATAAACAAAGCTATTCTACATTATTTACAATATTTAACAGCGTTACACAATCCATGTCAATCATGCAGAAAGTTAGATATAGCAATTTAAAAATTAAGTAAAAAAAAATATTACCTACCTTGAAAGAGTGGAGTACCAGAAGCTGGATTTAACCCCCATAACACCTATTTAGTACGCCCGAACCAATAACACACAGGAAGATCTCAGACCCAGTTGACTGCAATTAAAAAAATTGTAAAAGGTGAATGAAAGTATTAATATATAGTTTATCGATAATAAACGCTAAAACATTTATAATGCTCAGTGGCGTTCACCGGAAGTATGTTACTATGTCCCTAGCGTTTAAAACGATATATTTCAAAGATTAATGCTGCTTGAAGTTGATTGCCAATCTGATGTATTCAGAAATATTATCCATTCATTTCGCCAGTCAGGATGTTTGGAAAGGCATTAGTAGTGAATTATATTATCTTGCTAATTTCACTATGCTGTTAATAAAGTCACCGCCACGGGTGGCCAGGTCGTTAAATCGCGGACGTGAGCGGGGGGGGGGGGGTCCTTGGGCTCGAGTCCCGCCAGGACCGTCCTCCCTGACTGAGGTTTTTTTTTTCCAGGATTTCCTCAGTCCTCATAAGTGGCAAATGCCGGGGAGGTACCCTAAACTTAGGCCTGGAACGTTTCCTTCCATAAAAATAAATCCTTTCCCAATATATCATTTCATCTCATGTATCAGTAGTGTCCATCGCCTGTGGTGCCTCTGTAGCAAAAACGGGCGTTAAACATCATTCATTGTTAATAAAGTTAGCTATTGATATACAGGAAAAGTGAGGGGATTTTCATTATGATATTATTTTACAGTGCAAAGAAATACACCACAGCTAACCGTTATAAAAAAATGAGTTATTGAGCTTTTAAAAATAAAAAAAAAAAAAAAATCTCATTCCTCGAGCAGAGGATTATGGGATATAAAACCTGTCGTTTCCATCATAACAGTCAAGAGTATTTCAGGAACACTTAAGAGCGCCACGTTCTCTCCTTAATCCCTTAAACTTCTAAAGAAAAATATTGGCAAGTTTCCACCATCTGTTATTACTTTATTTTTAAAACACTGTATGCATATGTAGACTTAAATTGCTCTCTATATGGTTTATTCCTTAATTACTGTACAAATAAACTGTTAAGTAGTTGTTGGGATTCTTGGAGAATAGTCTGAAATCTAGGCAAGCAGAAACTGCGTGTAAGTGTTTAGTTAGTTTTTATGACTTGTAGCAAATCAATGAACAGCAAGAAGCCTAAGCAAGAAAGCAACTGTAAATTAAAAACTAGGTAAACTAGATGGAGTTTCTGACAGTCCCCCAACCCAAAGTTTTCCACCAATTATTAAGCATTTTTCTCTGCTAATAAATGTAAATACGTATAGCTTGTATACAAAATATTTGCAGTATTAACCATTCTATTATATGAAATTTAAGTTCATGTGCAGCGTCACTTCTGCAATTTCTTGCTCTAAAATTACAAATGTACACTCTAGGGTACTATGGAATTAAAGCCAGAAATTCGAAAAAAATGCTTGGAACATAAATTTGAGAAAAATATTATGAATTTCTTATTGCATTTAAATAAACTTCTCCTCTGGAAGAGAAACTATTTGCACTAAAACAATTCGCCTGAAAAAGCTTAACTATATTGTTTTCGAACACAAATAGTTTTAGATATTGATGACAAGGAAGCAAATTAAGCTGTTAGTTTTAGAAACTTCCAAACCTATGTTTAAGTAAATGAGAAAATCGTTCCAAGTTATTTTTCCTATAAAAAGACGATTAAGTTCGATTGGCGTTATATACAGAAAACATCTTCCAATTACGAAATTATGTTTCATTATAGAACAGTTTAAGATAACGGACATTTACTTCAAGAGGAGACCTAAATGGGAGAACTGTTGCTACAGTGTGGCTAGAAACCAGCTTGACACTTCAAGACTCTGATAAGATAGTCGTTTATCAATGTACCTAAAAATATATTATACATCTCTAATAGTTTTCAAGATTTGCAGTGTTGTAAATCCCCAGATATTAACTAAACGAACGCTTTTAGGTGGTTGTTCAAAATTACTCTTTGGCCAAGAACACACTATTTAAGACCTCGCCGATAGCCTTAGGTGCTCTAAGGTTCCTGGATTGTTTCCAATTACATTTTAAACATACCTACTCGTTAATACTTTCCTCGCCATTAAATTTAATTGGTCCAAGAAACGAGTACGGACCAAAGATATAGGGCAGGAGACCAAGTAATTGTCCTACTTTGATAAATACTGTTTTCAGGAAATCTGTAATCAAGGCATCCTGGGATTCTGGTTGTTTGTATACAAGTAGCTGAGAGTTTTGCTTCCAAGAGGTCCATCTTGGAACCATCTTACAAGTTCCTGTTTATTGGATTGGGGGTTAAAAAGCACTTTATAATCTGTTTAGGCGCGTTGGTAAGAAACTAGCTTCAAATCCTTGCAACTTCAGCTTCATTCAAAGATGATTTATTGTTCATCTTTACCAGGAACAAAGTCTGAGCTTAATGAAGACTTTTGGCTTTAGTGTTTATTCCTCAAGAACAGTAGTAACAAACAACTCAATCTACATATACTTAATGATCAGGTTTGCAAACCAACGGCAACAAGTTCTGATGCTCCCGGCAGGTTAGGTTAGGTTAGGTTAGGTTAGGTTATAGGAAACGAACGTCAACAAACTCGTTGCCATATATAATTCAGTTATTATTGACCCTTGTTTTGCAAAATTATTTGATGAACTTAAAGTCTTCACTGCGACGCCTTTTGAGAAATGGATAGCTGCTTACAGTCGATGCTAATTTCAAAATCCTCAAAGGTAATAGGTATTTTGTACATTTTAAAAGTCCTAACTTTAATCTTCTCAACACCTCAAAGTACAGACAAATCATGAAACATGTTTGTGTAGTGTAAGGCTTAAATATAAATACATTTCCCCTTTTTTTTTATTA
This sequence comes from Metallyticus violacea, assembly GCA_030762175.1. Taxonomy (NCBI): domain Eukaryota; kingdom Metazoa; phylum Arthropoda; class Insecta; order Mantodea; family Metallyticidae; genus Metallyticus; species Metallyticus violacea. The sequence continues at coordinate 76,811,916 of CM060845.1, read as the reverse complement.
ACGATTAATGCACCAAGAAAGTTTTAAATGTCATCAGCAAGCTATGTATCCTGTGGTGGCTTTTCGCCCGAACCAAGAGCAGATATAGAGAGATAAAATTAATGACTCAAAAAGTGGATCTTAGGAGCTACACGTGCAAGAAACATTTTAACACAACTATACAATGGAACGCTCTTCCTTTCGTGCAGGTTTTGAGGAATGTTTTCTTCTGAAAGGCATTCATATGTTATGCAGCATGAAACGTTAACCGATTATTGTATGTTTAGGAATTAGAGGATAAGTCGAAGGATTACATTACTTTCTCAAAGAAAATGGCAGCGAGAAAGCGAACTTTACCAGTAGATATCCAAAATATTGTTCTAGTATTTGCTCGTTTGGTTAAATATATGCATAGTCATTATATTGATTAATTTATTACGGAATCCGTTGGTGATTTGCAAAAGGCTCAAAATAACTATTTTTTTTATATTGGAGAATTCTGTGCCAAAGAGAAAAAAAAAACATAAAAATTTAATTAGTGTGCATGAAGGTTGGGACTTCGTAAGTGCTGAGAGACTAAACGTTTACAAACTGGATGTATTCGGTATTTATGAAGCATAACCTTGACATGAAAGTTAAGAATCTATCAACCAAAAAAAGTTAATCTGATAATACTTTTCCGCTTCTCATGGACACTGGTTTAACAATCGCAACTTTCAGCATGCTGATTTTACCAAGCATCATAGAACGAGAATTTATTTTTGGACATTTTGCAGCACACTTCGCCAACAATGGCTGTTTTGCAAAAAACAAAACTTTCTACAGATGCAAGCAACACTAATGGTTGGCTGTGCCTCCCCTGCGAAATCACTACAAACTTTCTCCTTTGGTTTTTTTGGGTTGTGACTTGTTTTTTGTGTGGTTTGGTTCTGTTAGAACGTGCTGTACGGTCTGGAAGAGGGAGAGAGAGAGGGTTAGGGGGCATGTTCTACCTGAGCCATACGACCTTGCAAGGTGCTTGTGCTACCTGTTCCTAGAGAAAATCACACAGGACCGGACCTTGTAATGGACTCCCGTTATTGTATCAAACTGGGGCGAAACACTTCCCGCATTTAAAGTTGAGCATATAAATGGAACGGCATCAGAGTTCCTTGCTCGATCTTGAACTGTCTCTCTTTTCTATAAGATTATCATTATGGTATTTGTTGTTTTTTTATTTTACTCATCTTTTTCTTCGTCCTCTTTCAGCCGTTGATTTTAAATGTCATTTGGCTATTTTCTTTACTCTCCTCCTTTAGTTCTACTTTCTAGCCAGTACCTTTTCACCATTCCACACATCATCATTGATTAGATAATAACTACTTTATCCTTTTGAAGAATAACTTGATATCGTCATTATAAACACGTTTGGCCTTTTCCCTATGGGTAACATTAAATTCCAGTTGGATTGTTTAGCATTATCCAAGCTTATTATGGCTTACAAAATAGCTAAATAAATAAACATATACACTTTTAAATTAATCCGTAATAATAAATGCCAGTTTGTACATCTAATTCTAAAAACAAAATTTGTTTAAAATTTTTTCGGTACATGTATTTATATATTTAGCGGTTTTACTGTTCTCATTTGGCGCTGCAACCCGGGGTGCTTTCTTAGCCGTCTTGCGACTTCATAGATAGAAGAGTATTGCAGGTGGGCATGCCGCCACTCCGCACGGCTTTCGAGATTGAAGACGCCACCTCTTCATTAGTATATCAGCAAGATTCTCAAAAAGTTTCCTCTAGAGGTGGATGAACCCCATTCCAGAACTACCTAACTTAGAAATATTCCTAAGCAGGCAACAGGAATCGAATTCCGGGCCACCCGGCTAGCAGTCAGCAAAGCTAAGCACTAGACATTTGCATTTTGTGTCCAGAAAAATAACCAAAATTATAGCTTTTCATTTATATAGCAGTTTATTAAGCTTTGAACCCTTTTTCGTACCTCCCACACCTTTAGAGAATGAAATTATGGCAAAGAGAGAGTAAGAGGGATGTCCTGCAGTAAAATGTTGCACAGCATTTGGGCACATTATGCAACGATTGCCATACCAGCACATTATTACGTATTATTAATTTGATATAGATTTCTTTGGAAAAGAATTAAAAGATTCTTCGCCAGAAACGCCAATCGCTTTAGTGGGCAAAAGCTAGGCTCTCTTAATTATTTTAGAAGCTATTTGTCCCCCCTTGCCTTTTCTCTTTAGTTATTTCCTTAACCCCTATGGTCCTTTTCCGTCTTTCTTGTTCATCGTATTTTCGCGTCCATGTGAGGCTTCCCTTCAGTAATTCGTTGCTATGTTTTTCTTTTTCCTCTTATCTTGCTCATTTAATTTTCTCCAACGTGTGTCATTATTTTGAACAACAATTTTCTACGAGAAATACAATTTGTATCCAAACCGCTTCCAGTATATGGAGGCTAATTTCGAACCTCCCAGTATTATATTCATAGAAAATAAATTTATAATAATGATTCACTTCTCAGCCACGTGACTGATGCGACCCGAGAGTTGGTTACAGCTCGATGGTGATAAGAGTATCGAAATAAACAAAACTTAACGGCTCCTTAAGATAGCTTCATCAAACATAAAACCAAGCCAAGGACGCCAGAGTGTCTCTCTTATGCCGTGTTAAGGCAAACAGTACAGTGGCGGTTTCCGTACTTATCACCTCCACGCCAAACTACTGTTAACGGAAGCTGATGTGCGATGTTAATATACTCATGTGTTGGTTGTTGATCATAGCACAAACGCCTATTACTTCTCATTTGTAAACAGTTCACAAAATATCTGCTCAGAAAGGTGTTTGCTCAAACCTACGTACATCCCTTACTCCCTCCACCTCTGCCCATGGCAGAGTCATACGTTTGTTGACAGTGCATCTAAAAATGATAATGTGAAGATGTACTATTTTCCAAATAAGACACTTTAATTTAGTACCTGCTTACACCAATCTTTCCATTCAAAATGCAGTTAACCAAGGCTTTCCGAAACTGGGCAAGCAATAAAGAAAGCAAGTCTTTCTAAGTTTTACAATACTCCAAAAAGGACGCAAAGCAAATTTTAATTATACAAAAACAACGAATGAAGCTATCTTAAAATATACAACATTTCCACCACCCCCCCCCCCCCCTCAGACTGAGGATTCATTTTTAAGTGCTTCACAACAACACTGTTACACAAGGCCCATTTTTCTGATATGAAAATATGTTTCTAAAGGTTTATTATATGTGAAATTCAATTCTGAAATCATCAAATTCACTCTCGAGTACGTTTCTTCTGGTTATACGAGAATCTGATATTTTTAGTTTGTGATATAAGATGGTGAAATTTAATTAACAACAGTTGGCGGCAACAATTAATTTTTACTTCAACTATATTATTCGCAAGTGTTGGCATTTCTGGTTCTCTGCAGAATTATGTTAATATGTAAATCACACTTAAATGAATTCAAATTGAGTTATATACGAGGGTAGGTCCATAAGTTTCCGGCCTCGCCGACAAGGATTATCATCTTCACAAAATTCTTATCTGGTGTCATACCTTATCTATTAAGTAAATAATTGCAACTGTAACTTCCGCTCCCCTGTGTTCAGTTGTTCAGATATAGTTGCATAAAGAAGGCAATGTGTAGAAGATTGTGACATGTTCAGAATGGAGTGCCGAGCTGTTATCAAGTTCTTCACAAAAGAAGGATTTACTCCAAATTAAATTAAACAGCGATTGGACGGTGTATATGGGGAAGCATCTCCCTCATATTCTACCGCAAAAGAATGCTTTGAGGTGCTCATTCCTGAAAACATCGCTCTTGTGGAAGGAGAAATTATGAAAGATCGGCGAATTAAAGTTACAGAAATAGCAGCAAGTTTGGGCCTTTCTAAAACAACGGTCCTTCGAATTATTCATGAAAATTTAAACACGAATAAGGTTGGTGCAAGATGGTGCCTAGACTTCTTTCCTCAGTCCAAAAGCAGCAACGATTCATCTGTTGTCAACTATTTTTCGAGCTCTGCCTTAGCAACGAGAGAGAAGTTCTGCAAACCATTGTTACAAGAGATGAAACTATGATCCTTATCCACAAGAGAATCAATGGAGTGGCGTAACTTGGCTAAGCATCGCCTCTAAAGGTCAAGGTCACTCATCAACCATGAAGATCATCGCCATAGTATTTTGGGACTGTGAAGTAACACTATTCATTGACTTCGAGGAGAGGAACACCACAGGGAGTACTATGCTGGCCTACTGCACAGACTACGTGCTTCCATCAAAGAGAAAAGGAGAGAAAAAGCGAGGAATGCTAAGTGGTGGTGTGCGCTTTCTTCACGACAACGCGCCTGTGCACACAACTCTTGTTGCAAAGGAAGCTGTGAAGAAGGTGGCTTCAAGGAGATCGACCCTACAGCCCAGATCTAGCTAACAGCGACTATTTACTCTTCTCAAAACTCAAGATGGACCTTCGAGGAAGGAAAAATAAAGTGTGTCGAAGAAGTAATAGATGCTGTTTGTGCCCATTTTGCACACAAGACTTCTGACTATTTTTGGGGATGTTTGAAATGTCAATTTAAAGATGTGAGAAATGTATTGCAATAAAGGGTAACTATATTGAATAGTGAAATATATTTTTTTGTCTATATCATACCTAGAAAATGTTTAGGCCGGAAACTTATGAACTTACCCTCTTAGCTTGTTAAACTGGCATTATTTTGTTGGTGGATACATTCCACATCATTCTTTAACAATATTACCAATTATAGTATATAATATTCTGTAAAACTGTCGATATTTCTCCTTCACAAAAAATCTTTTCACTCATAAAAGTAAAATGCCCTGATTTTAGCACACCTGTAGAGATTGTGTAAGTCTGTGTTTAACCTGATATTGTTATATGAAGTATTATTTCTCTCTTTGCACAATAATTCATCTTATAGCAATGCCAGTTTCAAACAAATATTTCTCTTCTAAAAATGTCTTGCTACAGAACAGTCGAAATAAACCAGACAGTTTTAGGTATATGTGCGGAAAGTTCAAGTTATATTTTCTTTCCTATTTTGCAAATAACAACATGATGACATTCTGTAGTGATGTTTGTATCTTAATGAATTCTTTTAACTTTAAATACGAGTCACAAAATAAGTGAAAATTGCTAGTGATTTGAAAACATGTTTCAAATCTTGGTAGGCAACAAGTCTACACTAAATATAATGTTTTCTGTATAAGTGAGACAGCCGCAACAGAGATTCCCATTGCAAAAGAAAGATTTGGCCTCAATATACGTGTCAAGTGGGAGTCAATCATTTACAGAATAAGGAATTGGTAGTAAGTGAAGATGTTCTGCTGCCTCCTCTGCACATAAAACAATTAAACAACTTGTAAAGGCCACGAATCCATTTGGAAGATGGTTTATTTATCTTTAAAAAAGTCTTTGGGCAATAAAAATAAAGGAAGGGTGTGTTTATGGGGTTAGTGGATAGAGGACTTCAGAAAGACCCGGATTTTGAACAATTCCTGGTATCAAAAGAAAAAACAGACTGGTCCTCTTTGAAGAATATAATCCAAACTTTATTGTAAGAAGAAGAGTTAACAATTACGAAGAACTGGTTCATTAGAAGATAAATGCATACAGGAATTTAGAATGCCACATGTCTTTCTTTAAACGTACATTTCCTATATTCACATCCAGATTATTTTCCTGATAGCTGCAGTAATGTATCCGTCAAACACAACGAAACATTTTATAAGGACATAATGACAATGGAAAAGCGGTATGAAGGGAAATGGATTGCTACAATGCCTGCTGACTACTGCAGAAACCTTCTGCTTCGAGACTGTAAAGCAAATCTCATCAGAGAAATAAAGAAATCTTTTAAATTAAGGGAAAAGAGTATTTTATTCATATTTTTTAATTTTAAATAGTTTTTCCATACTATAGATAACAACGTATAGGCCTGTATATATTTTTGTTTCAAACTAGAAAACAATAAATTAAAATTCCCTCATAACACACAATAAAATACACGAAAAGTATAGCACTTATATTACTGTAAAATTTTATAAGTGACTACAATAGGGAAAGTTACACGTTTTGATTATAATTGCCCTAAATTTAAATAATGTGCCTGACAGAGAAAAACTATTGCAAATTTGAATTCAGTTGGCAATTTCCATAGGATTCAGGACTGTTACTCCCATATAAATGAATTACATTTTTATAGAACAGTTTAATTATAATTTCACTTACACAATATTTGCCTTCATATGAAATATTTTAACTTTATCATGCATTTTCTTTCATTTTAATATTTATTTCATTGCTTATTCAGGTGTTTATGCAGTTTCATTAATGAGGGAAAAATGTGTTCAAACCAGTATTAGATCAAACTCTATTTGCGTTCAAAGATCTTGAGGCGAAATTGAAAAGAGAAAAACGAAAACACATTCTGCTGTCATTAATGTCGTAGGCAAGCTTCATGACTCTTATTAACGCTGAAATACTTGATGCTTCTTTGGAAGCGCTATCTGTGGCGCTTACGTGCATGCAGTATATGCAAAGCGCCGACAGTGGACTTTTGCGGCAGTAATTAAAATATTTTTATAGCGCATATCGTTCTTTATATTCTCTTCTACACCAGTGTCTGTTTTATTGTCAACCTATAAAATTTTGAGATGTGGCGTTTTCCTGCCTGCACGTCAAGCTATCAAGGGGCTGGTCTTTACATTAGATAAGGACAATGGTGTCTGTCGATTATACCTCAGGTTTATGTCTAGACACCAATAAATACAATAGAGACAATGGGCTCTTTGTCATGATTTAGCATTCCTCAAGAGAATCTCAGTGCGGATTCAGTAATGTTGCATACGCTCATCAGTTTTTATAAATGTCCTTAAATGTGTTATGTAGTTTGCTGTAATAGAAACAAAAATCTCATTCACGTCAGCGCGTTTTGAGCTTTTAAAATGCAACATTATGAATTTAACAGCAAAAATCAAAGCACTGTGCTTTCAACCAAAGTGCAGACGCGCTCTTCTTTGCAATATTTTGAAATACAAAAACACTTTGCTCTAACTTTTTAACGTGTTTTTAACTACTGAGGCATCACAGGCAGTGGACACTAATTATACTAATTACACACTAATTATACAATTATACAAGAGATAAAATAATAAACTGAGAAAGGATTTTTCTAAGGGAAGAAAGTGTTCTAAAGTCTAAGTTTAGGGTATCTTCCGAATTTGCCATTTTAGAGGACTGAGGAAAACCGGAAAAAACTCAGTCAGGGAGGACGGTCCTGGTGGAAATCGAACCCCTGATCTCCCGCTCATGAGTCCGCGCCTTGATGACCTCGGTCACCCGTGGCGATTGCTATAAGCTCTTGCATCATACTTGAGAAGGCGATGAAGAGATCAAAGTTTTTTTTTTTTTTTTTTTTTGATTTAGGTTTATTTACGTACGCTCTGTCCCATTCAACCCAGGGCGTGAAATGACCGACAAAATTTGCTCAGAGCCCCTTCTTCAGGCTTGAGGTTCTTTTTCGTGCCGTAAACGTACGACACAGGACCCATGGCTTTACTTCCCTTCCGAAGGAAGCCATAATTAGGATTTTTACGCCCCAAAAATCCAACGCTCCTGGCCGGGATCGAACCCGCGATCTTGGGTTTAGGAGGCACGTATGGTAATCACTACAACACCAGGACGAGATCAGTGTGATGTGTATTTTCTCATCTTTGGGGATTGCGATCCAAATATCAAGGATGAGAACTAGAAGTGAAAGGATACACTTTTAACTTATCTCTAAGACATGGGCGCGAACATGAACACATCACACACAATTACTTATCTTTATAGGAAGTAACTAGAGTGTAATCCATATTATCATTTGCCTTGCATTTTATTCTGTACTCTGATAAAAGTCAGGCAAGCTGTTTAAGTACTACTGAGTGTGATTGATACAAACTTAAAAGTGATTCATTCTTGCTGTCGTAATGGGCCGTACGTTTTGGCACCGACTGAACTGCTGGTGGGTTGAAATAAAAACTAAGAAGAGTCATACAACTCCGGCCGAAATAAAAGATATATCTTGAATCCTGGAAAGTGAACCTAACTCATCCATTGCTTTATCTATCAAAAAGAGAGAAGTTCTTTGAGAGATATTCCTCACTGATTAAAGAAAAACCTACTCTGACTTTTGTTACTGACTGTTAATGGGGAGAATATTGGTGACTTTCAAGTTAAATTAAATGGAAATACTTCCAGAATTCCATGTCTGACGTCCAAAATATATGCCCTCTATGGGATGGCACAATTAAACTGAAGGCCTTTGAGCAACACGTTGCAAGTCCCTGTCCTGTTTAAAACAGAGTACCAAGCTCTGCACCAAAGAAGAGAGACTGGGCGATGCTTATGGGAAATGTGAAGGAACAGGCTAAACAGTTTAATGTAGGAAGAGAGGGCATTGAAGATGATGCTCTTGATAGTTTGTGGAAGTGGTGGCTGAAGAGGGGAGGAGCTGTTCAATGTTTGGCAGATGAAAGCTCAGCAAGATTGGGATTTATTTTTGATACTGTTTATTGAATCACGTACGAGGAACTTCGCATAACGAAGGTTAATGCAAGGCACGCGTTCCAATTACTTTCGCAGTTGAGAGCATTGTGTGCTTTGTAACCTCAATTTCTTAGAATTTTTTTTACATAATCAGGTGTACTGACATCGGTGACCTACGAAATGAACCTACTGTTCTTTATTAGGGTCTCCTTTTCAAAATATAATTCATATAAAGGCGCAAACCAGGCAAAGCTCCACAGAGAGCATTCTATCCACCAAGATGATCATGACTGATCTTTTGGAATTGCTGGGTAAATTGTTTGATTGACTTCGAGCGAATACAGATCATTATACTTCACTTCTGCACACATTGTTTGATGCCACAAAGGAAAAGAAACGAGGAATGCTGTCAATGGGTTCATCTGCTTCATGATAATGCTCAGCAATGAAGAAGCGTTTGTCACTTTAAAAGGTTAATGAGGCTGAAAATGTTTGAAGCTTACCTCATACCTAGGACGAATTTTAATATCAATCAGGATTTTAGATGGTAGAATTATTATTGTATTTTGACAAAAACGTACATTTTAAGTTTTGAAATTGAGCTCTGAAATTTCTGCGAAGTCTTGTTTCAAAAATCTTTTTTTGGTAAAGTGAAGCAGATATGAAATTTCATCTCACATCTAACAGATGGGTAGCCAACGGATTCCATTATTAGATTATGGCAGTAGCTTTGTGTCACCTCACCTGTCATATGGTTGAAAAGGGTCTAGCATGTCACATCGATCTTATCGCGCACCGGACTTTCCAGGAATGCAGAAAGGGCTTTTTTGTGCGTGAGAAAAGTTAAAATTTTCTTCTTAATATTTTTTTCTCTCCAAGCGTTGAGCGTATTATGATATGAATCTTGCAAAGAATGTTTACAGAAACGACAAGAAGGAAAAAGATTAATCTTGAACCGGCCGACTCGTTTTAAAATGCTAATTGCGAAACTGGGAGACCCAAAGGTAAAATGCCGCCTCATTCTACAGCATTGCTGGTCATCCCACTTTTGTATTACCATTTTCTCTCCGTATCCAAACAGTAACTCTTTCAATACAGAGCAAACACTGTTGGGTTTTTTTGGGTTTTTTTTGTTTTGTTTTGATTGGTTTATTTACGGGTGTTCTGTAACATCTCAGGTCATCAGCGTCCCATTCAAATCAGGGCGTGAAACGGCCGACAAATTTTGCTCAGAGGCCTCTCTTTCAGGCTTGAGGTTCTTTTTCATGCCGTAAATGTACGACACGGGACCCACGGCTTTACTTCCCTTCCGAAGGAAGCCATACTTACGATTTTTACGCCCGAAAAATCCATCGGTCCTGGCCGGGTTCGAACCCGCGATCTTGGGTTTAGAAGGCCAGTATGGTAACCACTACACCACCAGGACCGACCAAATACTGTTGGGAACTGCTGAGAATCCACTCTGCCCCTTTCATAGTGATGTTATTTTTAATCTGCGATTTCATGTGAAATAGGACGAAAATTGACCTCACATTCTGGTATGCTAATATAATATTTTTTAAAACATTGCAACATTTGAAGACTAACATTTTTCTGAAATATGAAATCTCTAGGTTTCATAGTTTTAGTGCAAAAATTCACGCAAAGTGGCCGTTTTATTTTATCTCGAATCCTCTTTAGCTTAATGCTGTGCGTGTTCACACGGCATGGGCTGGCGTTTGTCAGTTCTTTAGATCAGTGAAAGCATGGGAGCCCCATGCACTTATTACGCCTCTTGTGTTGTGGCCCATCTGTTTGCTGTAACTGAAAGGTAACGTTGCGCATCAAATACGTTTCCTATGTCGCTTATTTTTATTTTGTAAAACTAAGTAATTGAATCAAATAAGCAATGATTAATATTAATTCCATTATAACATTAAACTATAGATAACTGCATAATATATTACACCTATACTCATCTGAAGCATGCTATGATCTTATGAACATGCTAGGCGCAAATATTTGCAATATACATTTTATTGAATGTTCATGCTTGTGTCTTACATGTTTTATGGTATAATTATTGTTAGATATAGAACATAATTAAAGCATACTCTTTTAACAAATTAAAAGAAGCCCTGGACAATATTTTTATAGAGGCTTCGTGACATCTACTCTGACTAAGGTTCGGGTGAAGAGGAAGATTGTGTGCAGTAACAACTTATACCATGCCAGCAGAAGCAACCGCTTTTGCTTTTTTATGGTGTTGGTATGATGGAGATCTCCCTGCACAGCTTTGCTGTTCACAGGATCAAAATGATGTAGCAAGTTTCATCAACAGTGATTAGTTTTGAAAAGAAGCACCTTTGTAGTACGATATAAGTTATCACTGAAAATGAACATTTAAAACAAGTGGCCTGCGAGTGATTTTTTGACATCTTTTTACTGGCATGGAATTGCTAGTTCATCTTAAGCTTTCGGATATGATGCAGAGATAATTATAATCAGAGACAATAGATTCCCAAAGATTGCCCTCTCGTGCCTTCGGAAGAGGTGAAGAATCAAGCACCGGGTATTTATGACATAGCAAAGCACTCTGATGGCATCAGTGTTGCTCAATGGGCGGATAACGTCAACACCATGGGGCTGAGTAAGATTCTTCAGTTTGGAGATATTCGCCATCAGAAAAACAGAAAATGCGCGTTTTTACCATGCAGAATGAACCAATTCATCGAGATTATGGAGAGAAAATTTCTGCTCACATTGATGCAGGATGAATTGATTACTTTTAAAAAATTAAGGGAATAATATGGGTGTCCATTTGCAAGATTTCACCAAACAGCATTCAGTGGAACTGCTTGATCGAGATTGCAGTAAATGCATTCCTTTGGATATAGATAGCTGATTAAAAGTTTCAGCGTGCTATCATCTCATCAATGAAAAAAGACGGGTCTGTCCAAGTTTTGGGATCATCTTCAGAGCCAGAGAATGGAGCATTTTGTAATTCACCCATATTCTCTGCTCGATACAGCTTCATCGTTTCAATTTTATCCAAAAGAAATAGGAGGACCGATCCATAAGTTTCCGGCCTCGCCGACAAGAATTATCGCCTTCACAAAACCCTTATCTGGTGTCATACCTTATCTATTAAGTACATAATTGCACCTTAAATTCCGTTTCGCTTTGTTCAGTAGTTCAGATATAGTTGCATAAAGAAGCCTATGTGTAGAAGATGATGACATGTTCAAAAGGGAGTATCCAGCTATTATTAAGTTCTTCACAAAATAACTTACTCCAAAACAAATTAACCAGCGATTGGACGGTGTATATGGGAAATCATCCCCCTCATATTCTACCGTAAAAGAATTGGCCAAACTCTTTCGAATGGATCAAGAGACGAATGGCGTGCAGGTCGGACCTTGGCGATGCTAACTACTGAAAACATTGCACTTGTGGAAGGAGAAATTATGGAAGACCGGCGGCTCAAAGTTACAGAAATAGCAGCAAGGCTGGGCCTTTCTAAAACAACAATCCTTTGAATTATTCATGAACATTTAAACTTAAATAAGATTAGTGCAAGATGGGTACCTAGACTTCTTTCCTCAGTCCAAAAGCAGCAATGATTCATCTGTTGTCAGGCACTTTTGGAGGTCTCCCGTGGCAACGAGAGAGAAGTTCCGCAAACCATTGTTACAGGAGATGAAACTATGGTCCTCTACTATGATCCCTTGTCCAAAAGAGAATCAATGGAATGGCATAAACCTGGCGAAGCACTGCCCCTAAAGACCAAGGTCACTCAGTCAACCAAGAAGATCATGGCCACAATCATTTAGAACTCTGAAGCTCATTGAAGCTCATTAGAACTCCTCATTGACTTCAAGGAGAGCAACACTACAGTAAATGAGGAGCACTATGCTGGCCTACTGCACGGACTACGTGCTTCCATCAAAGAGAAAAGGCCAGGAAAGCTGAGTGGAGGTGTGCACCTTCTTCACAACAACGCACCTATGCACATAGCAAAGGGTAAGTATATTGAAAAGGGAAATATAATTTTTGTCTTTATCATACCTAGAAAATAGTTAGGCCGGAAACTTATGAACCTACCCTCGTATGAACAGTGCCGAGAGAGTAAAGAAATGGCAACGGAAGACAGCTATCTTAAAATCCTCTTAAAGGTAGGTGTTAATTATTTCCAAGAATGAACTATCAAATGGAATTGAATGCTACAAGGCCGACTGAATATGGAAGTGGTGGTGGAAAGAAGAAAACAAAGAAAACTGTTATGTATAACAAACAATGTACAAGACTGAAAAGAGAGCAATATAAATTGCATTTATTTTAATAAATTATTTTCTAATTCAAGTATGAGAAAATGAGATGGTGCTTGTGGTTTAAGAACTCCCAACTTCAAAAGTCATTAGCACCCGAACACAGTAAAAATGGCCAAGGAAAAAGGTATTGGTCAAGTGGTAAGATAGAATCACTAAACTAATGTGAAATAAATGTCTATGAACAGAGGAAACCCCCACGTGAACGTTCAAGCACTAAAACTGTCACCTGCAAAAAGCCTTAATCAGAAATGGTCTAAAAATCATTAAAATAATAATAAAAAAAAAACCGTCACATGGAACATCAGAAGTTCACTTTGCTGCATTTGCCGCAAAGGCGAAGCACGTGCTCAACACCAATAACCTCGTCCGCGATGACATCCGCAAGAGAAGGTAAGCACAGAGAAGCCCTCAGAGGCGCTAACTGGAGACATGCAAATAAAATGAAACCCTGGTGACTACAATAGCAATAGCCAATTCTCAAACGCGCTAACACACTCTCTTCTTGACGACCAGCGCGATAATTCCAGTAAAAGAAGAGTTTCGCTCTCTCGATATACAAGTAGGAGGAAATGGAGGGTATTCAAAATGTAGTGGATGGTATTGATGATTATATTTGTTCCTTTTTTTCAGCCTAAATTTAATCTGATCCTTTTCAAGTGTTTTTATTGTGCATTTTACTTTAAAATCCAGTACTCTGTTTTATCCGACTTTTGTTAAATGTGTGTAGTTTTTATTGTATTTTTATTTTCCGCAAGTCTCCTGTTAGTTAAAGTTTGGAATGAGAGTCATAAGAAAAATTCGACTTAATCGCTGAACTGGAACCAAGGATCTTCGGTTTACCATGCTCTCACCATTTGGGCTACTGTGATTTCGAATTTTACCTATCTGACTGCGATTCCAAACCTTTATCCATGGTTATTTGACAAGCTATGACAGAATTAACTACCCACATTTGTGTTTATTATAATACTTTTCAAAATTTCAGTTTAAAGTAAACAGATTAAATAGTTAGTAATTAATAAAGTTACAACGTATTATGCAAAGCCCAAAATATATCACAATTAATTTATTAACTATCTACCCTGTTCTGTCCATCTCTCTCCTAATACATATTTGTATACTTTGACTTATATTATGTTCTGAAGTATAGCCAGCTTATTTTACGTTTGCCGCTATGGTGGGAGCGCTACGGCTGCTATTGGCCTTCCCCACCAGCTTAATTTCGAAGCAGAACATAATGCTAGCGCAGCCGTGTAGGAATGCTAACTGAAGGCACAAACACAGGAACAAATATGGCAGACTATAATGTTGAGTATAAACAAAATTAAGCTATCACCGGTTACGGCTCGTTAACAATCGGAGAACCTTTTATTGTTATCAAACGTTTACTTGTCTAGCGATAGAGAATCTTTGTCTAGCCTCATCAACTTTAGCTAACCAATGGCACTCTACAATTTAACAGAAGACAATTTCCACTTAAAATAATGTCAAATGGCAGCTTGCTCACAGCTGTGGGAAATTTTATTGTTGGGCCCTTCTTTGACTTGCCGGTGGTTAACGAGGATAGTTACCGTGACTCATGTTCACATGATGACGACAGCGCTCGATTCTAAATTAGGATAATTCCTCCCTTATGCATACGTTGTCAAGAATCTCATTGAAGTAAACTTAACGATTCTTTTAAAGTATTACAAATGCAATTATTAAACTATACTAAGTGCTGGTTGTCAATCTTTATTCCTTTAGAGTGCTATGTAGTATGTAACATGATTAACGTAATAGAATCGCCACCCAATTTAATTTTTTAAACGCCATTAAACATTTTTCGTAATGATAATGAAAGAAGGGAAAGGACATCTTAACGGAAAGGAGAGATGCACTATACAATTCTCATATTTTCATTTGTGTTATTGCAGATATATGGGGGTTTAGTAAAGTGTAGTTAGCCAAGGATTTTCGTTATTATAAACAAAAGCGTTTACCATGCGAAAGAGTACGATTTTTTATACTTTCTGAAGATCTGAGTTTGGTAATAATAAATATAGAATGAGGATAATACACAGTTCTCTCTCTCTCTCTTTCTCTCTCTGGGCGAATGGTGGACACATTTAGGGATCATCGTCCTTCGTATGTCAGCATAAAAACTCGGTTGCGGAATTTGAAAGAGGAAGAACACCGTAATGAAATACCTGTTACCTGAAACACCACTCCAGAAAATACCGATGCAGTGCATGTCCGGTTTTTGGAGGATGGACGAAATGGCTTGAATGTCACTCAAACATTCTAAATATTTCTACGTCTTTCTAATCCAACATTATGATTTGGATATAAAAAGAGTGTTTACTAAATAAATATTTAGATAATTAAATTTTTAGCTTTGGGTGCTGCCGCGTCTTGTTGGTAAAAGCCGGAAATCGAGATTTTATCTTGAACACAAGCCTAAGAAGCTTACTTCTTCATAACACCTAGTACCTAAACGAAGATCAAAACGAATCATGGAAACAGGAACAAAAGAAAGGTCGGTCCTTGTGACAAAAAATTGAAAAATTATAGAAGGTCATTTGGAATAAGCTATAACAGTGTCGGTGCTTTTCATCTTTATTACTAAGTTCCAGGGAAAATGTTGGAGGAACGTCGTCGGAAAGTTTCTAAAGACGATTGTTTATTTCCCAACTGTGTTACAGAATTCCATGGATTTGGCTTTGAGTTTATTGTCCATCTTCCATATAGTAACGCTCGAATATTGAAAGACAACACTGTTTATTGAGCGAATCGGTAACAAGTAGCTACTGTGGAAGAGCGAATTGCAAACATTAACGAAGATAAATTGTTTTTCTCGTCTAAGGAGTTCTCAGTACTTGTAACGTGAACTATGAAGCCAAAGCAGAAACATTAAAACGACGGTAAAGCTTTATTTTGGTTATGTTAAAATAATTCCGCACTATCAACGTAGCATAAAACGAATATTCTCAAAGAAACTCTCGCAAAGAAAAACGGAGACAGCATAGAGTTATCCTGAAGACATTTGACAGTTGGCATGAAACATTAAAAGTTTTAAAAATGAAGATAAGAGATTTTAGAGATTGTAGAGGGAAAAACTTGTATAATGACAGATACATTAAAACCGCTGCTTGAGACAAGAGAGATTATCTTACACGCTACTGAAAGTGTGCGGTCATGTAAAAGTCTCATATCAAGATAACACAAGGCTGAGAGGCGGCTGACTGTTCGTGACAGTTGGCACCACGTACTCGAAATGTGTCGCCTAATTAGCCATCTGTGTACGTGCTCATTGCCTGCAGCCACCTGTTGATCTCCCTTGGAGAAGACTGTCGATGCTTGCTTGACTCTCTAATTTCAGCATTTGCATTCGTAACAAGCAACCGTTTCACGAAAGTCTGCAAGCAGATTATTATTAACTGATAATATTAGACTACAGTGTGTTGCATCAAATTTATGAACTGAAATATCTTAAATATTTATTATAATGAGTTAATTAACAGTTTTGTACCAAATTTATGAACTAATAAACTTTAAATATTTATTATAATCAGTTAATTAACGGTTTTGTACCAAATTTTTGAACTTATAAACCTTAAATATTTATTATAATGAGTTAATTAACGGTTTTGCACCAAATTCATGACTTATAAACCTTAAATATTTATTATAATCAGTTAATTAACGGTTTTGTACCAAATTTATGAACTTATAAACCTTAAATATTTATTATAATGAGTTAATTAACGGTTTTGTACCAAATTCATGAACTATTATACCTTAAATATTTATTATAATGAGTTAATTAACGGTTTTGCACCGAATTCATGAACTAATATACCTTAAATTTATTATAATGACTTAACCATTTTGCACCAAATTCATGACCTAATATGCCTTAAATATTTATTATAATGAGTTAATTAACGGTTATGTACCAAATTCATGAGCTAATAAACCTTAAATATTTATTATAATGAGTTAATTAACGGTTTTGTACCAAATTCATGAACTAATAAACCTTAAATATTTATTATAATGAATTAATTAACGGTTTTGTACCAAATTCATGAACTAATATACCTTAAACATTTATTATAATTTGTTAATTAACAGTTTTGTACCAAATTCATGAACTAATAAACCTTAAATATTTATTTTAATGAGTTAATTAACGGTTTTGTACCAAATTCATGAACTAATAAACAAATATTTATTATAATGAGTTAGTTAACGATTTTGTACCAAATTCATGAACTAATAAACCTTAAATATTTATTATAATGAGTTAATTACCGGTTTTACATAAAATTCATGATGGTTATACCTCAAATTGTTATTTTAAGGAGTTAATAACGGCTTTATAGTTTGCTAAGGATTTAGTAGTTAGTATCTATCTTGTACCATCAAATAAGATTTTGTAAAGAATGAGGTTTAACAAAAGACCAATTTAGAATAAGATTGGTCTTTGAGAAGGAGAATAAATTAAGGAAAAGTAGGGGATAATGAGGGAAGGAATGAGATAGTAGTAATAAGAAAATTGACTGGAGAGGTGTATAATGCGATAGGAGTGTGTAGTTCATGTTTGTGGACTTAAGTGGATTTAAGTGGAACTATGAAAAAATATATACTTGTTACAGAACATTTTGTAGGCAAATAATGAATAAGCAAAGACTTCTCTTTGGAAGACAGAAACAAAGGAAGAATAAAAAAGCAGATTGTTTTAAGAGTATTGGTTAAATAAGTAGAAAATCGCTAGAAAATATTTAATTATCAAGAGAATAGCAAAGAAAGAAGAACTGACCTTTTGTGTTCAGAATATTTTGGAAGAAATTGTAATGGACGCGGTTTGGTAGGACGAGGAATGGAGTTTTAAGAGTTTTTGGTGAGAAATAAAACCAGAATTGAGTATATGTAAAACAACAAATATTTAGAAATTTTAGGGATAAAAATGTCGCGAGATTGTAAGGCGATTTAAAAAAAATTAGTGGTGTAGACAAAAATATAATGGCTAGAAAGAGATTGAGGAATAACATGTTATGGTATATTAGGCTCTCGAAATCTCAAGCAACTCATTGAAAAGCAAAGCTATGTTGATTTATATCGTATTTGTACTGATATTTAGTGAAGCAAAGTCCATTCTAGTCTATAGTTATGCGTTTAATTTTCCACATGTTAATAAGCTGTAATAAGTAAGAATATGTTAAATTTTACAATAAATACCTATGCTATTTTGAAAGACGTGTTTGTAAACGTATTTCAAAATGAGGACAGGCAGCTGCCGCGCTAAGTCAGCATTTCACAGGGCGTGACAGCTACTATTATGCTTTACTGTCGGACATAACAAGAGAATGTATTGGGGATGTGGAAACGCGGTTGTTTTGTTCTGGACATCGCTAATGCAATCGATAAAGGCTGGGTTCGAATTTGGATTGCTCGATTCTAAGATCAAAGAAAGGAAGTTTTGAAGAAATCACGTCTTACTAGCTGGGGATGGCTTAAGACTGAGGTTTAGATATTTGCGAGTCTTTTGGCGCATAACTTCGGAGAGATTAAATACGGTCGCAGATAATGATGGTTGGTGCACTTTATCGGGGGGGGGGGGATATCAATTTCTGGCATGTTTCATTTTCTGTTAGAAGGAAATGTAATAACATTTTCTGAATAAATTCTAATGCTCATAGAATGGATTAGAATTCGTATTATAAGTCAGAAAAAATCTTGTAATGTTCATTCTTAAGTTTATATCAATCCTAGTCTCCCAGCACATATAAAACAATTTTGTTTAAAAGGTTATTTTTTCTATTTGAGTTATTTGTAGGTACATACTTTATCTAATTTAATATTAATGTTATTTTATTTCCATTTCTTCTTTACATTTTTGAGTAGAGTCTTTTATCATTACCTGAATTTCTAGGATTTTAATAAATTCAAAAAGTATAAATGTTGCTCGTATGATTATTTATATTATGAATAAGTACACATTTAGGTTTCGTGGAAAAAACTAAAAGCTCGGTTTTCCTTATGTACGCATAAAGTGCATCATTTTCACTTTTAAATATCTCTCAGGTATGTTTTTAACTATCGTTCTCTCCCCCTTCCCCCAATCACAAGTGCAATGGTCTACTATCAGTTGGGATTTGAAGTTGTCCAAAGAACATTTATATTCTGGCCGCTATTATTTGTATCCTTACTGTATGTATGAATAATAGATAAGTGTTCGATGCACAATAGAAAATATGTATTGAGGAGAACATGCAGTCACAAACTTTGCAACTTTCAGTGTTCTAATATAGCAATTGCTTATTAATTAATTGTAGCTGCCATGACCTTGTTTGCTAAACAATGAACATTCGTCTATAGACCATGGGCACAATTGCCGCGCGAGAGATTGATACTTGTTTGGCTCACGAAATATGAGCATTCAGGGATTTAAGCACAAGTTTAATACAATTAATAAAACAGTAAGTAATGAAATAAAAACACATGAATATAGAGTACACTATATACATTATATATATATATATATATATAATTAACACTAAAATAAAAGTAGATAAAGATAAAACACAGAGAAAGAGTCACACTAGAAACTGCTATATTTCGAACTACTGCGAGTTCTTCAATGGCAAGAAGCTTCTTGCCATTGAAGAACTCGCAGTAGTTCGAAATATAGCAGTTTCTAGTGTGACTCTTTCTCTGTGTTTTATCTTTATCTACTTTTATTTTAGTGTTAATTTGTTACATTGTTAATAGTGTTTCTTTATTTTTATGTTTCATTAATATTATATATATATATATATATATATATATATATATGAAACATAAAAATAAAGAAACACACAATGCTCTGAAAGTTTACTCAGAGATAGAGAAATGGCAGCTATATTTTTACATAAAGCGCGTATACCACCTGGTTTAAATCTTACATATTATTTTTTTTCTTCCCACACTCTCATTTCTAGTTTCATCTGTTTCCATGCATAACGTAACCTTCGATACTCAATATTTACTTTTATCACTTTCACTTGTCTAGCTTCTTGCCATAGAAGAACTCGCAGTAGTTCGAAATATAGCAATTTCAAGTGTGTCTCTTTCTCTGTGTTTTATCTTTATCTACTTTTATTATTAGTGTTAATTTGTTACATTATATATATATATATATATAATAGAAATGAATGTTTCCAGAATAGGGCATAACAGAATATAAAGGACAACAGAGCACACATAGAAATAGAAACAGATCTCCTCTAAATGCAAAATTTTAGGTCATACTGGGATTATCAAGTAATCAAATTACAGAATTAAACATGTTTATAATGTTAATCACATTTACAGTCACTAAGTCACTCTGAACAAGACTTGCATGTTACAATTTTACTATCTTGAATGTTTTTTACAAATATTTCACAACCATATTTCGACGCCATGGATGGCCGAGGTCGTTAAGATAAGGACTCGTGAGTGGGAGGTCTAGGATTCGATTTCGGCCAGAGCAGTCCTCCCTGAGGACTAGCACTATTTCCTGTTTCCTGCACATGTTCAGCTTCCAGAAGCTCCTTCAATGCACCCAAGATCGGGGTGGTGACGCATTTGTTTTCCTCAGTCTACGCTTCTGTACAGTTTTATGGGCTCTGTGCCCAACTCCAGAAGAAATTCTTTTCGCCTATCTTTTCATTGGCGTATTTTAGTTTCCCAGATCACAAATGCATCAACTCCTGTGATGTCTTGTTAATGAATAAGAAAAAATAACATTGTCGGTAGTTTTGTTGCAGGGATTCATTTACCAATTTTGCCTCTTAATGTGACTGTAATATAATATACTATAAGACTTATATCCATTACCTTAATAGGTACAATTATCAACATAGTATTTAGAAGATTTTTTTTCGAGCGACGAATGAGATGAAAGTGATATCAGGTATAGGCTTAAATTCTATTGGAATATTTGTTTGGTTTTTCTTAGCATTCCTATTAGTGTGCTTCTATGTTTCAAATATCTTCTATACCAGGGGAATAATGATAAAAAAATTGTCGGTTGTTATGACCCTGCAATACAATCTATTTTTGAGTATTGATCAAAATTATTTCTTCTAAATGACTTTGGATATTTTTTTTTTTTTTTCAAATACTGGATTTGTTCTCCACAACATGCATAGAAATTCTCACTTCACCTTTAGTGCAACCATGGCCTTGAATTACGTGCATTTCTGTGAAGTTAGAGGGAATTCACACATATCTATAACCATGAGACTGGTGAATATAAGCTCCTTGCTTTTGTACTTCGAGATTATTAGAAATATATCATGAATGCCTCAGTAACCGAAGTGGCATTTCCAATGCACTTCTGCGCAACATTCTCTGGTCGTCTGCTGTTCCTCTTGCAAGTCGCTTCCCAGATCATCGCACTCTTAAATATGGGGCAGATGTTCTCATCATTATCATACATGCAAACATCAGATGCTTCAGAAATGGAATCGCTGTCTCACAAGTGCTTCCGATCGTATGAATTCTGTAGGCTGCGCTTTTTTTTTGAAAACTTTCAAGTGAAAGGAATAAATCACGATTCCTTCACCCTTGCTGTATTTTACTCCTTGTTACTATAAAACCATTTAGAACCTAATATTTGTATATTACATCCAGGATGATCCGGTTAGGATGTCAGGAAAGCAAAACCTTATACACAAGAAGCTAATAAGCTTTTTATTATCTGGTAATTATATGTGTAGCAGAATTATACATTTTATTTGTTTTTGTTTTTTGCCCAGCACATTAGCAATCAACATGGCTGTCATTGCGGGTCCTGCGCAACTCATACCTCTCGGACACATTTCTGGAATGATCTGTTCAAAGACCGCCCCAATTTTTAAACTTCTGTCGCAGGTCGGCTTCATTCTGTGGTTTTTGTGCGCACACTGCTGACTTGACATATCCCCATATAAAATATCTGGAGGCACTATGGCAGTAAAGTCATAAATAAACTACTCCAATGCTTGCTTTTGCTGAGTGTGGTATGGAAACATCTTGAGATACTGCATGACACGTTGCTTACGGAGTACCATGCTCTGCTGAGAAGCGGCGGGGTGACTTCCGTGGGCTATTCGAATGGCTTACTCTTTGTTGTCCTTCAGCCTGTGTGAGGCAGTGTCAGAACATTGACCAGGAACATGTACCACTTAACAATGTCTCGATATGAAGGGTATAAAGACAGTTGTACTCACTCTGGTTCCTTACAACACTCGAATATCTTGCATAACTTACAACACATTTAGTGCGCTGTTGCGGCATGACCACCAACCACTTCGTCTATCATGCACGCTAGCGCTGAGACGGCAAGCGGGCGAGGTCCTAAACGCCACCCACTCGATACCCTGCATCCTTTCTGCACATATTACAACAAACGCTCAGAGATATGTACAGCAGCCTCTGTGTTATAAAGTTCTACTTTTCTGACATCTCAAACGGACCACTTTGTATATTAATCTCATGTAAGTCTACATCGTTGTCATATAAGAAACAAGTGTTCATTGTTGAAACACGCAAAAATCCACAATAATGAAATAATTAGTCACGGGTCTGGTGAAGAGATAGTGAGCATCCTATTTTACCAATCTGAAACGACTGTCATTTTCAGAGGATTAATTAAATACAATTCAAGTTCTTCATACTTGTGTTCTGTCATGATCTCAATGCATATTTGGCAAAGTAACTATGAACGAAATGCCCAGAAGACATTTAATAAATGTAATATTAAAAAAAACAATAACAATTACGCTAGTGTTGCGAACAGTTGAGATAGGAAGGTTAAAATTACTGAATGTAATGAAAAAATAATAAAGATTATATCTTCGAGGGTGCGTCAAATATAAACTGAAGACATGTCTTTGGGACGTTACATGTATGTTTGGGGAGAGAAACCGGTCCGCCTCGTACATTTATCAACAGCATCATGTCCGAGCAAGAGGTACGCTCATTGACTACGCAACGCTTTATTATTTCTTTTTGACGGGTATAAAATCGACCGATATGTTGTCAAGATCATGGGTATAGTTTGAGGGCAGGACGCTGTCCAAGACACAGCTCTAAGGAGCACAAAGGTTTTACAAAAGGACGAGAAACTGTAAATTATGAGTCTCCAACGTCGACTTCTTAACAGAAAAGGACTCGACTTAGATGACCTAGAGAAGTGAAAAGTCTGGGCAAAATAGATTCCTCGAATTCTCACCGAGGCTGCAAGTGTGGGAATGTCTCAAAGGATTTTAGCTTAAAACCGGGTTCAAAGGGAAATATTTCTGCATCGAATCGTAACCTGCAATGAAACAGGGTACACAATCCTGGGTCGAAGTAAACGAGAATGTGGGGTAACCGCTCTAGTCACAGCAAAAACTCGCCTGTTCAGCTGGGTAGGTACTTTTTAGTTTTTTTTTCTATCGATTTTCCTCATGAGCTTTGAACACTAAATGCAGTTTATAATCGCCAGCTTCTGGTTGAGGCAAAAAAGACGTCATTAGTAGATTCGAGTTCTCTTATCCGAGATGAACCTGTTCGCATTTAACTGCGTGACAAGGGAAAAGTTCTGGGAAATCCACTGCACAGCACATGCCTTACGATTACCTATGATTGAACAGTTAAAAAAAGCATAGAAAATTGGGCAATTCAACATTGAGGAAGAAGTGAAAGAAAGTATTTGAATGAAATGCACCCAATTATGCATTTAATTTGGTTTTCATAAATTATATAACATGCATATTTTATGAAAAGAATTATTTACAGTTTCCAATTTATAAAATCCCTAAAAGTAGCACATCTTTTAATTATACTAAGGCAGATCCTTACGGTATTTACAAAAAATAATCTTGAAGAAAGCTGCACTTTTCTTGTCGTTGATTTGAAAAATCAGATAAAATTCCATGCTCATGTTTTGTGTAAAGCCTTAAACATCTTTTGCCTTTCCTTTGCTCCCCTGTTGAGATTCGAGAGCGTTGCCTGTCCCCTCAATTTCCACATGACCTTCACTCATCAACCAACCCTCAGCCTAGTCGTCTCCAAAGGGGATGATTTACTGGAGCCATACAAGGGGACCGTCATATATTCCAGCTCTATAATGCACAACAAATTCTTTTCTGTCCATTCCCCTTCTGCTTCATTTTTATTTATGTCAAAAGATTTTCTCTCTGGTTTAAACGCTTGGAACGTCAAATTTCAAATGAAGCTAATAACGACTTGGAAAATAAACTGAAAAATTATAGGAGACAGTATGAATGGCTTCATTTAAATAGAGGTTGAGAGTAGTATAAGTATTCAGCTTATTGGTGTTCTTAATATTGTAATATCATTAGGTGTATTCATGATTTCTAAATGATGGGTACAGTTGCAACTTCATTTATCGTTCAATTTTCGACGACTCAAGAAAACAGCTCCGGTGACATCAATCTAGCATTCAGTTTATATGACTAGAGACCAGTCAGTCAATGCATAATTGAAAATGAATATTTCATTATTAAAGAAGCAAATAAAGCCGCGTGTTCCATAAAACACAGTCCACTTTTTACTAGACGCGTTACATATATCAGGGACTTCCTTTAAGACTGTAACACTGAGATAACCAAAAATTAGTGTGCTGACTTTTATTGCCCGGTCTGAAACGCTTCCTTAGTTGAACCAGTGCTCTGTCTGTGACATAGATAACTGATTACCAATGATATGATCGAAGGCTAAGTACGCAAGCTCAGTAGTTGATTTTCTATGCCACTGCCAGTAAAAAGTGAAGGAGCGTCTTTAATGGATCGCTTCCAGTGTAGGTTAGCCTTGGTCGCAGTCATGTCTGTCCTTTTCTGCGATTTTGTAGAATCTGATGCCCAAAGGAAGGACCAGAATGTAGACGATATCAGTTTCGTATTTTAGTTGTATTGTGATAAAATACAATGATGCAACAGTAAATACAATTGTTATGACTACTTGTTTTTAAACTTCCTTAATATTTTAGTCTACGCGGGCCACCTTCCGTATGATAGGTTGATAAATCTTCATGTACATCTCTTTTTCCATCCATATGTACTAATTGTCAACTATAGCGGAACGCGCGGTATTTTACTAGAATTATAGAGCAAGGGACAGTAAGAAGTTCAGCAAAGCATCAATATTTCATTTCAGGGATGATTTATGTATATGGACTATAAAAGAAACGGAGGAATGAGTTCATATATAACAGATTAAAGGACGAGTCGTGAAACATGAACACCTTTTTTTTTAAAAAAATGCATGCAATTTAATTTAATAATCACTTATATTGACACCGCCACGAGTGGCCGAGGTCGTTAAGGCACGGACTCGTGAGCGGGAGGTCTGCGGTTCGAATCCCGCCAGGACCGTCCTCCCTGACTGGGGTTTTTTCCAGGTTTTCCTCAGTCTTCATAACTGGCAAATGCCGGGGAGGTACCTAAACTTAGGCCTGGAACGCTTCCTTCCTTAAAAAAAAAAATATCCTTTCCCAAATTATCATTTCATTTCATGTATCATCAGTGTCCACCGCCTGTGGTGCCTCAGTAGTAAAAACGGGCGTTAAACACTACTCAAAAAAAAAAAAAAAAAACTTATATTGACAGCCTCAACATTTCCATAATTTTGAAGATGAAACATTTTATGATAACATTACAGAATCATTTCCTGATATATTTAACATAATTTAGATTTTCCATTGATTTCAACATCTCATGTCTCAGTGAAGCTATTTGAGTTAAGGACGTTTGAGCGCGCCTGCGTATTACGAGAAGTCAGTTGTTCAAGGCCGTATAATGCACATGTAGAATAGCAGCTTGTAGTTAGTGAGGGAAGAGTTGTGAACGAGTGGTTCGGTGTTATTGTGTGAAAACTGTGTGTTAATTGTTCTTCGTTACTTATGCCACTACATAAATATAGTCTTGAAGTAACATCCTTTACAAGTCTATCCACGTATTGTTAGTGCCGCTCTAACTAAATGTAAAACTGACCGATACAATTGCAGGGCCTTCATCTTCAGATAGCGCTAGCGACAGTGACGGTCATTGCAGTATCGTCAAATTTTAATTTAAAAAGGTTTTATATTTACATGGCAACGGTAAAGAATTGTGGTGTAAACCTTCCTGCAAGAGGCATAAAGCAGCAAGAACTATTGAGTGCAACTTGTGAAAGATGCAAGTAGGCAATTGCTGTTTCTTATAATCTTGTTTTATTATTCACCTTGTTTTTAAAAAGGCACCAGATCAAGCTTAAATAACTCCGCTAAAACACAAGAGTGAAATACTTTGAATGTGGTCACACTTGATGAACGCCATGTTCTATTCGGTGTGCAAGCGTGTATACGAACATGACAGTGTCAAAGTGCACTTAATTGTTACCATTCACTTTCTTCGGGATATGTCAAAGGTGACGAGTAATTTGAAGGAAGGGTGCAATTTGTGTTACAACATACAAGTACACTTTGGTATTTTACTCATTCGGAGTAATTATAATTTTTTATTTAATTTCATTTCATATGGGTACCGCTTACAATGTGGTTGTTGCAGCATTCCAGGTCACATATGTTTTAAGACTTTTGTACACTGCATATAAGAAAGGATGAAGTACGAAACCATGATTATTTACCATAAACACACATATTTTATATTTTACTTCGGTTTATACTCCACTTCACACCTCCCTTCGTTCTGTCCATGACGCCATTACTGTGGTAAATAAGATCAAAACTCAATCTCCCTTTGGGCATAAACATTTTGAACTAAAACTGAATACACTTAAATCACAGGCTGTAGCCGTGGGACAGAAACGTGCTCTATATAAAATAAACGATGTGCCGCCCATCATGATAAACAATAATATAATTGATTATACCATTATGGCAAAAAAAAAAAAAAAAAAAAAAAAGACTCCGATCTAAAATGGCACAGTAACCCCAAACACATAATAAAATATTCACTTTGATTCATACATTAAAGCATATAGCAACAGATGTACCTTTCAATGTCTAAAAGAACTTCAAGTGCTTGTTATGCTTCACCTTGATTATTGTGATGTCTTGTACTCTAATTTGAATACTTGGCAAATCGACAAAAAACAACTCGTTCATAATGCCTGTGTTCGTTTGTCTTCTACACTCGTAAAAATGATTATATTAGACCCCTACACAATCAACAGTCATGGCTACCTCATTCCCTTATGCTCATGTTCAAAATCCTTCGTACCTCCACCCCTCAGTATATCGCCTCCCGCTTCGTATACCTTTCTCTCTGTCTCGAACCAGAAATATGACTTTACTGTCTATCCCTCGTCACCGAACGCATTTCTACTAACCTCATTCAGCGCGTCAGTTCCCAGAGTTTGGAACTCCCTTCCTCCTGAAACCAAACATTTCTGGATAATAAAGCAATTTAAACGTAGATTAAATTGTCATCTCAGCTCTAGGAATCACAATTTGTCTCTTGATTCTTATTATTGTTATTCTTCCTCCTTTTCTCCTCCTCCTTCTCTTCTTTCCCTTTTGTACTCGAGAAAAAAATTAATGAAGAACAAGTGAAATTCTAACATAATCTTTATCAACGTTCTAAGTAAATCAAAGTAATGTTTACATGCATTATATGTATTTCATTTTTTTTTTCTGTATTTACGAGGGTAGGTCCATAGGTTTCCGGCCTATCTTTGTTCTAGGAATGATAAATACAAAAACTATATTTCACTTTTCAATATAGTTACCCTTTATTGCAATACATTTCTCATCTTTGAATTAAGATTTCAATCCCGCTTAAAAAAAATAGTCAGAAGTATAGTCTGTAAAATGGGCATAAACAGCATTCATCACTTCTTCGTCACACTTAAATTTCCTTCCTCGAAGGTCCATCTTGAGTTTTGAGAAGAGGGAATGGTTACTGGGATCTAGATCTGGACTGTAGGGTAGATGGTCGATCTCCTTGAAGACACATTTCTTCACAACTTTCTTTGCAACAAGATCTGTGTGCACAAGCGCATTGTCGTAAAGAAGGCGCACAACACCACGCACCTTTCCTTGCCTTTTCCCTTTGATAGAAGCACGTAGCCTGTGGAGTAGGCCAGCACAGTACTCCCCATTTTCTGTGGTGTTCCTCTCCTTGAAGTCAATGAAGAGTATTCCTTCACAGTCCCAAAAAAGTGTGGCCATGATCTTCTTGGTTGACTGAGTGACCTTGGCCTTTAGAGGCGGTGTTTCGCCAGGTTTACGCCACTCCATTGATTCTCTTTTGGACACAGGATCATAGTAGAGGACCATAGTTTCATCTTCTGTAACAATGGTTTGCAGAACTTCTCACTCGTTGCTGGGGCAGAGTTCCAAAAATTCTTGTCAACAGATGACTCGTTGTAGCTTTTGGACTGAAGAAAGAAGTCTAGGCACTCATCTTGCACTAATCTTATTTATGTTTAAATGTCCATGAATAGTTCGAGGGAATGTTGTTTAAGAAAGGCCCAGCCTTGCTGCTATTTCTTAACTTAGCCGCCGGTCTTCCATAATTTCTCCCTCCACTAGTGCAATGTTTTCAGGAGTGAGCGCCTCCAAGGGCCGACCTGTACGCTCTTCGTGTTCAATGCTTTTTCGACCCATTCGGAATAGTTCGGTTCATTCTTTTTCGGCGGAATATGAGGAGGATGCTTTCCCATATACACCTTCCAACCTCTGCTTAATTTTATTTGGAGTAAGTCCTTCTTTTGTGAAGAACTTAATAACAGTTCGAAACTCCATTTTGAATATGTCACAATCTTCTACGCATGGTCTTCTTTATGCAACTTTATCTGTAGTCGAGCAGAAGTTGCAGCTGCAATTATTTACTTAACAGATAAGGTATGGCACCAGATAAGGTTTTGTGAAGGCTATAATCCTTATCGACGAGGCCGGAAACTTATGAACCTACCCTCGTATATAACTATGTACATTATACTCTGTATTTTTGATGGTTTATTGCCTGCTAGAGTGAAAGAGAATATCCCATGGCTTTAGCTCTTGCCAGAATACCACTAATTTTAATTTTAATTTGTGATTTTTTATTTATTTTTAATTAAATAAATAAATACTTTATGCTACACAAAGCCACATTATACTTAACTTTAAGAGATGTGAGAAAAAAGTGTACCATTCGTATAATTATAAAAGAAGCGTTCTCTTATACTAAACTAATTGTATCGTATATGCAGTCCTGCAGAAATTTACTAATCAAAATAGACTAGCGTGGTTTTTATATCCAGTTTTCCTTAGGTTCACTGTACTGCTCCCTTATTAACTGTCGCTGTACTCATACCGTTGTTAATTTTTACATCTTCATAATAACTTTATAACTTTCAAATGTTTATTTCTTCTCCGCTAATTTCCATTTTTTTTTTCTTTTTGGACAACATGCGCCATCGCGTCCACGTATTCACTCACGACTATAGACAATTTTCTTATGTTCATCCACCATTTTTCACAGTTGCCAACTTTACTACAGTGAGGAACAAGGGATTCCTTTGGGCAAAATTATTCAAGCGAAGATTTCCAATAAAGTTTACGTAAAGTTAACCTAATTTTTACTTACGAGTTACATTTGAACATTTAACCCCTAGGTTAGGTTTAACTCTTACGAATCCCCGTAGTAACGAGTATCTATCTGCTTGCGTTAGATTAGGTTAGTTGTTCGCTAATTTTACTATGGCAAAAAATACCTTACATCCAAATTTGAGAGGTATCGGAAATCCATTCTGGTGCATTTCTTGCTGTTGGTAATGACTGTTAGGTCACATCATCCCACCACTGTCTCGCCATTTTTCCTTACTGCTGCCGACATCTGCTATAAATCAAACCGCTTTTCTAGGGTTAATGACTTGCGACCAGCTGACATCTTTTCCTGGTGACTTCTGCTTCAATTCCATGTAAGTTCCATCACTTTCCGTCCATGTTTACCAACCCCGAGACATTAAAAAACTGTTAACTTTAACCAAAAACTTTTGATTGAAATTATTTTTTTAATCGAGACATTAGTTTCTAAAAATTAAAAAAAAAAAAAAAAATGCATGTAAAATTCACAAAGACTAACTTACATACCTCAAATAAAACGGAGTTCCAAGATATCAGACTACTCTTTCTCAATAGTTTCGAACCGTGAAACTTATGGACGATGAGTTGAGGTTGATGGATCGCATAGAATGAGGAGTTGAACTGTACCAGGTTATTATTTTTGAAAACTTCAATAGGAACCTCATAATCGCAACTGCATTCGCTTATTTTCTTAGGTCCAGCCTTTTCTGTGAGGATAGCAGTAAAAAGAGATTGCTCCCTCCTATTCCGTATATCACTTTTTGTAGGAAACCCCAAAAAGTCCTAAGTGTATTGAATTATTCCTCAATTGTAGTTTGAATAATTTACAATGCACACACCTTATTGTTTTATTATTCTGTAATTCTACTATTAAGACTAAATCCCCCTTCCCCAATATCACTGCACTTTGAAAATGAGGGGTCAACACTTTATCACTGCACTGCGCTTTGTACGATGAAGTTTTGTTAAAATATTACACAGCCTTCTCAGATTATCAACTAACGTACAAATGAGCGACATGCTGTAAATAGAGTCAATATAGCTTCGCTCGCAACATACTCAAATTAACTTATCGGCAGGGGATAATTCCAGCGTAGACGAAATAAACTAAATGATTTGACTGCAGTATTATGTTCATTTGTCTTTGAAACAATTAAATCATTAAACTTAGCCTTTAAATTGCCACGACAAAATTTATATTTCTTATAATAGAGTTCTGAGGACTTTCTAATAACCAATCTTTTAAATTAGCATTTTCCAGCCATTCTTTCTGAAATTTCTAAGCTCAGACTACCACAATCATCACCACTATCGAAGCCATAACGACTTACTGACAAAAATGTTACTGTAACTAAACTGCACTTATGTGAACGAGGGAACAAAACTTGAATTAAAAAAAAATATCAAACAGAAGTAGACTGTATTGTTGTCTTATAGTCGTTCCCTTCAGTATTGCCATACCGCCACGGGTGGCCGAGATCGTTAAGACACGGACTCGTGAGCGGGAGGTCTGCGGTTCGAATCCCGCCAGGACCGTCCTCCCTGACTGGGTTTTTTTCCAGGTTTTCCTCAGTCTTCATAACTGGCAAATGCCGGGGAGGTACCTAAACTTAGGCCTGGAACGCTTCCTTCCTTAAAATATATATCCTTTTCCCAATTTATCATTTCATTTCATGTATCATCAGTGTCCACCGCCTGTGGTGCCTCAGTAGTAAAAACGGGCGTTAAACACTACTCAAAAAAAAAAAAAAAAGTATTGCCATATTTATACCGTTACAGTCGGAGAGTCAAAACTCTCAAAATACTGGGGATCGCAATTTTTTTTTCTCCCTCAGAACACTACCTAAATATCACCAGATTCAGAGGGAAACCCCCGATTTTGGCGCACTGTCTGTTAAGTTGACCTAAATATCCAGAAACATGGTATCAAATTTAATGCAAAGATGAGTTCTAGAAAATGTTTGAAACACTGATGATATTCCCGAAATTATCACCTCGTGAAATGTGGAATAGTTTGTCATTCATTCGCAGGTTGTTCATCCACAAGTAAACTGTCCAAATTTCAGGTTCCATGTTTGTAGTAACATAATTGATTATTGGCCCTGAGTTTTTCAAAGAGGTTTCTGTGACTCATGTAAGAATTGTACTTAAAAAATGGGGGAAAGTGACATAAGGTATATTTCTTTTTATTATAATTCATATTGCAATTTAATTATTACATAAATTTACATTTTCCATAATTTTTAATAAAAAGTAAGAAAATGTATATATTTGGTTAATTATTGTCGGAAATGTACCTAAACTTTACAGTTTTGGACATTTTGTGGTTTTATATTTTATATTTTCTGTTCGTAATAAATTTTAAATTTTTGAGAAAATCATTATATCGCAAATGAAACAGAGAGAAACGTGATAAAGAAAATTGTGATACTGAAAAACACTCCTTAGTGTTGGTCATATTTTAGGTGTAAAGCTTTGAAACCATTATGAAATAGTTTACGCCATACAAACTGCAAAGATAGTAATTTCGAAGTACTTGAAAAAGTTTCTAAATCTCTCAAGTGCTTCCTGGTTACTAAAACGAAATGAAAACCTGCTGCCCCGTAAAATGTATCGTAATGAAGAAGGTATATCAAGAAACATTCATTTTATTGACTTGAGGGAAGATAATCTCTCTGGGCCGACAGAGCAACGACCCCCGTATATACACGTTTTATATACCAGAAATACATAAGCTTTATGTGCAATAGGAATGCTAACATGGGATAACAGAACGCAATGCTCGAGTACAAAAACCTGCGCGGTTCACGTCGCTTCATAAAGCTTAAGTGCCAGATGATAAGGCGTAACTCGCAGAAGTCATTAAGAGCAAATTTTACATGGATATAAAGACATTGTGCTGTTCAATAAAACCAGCGCTTATGTGAAATTAAACATAATATTAAGGGGAGGTGCGTTCCAAGCTTTTACGATTATTTTTATTTTATAGTGTTAGCTGCTAGTGGCAGGTAAAGAAGGTGAGCTTTCAGCAATATGTGCACTAAAATATTTTTTTTTAGTGACAGTGAAATAGTATATAGGACAAATATGTGACTTTAAAAATATAAGACCCGAAACTCAAATATTCAAATATTTGCAATTATGTCTATTATTATGCAAACATTATTCAGCACTATTAATAAACAATTCTTATAATAATTGAAAAATGCAATAAATCGAAGAAATTCTCTAAAAATTGAGTCTGATTTTGAAGTTACATTTTTATCAAATGTGTAAATGTGCATGTAGATAATACAGCTTTTATATCATTTTAATTTTTATGAAAATACTAACTTCTTATGAATACAAGTAAACCAAGATATAAAAAATTATGAAGGAACCACTTCCTAAAAATTTACAAAACTAAATTTTCACCATAACATAAAAAAGTCGATCAAAATTTTGTCCTCGCCTAAAATAAGGACAGAATTACATTTCGATTACTGAGTTGTACAATCGACTACGTCCCTCGTCTAATGGTAAATGTTACTAATTGTGGACTGGATGGTCCCAGGTTTGATTCAAGGCATCTCTACTCTTAAATTACTGAGTTTGGAATATATGGAACCCACCCAGCTAGGAATGGAGATGATAGAGAATGATCTCTTTTTTTTTTTTTTTTTTTTTTTATTGATTTATTTAAGGACGCTCTTTAACAGCTCAGGTCATCAGCGTCCCATTCAACTCAGGGCGTGAAACGGCCGACAAATTTTGCTCAGAGGCCTCTCTTTCAGGCTTGAGGTTCTTTTTCGTGCCGCAAATGTACGACACGGGACCCACGGCTTTACTTCCCTTCCGAAGGAAGCCATACTTAGGATTTTTACGCCCGAAAAAATCCATCGGTCCTGGCCGGGTTCGAACCCGCGTTTTGGGTATAGGAGGCAAGTATGGTAACCACTACACCACCAGGACCGACTAGAGAATGATCTCAAAAGTCGCATGTTGGTAAGGGTGAAGTATCACATATCGCTTTTAAATACTGCCCTCTTATCGCGCAATAAAGACAAAGGAAGCAGCAGTCGCTGCGGCTGTCCTTACCCTCCGGTAATTGTCGCGCAGAAGGAAAGAAGTCCTGCAAACATTAAAAATATCTAGGACTTAATTCCACTACATTCTAGAAACACTTGTAACTGCATTCAGCTCCATTGAAATCAATCGCTATCCACAAAATCTGAAGATTGCATTCAGCTATGACCCGAAAAAATCCCCGAGACAATTTCACCATTTGAATTGTATTCTAGTACGCGAACTGGATTTCACAATTCTTTCAAAATCACTGAAACTAATATCACTTGAACTCCAAACTTCCTAGGACCGAACTTCACCTTGCCTCTAAATTATGTCAGAATGGAAATCTTTCTCCCTTCCAAAAGGGAATGAATTATGATTAAAAATATTTGCCGTTCTGAGAACCATCAATCACGAAGTTTCCTAAGCATGAATTCCGCCATGACCCCAAAAATGCACACGGCTAAAAAATTCCTGAAATCTAATTATATAACTATAATGGACTTGATATCTAAAATGACTAAAATCTTCGGAACTGAATCTACCAGAACCCAATAATATCTTTGGGCTGGAATCCTATCCTATAATTCCAAAATACCTGACTGAATTTCCTTATTACTCAAAATTCCACATAAAAATTCCCATAGATAAATTCAACAATAATTCATTAATTCCTAGAGCTGCATTTTTACCATCACACAAAAATCCTCGCGAGTGAATTCTATGGGAGAGCTGAGCACAGAATTAAATTAATTTACTATTTTAAATTTTATTACCTTGTCAAAATGACGAAAAATGAAATCGTTAGAACCAACTTCGGTGTAAAACTTCTACCGTATGGGTAACTGTGCTGGTTAATGTTCCCAACGATGTTCATGATGGGGCTTGCCTACATCAGAGTAAGTCTTCCTTGTTGGTGTAAACCACAAGAAAACCGCAGGGGGAAAGTTCCTCCCTCTGGAGGAGAATCCAGAAGCTGATTAACGGCCGAGAGATGCACCCCCTCCCACCCAACACCTGCAGCAACGTAACAATGGGGGCTTCACAAAACACGCCGTGATTTATACCGCGTACGCACATTGGGTAAGGTACATTCTATACGCTCACATAAAAAACCGCGTGGGGTGGGAGAGCTCTTGAGCCCCGGGGGCTGCCTGTCAAAGAAGTCGACCTTTTTCACTTCTTCCTCTTTCCAGCGCGGTCAAAACTTCACTCCCCAGTGTTGCCAGACTTCCCTTTAAACCACACCACCTTGTAAACAAAACATGTCACCCTACAAACTCTGTAAACAAATGCTTGTGCTGTGGTCGTTAGACTGCGCTCCTTGAGAACGCAATATACCGCTCTCAACATAACATTACAGATAAATAACATTAAACTAATATATTTGCAAGGTTTCTTTTTATCATTTACAGTGGCTGGTTAGGACAAAAGGAACACAGTGATTTGTTGATGCACGTTCTGCCTTGTATTGCCAATAAATCAACTACAGAAAAATAAATTAATATATTAATAAATTAATTAATATATAACTAAAGATTCGAGTGAACTGGGAATCCTCTAAAGAAGAATATATATATATATATATTTTTTACACATAGGTAACCAGTTATTGGAACATTTTATTTTTAAATCCAGTGTTAATATTGTAAAGTCTTTCCTTTCTATGTTAAACAGATACATAAATAATGCTGAATAAAATATACAATTACAAAATGACTATCCATTGCAATTAAATATGGTAATGCCTATTAAAATAATAAGCATTGCTATATGATGAATACTAAATCAACAGTTAACAGCTTCATTTTGAGTATTGTAAGATATAACTGATCGTTAAATAACAATTCACACAAATCTGATCTAACATTGAAAACAATCTAGTGCTACCTTTTAAAGTTACATGGAATGAGTGAACAGCCCTGTGCATAAGTTAAGCTATAAATAGGTGAAAGGTCTAACTGATTGCCTTTCACGAGTAGCACGGTGAACGTGAATATCGTGTCGATGGTGACTAAAGCAAATACAGAAAAAAGTAGCAACTAAAGAAGAATTTGATGTATTTGTTAATTTTCCTTTTCGTAAATGATTTAACTACCTATAGATATGCTCTATTTTGCTGTTCATAACAAAAATCGCTGGCCATTGCACATACAGAGGATGCCAAAAAATGTATACACACTTCAAGCAAAGAAAAAACTGTGCTAACATAACAAAACTGAATTCGCACAAACAGAAAATGATGAGCACTAATCATCTTAGACTTTTACAGTTACAACAGTTGCTCAAAATGCCCATCATAGACGTCGATACACTTCTGAGTACGTTGAACTACTGATTGAGCAACGTTTGCGAAAGTGTCCTCAGCGATTGCAGCACATGCCGTTTCAATTTCTTCCCGAAGTGCTGCCAGTGTAGCTGCTTTTCTACGAATACAACATCCTAAAGAGTTCCCCATAGGGGGAAGTCCAACAGAATTACATCCGGAGAACGATGTGGAAACCTCTTGCCTTTGAACTTCAACAACATTCTCGGTTTTCCCATGCCACTTCAAAATTGCTTTCCGCTGTTCAAATGATAATCTTGGCTCCATTTTGTTGTAGCAATGCTAGCACAAAGCAATGTGTCACATCTGTTTTCAGAACATCATGCGATAATCTTGGATTCATTTGTTCATTGTTGATTTACCTGTCACGTAACAACGCTATTATAATGTGAGTCACATATTTTACAGAACATCACTGTTGAAAAATATTAAATAAATATCTATTGTGGAAGTGTGTATACATTTTTTGGTACTCTCTGTACATGCTGCAAGATTTAACCATTGTCAGCTATTCTTTTCATTTACTAATGGCACGTTCTATGTTTTTGGTGTCCTGTGAGAATATTTCGAAAAATGAAGAAATACTCAAGCAGTTTCTATTTCAGTGTTAAACATAAAGTGGCAATCATAAGAGCAAAACTAGGTATAAAGTTCCAAGGAAAGATACGCAGGTTATGAACGTTGCAAGGGAGAATCCATAACATCCCGAGACATGTTAATGTATGTACATTTGGATAGATATGGGCCAACGCCCGTCTGGGATGCCATAAGGGGAGGATGGTTGTAAATAGAGCTGGGTGAAGTTGGTTGCACTGTAAACAGCAGATACGTTTAGAGGCAAACAGTTATTATCCTGGAAGATGCCAAGAGGGGAAATGATTGATGAACCAACCCACTGTCTTCACAAGCAAGATGGGGAAGATGGACGAGGCGATAAATGGTGAAAATGTTTCGTAAACAAAGAAAATTGTCTCCAGTTCGATCGTTCGCTATCACGTCACAGAGTTGCCAGGTAAGCTAGAAAGAAAAATGAGGAGTGGGGTTAGGGGGTCACCTTTGCTTTCAGTGTTTCTGTCGTTCTTATCACCACTTGAACGTCTTATCAAATTCTTGTCAAACTCGGCACGCACATTGGGTCTAAGGCCGAGGTTACCAAACAGTTTGATCGTAGGATTTCCTCTGTCGATCGTGACTGAAATAAAATTACTGCTTACAACACCTGTTCCTCTCCGTGACTTGTTGGTTTTGGTTTGATCAAGGGAAGTTTTTTTTTTTTTTTTATCACAAAGGAAAAAGTCACAAAATGATGCTCTACCATTCTAACGAAAATAACTGAGAATCTGCGCTTTAATAGTGTTTACTCGAGGAATCAAAAATAAGCAATTCATGTACCAAATTCGTGGAAGTATTTAAAGCAAAGCAGTTTGCAATGATATCCCATGTTTTCTTGGAGTCTTAAGACGGTGTTTTATGACATGTACACCATAATACAAATTTAGCAGACTAAGAGCTCAATGAACGCACCATAATACGACGTAGCGTCCCAATTCACCAGCTAGATTATGACATTACAGGCTGTAAACAAGATTCGTTCTTGTAGATGTTATCCTCAGGCTTCCAAGCCTTGTCAAACTTGGTCCAGTGGCCAGTGTCACTGGTTGAGCAGTCAACCAATCACAGAGCAAAATCAATAAAACTTGTCTTCTTCTTGTACCTGGTGCGTTTCGACGAGTATCCATATTTGTAAGGACTGGCCAAGCTGACCTTGTCTCTCTCTCTTTCTCAGAGTTGAACTCCTGACTGCATAGTTGTTTTCCGTTCATGCTTTCATGGAATGAACTTGACTTCTTAGCAATACGTTCTTTGTTAGCATTTGCTGTTACCTGTTCTTTCTACAACACTTGGTTTCAAGGAGCTTTTTTACGTCAAAGAATAGCATTATTTATTTTTCCAATGTGCCAAAACTACCTTCGATTCCTCCAAAATGTTATGCATACTATTAATAAATGTAAATATCATGAAAATATGTTTGCTATTTTCATTTTCTGTAATACTTACCTAAAAATATATACTTTTACACTTTACACCAATTATAATCATTAAATGAAATTTTACCTTCTTTTTATTTTCTTTCACGTTTTTTGTTGAGAAATATGGAATTTAAACATTTCTCTCTTACATAATTTGCTCTTAATGCCTCAATGTTCATTTTCGATCATTTTTTTCATCATTTACTATTTTTATTGTATTCTGCTCTTTATAATTTATAATTACTGACCTCCTTTTGTTTGATGATAATCATATTCAAATTTGGCATTTTTGGTTTTAAACTTATTATTGCTTTTTTCATAGTTTCTTTTAACTTTCAATAATACATTGATCATGAGGTCATTAATATGTCGAGCATCAGCCAGTAAAATACTCCGTACAACATCGGAAGCACAAATGGATTATGAACCTATTCTTGGAGTAGCGTTGAGAGTGTCACCATTCCGTACGATTACAAGCTCTATATCGCGACAAAATGTTATCATTCACTCTTCTAAACTCATTAACTAAAATGAATTGAAAATAATTAACCAATTTCGCAACTTTGAATGACAATCAGAAACCAATTATAATAATTCTCTCTTTGAACCGGATCATCTTCTCGCAAATCATGTACCAATATCTGTATGGTTTTAAAGTTAGAAACTTTGTTGTATTTCTTGCAGAGTCGGTAGTACAAGTTCTGATTTTCGTGCGGAACGTTCTAGACGGGCTCCTACATTATTTAACTTTTCCTCCCATCGTATTTGTCAACTTGTTTTATCTATTGTTTCAAATGTAGTAACAGGATTTCATATGAAACTTCTTGAAGGTGACATGGCATTGGCAAAAGTTTCAACAGTCAATCTTCGAACTAGTAGAACTGCTTTGAATTCATTTGCAAAGAAAAATGCGTCTTTTCACAATCAAATGCTGCCAGTCACCTCCAGAACAACTCTTCTACTATAAACAAGTACTGAGCAGCATTCACATTTTTGGGCATCCTTAGATCATAACTGATTTAAATGTCTAGAGGAGTTGGGAAAAATACGTAACGGAAGTTCCGGTCAATGCAGTGGCGTTCCTCCAGAACGCGTATGCGGCAGCCATATATTTTAATGATGTATATTTGTTAATTGCTCTAAATTTCTTGTGGGCACTTTTTTG
The DNA here is from genome assembly GCA_030762175.1 of Metallyticus violacea. Classification (NCBI taxonomy): domain Eukaryota; kingdom Metazoa; phylum Arthropoda; class Insecta; order Mantodea; family Metallyticidae; genus Metallyticus; species Metallyticus violacea. The sequence continues at coordinate 76,772,912 of CM060845.1, read as the reverse complement.
TAGGTCTCTATTTAAATATAAACAAAATAATGGAAAAAATGAACATGCTTATCTTATATTTTTACTGCCTAATTATTATTATTTCTACTTTGTCTCTCCTTTATTATTTTTGCAATATTGTACAGTGCTTTAAGTGAGTTAAGTTCCCAGAAAATGGTTTCTTTTTTGGCAGAATTTTGTTTTTCTTCTTTTTTTATTTACCAGTCCGACTTTGCTTAATATACCTATGTAAAATTAGTTTGCATAGAAACTGAATTATGTATCTATGTAACTATAATTTTCTAGTTTGTACTTATTTATCACAATTTGTTCCTGTGTATTTCTTCAAACTACTTTTATATACAAACATAGTCGCAAATTTTTATTCTTTTAAATTTTGAAGTAATTTGCAACGGCAGTCTCTCCCGCCTATATTTTATTTTTTTTAAGAAATATCTTACCCCCCCACCCTGAACCTGGTCGCGGAAAATATTATTAGTTTATTGAAACATGCATTACGACATTAACAATTTAACAAATGATCTCCTCAGATAAGTTAATAATGAAGTAAATCTTAATATCACTGCGATGTATAATTAAAATGAGCAAAAAAGAGCATTGAGATAAGCCCCTTAATACATTTTAAATTACAACAAAGATGAGATAAATTTTAATGGAAAATTTATCACAGAACAGTTAGAATAGAACAATTTCAACAAACACCTTAACTTCAAGTACAGTAAAGAAATTGTATGGTGTTGCTCATAAAATAAATAACAAACTTCTTTATAACCAAGTTAACAAAGAAATGGCTGAATCACTGGCACAATATCATAAGTAGAGCGCTGTTATACGGAAAAAACTGTTAAGTAAGGATACCGCAGGACTCCGTCCTTATACCATCAATAGAACTATCACCAAGCACAGGATGGAGGTTCTCCCAGTCCTCGAGCAAGAAAGCGGAGAATAGTTTGCCCAAGAAAAGCAAACGACCAATTTCTCGATTTCAGCGGAGATAGGTGGGCACGACAATCACATCGAGGAGATAACGCCTGGTGTTCTAATCAATCACCAATAAGCATTGCTACGTGTTCTAACCAATGAGCGTTAAACACCGTTTCCTAGAAAGTTCCAGAAAATAAGAACCTCAAAAAGAGGAGGAGAAGAAGAAGGGGTAAGAAAAGAGCAAAGTTGATTATGTAATAAGACATATCACCGTGTAACTTAATTTCCTTAAAGTGTTTCAACATATATGTATGATATAGTAACTAATAAGATCAAAAATAAATTAATAACAATAGTTTACAGCGGATCCCATCAGTAATATATTTTTAAGATATCAAACCAAAATAGACAAAATTACAAACATTTTCAGAATGCTCATGCTGCTGACATTTTGAGATACTTCACTTTGTCACTAAACAGGAAACTACGATATTGACTGATGTTTTTTACCTATTTGAAAGTGACGCGAGATGAACAATATGCAAAAATAAACTTCTGTTTTTATTGAAGTGTGACGAAACTTGCGGAAAGTTTAAGCAAGCTTAGTCTTTAGATGGTTTGGAACTCAAAGAAATCAGAATTTTAGCAGTTAAGGAAGATGGGCCTGTTGCTTTAGAAATTACAGTTATGAAAGTCAAGGTCAAGGTGGTGCGATCGGCGGATAACAGCAAGACAACTTGTTGGGGAATTGGAAATTTTATAATTTTTCACGATCAACTATAAGAGAGGGTCATTATATTAGTTTCATTGTTGTATTGCCCTCTAGTAGGGAACTAAGGTATTGCTTGGACATAGGGGCCTCTTTTTTGAGACATGGAGTTCTTTAACGTCCTTAAATTTATAGACGGGACACATGACTTAAAGTTTCTCCCGGAAGACCTGAGCACGAGATTTTTATATGCGGAAAAATTTTTGTTGCATGAATAATAGAAGCTTCACAAACATTCATATTGCTTTATCATATAAATAAAAACTTTTCTGTAAAAAGACACAAAATAAAGATAGCCACGAGATCCTGAATTAATTCTGCCAGAGTAATTCATATTATAACATAGCGAAAATTTTCAAGTCTGTTATAAAGCTCAAATCTGTTAATGGCATCTCTTCGATAGTCTTTCATTACGTTTCTTCATCTTTGCCCTATATTTATAACATTTCTTGAATTCCTTAATGGCTATTCTATAGCACTTATTTCAGAATATTTCTTCACTGATTTTCACACTCTTTTAAAGATTACATTCCATCTATTTGGCGTGAGTTTAGTGTGGGTTTCCTTAAAAGGATACAAATTCTGCACATGCTTGAATACTGTGTTAAGCACTGCTTCCATTATCTATACCTATCTTACCGACATCATTCATTAGAGTACAAATAATTAAAACAATTCCTCAATAATTTGAAATTCCTTTTTATAATACATACTTTCATTGTATAGGCTTTAATAATAAGGGATTATATTCATCTATAACATGACTTTCTGATAACTTGTGACCATTAAAATCTGGTGTCAACAAAGTTCATTTTGTATCTCCAAACATTATCACAACAAACTCAATTTTTAGCACTGACAATAACTGTAAATATAATAAAAACTAGAAAGGCAGAAACAAACAGAACACTAAAACATGTAAACAGTGAAATATTTGGAATAGCTTATGTTCTTCAAAGACAGTAAAGAAGTTTTTATGAATCATGTTATTTTTCATTATTAATACATATGGTGTGTTTGTATTCGTTTCAGTTATTTATAAGTTGAATGTATTTTTTCCATTTATTCTAAAAGGTGTAATGTGAAAGCAGAATTCTAAAATTAAATAAAATAACATTCGAAGTAATAAACGTAAAATAAATAAAGGGGATTTGGAACAAATCTAGTTTGAACTACAGATTTTGGAGGGGGTTTGAGTTAGCATTTAAGCGTAAACAAACCAAAAGAGAAGAACTGTAAGTAATTGATAATTCGGAGCTTTTGTTTGATTGTGTGTTGCTGTTACGGTGAATCGGAGTAATCTGGCGAGGGGAGCGGGTCGAGCAGAGCAGTACGAAGTAAATGTTTAGGTATTTCTATTGAAATAGCACACACCAAAGTTATATGCTAAGGTACTAAGCCAAATAACGTCATGCATACTTTTAACGCCAATAAACTAATTTTTGATTACGAAAATGTACTCGAATGTCTACATTCATATGCCATCTAGGATGAAATAAGTTATGGAAGTTCACATCATTGTTTCCGCCATTTTGTAGTTGAAAGGCTATAACCATGAATACTAGGCAACAGAAATTGTTTGATTTTATTTTAGGCGAACAACTACTTAAAACTATTATTTTTCCTTAACCTTGAATTCTCTCTATAGTGAGAAGTTGGGTGATATGTATAAAATTAGAAAATGTCAGAGAAAGAGGCGGATAAAGTTAAAGACTACTCGATAAAGCTGTATGTCTAAAGATCTATGTACATCATTCACGACACTTATATGAAATTTTGCCTATTTATTTGTTTAAGAATAGTATTTACATGTTCGCCAATTTATTTTATACACAAAAATGCGAAAAGTACTATCAAAAAGCGAGGGCAAGATAAACTTAATTAACACTGAGAGAATATTTACTTTTTTTGACAGAAAACCAAATTTAGTTGTGAATGGTCTATTATGGTTATCTAATAACAATTATGAAAATACAATTCTTAAATGCCCTGTATTAGAAAAGAGATGGCGTTTATAGGTTCCTGTTCTTAATAACACCAGTATCAAAACTTTTAATACTTTGATATCATGTATAAAATAACACCTATGTTATAACATCTGAAGAAATATTGAACTATATTTATCATAGTTTTCTTGTTTGAATACCACTTTCATATCTATAGCAATTTATGTGTTAAGATGGAATTATATGGTCAACTTACCCTATGTATTATAAAAATATCATGCTAAATTACAAATGTTATTAAGTGTTGTGTACTTATTTCTTACGTTAAGTTTATAGTGAGCGTCAAAAGTTACTGTACAATTTATAGATTGTGAAAAAATATTCAAACATTTTATAAATGAAAACACAGCTTTGGCACTTTATTGATAGCAAATAAGCTAAAAAGATTTACAATATTTGTGTTATTTAATAATAATATAATAATAATAATATGATGATGATAATAATAATAATAATAATAATAATAATAATAATAATAATAATAATAATAATAATAATAATAATAATAATAAAAAGAATTGTTGCTCTTGAGCCAAAGGTTTTTAATGCATTTAAAGCATTTGCTACGTTAATGGGAGTGTACATTTAATTCCGAGCCTTACTGATTCGCAGCAACAATCATGCGTACTGGCTTAACTGCAAGGTAGAGCAAAGGGAACAGAAATTCAGTCTATACATAGTCCTTCACTTCAGAACATACGTTTCTTGTGAAAGTGAATGCATCCTCTCCCCGCCCCTAGCCCCTAAATGGTATTTTGTTTTATTTTACTCACAAATACATGCTTAAAGAGTTACAAAATCACCACCTTAATTTCTTAACCTCATTCTTGTTTTCATGTTACAGTTTGTGGGCACTCTGATGATAAACAACAATTTCAAACACACTGTACCTTTCCCCAACTCTTTTGTTTCACGATGGAGTCGATCGTCTGGTTACCATTACCGTGTCATAAATCTTCTACAGCACAGACCGAGCCTGATCATAAAATTCGACACCCGTTGGACTATATTTTGCCGCGGAGGCATGCGATCATTTCACGGTGACAGTACCGGAAGAAAGAAAGAAAGGAGAAGGAAAAAAAAAGGGGGGGTTATTTCATGGTGAGACTCTTATTGCCACTTCTGTATTGCTCTACCTCGTGCAACACGGTCATCTTGCCATGAAAGGAACATGGGAGCTTGCAATTATAAGGGGGATATCTATAGCTGCGTGTTCGATGAACTTTGAGAAAGACATTCTTTGTTGCTAAAATATTTCATTATTATAAAACACGGGCGCTATTCAAAAATATTGAATTGTAAAATCAGTAGCTCTAAATATGATTTAGAATATTTTATGAAAAGAAGAAAGCACATAAAATGCCCTTCGTAAGAATGATAAAAATGTTTTTGGTTGGTATATTTTTAAAATTGCACGATATATTTTTAAAATTAAATCTCACTGCTTTAAGTTTTTTACTTTTTTCTTGCATAATTCTATGCTAATGATTGTCTCATTTTCCTCTAATGTTCACTTTTATTACATCGATATTCTTATCATCCATAGCGTTTTTAATATCAATGAGCGTTTGTAAAAGTAAATGATTTAAAACAATACTCTCAGCCTAAGAGTAGCGAACCATTTAGCGGCCGCTTTCGGTATTTCTAATAAATTTTATTATTATTTGCAAAAAACACCTCGACTCGTGAACGGAAAGTCCGCGGTTCGAATTCTGCTAAGATCGTCTTCTTTGACCGACTTTTTCCCCCAGGTTTTCCACAATCTTGATCTATATTAAATGCCGGACAGGTATCCGAAAGTTATAACTGGAACACTTCTACTCTTAAAACCCTTTCCCAACTTAGAGTTTCATCTCACGTATCATCAGTGTCCATCGCCGGGATATCGCAACAGTCAAATAAACGCTAAACACTTATAGAAACGTTTTTGTTTTAAAATACAATTACATCTTTTAGAGTTTATTTATACATTCTACCACTGCATCATTATTACTGGGCCTTTCATAAATTTGTCACCCGTTTCTGTCGGTAGGCAGTCAGAACAGTAACTCCCGTCGAAGTTGATGTAATATACACAAATTAATTCAAGTTATTGCAATTACATTTACATTTGCAATGAAAATAAGCATGTATTTTATGACAGGAGATGTTGAAAAATGTGTCATGCAACAATTCTAGCATCTTTTTAGAAAATCACTCACAAGTTCATCTTTCGAAATGTGTTAATATCTCGCCTGATATTTTCTTTCAGTTTTTTTTAATACTTGAGAATTTGTTTCATATACTTTATTTTTCACTTTCCCACTTAAATAATAAGCACGTACAATCAGATCACAGATCGACCGGGACATAAACCCGTATACAATTATCCTATCTTAAAATTTATTGAGTCATTTATGAAATTAATGACTCAATAGCTGTATGTGCGGTGGCAGAGTCTTGCTAGAAATATCCAGATTCACATACATATCAGTCAATTGTTCACCAAATAGTGCGAATATGCCATTTCTGCATTCATTATATTCTCAAATTGTATATATCATATATTACTCCTATGTATTTCCTGCTCACCACAAGCAAATTTTTTCGTCATGCAAGGGTTTTCGTGTATAAAATTGGATTTTATGTAATCCAATATCTATTATTATTATTATTATTATTATTGTTATTATGTTGTATATTCAACAAAATATGCTGAACTCCGCTCCAGAACTCCCCAACTTAGAATATTTCTAAGCTGGTACCGAGTATCGAATCCGAGACCGCCCGGCCAGCAGACACTCTTAACTATTAGACCAAGCGGTCAACAAATGTTAAGCGTGGATCAATTACATACACGAGTTTTTCTCGGTCTTCATAAATGACAAATGCTGGGGAGGTACCATAAACGTTTCTTTCCTTGCGTTAAACATTATTAGAATGTCATCATCAACATTCTGAAACATCAAATTATGGAAATAACCCAATATCAATATCTCCTATCTGTAATTTGAGGACAAAAATGACCTTGTATGCTTTCAAGTTAAGATTGACAACATTTCGATAGAAGAACTGATGCGTGTGGATGAAATTATACTAAAAGTTTCCAGAAATATATCCTGTAATAAGTTATGTGTTTATTTTCATTGTAATTGTTGTAAATGCGAGAACTTGAATCAGTTGCGTGGACATTACTTCCGCTTCGGTGGCAGTTACCGCTTTAACTGCCGATCTGACAGCTGCCGTGAAACGGGTGCCGAAATTATAAAAGACCCGGTTGTTGAAAAATATTTGAACATGCGTTCGATAGGTGACAAAAGAACTAAGTTTCGTTTAGAGTAGGACATCTTTGAGTTATGACGTTAATCAAGAACTATCTAGAAGTTATGCAAAGGCAACAAATACAGTAGAGTTTTGACACAAGAAAGTTACTTGTCAATCGAAATTCACAATCGTATAAAAGAAATTTATGGTGATGAAGGCTTGGATGTAAAATATATCTTAATGTTTTCGACATTCCAAAAATTGTAGTAAATGTGACATGAACCTGACAAACGAAATTTGGGACAGTTAATTTCAGGGACCTTTAAGAGTATGAATACAGAGTGCAAAGTGCATGATTGCAAAAAATCGCCAAATTTAGCATAGAGTATTTATTTACATTTGGGTAATTAGTCAAGAAAGAGCGAACCATATTACTAACACTTTGAATTGAAGAAATTCAGTATCAAATGATCCACAGAAAAGCAGAAAAGCCAACATTGTTGGGAAAAGACAATCCCCTCGTGAATTGAGATCAATCCTGGGTTCTTCATGACACAGAGCACACAGTCACTCAGATTCTTTAGGCGCACAGAAATTGAAAAGCTTTCCTTCCAAATGCAAATTCTACTAAAGGGAATGCTTTAGCCCAAAAGGCGTTGCGCGAGATTACCAGCACTGAGACAATGCATATCGCAAAATTATGCCTGAAGTACATTTTTTTTTGCATTTCGAAAAGAAAAGCAAAACTCCAGTTCGACAAATGCAGGGAAACAGTGACAAGACTGAAGCTTATATTGTTTCACTTTCTAATGTTATAAAGGCCAATGTTTTAAATCTGATAGTAAAATTAAAATTACTGGACGAAATGAAATGTTAAAATCTTGTTTGGGAAAACATGTTTCAGTAAATGGTGATTATGCTGAAAAATAAGATTTTCATGTTAGCAGAATCCTTCATTTTAATATCACTTTCACCATTTTAAATTAACTCTATTGTTAATAAAATTATGGCTTTTTGCAATTAGAAAATAGCTTTAATAATCATAAAAGTTTCTGTAAAATTTGACATTGACTTGTTCCAACTACAGTTTCTTAATTATTGTTTCAATTTCTTCATTTGGATTTAATAATGAACGAACACTAAAAAATCTAAGCTCGCGGAGGGACCAAATAGCGAAATAGATGAATTGTATCAGCTGCTGATTAAAAAGCAGTATTCTCTTTCTCTATTTTAACTACTGAATCCCCAGCAAACTCAATCAGTTAGAATTTTGTTTCTAGATGACCATCGAATATCTTCGGGTTTTCTACAACAACAATGCACTGTTGTTTGTTGCTATTTACCGTACATTCTAATTTAAAATATAAGTCATTACATTTTTTATATTTTCTTTGAGTCGCACTGAGAGATGGATGGAATGCTCATATATAGAGAGTTGTTTTTGGCCTCCGTCCATAGCTGAACTCAGCTGCGCGTGTACCAGCCGTCGACTTCATCCTTTGCATGTCTACCCAGACTGCTTTGCACAACGATATGCATACAATATTAGTTTTATTTCATAAAGAGTACTACCTGTGTTATGCAAGCTATTCGATGTTGTCTCTCTGCAGTCACACATTTCCAACTCTTAATTCATTGGCAACAGCTCTACTTCTGGATTTTTTTTTTTAAATTTCTGCCCTAATATTTTCTTTAATTTCCTCTACAGTGTTAAGTTAATTAGTGTTATTAATTGCAGTGCAATTAATAACACTAGCTCACCAATAGCCTAAAATAGCACAAAGACTAGAGTGTGTTCAAACTGAATGATAAAACACAAAGACGACCGTAACAGCAAAATAAACATGCAGTCATAAGCACGGAGATTGCCTGTTATCATTACAGGCGGTTGGCGTGACCTTGACCGAGCGCACGCTGCGCACCCAGGTCAAAAATAGTTCATTATCCATTAATCCATTTAACCTTTAATTTTACATAACAACGTAGGCACTAAATTTTTTTATTTTTAAGTAAATTCGTTCTTATAATGACCGTCAGTGCTGCCTACATATGCAAATTAATAGGGATTCAACAAAAGAAAGTTGTTCTTTTCGAAAGGTTGAGAACCCCTTATGAAATTAACACTGTAAAATAAATCTTACTTAAACAATGACTTATAAAAGTGGAGCTTAGCAAAAGTTGCGGTCTAAAAATAGTAAAGTTAAAGGCATTTAGTTACATTTGCTGGTCCTCTCCCCTGCACTTTCGTTGTCAAATTGCCGTTATTGTTCTTGCGCTAATGCAGACTGCTTGGTTTTACTACTTGGAGAATAACAACTGTAATTGTGAACAATGAGAATAACTCAGTTAATGCTTTAGGTGTTTGCGATCTCATCGTTTCGTGAGTATATAAGTTTATTTGAAGACTGTATTGCTGCAAGGGAAACTTTTCATTTGTTTTGCTATGAAACGCTTTCCTTATCTCTAACTTTATATTGAGTAGCAAGTTTATAGCTCATAAAATTAATGACATGAGGGTATCGCACAATGCTTCCTTATCACAGACACTTAACTTCTCTTATCAGTGTTTACTTCTAGACAGCAAACTTGGTTTAATTCTCAGTGTGCTGGTAAAATACCTATGTTATTCTATGAAACACAGAATTATATTTTTTTATTAAAATTGGGAAAAAAGTTCCTTATTATTTTCGTATTCTGTAAAGTATTATCAATAAAGTGTCTTTTTTCTTATTCTCAGTATCTTCCTTGAAGATAGAATATGCAACGCTATATATCTGGTAACTGGTGTAACTATCGCAGGAGCATCCGAGACAAAAATTGTTTAAAACGAATTAGTAAATAATAATAATAATAATAATAATAATTATTATTATTATTATTATTATTATTATTTAAATTAGGAATCTTTTAAGAAAGAAGATGTTTTTATTAGAAGTAACAACATGCTAGCTGCAAGTGTAGAACGGGTTAATATAAAGGTAATTTTGCTTGCTAGTACTTCTGTTTTTTTTTTTTTTTTTGAGTAGGTTTAACGCCCGTTTTTACTACTGAGGCACCACAGGCGGTGGACACTAATGATACATGGAGATGAAACGATAAATTGGGAAAGGATATATTTTTTTTAAAGGAAGGAAGCTTTCCAGGCCTAAGTTTAGCGTACCTCCTCGGCATTTGCCATTTATGAGGACTGAGGAAAACCTGGAAGGAAAAAAAAAAAAAACCAGTCAGGGAGGACAGTGATTTGAACCCCAGATCTCCCGCTCACGAGTCCGCCTTAACGACCTCGGCCACCTGTGGCGGTCCTTGTACTTGCTGGAATGTAACAGGTTAATGCTGCACTTTTTAAACAATTGGCGGTTATTATGCTACGGTTGTTGACTGCGTACTCGTAACGCGACGATGTGCAGGGACCGTCTGTGTTGCTAGTCTCAACTTGGCGTTTATGTTGTAGGGGTTTGTTACACGAATAGAGTAGCTTACGGTAAGTGTACCGCATCTGGAAAATTGACTGCTGCCAGCTGTCTGCCAAGATGATTCTACCTAGACGATAAACAAATGAGTAGCGGGCCAATGTAGCAGTTAATTAAAACATTGTACTATTATCACGTGAAGTTAGAATTGTATTATATGTAAATTCTCAATTAGCATAGAAATAATTTGGCTGAAAATTCTCTTAATCTCATCAGAGATATGAAAATGTCTTATGAGTGCTATTTATAAAAAACAGCCGAAATATGAACCAAAGTGGGAACATACTGAGTGAAATAACTATATGCTATTTACGTGTTACAAATATAAAATGTAAATTCGCTACACATTTTTACTAACTGGGCTACTATGACTAATGTTAAAATTATCATAAAAGAACTGGCTAAAAGCCTTCAAGGGTCTCACAACACCTCCCTCGACCCAGGCAATATATTGAACTATTTCGATCAATTGCACAAATATCACGAAAGAAATAAAAGAACTATGATGGAAGCAGAACAACAAGTAACCTTATACATTACTACTGTCAATGGGAATATTATCGTGTTTCATAGATAAAAATGTTAGTTTGGAGTAACTTAACAATCGATTTGATACGCTAAAATAGTTGCTTAACGGAAGAAATTAACATTTTATATACGGCAGTTAGAATATGGATTCATATAAAGAAGGAAAGGGAGAGGGAAAGAGCAAATATTTTTAAAGTCAGGCAGGGCGGACACTGACAAACGCAGGTAAAACAAAAAGAAGAAATAAGACATCTTCAACAAAAAAGTTCTTAGGTAACAAATTGCAGGCAAAATCGATCTTTGTTGATACACTGAACGATTCCGTTGACCTCGGAAGGAATAACTTCTAACTAGGGGGAGCTGCACGTTTGCCTAAGCAGCAAAATTATGAAATATTAAAACTGGATGACATTTGTGATGTATGACACTAGCAGCTTAGGCACTGCTTCATTGTGCTTTTTAATTGCACAATATTTTTTCCGATAATGGGGGCAATTAAATATAAACGGGAATTTTGATTTTACTTTTGTGAATAGTATAAAGCGATACGCACTTTGAGAGGTTAGGCGTTTTTTTTGAATAATGTTTAACGCCCGTTTTTACTGCTAAGGCACCACGGGCGGTAGATTAGGCGTGGGGATTATAGTACGAAGAAACGGATTCCCATCGCAGGTGCGTTTCGTTTATCACTTGCATCATGTTCGAGCAAGAGGTACAGTCGTCGATTGCTCAACGTCGATTTATTCAACTTTTGGCGCGGGAGGGCGTAAAACGAGTTGAAATTTTGCAAATGTTAAGGGAATAGTTTGGGGGAGTAAAACGCTATCTAAGACACAAGAGAATGAGTGACTGCGTTTCACTGAAGGGCAAGTAACTGTAGAAAATAAAATTCACCGCGTAGACCTCGAACCAGTATAACGGAAATAAACATTGGACAGTTCAGGATCTCATCAGGCATGACCGGAATTTGACGAATTCTGAAATTGCTTCTAAGAGATGAATTATAAAATGTTCAATTCATCATTTCAGATGTTGCCCTTTCGAATACTGCGGTGAATTATTTGATACCAATAAAGTCTATTCTACTGCAATTTGTAATCCGCTTTAATTCAGGAATTAATTCTGAAAATTCTTTGCGCGCCTGCATTTGCTGTTTGTGACAATCTTTCGAACACACGTATACATGTAAAATATAAGTTAGCACTTCAGTTTTATATACTGCAATATGGCAATATTTCTTAAGCTGTCCCTAGGTCACGAACGCATCAGCAAGTAGAAGGCTCGACAAAGGTCTTAGCTCCTGGTTCTTCGTACTGATAACACTATAAAGCTCGACAATGCATGAACAGTAAACCTTTGCGAAAAGATCATGCAATCTTTTGTCATATTCCGAGAATTAAAGTAAAAACTTACAACAGTGGAGGCTGATATTATGGAGAGACTTTCTAGGAAGACGTTTCATGCACTTTATTGCAATACCACTCACCTGCTGTGACTTTGTTAAGCATAAAGCCACCGCCTAGCGCAAGTCTTAGATGTGCTCTCTTCGTTACCCGAGGGCAGGTAAAGGAGATAGGCACTACTCTTGAAACAAAGAACGATGGCGCCATTTAAAATCTGGATGGAGAGGAGGAGAGGCAAAGAGGGGGGGGGGAGAGAAAAACAGCATTTCTAATTTAATTGCTATAAAATCTCATGGAACGCCTAAGAGGTTAATTTCTATGAAGTTTAATTTTGATGTTGTTCTTGCTTTTATATACCCATCTTTTCCTTGTTCTGCATAGGTACTCTTTTAGCGGCATTTCCGTCTTTAATGTATACTTATCATCCCTTCTAGAAGTTATTCCTTTTTCCCGTTTTTCTTAATTTCCTCTGAATATGGCGTTTGTAAATAACTCACTGTTTTCTTGTAGTTTTCTATAGTAAATTCCTGCATTATTATTATTATTATTATTATTATTATTATTATTATTGCAAATATTAAGTTATATCAATATTTAATTGCGTTCACGTCACCGACATTGCTTAGAAAGCTTCCTTGTTTTATTCTTTCTTTTCCTCATATGTAATGTACAGAACATTATTTAATCATAAGATTAACAGAACGAGCAGGCCAGGATGTCGGTCCCTCACGGTCTATCCACTAATTTGGGAATCACTGGCCAAGCTGCGTTCACCGTTAAAGTAATTCGGATCAAAATAAGTTCGCATGGCTGCTTGCGTCTCAATGCTTCGAAATACTTAATTATTTCTGACTTGTTCAATTAAACAAAACTTCAAAGTAGCATATTGTGTGATCGCCTTGATGTTCTGCTGTCCCAGGATATCCTCGGTAACTGCTTAGAAAGTATATAAGTTAGGAAGGTCTGGAACGAGGTCCGCTCAGTTTTGTGAGGACAATTGGGGAGCTACCTGATAGAAAGGTGGTGTTCTTCGACCTCGGAAGTCGTGTGATAGGCGACCGATGAGCTTTAATTACGCTAATCACATGCCTCACCTGCAATGCAATGGCACAAGGTGGAGGTATAGAATGTGAGAGAATAGTGTTTAACGCCCGTTTTTACTACTGAGGCACCACAGGCGGTGAACACTGATGATACATGAGATGAAATGATATATTGGGACAGGATTTTTTTTTTTAAAGGAAGGAAGCATTCCAGGCCTAAGTTAGGGTACCTCCCCGGCATTTGCCAATTATGAGGACTGAGGAAAACCTGGAAAAAACCTCATCCAGGAAGGACGGTCCTGGTGGGATTCGAACCCCAGACATCCCGCTCACGAGTCCGCGCCTTAACGACCTCGGCCACCCGTCGGTAGTAACAGAACATACCGGACGCGTCAAGGGGAAGAATGGCAAATGGTTGAACTGCCAACATCCAAAATTCATCACGTGATTTTGAAAATATGACAGTATGTCCTGGAGCGAAATACTGAAGGATAAACCATGTGTTTTTTTTATGTTAGGATCGCGTACTGATTATGTTGGGTTCGCTTTAAGATGAAAGCAGAGTAGAATTTCTCTAGCAGCACGAGAAAAATGAGTTGGTGCCCCATCTTACATTAAACATACCCGGCGTATAGTGGAACTTCCAAAAACAAATCATTTAAAGTATTCGTTAATAAGTCACAGTATGAAGCTCCCATTAATGTTCCAGGTAAAATAAAAACTAATTAATGTGTCCCGATTTTTTAAAAATTGTGTTTAACTCCCGTTGCAACTATTGAGGCATATTAAGAGGTGATAAGTTGGGAAATGAAAGGAGGTAAGTGTTCCATATCTAAGTTTAGGGTACGTCCCCGGCATTTGCTAGTAATGAGGACTGAGGAAAACATGGAAGATACCTCACTCACGGAGAACATTCTTAATGAGATTCTAACTGCAGACCTCCTGTTCATAGTCCATTCTTTAGCTATCTTTCCACACGTGTCAATGCGTAGCCAATTATACCGGCACATATTAATGTTAAAATGTCTGTGTTTTGTTTCCAAGACTGCATGAAAATTTTCGTCATCTGTTCACGAATATTGTCAAAAATTTACGCTCCATTCCATTCGCAGTTTTATGGCTACAGATTGTTTTGACAACAAACCGCAAACACAACACCAACTTGTAATGAGCAACTTTATTTATCAGTACAAGGGCACAAAGACTAATTAAAAAGTAAGAATAGTTAACTCTTATAATGGAATTTTTGACTTGTTTCAAATGCTCCTATCAATTCTCCAGAGGTTTCAATAAAGTGTGTTACATAAATATACATATAAATAGCGTTGTGAGAAAAGTTGACTGTCGTATTAACACAAAATGTGTAATTACTTTTAGCACGAGCGCAAAAACAACGAATTTAAATTTGTTAAATATTTGAAAAACGACACAAGGACTAGGGTGCAAAAAATAAAAAAAAGAAAGTCTATGTTTGTTCAAACAATTGACAAATGATGCAAGACCTACTTATTAATGAAATCATGGCTATATTTAATTAATTTTTAATTCCATTAAAACAAAAAAAAATCTTCAAATTATGTTGTGCTTTTAATTGTGTTTTAGGTTTATATTAACAAGGCACACAGAAAAATTTGTTGCCTGAACTTCCTTGCGTAGTAATGTACGAATTTAAATTATTCCTAGGTAGATGTTTCAATTACATTAATTTATCTTGGAGACATTTTCATTATATAGTGTCTAACGCAGTTGCCAATATCATTCAGATTTTCACTAATTAAAAAAGTTATATTTCCTTTTTATTATATAAATATTTTTAAAATATTTTGAAAAATTAACATATTGCTACAATAAAACAATGACAATAATATAAACCATAAATATTTCTTCCCACAGATTTAACTTAAGTATTCCTGAAATTTATAACAACACGTATGCCCTTGCTGCATTAAGAATATTCAATTTAAAATTGAAACATTTTGAAATTTCAGTACATGTTTGCTAACTGCTGAAAAAGAATATTTGCTTAGATCGCCTCCGTGTTGAAATGGTAGCATATGGAAAACTCCGAAATATATATATTACGAAGTATATATACTCCGAAATATATATATATATATATGTCACGAAAAGACCAAAGCGGCAATAAATAAAATACTAAAATTATTGTTAATTATTGCAGGGAACTTTTATAATCAGCAAAGTATTAAAATACTTTTAGCTGTTGAAATGAGCAATTTTTAAAAACTGCAAAAAGTAGCGGCTTGCTGTTGTTCAAACAACTGACAAAAATATTGGCTGTAGGTAAGACAATAAAAATGTTTCAATATATAGATTTTTACATCACTCATATAAAAATAGTTCTTTTAACAGAAGGAATTCAAACCTAACAGCCGATATTGTAACTCTTTTATAACACTATAGTACTACCAACTTTGATTTTATACGGAATGTGATGATTAAATATTAAAATATTTAAGCAGGTTTAAGTTAATACCGTGAGTTCCATTTATAGCTGGGGCCATAGATCTTACGCTTGCATTGCAGTGACTTCGGTATTATTCAAGTAGCGTACTAACGGTGAATGACCCGCTCAAGGCTACATTTATCTATCTGTTGTGTTATACTGTGTCATTTGCTGCCTTCTGTTCGAGCTGTTTCTGTTCATTGTGAATCTCAAAAGACATCTGTGTGGTATGTGAATTACATTTGATTATTCTTTAGTCCACAGAAATGCCTATCGAAAAATTCACATTTGAACAAAGAATTTTTATGTATACGGTACATTCGTGAAAACCGAATCATGTAGACAGGCGTGTAGAAAATTTCAGGAGAACCTTCCTGGTATTCCAGTTCCAGGTAGAGAAACTGTTAGATGTCTGGTTAATAAGTTTAGGACAACCGGATCTCTTAAACCTAAGAAGCGAAAAAGAAATATTTTAACAAAAGAAAAAATTGATAAAATTGGTGCATCATTTGAACGCTCTCGAAAGAAGTCTCTAATATGTATTGCATAGCAAGTGGATATTTCAAAAACCTCTGTTCATAGAGCTGCTAAACTTTTGAAATTGAAACCCTACAGAGCTCATGAATTACAACCTTGTGACGACGAAAAACGAGTAAATTTCTGTAACTGGATTTTACAAAGTATCGATGTCGGTACTATTGATCCACATTTAATAATTTTCTCGGATGAGACATGGTGTCATTTAAATAAGAACAATTCCTACACCATAGACGAACTTAATGGCAATATAAGAACGAAATTATGAACATTACATAAGATGAACTAATGCCAGGAATGTCTGAATGCAGATGGCCACCACTTTCAACACCACAAGGTTAGTAGTCATTATCGTGCATGTTACTATCACTCGTGAATAAGTAAAGCGGTAGTTTTAGAACGGAAAACCCCCAGTGTAATAGAAAGTGCGCGGAGCAAGCGATTAGCGGCCCGGCAATATAAGGAACGATCTGTACTTTATAATGCATTAGATACTTTAATTTTTGTACCATTATTACATTACTTAAATTTGTTTAAGTTGATTTCTAAGATTTATTGCATTAGTAAACATGTTAATCACCCTGCAACCATGTCAGGCATGAAGAAAATCAATAACAGCAGATTCCATCATTGCGCATGCTCAAGTGCAAATAACATCATATTGCAGCAGAGCAAATTAAAAGTTTTAAACAGCAATTTATGTAATAAACAAATAAAGTGTAATAATATAATAATAAACAAAATTTTAATTTGTAATTTTACCCCTCCAAATTTTGTTTAAAAGCAATAATTACCCATCTGCGATACTGGTAGCAATATCTAGAGATTTAGATAAAATTTCTTCCATGATCATCTTAGTGAGAAATCCCGAACTATTTCTTTGAAGCAAGAAACACATTCAGTTTAAAATTACTAATTTGTTTCTGAATATTAAGGACTATAAAATAATATATAGTGCGTGCGTTCAAAGCGATATTATCTTGTCAGTTGTCTGTATTTTTTTTTAAAATGAAACGTCCAAAAACATTTAACATTAGATCATAATGTTTTCTTAAATGCCATATCTGCTTGTCTAAATGCCTAGTTACAGTCAACGTACCGGACTAGGTCTTCACTGGGTCGAACTAGCATTTGCATTGTCTTTAAAGTACTCAACCATCTTCATCATTGCATTGAGCAAGTATTTGAAAGATTCAAAAGTTTTCTTTCTACTAAAAACAGTGTTTTCTTAATGATTTACACTTCTAATGAATAAATAAAATAAAATTTGTGCGTTTAACAATTTTCATGCAACCCTGCCTCAACAACACAAACTTACGTGTGTGCTTCTAAAAATGACACGAAACGCCTTTGTTGAGAATGTGTAGAAGTAACAAGTTATTCTGGCAGGAATGTGTGCAAGATAATGGATGAATGCCTGCATACATCAAAACAATACCTCACAATGGCACGCGGAGGTCAAGTTGCAATACCTGCTGCATGTCTGAAACCTACATCAGTCTACGTATGCAAATCTCAATTGAAATTATGGGGTAAACGCATTTAATTAAGTACAGAATAAATAAGGCGAGGTATAATTATAAACACGACACATGAAGAAGTACTTCAACCTTGGAGAATTCCACGTGGGAGGCAATGCAATGCTTGTATCTGCAAGATTAAGATGTATAAGGGTTGTACACGTCGCCCCGGAGTGCTGCCAAAGAAGCAATCAAGGTCATATAAATATATTGCTCTATTATCCTGTTAACTGGTACTAGAATTATTTGCATGTGCGGATTTGGAGCCTGGAAAAGGTCAGTATACTAGAAGAACTTGGCTCAGTAATTAATAGACAGTCAACATAATAATGCCCAGTTATTTAGGAGTTACACAATTTGAATTATTATTATTATTATTATTATTATTATTATTATTATTATTATTATTATTAAGCAAACGCTTGTAATTAAACTGCTCGCTTCCCACCAAGGAAAATCTGGTTCGACTCCAGCAGAGATGTACGTTCAGAAAGCGGGCTACACTTGTGTCTTATGGCTGTCAGCGAACAAAATTTTGTTGGCATATATATCTGAATACAGGAATGCTAAATTGTATTTTGAAAACTGTTTATAATATTGCAATGTATTTTTACATAGTTAGGTGTATCATTTAAATATGAACGTTATTTTTTTGCCATCACTAAGACGTTTTAATAAAGTAGGCAGCTTGGGGCGTCTTTTGTCAGGGTTATGGTTCATTCACTCAGGTATATCTGCGGTCCATGGCCTTGACATCTCTTTTCCCTTGTTCTTCACTAGCAGCACAATATTTATGGGAGGTAATCTTCAAAATTATCGTAAAACCAAATGTTTGAATGTCATGTATTCTCTCTGCTTAGAATTGAAATTCTTACACAATGCACTACAGCATATTCATTGTTTACCAGAAATAGAAAGATTCAACATGTATAAAAGTTTAATCTGTGTATGTCAAAATAAGAAATTAATTCGGTATCACAAGATATTATTCTGGAATTATTTTCATAATTAGTAAAGTCGAGGACACCTATTTTCTTTTCTTTTCATTATAGAATACGATATGAATTTCATGTCAACGTTTTTTGAATAAGATACATTTATTACTGTCTACAAATTCCTATTTTAAACTTGAGTGGATTTCTATTTACATTTCCTATTTAATTCCTTAAAATACAAATTATTCAAAATAATTAGAATTTAAATTTTCATAAATTCTTATCAGATGGTATAGTAAAGTAATATTAATTGCGGGCAACACGGTCAAAATTGTGAATGTCAGTCAACAAGATTTTATATGGTAACGTTGCATGCGTGTTATTTTTAAAATATAAATTAATTTCAATAATATATTAGTAGCAGAGGTTATATCCGGGGCGCCGAAACATTGCATTTGACAGTTAGCGTCAAGTAATTGTTGGCTATGCCGCGGTTGCGACTTTGGAACAGCCATCATTGCTTAACGGCTGGCATTGAAGAGTTTGAAATGTCGCCCCCCCCCTTTTTGTCTTATTTTTTTTAATAGTGTTTAACGCCCGTTTTTACTACTGAGGCGGTGGACACTGGTGATACATGAGATAAAATGATATACTGGGAAAGGATTTTTTTTTAAGAAAGGAAACGTTCCAGGCCTAAGTTTAGGGTACTACCCCGGAATTTTCCATTTATGAGTACTGAGGAAAACCTGGAAAAAAACCTCAGTCAGGGAGGAAGGTTTTGGCGGGATTCGAACCGTAGACCTCCCCTCCCGAGTTCGCGCCTTAACGACCTCGGCCACCCGTGGCGGTTGAGATAAATGAGATGATAAACTGGGAAAGATTTTTTATTTTTATTTTTTTTAGAGGAAGGAAACGTTCCAGGCCTAAATTAGGAAATCTTCCCAGCATTTGCAATTTATGAGGACTGAGGAAAACTTGGAAAAAAAAAAAAAGAAACTCTCAGGCAGGGAGGACTGTCCTGCTGGGAATAGAACCCCGGATCTTTCTCTCACAAGTACACACCTTAATGACCTCGGTTACCTGTGGCGGTAATGTCGCCTCGTAAACATATTAAAGTGCACGTAATTATCAATTATTTGCTGCAAACTAATTTATAGCCGCAATTAAATTACTGCATAGTAATGTAATATAATAAAGAACATGCTCTAGACAGTGAAGTCTCCTGTCATGATTCTAAGTGGAAAAAAGATTAGATCCTTAACAATATGTGCCTTCTCTTACAGCATTTTGCGTCCGTGCAACACCTCGAAGCAAAGGATTAGGCATCACTCCGCGAGTTTCTGTGCAAATTACCTTTTTGGGACATTTTCTAACCACTACAATTAACAACTTCCATTATCATAACTAAATTCAAACACGCAATAGAAATCAGCTACACACACTATAAGAAAAACTGGCAACACAGCAGTTTCTACGTCAGACTGAGCTAAAATGCTACTTTGTAACTGGTTCAGAAGGTGCAACGGGTAGCATTCATGTGTTAATCTGTATGATTGCTAACTGATAAGGTACAAAGTTTCTGCTGCCCCGATAGAGTAAGCTAGCATCTTTAAAATATTAGATTTTTGTTTTCGCGTTCATTTGCGGCGTGTGTTTTGAGTGTATTGCGGGTAGTATAGGGTGTGGAATTTGCTCTATAGCTGTACTGTCAAGTAGCCGGTATCAATTTCAGTTTGATATCCTTTTTCAATGAAAATGCATAAATAAAAATCAGCTAAAGTATTCCTGTACAAACAGTGGATTAATGAGAACCCAAATTTTATGACGAACGGCGAATTGATATTCTGTAAAAAGGTACACAAGTGTCAATACATAAAATATGCAATAATCTTGTTCTCGGTTGTTTCAGATAAGATGGTTGTGATTTATCTGCATTTCTTTTTCAGATGCTCTAATACTAAAATTCCTCTGCACACCCCTCCTCCTCAAGCGGAGTCAAAAGCTAGTAACAAAATTTATAGTGCCAATTTTTAAAATTTTAATGTCTTTTGAGGCTGCCCTTTTCCTAACCTAAGGCTGACATTGGCATTGTTAGTGAGTATAAAATGTTCTTCTTTTGAGTAAATGGTTATACTGCATCCAACAAAGAAATAATGCGATGTAGGTATTCTTGAAATATGGGAAGGGCTCTTGAAAGCATCACATATTTTCCGATTTTTACGAGTGTCATTTTCTACTTGAGGTGAGAGTGTTAACTCCGAAGCCGACGAGCAGATTTATTTGTATTTTTAAATACAAAGAAACGAAGGCTTGAAAACAAATACGCTGTGTTATGTATTTTACGCCACTATGAAATTTTATAACGTCTTCGTCACGAGCTATAAAACGTAAATGTGGAAGGTTGTTAGACATTGAAGCGAAAGTTGTTATATTAAATTCTATGACGCATTCAGTGTCCCAAAACGAGAAAAAATACAGATATGGAAGAAGCGGAGTCTATGCCAAGCTGCGACTAGTAGCATATGCAGAATTACAATCATTACTAACCAATATAAATGTTTACAGAAAACATTAAACAACTGGGAGATACAGTTAATTACTTAGAAAAATCTAAAATGTTTGCTCGAGAGTTAATCAGAAAATAATACTCCTAGTTTACATCTTTTAATTTACAAGTGCACTGTACACAGCATGTAGCCACCACAATTTCATGATTAATTTCCTACTTTCGAATTAACCTCCATCGTTTTTAACTGTTTTTGAGTAACTTTACACAAGAATATGTATTCCCGCGTGTTAAATATCATCGTAGCTTGTCGTGTGGTGTCAACTGTTTTCCTTTCAACTTCAGTGCTACGACAAATCCAACGTCTAGCAGTACTTGCATCCCCATAAACATTCTTCAGCCTTTCATAAGCTGGAAGCGACATTTCACAACCACTTCCTATGCTTGGGGGTTTCGGAACACCAGACACACAGGAAGAGCCGTCCACAATGGTCCGGATTTAAAAAAAAAAAAAAAAAAAAAAAAAAAAAAAAAAAAATTTCATACATAACCTTAAATTAAATGTTAATTTGTTATGCTCTGAAATTCTGCTTTCGTCTCAATAAATATTCAGCAAATGCCAATACAATGCTACAGAATTTGCTCTTCCCTGTAGCATGGCTCGAAAATGGTTTAAATGTTTAAAGACAGGAGGCAATCACTTTCAAAGGAAGTGGACCCGACACTGTAGTTTGTGTTCTAACGGAAGAAAACATTAACACCGCTACTATCATTGTGAGAAAGGATCGTCAAATAACGTTTAGAATTCTTTCAGAAACGTGGTCTTCCATGGGTGCCACCCAGGTTGGTAACCGAAAAGTTGCACACGAGACGAGCGCGGTGAATTCCAAGACAGTTCATTTCCTAACAAAAGAACGTTCGCGTGCAGTTGATCTGCTACAGGAAAACAACTTGCTACAGAAGTTTGAATCTGACGGCAAACAGCAAAACTCTGTATGGATATCTCCATTATTTATTTTGGTTTATTTACGGACGCTCTTTAACACCTCAGGTTATCTGCGTCCCATGCAATTCAGGGCGTGAAACGGGCGATAAATTTCCTTAGAAGTCCCTTCTTTCAGGCTTGAGGTTATTTTTACGTTCCGTAAATCTACCACACGGGATTTTGAAAAGGAAACGGAGGAACAAATGCAAAAGTGATTACTTTGTAAAGTTATGGCATCTCATTTTGCGATATTTAAGGAATGGTTTACTAGCATATCGTACCTGCATACACAGCTGTGGCTGGGCAATACTGCTTAGATTTCCTGAAAATTCTGCAAGGGCAAATCACACACAAAAGACCACATTCCGTGTAGCAAGCTGGATGCTATACCACGATAATGCACAGCTATACATTGTAAATATTGTTGCTGAATATTGAACAAAAATCAACATAAGCATGTCATTCTCTTCTGTATAGTCCCTAGTGGTGTTAACTTTTCCCAGAATTAAGAAGCGCTTTTGTGGGAGGCATTTTCCACAATCAGAAGCATTGGTGAAGGCCGAGGGGGCGATTCTTAAGGACCTGTCAAAAATGATTTCCAGCATATCTATGAAGATTAGTAGAAATGGCTAAATATAGGTTGTCAAAAATTATGAGAATTAGTTATTTGAACAGTCCCCATAATTGCTCAACTTTTATAATGTAATTGATGCAGAAATTGAGGCAGAAGGAATTGATTCAGGTGTAGAAATATAACGAAAATATTTAAGAAAATAATGAACATATGCACTCGATAAACGAAGTGTCTTTCAAGATAGTTTCTCCTCAGCTATATGTCACATCTAGCGATAGCCTGAAGATTTAATCTGGAAAGACAAGAGGATGAGAGGTGTGAAGAAATAACGATAGAAGATTTAGGCAGCCTTAGATAAAGTGCACAAAATGCGGACAACCGATTGTCAAAGTTTCAATTAATTGCTTCTCAATCCCGCATTCGTGCGTACACCTAACTTAGCGCAAGTTATAATTGTGTATCATTATCAATTATTTAGTGTACAGACTAATGGGGAGTTCTAAGGAAAATTACATATTTGGTGCATTTAGTTATATATAGTGCTGATAGAGTTTTAATAAGTAAAAAAACATTAAAACTACGTTATAGACAATGATGCGAAGAGAACATTAAGTTAAAAACAGCTCTAATATTTGAAGGGGGCGTTTTGAATCTCCATAACACCACCTTCAGCGAGTCATTGCTGAGGAGTGAAGGTATTTAATCGCTGTAATGTTTAAGCACTGACCATTAGCTGCATTATTATTCACACAGACTAGGCTTTCCACCCCTCCAATCAACATTTTTTCTGTAACGTCCATTAAGATGATACTATGCTCAATTATTTTCGTTAATCAGCTGTTCCCATTGTCATTAAAGATCCTTCTAATGGCTGCTGTATCGTTTATTACTGCTTTACTTTCTAATGTCTTCACCTCGTTTCTTATCTTGAACTTGCAGTCTCTATATTCTAGCTAGCAACTTTAAAGGTGCTACTTTCTTAAGCCGCATCGTTTTACCCACTTCTTTTACTGCCCTAATCTCCTGTTTAATGTTCCGCAAATGCGATGAAAGACATTACTTTTCTTTGCACACGTATAAGCTTGTTTTTATTCTGCTGGATCACTTGTCCGAGAAGAGTGCTAACTACAGAGCTACAGAGTTCCATTTCAGTCTCCAGTAGAGTTTTTAGATGCCAATGGCTCAGTTATTTTACCGTCAAACTAATTCAACTCGGTAAAACGATGCTCCGACGAGATAAGCTACACAAAGATTTGTGGCGTTTGGATTTTATATGCTTAGAAAGAAAGAAGCGAGCCAAGCGCGGCATAAATCTTAATAATCTCAGCTCATCCCACCGAGTTCCGAGCGTAGAGTGTTATCACCTAAGTTAAACAGTAACACTCCAACGAGATACTTAGTAACTCTCCAGCGTTGCAAGTGTTAGTTTCGCGCATAAAGGATCGAGCAGAAACTATGAATATTTCCTGTTTCTCATTATTAGGAATATCCTGGTGCCTTACTTAATAAATAAAGAATAAAGAATAAAATATTTACCCTCACTTCCGCACCCGAACTCTGCCAGTACAAAACATGAACTGAAAGAGATTGCAGAGACGTGACAACGTTGTTTTCCTGCACCTACTTTCTTATGCGTATTATATCATAATAACATAGATAAGAAGCTGTATCACTGTAATCTCTCTTTCCGAAAAAAAAAAAAGATGCCATCAAGGACTGACTGGCACTATAATAGGCTTTAGGACAGCTCATTAGGGGTGTTTATTACCGCCACATTTTTATGTATAATTTAAAATATTTGGAATTTAACAATAAGAAATATGAGCATTTAAAAGGAAAGACATTAATTGAAACTGCTTTGATATAATTTAATTAAATAGTGTTTAATAGAAACATAATACACACCGTCACGGGTAGCCGAGGTCGTTAAGGCGCGGATTCGTGAGCGGGAGGACTGGGTTTCGATTCCCACCAGGACCGTCCTCCCTGACTGCGGTTTTTTTTTTCAGGTTTTCCTCAGTACTCATAAATGGCAAATGCCATTTAGGTACCATAAACTTAGGCCTGGAAAGTTTCTTCTTTAAAAAAATTCCTTTCCCAATTTATCATTTCATCTCATGTATCATCAGTGTCCGCCGCCTCAGTATTAAAAACGGGCGTTAAACACTTTAAAAAAAAAAAAAATCACAGGCGCTGAACATTGATAGTACATGGTTACTAAATTTTTGAATGAGAAAGGGGGGGGGGAGAAGAAGAAGAAGAACTCCCCACAGATTTTATACTCTATCAATGGCACACTGAATTCAAAATTCATTTTAATAAAGTTAGAGAAAGTTCAACCTGCAATAAAATTACGGAAAATGTCAATCACTCATCATATTATAATATAAATAAAGAGCCACTTATTCTCTGCTCAAATTAAAATTAAATATGCTCATCTAAGTATATTTCCTAATTACCAGTAACTTAATGTCATTTCCTGATGATTTGTCATTTTAAAAAATATTGCATTATTTTTCACAAGTATGTAAATTTATTCTTCGTTTGGCCCCGGTTTAACATACGAAAATGTATCTTCCCTTACAATACATTTGATTGTGTTACGAGTTTTTTTTTTTTGTTTTTTTGTTTTTGTTTTCCTACTTTGCAGGAGTCTGTTGTGTTCGCTCTTTATGAAATTAATTTTTATCACCACATTACATTACTAGTATGAAAACGTATACTATTAATACAGATGAAATTGGAGATAATGGTTTCGCATTCAAACAACTCAAAAATTATACTTCTTTCGTAAATGGAAATTCGTGGCGCTGATAGTTATGTTTTTTTTCCAGCCCAATTTAACTAAATCACATCCTTGTGCACTATAGCAAGAGAAAATATGTAAAACAAACCATCGACGCTTTACGAATGTTAAAAAAGTTCATTTCGATATTCAAGGAAATGTTTGTATGGTCATTAAAAGAAAAAGAAGAAAAGAAAGAAGAAGAAATATTAGTGACCGTGCAAAATGAAAAAACGAAGATACCGAATTAAGTGAAAAATGGAGAATCTAGAAACCATATTTTATTTTGGAAGGAAGCATTCCAGGCCTAAATTTCGGGCATATCCCCGATAATTGTCATTGGGGAGAAATGATGTAAAAAGGGGGGGGGGAAGAAAGAAAAAAGAAAACAAGAAACAAAAGAACCAAAGAAAACCTCAAAGAGAACTTCAAGCACGAAAGAAGAGGCCTCTGTGCAAAATTCATCCGCTTATTCACGCAAGGGGGAAAAAAAAAAAAAAAAAAAAAAAAAAACCCCGCGGATGATCAAATAATTTGTAATAAAAACAAGAACATCTACTGAGAGAAATTTATAAATTAGAACAAAAAACTACAAAAATAATTATTTTTTTCTAATCAAAACAAATATTATGGTCTTTAACCTCGTTTAATCTAAAATAATTGTAAAAAATGGGAAAGTAACAGACGAAGTGAAAATTTTCTATTATTTAGGTTATAAAATAGCACATATAAAAGTTGTGATATTGTATTCTAAATTATATATAAAAAAAATTAAAGATGAAAATTGGAGTTATGAGGACTTTGAATTACAATACTTGAATTTTTTTTAAGATAATTGCAACTTTTATGTTAACATATACAAGTAAAAACTGGGGGATAAATTGATCTGGCAGACTAAAATTAGAAGTAACACAACATTTCTTAGATGATTAACTGATATACCCTGCTGAAGAAAAAGAAAAACACAGATATACAGGAAAATTTACATATTTTACTTATGAACCGTACAGGAGGAATAGTCCTGGAATAGACGTCTACAAAGAATGCACAGAGCACGATGGCCAGCAATTGTATTGAATTACATTAGGAAAGCGTTCTATAGGACGTTGTAAAAGATGGTAAAAGGATACGATCTCACAATATCAGAAGCAAATCTTAAAACTTAATTATCCTAGTAGCTGATGAATTTTAAAATGAATAGTATTTAATTCACGTGGTGATGGCTGATGATGTTTATTATGTTGATTTAATTGATATGAGTTTGTCATTCTGAGAAAATGTTATGAGCACAGTTCATTCTATGAAGGTCACGTGTAATCCAAGTCACGAAGAGAAAGTGTAAGACAAACTTTAACTACTGGCAAGATGTGTCAGACATTTCATCAACTGCTGCCGCTCGGAGATCAGCACTTCGACATCCGTACAGTTCGAATGTTCCTATCCTTCTGTCTTTCATGTAATGAAAATGATACGAGGAGCATTCAGAAAGTTTTGCAAATGTTACCTTAAATTCCAATCTAAGAAATGAGTTCGAAAATTTATCCTCACAATTCTTCAAAGTACTCTCCATCTCTCTCCACATACAGTTGTAGAAGGTGTAACCACTTGTCAACAGAACTGAATTTACAACTTGAGCAAGGCTCTGCATTTGTTTAAAAATTTTCCAGTAATTAAAGGTCTCGCTCGAGGAAACAACCAGAAGTCGCACAGTGGAAGGTCAGGACTATAGGATGAATGGTAAAGCAACTGGACTTGGCGACTTCCAGTTTTCTCAAACATGCAGCTGTTCTGCGAGGAGATACATTGTCTTGCAAAAGCATCAGCCTTAAAGTTCCTGTCTTTGGACCCGCCGCCTCATCTCTTCAAAATAAAGGATCCAAAATACAAGTGCCATAGTATTCTCCATTTATTGTCATTCCTTCTGGCCAGATTCCATGCACATTCCTTTCTCCTCTTCATCTCTTCATGGAATCCATTTTGCACAGATTTTCACAGCTTTAAACGTTCATGTTCATGTTCATCCTCCAAGTTCTTTAAATTTTTTTCTCGTTCACAGCTTCCCGAGGTCGGCTAGAGCGAAGGTTGTCTTTCAAACTCTCTCGCCCATCTTCTAATGATCGAATGATCTAAAATGATTCCACATTTATGATTTTTCACCAGCTATTGACACAGGACTGAACTCAACAGAATGTACGATAGTGACTGTGCAAGTTTAAACTTGTATTTATGTATATTTTGATAGTTTAAGATCTATTGTTGCCAGCTGCATTAGTTACATTTTTGTAGACATTATTGTCCAACAATGAGTAGGCTTTAGCGCAGCCTCTTTGATAATACTCATCTCGCAATGCAACGTGGTAGGTGGTTTGTGTGATTGGCACATGTCATAACATGAAGAGTTGATTTTATCTTGATTTCCTTGACTGACTATTAGGGAATCGGCTTACATTTGTAGGTAACTACTGACGTGCCCTGCGGCGTTGGCGTAGTAAACGATCGCTCTGTGTGTGTGTGTGTGGTTAAAAAGAACAAATGAGAATGACTCCTATTAGAAATATTGTGATTATCAAGTTTGAAATCTCCCATTGTTATGTATTCAGTAAAATTAAAATGCTATCGTAAATAAAAAAGGTGCATAAATTCTGTGATTATAATTCCTGTATTAATATATTACAATTTGGATTCACATTTACGTCTATTCTGCATTGTTGCGAGTCGCAATAATAGTACACGAAGGCACAGTTTATTACCCGCAGAAGCACTGTAGTCGTATTTACTTGGCCATCAAATTAACTTGCTCTTAAGCTCCTTACTTGGGCATGATAATTCATGACCAGTAACCCGGTGTGGTATTAGTACTGGAATGTTTTCTTTGAACTTAATGACTACATATATGACCTTCCACTGTTAATATATTTGAGTATGCAGGAGCTATAAGAGTGGAATAAACTTTCATCGAACCTTGCACTATCCACTATTCCTCGGTTAATTATCAGACAAAAATCAGTATCAAATTTGACTATTAAGGAATATGAAATTACTTATTCAGTATACCTTGAAAGGCTGAGATGCTAGAGAGTTCCATAACATAAGTTCACTACATGAGTAATATCTCGCTGTAATCGTCTGAGCTATATCATTTGATATTTCAAGTATTTTCCTCTGATCTTAGTAGATTTTACTATATTGTAATGTGTTCCCAACTGGCATAAGATCAGATAGCTAAGTAAACGTAAACAGGATGGCACATATACAGCTGACAATTGGATAATCATTATACAAAATCCATTTTTAAAAATATAGTAGAACGGAACAAGTATGAATAAGAGTTTTAAGACAGTAAAAAAGAAAGCGCTCTCCCAAATAAAAATAGAAAGCACAATTTTACAAAATTGAGTACAAATCAAATAGCATAACGAATAAGACATTAAATTAATTAGTTGGCTTGGATAGTTAAGGACCGAGGAGAATATTTCGGTACGTCAGTCTGGCTCAATGGCTAGCCGTTTGTGTCTATGCGAAACCACGCGGCCATAAAATCCTTAGATACTCGGTACCGGTGGAGGGGCCCCCCCATCCCTTCAAGGAATTCAGAAGAAGCGCTTTCCTACCACGCGTCACAGCAGAAACTTTTACTAAGTGCAAACCACCATTACGCCGCACCAGTCCACCCACCTAGACTTGGCACTTTCCAACCTGTAACAGAATTACCAGTTTAAAACAATTCTAACTTCGTAAATAATAGTGATGTGCTGTTTCCTAGCTCTATTTGTTGACGAAGAAATATTTGATTCTAAAACAGCTTCAGAGGCAATTAAAATTGGCAAGGAAAACAAAAAGATATGTATGAATATCTCGGTTTCTTTGGAAGCATCGGCTTGTCTACACAGCAACTAAATATTATGCTATCACTCCTCCTACCTTCGGAATGAGGTAACATTATTCAAACGCAGTTCAGTAAAATATTACAATAAAATATATAATTATCATAGATTTGTAAACGTACCCTGAACTAATGTGCCAGCATTTAATTAGACGGCGCCTCCAATACCGAACCTTTATCTGCAATCGATCTTATTCGCTTAAAGTCGATAAACAGGTTCCATTTGCTTATTCATCGTGGTGAATCTTTTTAGACACCGCTCGCAAGTGCTCAAGTTCCGTGATGCATGTTATTTTCCACACCCCTCCCTACAAATTCCATTTATTATCTGCTCGCAAGTGATTTTCTTTTTTGCTTTTCCTTCTACTGCCGCTCTGTTGCTTTGTAACACCAGACGTAATTTAAATAGCAACCTGGGTTAAATTATTAACTAGAGTGTAAAATCTTGCTACGCCCATGCAACAGAGATGCTCTCCTTTATGAATGAATTTGTTAATTTATTTTTACACGCTAAGTAATTTGTGGGTTTGCCGTATAAGCACAGCATTTGAACACGGCAAATATGTAAGCATGTCCCAGTATTTAGATACGTTTCTTTCACAAGATGCAACGTGAAACAAAAGTTAGCAGCTGAGCTTTTTGCTACGAAACCTTACAAAGGTTGCTCTGAGTGTTTGAAATGTTTTGATTTAGCTAACATTTTCACAGCTTTTTCAAAGTGTTCGCCATTAAGAGATATCCATTAATCCGCTTTCAAAATGCCATGACCAAGCTTCTTTGGAAAGGTTATTCATTACCTCTTTGTAAGCCCAATTGCCTGTCCATGTGATGGGAAAGTTACTGTTTGTTATATAGGGCTTAAGTTCGGCCAATACAAGATGCTACTTGAAATTGGCAATGTTGTTTTAGTAGTTCACAGCTGTTTTCCCTCTTTTCGTAGCTGCTAACATAAGCTTATTATGAACCGTTGTAAACCTGTAGTTAAGCTTTAGTAATTATGTTCAAATCCGAATAATTTAATGTTGTTATTTCGCACAAAGTACTGATTATTCGTATTACGTATTATTTACTTTTATTGTTTGCTATTCTGATTAGGGCGGAACATCTTCCATCTCCTCAAAATTTTAATTCTTAAACTCTTTTCACAGACTAGCTCATCATTAAAACAATTGCAACGGAGTTATAGATCCCCCACTTTACACTTAGAGTCCCCATTACCTCCTGTGGAAAAGAAATTTTTTCAATGGTGTTTAACGCTCGTTTTACTACTGAGGCATCACAGGCGGTGGACACTGATGATACATGAGATGAAATGATAAATTGGAAAAGGAATTTTTTTAAGGAAGGAAACGTTCTAGGTCTAAGCTTAGAGTACCTCCCCGGCATTCGCCATTTAAGAGGACTGAGGAAAACCTGGAAAAACCCCAGTCAGGGAGGACGGTCCTGGAGAGATTCGAACCCCAGACCTCCCGCTCAGAGTCCGGTTTAACGTCCTCGGTCACCGGTGGCGGCCTGTGGAAAAGAGAAAACTATTCAGTGAAGAGAGGAGATGGAACATTCTGCGCCTGCGCACGGCTTTCTTCTGCACCAGGTATCATTCAGAAAAATCTAGATCTGCGCTTGAGTGAGAGAAGTAAAAATATGGCAAAAGTGAAAGCGAAGGTGTTTGTATGCCATCTTTAGTTTGTATAATTAAACATTACACAATTCACTAGAATTGAGATATACGTGATGTTCTGGCAGTGGTTCGAGAGGTCAATGTCATCATAACAGATAGTAGGAAAGTCACCTCCGGCTATGACCTAGAGTGCAGAGTTATTGTGCGCCAGCTTGAAGCTTGTAGCTGCTCCTTCCGGGGATCCCAATTTCAGAGGTTGCTATGCTATCGCCAGGCTTTGGGAGGTACGCACAAAGTCCGAATGAACACTAGAGCTGGCGTAGCAGAAAATAAAGTTCCTCACACGTGCTAACACCGTAAACTACCTTCTCTTCTTTCTTTATTAAATTACGTACGCATTCCGGTGTCACGCCCCCTACAATTTCATGGAAAAACCTCTTGAGGATTTACAATTTCACTTTCGCAAAAATGTACCTCCCTCCCTCCCCATTATCATCATATTCAATGACCTTTACGTCTTTTCTTTATTTTTTCTTTCTTTTTTTTCTTTTTTTTTTTAGCGATCGGGTCTCCACATGCTTCTTTTATACACTTCCGACTAACCTCCTGAAGGAAGACTTTAATGACAACTTTTTGTTCCAGGACTAAGTTTAGGGTACCTCCTCGGCATTTGCCAGTTATGAGGACTGAGGAAAACCTGAAAAAAAAACCTCAGTCAGGGAGGAGATCTTGGTGGGAATCGAATCCCAGACCTTCCGCTCACGAGTCCGCGCTTTAACGACCTCGGCCAGCAGTTTCACGGAGACTAGGAATGCAGTATCACTCTCGGGCGATATAATAAAGAACACGTGACCTATAAAGAAAATGTATTATTTGATAACACTCCATCTCTTCCAGTCTTCCCTATTAGTTCTGAGTGGTAAAACGATACACTCATTGGTTAAAAGTAAACATGAATTTCATTTGTTACGAGGGTGATTTGACGTTAGAGAGAACAACCTCACTTTATTTTTCAGCATAGACCTTTAGAAGCTCAAACTGTCTTCAATCTCGCTAAAAGTGATGCACAGTATTCTCCAGTATTGAAGTAGTCAATCGAAAGAATTTCATTTGCATCCCACAAACTGAAGCTCTTTCCAGCGGATGAAACGCATTTCGCCCTTTTCGGAGCAGGTCGCCTCGTGCAATCCGCTGTTTAAGACTGTCGTTTATTTTCCCATGTGTAATAATGACTCTGTTTCGTCCATAGTAGCAAAACGCCTTGAAATAGACTACTGTAAACATTACCAAACAGAGGGCCGATGTTCGCTTTTGCTCCGGGGTGGGCAGAGGCGGCACCCCATCTTGCGAAAGGATTTTCTACTAATTCGCGCACTTTCATTCTCTGTCAGTCAAAACGATATCATGGATTTTATCGATGATTTCTGGCCTCACATTTGATTTTGGAGCTCCAGGTTGTGGTGAGTATTAGATGCTTGTTATGCCACTCTTGAACTCATTTACCCAAAGTCGAACTGTTTCATAGGAAGAGCATGCGACATCCAACGTAGGCACAACGCATTCATAAATTTGCTTTGCTGTTTCCGGCACAAAGCATTGAATCACACTACGAATTCCAATCTTATCAATTTTTCATTGTTACTTGAAATGCTTGATGTAAATACAGCCAAACAACGGATTAACATCGAAACGACTTGTTACCATACATAGATTCAAACTTTATGATGCTTATACGAGTGTTATTGATGCCCTCTATTAGTATGCGAACCAAGTTACTTAACAAACACCCTCGTAGTAATCATAGTAAAGAAACTTAAATTAGAACTTACAAGTGACACATGTAGCGCCCCTAGTATACAACTGGAGAATATGAAAGATTACAACTAAGCACTCCAACATGTCAAGAAAACCTTTAGTGTCTTGCTGTCCATGCTGCGATGGCAGATGGAAGACAGTGATTCATGCACTACTGTGCAGTTTTTTTTATAAACTAAATTTTGTTGGGGATCATGATTTTATTGATACGATTCATCACGTGTAACCATCACATAAAATCATCCCCTCTGCAGAGGTCGAGTTTTATCAGCGCTATTTCATATGAGGGTTCTTCTACTCGTCTGTTAAGGTATGTGATACCTAACGAGAACACCATTTCGTAACTTAAAGATGAAGATTGAGCAATGAGTAGGAAGCTAGTAATGTTGTAGATTATGGAAGATTTTGGGAGCCCCTCTCGACGATGCTATGGCATGGCAGGCTGAGTTTATAGTGTTGCGAGAGTACCAATTTACTATACTTTAATTGACAATGGAGTAACATCCTTTCGGGATCCCGTCTCGGATTCCCAAGTCTGATTTCATTGATATCAGCAATATCAATAACTTACAACTTTTTGGGTGAAGTGTTAAACTGATTTCTTCCACGGTTAGGGAACACCTTTGTTCACGAGTATATTTGAGATGTTATTGTGCCGCACTTTCTAGATTTCACCTTGTCGCTCCATATGGCGAAATACATCTAATTTGAATATCCAGTTCAAATTTTAAAATATAGTCAGCATCATTCTATCAACACAGTTAATGCTCATTGAAAAAGGAAAGGACCATCTCCTTGGTCTAGTGCTTAGCACTGGTGACTACTGACTGAGAGGACCCGGATTCGATTCCCGGCATCTGCTTAGAAATTTTTGTAAGTTACGCAAGGTCTGGAACGGGTTCAGAATGCAT
This sequence comes from Metallyticus violacea, assembly GCA_030762175.1. Classification (NCBI taxonomy): domain Eukaryota; kingdom Metazoa; phylum Arthropoda; class Insecta; order Mantodea; family Metallyticidae; genus Metallyticus; species Metallyticus violacea. The sequence continues at coordinate 76,738,993 of CM060845.1, read as the reverse complement.
TTTGAGGACAATAGGAGAGTTGCCTGTGGAAAGGTGTCTTTCTTTGATCTAGAAAGTCGCTTGAGAGGCAACCGGTGGGATGCAGACATAATCGCGTACCCCCCTGCAACAACGCCCTTTATCTATGAAATAGTAAGACTGAGGTAGAGGAAGCTGTGGTAGGCCATGGTTCAATCCAGGGTTGTAGCGTCAGAGAAGAAGAAAAAAGTATCCTTGAATATATTATATGAGGGAAATTCAATAATTATTAAATGCAAATTGCCTGATTGTTCAGTAATATTGGACGTAACATCGAAAAGCTACTACCTCGTGAAAAGATATCTGCGAGGGTGGGTTCATAAGTATCCAGCCTCGCCGATAAGGGTTATCGTCTTCACAAAAATCCTTATCGGTTGTCATACCCTATCTGTTAACTAAATAATTGCAACTGTAACTTCCACTCTGCTGTGTTCAGTTGTTCAGATATAGTTGCATAAAGAAGGCTATGTGCAGAACATTGTGACATATTCAAAATGCAGTATCGAGCTGTTATTAATTTCTGCACAAAAGAAGAACTTACTCCAAATGAAATTAAACTGCGTTTGGACGGTGTATGTACGGAAGCATTCCCCTCATATTCTACCATAAAAGAATGAGTCAAACTTTTTCGAATGGGTAGAGAAAGCATGGAAGACGAAGAGCGTGAGGTCGGCCCTTGGAAGTGCTCACTCCTGAAAACATCGTTCTAGTGGAAGGAGAAATTATGGAAGACCAACGGCTCAAAGTACAGAAATAGCAGCAAGGTAGGGTCTTTCTAAAACAACAGTCCCTGGAATTAATCATGAATATTTAAACATGAATAAGGTTAGTGCAAGATGGGTGTCTAGACTTCTTTCCTCAGTTCAAAAGCAGTAATGAGTCATCTGTTGTCAGGCATTTTTGGAGCTCTATCGTGGCAACGAGAGAGAAGTTCTGCAAACCATTGTTACAGTAGATGAAATTATGGTTCTGTACTACGATCCCTTGTCCAAAAGAGAATCAATGGAGTGGCGTGGCGTAAGCCTGGAGAAGCACCGCCTCTAATGGCCAAGGTAACTTAGTCAATCAAGAATATCATGGCCACACTCTTTCGGGACTGAGAAGGAATACTCTTCATTGACTTCAAGGAGAGGAACACCTCAGTAAATGGAGATTACTATGTTAGCCTACTGCACAGACTACGTGCTTCCATCAAAGAGAAAAGGCGAATAAAGCTGAGTGGTGGTGTGCGCCTTCTTCACAACAACGGGCCTGTGCACACAGCTCTTGTTGCAAAGGAAACTGTGAAGAAACATGGCTTCAGGGAGATCAACCAGCCACCCTACAGCCCAGATCTAGCTCCCAGTGACAATTTCCTTTTCTCAAAACTCAAGAAGGACCTTGGAGGAAGGAAATTTAAGTGTGACGAAGAAGTGATGGATGCTGTTTATGCCCGTTATGCAGACAAGACTTCAGGCTGTTGGGGGGGAGGGATTGAAATGTTAATTCAAAGATGTGAGAAGGGTATTAGAATAAAGGGTAACCATTGAAAAGTGAAATATAGTTTTTGTCTTTACCATACCTAGAAAAACGTTAGGACGGAAACTTATGGATCTACCCTTGTATGTACAGGGTAAACTCTGACATGTTGAACAAATAACGGAAGACAGTGCTATGGCTGCCTTGCTAGAAATTTACACCATCTCTAACAACATTTTTGTAGTCAGAAAAAGTGAAATGAAAGGAGATTCACAGTAGAATGGTCCAGCAATATGGTACAAGCTGTATGAGTGAAAGGGAAGTGTATCAATGGATAAAGAATTTCAAGAAGGCCGAGCATCCGTCTTTGATGCTTGGATCCTTTGTCAACAGCCGTCACTGATGAAAACGTTGCTTGCGTGGATTGGAGAATTTGCGTGGCTCCTGTGGCTAACAAAGTCTATGAAAAAAGGTAAAGCAGTTGCATTGAAAACTTTGTTTTCAGAAAATTCAAGTAAAGACATTACCTGGCCCATAGTAATCATGTTGGAATAATAATAAGTAATATTGGCTTAAATTCAGAATGCAGAAAATAATAAATGTAAAGAATTTTCAACGTGTCAAATAATTTTATGCATGTTGAAAAATTTCTTTGAAAAATATGATATTTTTATACTTTATATATATTGCTTTTGTCTCGACTAACAATGTTATGAGACGTATTTAAAAAAATGTATATTCAATAAAACTCTGATATCAGCGCTCATAATAATAGTGAAGAGGTGGGCATAATGAACCTGAAATACCAGCATGAATGAGATTTAAAAGTTAATCAAGGGCATTTAAAAATGGCGGATATTTAAAAAGCATTTTCTTATAGAGTTATTTGATTACCTGCAAAATGAAATATACAAATGGTAAATGTTCACCCAAATTCAGCAATGCCTTCCGTTTTAGAAAGCATTATGAGAACTCGACGACAAGATGGAGGCGGTGATTCTGACTTCCAAATCAACGGAAACTCCCCACCCCCACCCTCTAGAATACATATATTTATAGATAGATTGAAAAAGTATTTTGAAAAGGGCGTTGGCTACCTGGAAACATAAGTATGTATGGCATGCGTTGTACTTAGCTTGTTATTATTGAATTACCCTCATAAAACCATGCACTGCCTTTGTTGCATAATTGACGAGTCACTATCTGAGGGTAGTGGAGAAAATAAACTGAATAACAATATATTTTAACATTAAAACTTTAAATTATGAACTTATTAAATGAGTGTCCCAATTGCAAGTTGCATACAATTGTTGCAAATTAAAATCACTGAAAACTCTGTGTGTAGATGATACTAAATTCTAAAATAGATTGGTAACATAAGAGTTTCCTTTCCTTAAAGAATTGAGGTTGCAGTTATCAATCAGTCAGCACGAGTTATTTGCGATACAGCAGATATAACGCTAGTTGATAAACTGGTACACAAAATATTAAGATGCTCCCCATCAATTACAAAATAGGATAATCAATAGATTCTGAGATGGCCCATAAATTGACGAAGTAGTGAGTTGTGAATTTATCTGGAAGGCTCACATACTCCAGTAATATTTATTAGGACTATTTCAAGAATAAAACAAAAATATAAACATAATTCCCGTAAACTTGGCTTACACACTTGTAATAATTGTATATTTGGATTATGAGCACTGAACCTTTTCAAGCCATCTAGCAGCAGACGAATGTCGATTGTCACTAATGCAGTAGAGAAGAGCCAAATACGGGTTTAGGACTATTTCACGAATAGAATAAGAATAAAAGTAATATATGTTTGAAATTCGTTCACAGAATATTAAAAATTGTATAAAATGAATATCTACATACCTAAATATTCAGAAACCATGAGACTGAAATAGAAATAATCGACTATTGTAATCGCTACCGCTCGATTTACTAATACCAACTGGGAAAAATAAAACAATTTTACCTTTCTGAACAACGTGTTTATTAAAATTTATGGTTGCTTAGACAAATATTGTTACATAATATAAGAAATGATATCAGCTTGGCTGAATACGCAAAAGCAATTGCTTGAGTGCATACATTAGGTTAGTTGAATGTACAACCAACACAGAAATGTGATTAGTGACGCGCACTCAAGAATAGGTGGGTGACGTATAGAGTTGTCTACGCTCATCACAAGACAAAGCACTTCGCACGATAAAACGAATTTGATAAAACTTTACGATCATTTCACTGCGATATCGGGCTGTGATTGGACAAAATTCAAAATTTATATTTCATTGGTCGATTTTATGATGACGTCACATAAGTGAAATAGTCTCATTAAAATGACGAGGAAATAAAATATGACGCCAGAATATTTTTACTACCTCTAAATTTTTAGGTATACTACTTTTAAACAACATATTCAATTTATTTTTATAAAACTAAAACATATTGATTTATATGTTGAAATAACATAAATAAATCAATAAAATAGGGCAAATTGAGAAAAATTGTTTAAATTCACGATTATAGGGCTCCTAAGTTCTTCAGTAAATGCACCACAATTTTGGAGGAAGAAATCGACGAGAATTAAGAAAATTATGTAGAATGTAATGTTGCAACAAATTGTAGGTTTGTTGTTGAGCCACATCCAAAGCTTTGGTTCTTAAGAAAAGAAATCTGTAGCTGACTAAGATTTCTTTCCTGTTTTTACAGGGAATTTTTTCAGGTACTTGGTTCAATTGGAATTCAATGTTGCCAACCCAAATAACTTGGATTTAAAATTTATTTTTTGGATTCTTTTCTATGTACCAACATTAATAAAGCTTGAACGCTTTAAAGGGGAAAGGGAACTATGTGGCCAGCGTTAGTCGCAGAAAGATACAAAATTAACCGGTCCTTATTACTTGTATCTAATTTGAAGCTGTGTGCTGCAACCAAGAACTCTGTGGCAAGTAGAGGCGAGATCTGTTCCTTCACCAGGACATGCTCCAAGCCACAAATTTTATACTGCGATTGACAAAGCAGCAGTTACTTGATGGAACATCCTGCTAATCTGGTTCCCGATGACTAGAGGCTGTTTCCAACACTGAAAGAATACCTGCGTGGGAAGAGATTTTCATCAGATGAGGCAGTAATGGCCGCAAATTAGTGGTTTGCAGAGCCTGAACAACCCTTCATCCAGAAGCTGCAGAAATGTTAACGCATCGCTGGGAGAAGTGCATCAGTCTTCAAGCAGATGATGTTGAAGTACGAGGTAATAATACAAATTTTAGCTCAGTGGTACAGGGGTAAAGAAATCCATTATAGACTACAATGCTTAAAAATTATAGGAATATAAATGTTTAAACTGAAGCATCAGAAGTATTATAGAAATAAAATATTTTCGAGTTTTCATGTTACAGGATAAATAAGTGTTAGTTTTTTGAAGAGGAAATAAATAAGTAAACTTAGAAAAATTGCTGAAATCACAGTATGTAAACTTAGTGACAATAACTTCTGGTAAGAAATAAGTGTAACTGACAAAGACCTGTCTCCAGAAAGTCACATTTAGTCCTGTTGTTACCTACAGACAATGCAGATGTTACAGAGAGATTTGTGGACAGTACAAGAAAGGTTTAGACAAATTCGTAATTGAAATACTAACAGAGGTAATTGGTGTGAAATCTTTAGAATTGGATAGAGGAACTAAAGCTGGAAAATACACACATCGTCTATTTCTTTAATGTTTGAGTTATAAATGCTATGTTTGAGGTAAACCCCCCATCATGGGCTGTTATATTCTCTCTGCTGACATCCTTGTTCAACGTGCTGGCGAAGAGTTCCAATATCATGTAGACCGTGAATACAGATGACCTTCAAATGTTGTCATAAAGGACTGAGGTCAGGGTAACATGCAGGGCGAATACAAGTTCTTGTATTGTTTAGAAATTGCAGATATAAAATGTTTTTAGCCACAATGTAAAAAGGAGATGGTACCCCAACATGTATGCGCCATATAAAGTATCCAATAAATGTGTCATCAACTATTCCTGCACATAAATTAATGCTAATTATTTCTACTGTCAAGCTTCCAACGTTGCATAAAGATTTTACTGCTGATTATACACACTGTGGAAGTTAAGCACTGCAGTAAAAGCAAATACTTTTCCAAGAGGGAGGTCAGTTTCACAGGCCCTTGCACTCTTTGTAAGTGGTATGTATAAAGTAAATGATCTCTGAGGATTCCCATACTATCACGTGGATTACATTCATCGGTGCTGCTATATTTTGGGCTTCATTAACAAACATCATAATACTACTGACGTGAATTATGGTGCTGCCTCACAAAAGGAAATTCTTCTCTTCAATTCCAACTAGATCAGCATATGTTTTTGGAAAATACACATCGGCCATTTCTTGATTATAATATTCATTACCACAAAAGTTTAACTAAAATGGAGCTGAAGTTAATTTTTTTTAACAGAACAGTAATTAAAAAAAAGGCACTAGTAACCTACAACGAACATTTATAAGAAATTTTTAAACACGCTAAAGCTGTTTGGCCATGGCTATGATCATAACAGGTAATTTAACACGAATCTTAAAAATTATTGTAGTTTAAAAAGTGATTCTCAAATATTTCATGACCATGGGCTCTCTTTAAAGATTTTTGGCTGCTGTAACGGAGCCCTTAAGTTAGCATTGTGTGAATTAATGTGAACAATTGTTGCTTTTATTGGTTGTATAGAAGTTAAGCTTGTGTTTCTAGCTGTTTTAACATTTTATTTAGCAAGCATATTTTTATTTATAAGGATATCACATCTAAGAAGAGAAGCAAAGTCATAATCCTCCATGAATTTAGTAATATAACTTAGAGACAGAAAGCAGCTGAATGTAATGCAAGTTTGAGTGCTCTTAATAATATAATTAGAAAGAAAAATGATATATTTCACCTCAAAGGGAAGGACAATATTGCTGAAAACAGAAAACGTCCCAAAAGAAGGCGTTTTGGGGCTGTTTTTACATTCACAGGCACTAAATATTTGATTCCTATTGACAGAATAACAACAGCATCAAGTAAACCCCAACTTTAGAGAAAGGAACCGCTCCAGAGCTGAAGATTTGATAGAAGAACTGAACATTGAAAATATGATTTTTCCAGCAAAATCAACCCTGTGTTATGCATCAAAGAATGTTAAAGACTTTATGACGGAAAAGAATTTTTAGTATTTGGACTGACCTGCAAGTTCACTGGATCTCAACCCTATAGAGAATTTTTGGGCGATTTTTAAGATAAGGATGAGGAAAGGTAATTTGTGCTGTGAGAAAAATGTGGTTGCACGAAAATAAGTGAAATACGCAAGAAGCATTGATCCTATGCCCAAAGGAGTAAAAATGGTAATTCATGCTAAGGCTGGACACATAAAATACTAAAAGCAGTGTTTAGTAAAAAGAACATTGAATTTTTGTGAAACAAATACACAAAAATAAAATAATATATTTGTTCAAATTAATTTGTATAACGGTGTATTTTTTAACTTTGTTCATGATTATTTTATAAAATGTAAAGGTATAAATAACGTTGAAACATTTGTCCTTTTATTGCAACGAATTCTTACAAATAAAAATAATAAATAATATTAAAAATATTTACACATTACATCATTAACATTGATAATAACTAACAATGTATAATGATGCAATATTAATCGTTAATTAATTTATTGAATGAGAGGGATGATGCTGCTTTTCATCTATAGGCCGCGATATATCGGGCATAAAAGGAAACATTTGCATTCGGATTCTGATTGGTCGTTTTCCAAAATTTTTCTATACATGTTTTTTACACAGAAAGATTTTTTTACATGGATATGTTTTTACGGAAGACATCGATAATTTCATGGCTTGCAGTACGCGGAATAAATAGACCCTCGGGGATCCTCTCAAGGGGCCGATTTTTCTTGAGCCAATATGTACTAGTGTGTGCAATTTTTATTAAAAAGTCCTTATACATATGTGATGCCCGTTAAAATCCCATTCTCAAACATTTTCAGTAAAATACTCTTTAATTTATTTGGCTCGCCTAACAAATTTACGAAAAAAAAAAAAAAAAACAAAAACGAGCGTAATATTATCGCAAAGTGTTTAGGTTTGTCAGCCAAGAGTAGTAAAGAACTCAAAAAGCACATGCAGTTAATGAAATATTAGCAGTAAAAATGGTATTAAAATTAAACATTAACAGCAAAACCGCAAAGCGATTAACCTGCAACTGGGGCGCTCTTTTCCCAGAAGCCTTATGCCATCCGGGCGGAGTTTAAAACAGAAACGCTGTACTCTTCCAGTTGTGACTTCGGTAAGAACCGTTATGCGTTATTCAATAAATATGAAGTTTGGTAAACATAAACAGTACTTGCAGATGCTTTATATGCTGGGGACCTATCAGAAACACAATAAATTACTGCGAGACCGTAAAAACTGACGTTCATTTATGTTGTGTGGCACGTAGCTTGAGAGGTGCTTGGAATTCAAGAAGGTGCTAAACGGCCCTGTAGTGTTACAGGCGCATAGTAAAAAAAAGCAAAACAAAACACTCACGGCTTTGTGGATGTGACGTGAACAAAGAGACGACAGGTGGTGAAAAATTCAGGCACACAAAGCGGTTTCGAATAAATTTCTCTTTTTAGAGAGACGTAACAGGACTCAGACTGAGCTTCGTTAAGTCTCATTTCTTCTTTGGTTCTTGATTAATGCATAAAGTCCAAGCAAATGATGATAAAAATATTTTTATAGTTTATTACGAGTAAAACGCACATTGCTTTCTGCTTCCTCAAACATCTGGGCATTAACTTGTACAATAGTTAAATTTACTTATTACGTTTTGAGTAATTCCGCACAGCACGCACGAATTATTTATATATCATTGCTTACTACACACCTTCATAGTTACATTTAAATTTGGCAAAACTTTTTGTTTTCGAACACTAATGGCAATGTATATATTACTATTTTATACTATATAATATGAAAACATATGAGGTCTTTCATTTCAGAACTTCCCAGTTTAAATAATTACCTATTTAACATAAAATTAATTAAACAAAAGCGCGTCAAATAAGATACTGAGGTGAAGCTTAAAGCAAAATTTATTTAAATTTTTACGCTTCACTGCCTCATTTCCTAGTCACTCCAATTTTAAATATCACTTTTAAATATCATAGTACACGAACATTTTATCAGGAAGCAATTAATATCGCATTTAAAACTGCTAGGCATTTAATGTAATAGCTGTGTATTGGTAACACATTGTTTCATATATCTATAAGAAAGAACAGAATGTAAGCAGATCTGTCAGTATTTCCGGAATAGCCTGTGCTCCTATCAGTCGGCCTGGGTGGTCTAGGGCTACTGGGCACTTTTATCCGCCCAAGGTTTCGGGTTTTACAGACATTTTCAGAACCTAAAAATTTGCGGGAGGAACTTTGAAGTCGTGGGTTCCTTGTCGTAGATTTACAGTACGTTAAAAAGTTTCATATCTAAAAAAGGGACCTCTAGAAATTATCATTCGTTTCACGTCCATGTATACCTTAGTTTCCTGTCTACCCACGCGCTAGAGACAATGGGCTTACGTACAGTCACGAGAGTCGGAGGAGATTGTCGAGAACATGAACAATTTTATACTCTTAAAAAAGGAATATTTGAAAAATATAAGCAATTTGCCAACAATTAGGCAGCAATGTGTTTGCAGAATAATATTAAGTTCATATTATTTTCACTTTAGGCTGGTTCTAAACATTAATCCCAGTAGAATAATTAAAACAAATCTATTACGTTTTGACAATTTTTGTTATAGTGTTCTAAGACGCGTGAAATCATGGCTAAGAACCACAATGACAGATAATCGTTGCAGTGGCTTATATAAGAGAACAGTTAAACAGAAAAAAAACAAACAAACAAACAATCAAATAAAAAAAAAAAGGAAAGAGATATACCATTACGTAACAGAATTCCACAATCTCATGTTCTTTCTTGTTATTATATTTGACAAAAGATGAAGATTTTTAACTTTTAAACTGTAATTTCATTTGCTAAATAAGAAATTATTTACGTTAATCACTCCATAAATTTCAACAGAAATTATGCAACTTAATAGGTGTAATGATAAATGATAATTAATCCATCAGTGATTATGAAAATTTCAATGATTACTTAGCATCGCACATTGTGTAGAGTGCATATTTGGTTTGCTATAAACCGTAGATAAAATATCCTGATGTAATTAAAAAGTGCAAATCATAATTATCTCAAATCTTAAGCAGAAAGGTCTTTCCTTTGGAAACTGAGATCAACGTCCATCTTCAATGTAGGTTCAGATATTCAGTCGGTCGGGAATGAGGATGCATGGCAGCTTATAGCGACGTAAATGCAGGCGATGAAGTATACTAAATAATGAACACAATGTATATGTTTTAAAACGAAGAAAAGAGAAATTATCTCGAATTTGTTTCATTAATCATACTGTGAGCTCCATAGTTATAAATATTTAAGCAATATTTTAAAGTAACGATATATGCTTTCAATAAAATTTCTCATAATATTTTGTGTCCTCCATGTTTGCTCTCAGACATTAGAGAGTAACACGCTCCTGCTGAACACAACAGTTGAGCATGGCTACAACTCCGTTAATAAGCTCCAAATTTGACCATACCACTTTCTTGACCTTGTGAAGTAAGAAAAATTCACAAAGAGCGTACCATTAAAACAACTCTCAAGTCTTGTTTGTTAATATACCTTTGTGTTGTCGTGTTAAGGCCGAAATGCAATCCAGAGAAGGGGATTGTTTGCTTGATAGTTCCACTATCAAAGAACTCGAACTCCTTCATTAATGCGTTTCTCTTTTGGGACACATCTGTGGTACCTACACCCCGTTCAATAAGTTAAAACACCCTTTCTCATGCAATGGCTTTACATGCTTTGAGCCCTCACTGATTTTCTTAGGGTACTTTGAAATTACTACAGGATAATGAGAAGAAATGTAAAATGATTTACTGGAAAATTGAGTGTAAGCATACAATTCTGAAGAAAAGAGAAAAAAGGAGAAAATAATATAAGTATAGGTAACTTAAACTTTAAAACAATAGAGAATAACTTTGAAAGTAAAACGAAGAATGATCAGAGGTATAAGAAAACAAGGTGACAGAAGAAATAAGAGTGCAAATAATAAGATGAAGAGAAGAAAATGAAACTGTTGATCATGTTTATACACAGAAATCAACAAATTTAATATAACGTACGTGTAATTAATGTCAATTTATAGTTCACTTCTTATAATTTTCGACGAAATTGCAGCCCAATCTCAAAGCGCTCACCTATACACTGAACTCATCCTCTCATCCTAGATACTCACGCATCAAGGGATACAAGTAAGACACTCCCTGACAAATCATCTCTCTCTTTGACGTCCAAATTTGTGTGGGTGTTCCAGTATATCATCTTCCTCTGTTCTCCAGTTATAGTTGAGCGAAATATGATTATGCAAAGCGGTCGGCCGATCTTCCTTTGAGATGTTTCTTTTGACCGAATCTTTGATCTGTTAGCACCAAAGGAGCTAGCTGAATTCTGATGGAAAGTCTCTCCCTTGACGAAAACTTTTATCAGAGATTTGATAGCTTGGTAGTTGTGCATTCTTGACATATATCTGAGCGCTCACTATCCCCCTCAGACTTTCTTCAGAATAGTCAGACAGCCTTACTTAACTTGCAACACTTTGGGATACACCAACAAGGTTTTCAGGTAAAAACTGTATAGGTTTTGTGACAGGATTTCACACCCACGCATGCTCGAGAGTGAACGTATTTATATAATTTAAATAGCAATAATTATTAAATATTGTATAGTTTGTAGTAACAAGCAGGAACATTTCTTGTATCACTAAAGTGTATTCATGACTACCTGGGTGCATAACTCTTTGACGAGAGGGAAAAGGCTGCCTATTGTAATCTTTTGTGCTCTCACTTACTGATAATGGCTCGAGCAATAAGTCTCTCTATTGTGACAAAGTTAAGTGCATGCAGGTGTCCAGCATGAGCCGAAAAATAGGTCTTTTGTATCTTTAGTTGCTGGAGATGGTCCTAAATTCGTTAAAATTAGAAAGGGAACAGGTGTTAGCAGTGACGTCTACATCGAATGATCATGTGCTTCCCAATAGAGGTCAAAGCATTGATGAATTTAAAGTGAGAGCGTTTGGGAGCACAAGAGCTCACCAATAATATTTGAATATTTTAAAGGCCCAGACTCCGTGGGTGCTATTCTGTGAACCCCATGAGCTCTCCCGAGCACGTCGGGACACTGAATTTAGTATATAAGTGGAAGAGGAGGTGGTCCCAGGCACAATAGAGGACAGTAAAACCATTTCCAGAAGGCATCTTCGGTCAGTACAGTAATTACCAGGACACAGTCCCAGATACAGTAGGAAAGTGTAGACAAGAGGCACACAGTGTAGTGTTAGTAGGGTGGCAAATGCAGTTTCAAGCACAGGTATGTAGCTCGTGGCGTTAATGTCAAAGAGGTAACGAACCAGATGACCGACAACAAAGCGTTGTGTGAATAAACCCTTCTAGGCGTGTAATGAAGCGAATTGTCGTGTGCTTTGAACCCTCCTCCTTTCATACCCTCCTCCCATGGAGTTCAAAATTGGCACACCCAACGCGGGGCCAAATCGTTGACGTATCCCATATAAAAAAAAAAAAAAAAAAAAAAAAAAAAACCCGTTTCACATTGCGTTTATCTTTCTTCCACTCCTCTTTCTTTTTGTTTCTTTCTTTATCTCTCCCTTCCTTTTTAATAATACAATTTAGCAATCCTCTTATATGATTACAGGCAGTAGAAAGAGTATAAAAAACATATCTTATAATATACATCTTAAATTAAAAACGAAGACTAGTTTGATAAGAGTTTAAGTTGTGTGTGTTATTTCCCTAAACTTTTCTGTTAACGCGCCGAACGGAATTAGTTAGTGCCTTACTATATGCCCTTGTTCCTTCACTTTGCAACTCTCACATACATTCGACGTGCTGTGTGTGCACACCCGAATTTGGATTGATAAGTACAGGGCGACCCAATAAACTATGATGAATCAACGTCCGATATTTTGCCAATAGTTGCCGTCTGCAGATATCGTAGAATGGCTATGACAAAAACCTACAACAGTTTCCTTCTCTATTAAAAAGAATTCAGTTACAAATTTTATGAAAGGGGATGCTGAAACTGGCAACCGTCGTTTTCCGTGCATTTTGCACCTCTTTAAAAGCCTATCCATCACGTAGAGTAATGCTGACCCTATTAATTAAGGATTCCCCCTTGACACCCCGACCTAATTCCTCGCTATTTATATCTCTGGAGTAAATTACAAAATACCGTAGTTTTACAAGACAAACACACATACCCTTGAAGAATTGAAACAAATATCCGCCTAGAAATAGCCAGAGCATCAGTGAATACATCCGTTGTTTTCCGAAAGGGATGTTTTCTGCCTGTTGCCTCCCCCTTTTTTTCCCTTATTTGTCTGTTCGGTTTAAGTTGAAACATGACTGCCGCTACCCGAACTGATTAGTGTGAGCTAATGACGATCAAAGGAGCTGAGAAGCATTGTCACAGTCGTCCTGCATAATCTCTCAGTGGCTTGTACGTGTTGCGACCAGTTGCACCTTTTGGCACTGAAATGTATGTTTAGCTATGATTATTTCGCTGGTTTTCGTATTGTTACAAGCGGAAAACGAGAAAAATCTTATGCTATCAGATGCAAGGTGTGTAGGGTGCACACGTTCTTTAATGTTTTTGAGATTAGGCAGTTAACAATTGCCTACTGCCATACGAAAATTATTTTTATCCCTTTCTCCTTCCCATGTTTAAACTAAATACAGCTTCACTATAAGGATTTACATATTTTAAATCTGGAAAATATGAAACTATCCCCTTTTTTTAAAAAAAAATATGGCCATCCTCATATTGTTCTTTTTACAAGAACTGAAACCGAGAACCATATCATGTATTTCAGAGAAATTCTTCTTAGAACACAAACCACCACAAGTTTGCAAAAGTTTAATGCTTTTTTTTTTTTTTTTTTTTCTGAAACCACCAAAGAGTAGATCATTTTATTTGTAAAGTCAGTCACAAAAACTAAGCCGCTTAGAAATGTTCTGACTGAAGATTGATCTTGACGTTCAAAACTACGTTAATTATGACATTATAATATCTAATTACAAAGCACCATGGATGGGGACATAGTGGAAGCAATGCATTGCATATTTTAATTTTCGTATTTACTTAAAATACTGCGATTACCTAACCTTAAAAATTCATTGCTATACTTAAACGATAATTTCGGATTTATAATTTTAAAAGGGCCATGACGCAAAAATTACGTAATCATGATATCTACTTGTATGTTTTACATTCGGCACAATATTCGTTGCAGGCTTTAGCAGTTCTTGGACTTCATTCTAGGTAATAAATTGCACTTCTATAGTTCATGAACGTGATCGAAGTTCTGTATAAAGAGAAGAGCTGGATAGAGATAATGTGAATTACATATGTTTCTGTACCTAATTTACAATATTTGGCCATTGCAAATTGCGACACCAAGCTTAGGTTGAACCGAGGTCTTCCAAATAAAAGTAAGTTTATAATGTGACGATAAAGTCACAAAAATTATATTGGTGAAAAATTATTACTCAACAAAATGAAGGTCACGATAACACGTACGGAAGAGAAAGAAAATGACCGCAGGGGGGGGGGGATAAGGGAATGAACAAGAAAAGTTATGAGATGGTTAAAAGGATGGAGAAGTAAAAAGTAAGACAAGAATGCATCAGGTGCTCGTAAAGCGAAAGGTAGGCAACAGAAGTATGTCCAATTGCGGCAACGTGTTTTGCGCCATAACTTCCTCTAAGAAGAAGAAATTTATAGACCCTGAGCTGAGCGCCTGACCATGGTCCTTAGTCCTTCTCGCTCGTCATTTGCATGTTAAACCCCCTGCACCTTCCTCTCCCGGCCCTAATTTGGAAGGTTGACGCCGTTACCAACAGTTCCAGATCAGCTCTAGATTAACAAACAATCAATTTTTGTATTGAACAGGACAGAAAATAAAATGCCTCGTTGACCCTGCAAGTAATTTAGATAGTGTCTTATCTTGGAAATGTATATAAATACAAGAGGCAAGCCCTTTCGCCACCAAGTTGCTATGGTTACGTATTTGGAGTGGCAGCAGAAGGCTGGAGTAGATATAAACAACACCTGAATTGCTTTTAAATAACATACACTTTGCTACAAACCAAGCGCCAAGTTCAAGTATTTTCAGGTCTATATTATTAAGAATATAAACGTGTCTATATTTATAAATATAGAATAAATTAATAAAATATTTCCTTTACTTCCACACTGCATCCCTCTCTTAGCTCTAAACATGTAATGAAAGGGACTGCAGAGACGTGACAACGTTGTTTTCCTGAAACCTCTGATGCACCTCACTCCCTACGCATATCATATCAACGTAACACAATTAACAGCTGGTTAGTTATAATCTTAGAAAAAAAGGTCATCAAGGCTTGTTCGGCACATATTTATTCTCTTCTATTCAACTGTCCGTATTAATTTTAACCAACAAATGATTTGATAAAAATTAGAATCTTGATTTATATTTTAGCTGCATAAAATTATATATAATATATATTATTTATTTTAATATATATATATAAAGAACTTTCAACTATGATAAACCTAAATGTGCAACATGACAAAAGTTTAAATATTTTATGGATGTTACTTTGCCAAATTGGTTATAATTGCTTTACTCTTACATACAATACAAATATGATTTGGTACAAGTACTGGTTAGTGATAAATAAACGAAATAAACTTATCAAACAGTATATTTATTATAAAATATTTAAGTACATGTAATAGTGTTATACTAAATTTTTTTGTTGGACACTACAATGATTTTTAACTCTATTCCAAGTTAAAGAATACATTAACATGTAGTAATTTTTCCTTTGCTCTATTTTCAAAGGCTGTCACCTGATTGTTGACTTTTCGGTTAATTATAATCGGGTAAATTATTTTTTTTCAAATCTTTATATTTTTCCACGTTTCTCTTCTTTGTTATAACCTCATCATCTTTTAAACATAAAATTTCTTTGTATTACGCATTCTTCTTTCAAAGTGTCCGAAACTGCTAGACGTAACGGTGTAAGCGAAAAACAGAAGATAGGATTTCTATAAACAAATGCCAACGATCTGGGTGGGAGGTAAAACTGCCTGCATATTGTATTACTACTATGCAACAATTGAAAGTTTTTGACGAACAAATGAATTCAGCTCTCGTCTTTAATTCCAGCAGTTTCCGGGAATACTGGACAATTTGTAGTTCTCCGACAAGGCGTGGTACCACCGAAGTGGGCAGGTGAATTCGCAGAATACCCGTATTTGATCTAATGGGAATCCTGGAATAGTACATGAGGCACCCCTCATGAGGATAGGGTATGCTGTATTGCGATGTTGCATTATTGACCTATAACGGTAGAAACTGGAGTCTATATCTAAATCTTTAATGAGTTTGTTAACAACCCCTGAAACCAATCGATAATGAAAAAAATGAAGTTCTATGGGAAAATTATTACAAAGAGATAATATCCTCCTGTGGCGGTGAAATGTTATTTTCACATCCGCACGTTGTTCCTCCTCGTCTTCCTCTTCGTGACCTCTATTCCTGACCACTGTCGCTCACCAACTGAACTTTGGGACACGCAGTTCTTCTCACATACACAAACTACATTTATATACTTTCAATCATATATCTTAGCTTTTTCTTGTTGTCCCTTGTGAATGAGAAATAAACAAATAGTTGCCATGGCTTATGGCTAATCTCTCCTATTTGTAATTTCTAATGTTTTTAAGCCCTGTTCCATAAGTTTAATTATATCCACTTCAAAGCAACAAAAAACAATTTCATTACTTTTTCTGATTTACAGAGGATCCTAAAAATCCGATGTGTAATCAAAAGTGATTTAACCCAAATTTATTAACTCTTAATCTATTCACAATATAAAAAACCTAAAGTTCTATTTCCGTTTACAATTAGAGTTTTGTTAACAGTTGAAATAAAAAGTGCCCTCTAGTTTGTCCTCCAAGGTACTATATTATTAAAACAAAATTTAAAACTATTTTATATAATCATTTGTTTAATATAATTCTTCCTTATTTTAAATAACGATGATTGTTGTGAACGTTTGAATTCATCGGTCTCTGCAGTTTTCTTATTTTCATTTTATAATCAAAGGAAACACCATACATGATCTGCAATTATCTATGGCGTTATGACTCATAAAACAACATAACAAATGTAATCGGTTATCATAAAAATATTTTTGCAGCATAAGAAAACATTCTACAGGACAGTTCTTTATATAACAAGTTTATAATGAAACATGAAGCAATTAACAGAATGAACGATAAGTTGTGTGAGGGTCGTTCATACAGTATAATTGAACTGTCAATTGTTAAAACCAATTAAGTCTTTTTTTTTCTTTTTCACTATTCATAGGATCAAAAGCTCATTATCGTTAATTACATTATTTCTAATAAAGTGATTTTTTCATTTGAAAAAAATGCTTTAATCTGCTATCATGAAAATAAAAATAATTATATAAATACAAAATTATTATATTTATTTATTTAGTTATTTGTTTCCAACGATTAATGAATACCATTTTCTCTAATTTATAACTATATTATAAAATAAACACACTCAACTAAATAATTCTAATATTTATATACCAAAACAAAATTTTGGGTACATTATAATGAGAAACATTAATTACTGAGTATTAAAAATTAAATTAGTCAGTCACAGGCCAAGAGGGGACTGCTCATAAAATGAACTTGCTTCAGGTGGCATATAATTTAATTACATACTTCATTATTCGTCAACTTTTTCAGTACGCAGGTGAGACATTGTTCAGATAACTACAAGGTTTTACTATGGAACTCCTGCAACTCTCTATCTTAAGGGTATAATTTCTTCGAAAACACGGGGGTCGAATAACTTGAATAGTGTTTAACGCCCGATTTAACTACTGACGCATCACAGACGGTGGACACTGATGATACATGAGATGAAATGATAAACTGGAAAAGGATTTTTTTAAAGGAAGAAAGCGTTTCAGCCCTAAGTTTAGGATACCTCTCCTGGTATTTGCTATTTATGAGGACTGAGGAAAACCTGAAAACCTGGTGGGAATCGAACTCCAGACCTCTCGCTCACAAGCTCGCGCTTTAAAGACCTCGGCCACCCATGGCAGTGCCACTGGGGTCGGTCCTAGTGGTCTAGTGGTAACAATACTTGCCTCGTGCATCTAAGGTCAAGGGTTCAGATCGATGGATTTTTTTCGGCTTTCTTCCTTCGGAAGGGAAATAAAGCCATAGGTTCCATGTCGTAGATTTAAGGAACCTAAAAGAAACTCAAGTCTGAAAGAAGAGGCCTCTGAACAAAATTTATCCGCCGCTTCATGCAATGAATTCAATGGGACGCTGATGGCTTGAGATGTTAAAGAGCGTCCGTAAATAAAACAAAAATAAAGAAACCACTGGGTGGAAAGAAGACTTACCACGTTGTTCTATTACACTCTATGATGAAACAGCAGTTTTTCTAATAGACTTGGATCACCAGTTATCATTATCTGTACTTGACACAATAATATGCTGCTGGCAGTTTATAACGAAGATAATTGGGACTTTTCAGTCATGTGACCAACATGATTTTGCAACATTCAAAAAAGTAAATCAAGACGCTTGACCCATTTTGTATCCCCTTTCTATATTTAGAAGTAATAGGTAAGAGTCAAAAGAATATGACGACGACACTTTGGGTACTCAGAAAATACTTCACAAGGGAAAATGTATGGAATCAAAGAAGTCATGAACATGTTTGGTTTCAAAAACAAAGAGGAAAACACTTTGAGTTTACAGCATAAAGAGAATCTTGATCTACGTAGTTTCAATACTGCACGATCAACCGTTGGCGAAAGTATCAAATTCAGAAGAAAAAAAAGAAAAGAAAGAAAGAAAGAAAGAAAGAAAGAAAGAAAGAAAGAAAGAAAGAAAGAAATTGAAAAGTTTGGTTTATTTTGTTCAACAATTCCAGATCCAATTGTAGGCGAAATATACCTGGGTGAAAGACAAAGCTTGCACACTGCGTTGAACATGCAAAGTGAAACCTACTTAAACAGTGTATAACAAAGAGTATATGCACCCTAACACGACGCATTCTAGCTCGCGTCGTACTAAAAGCTGATGTATCCCGGAGCATTTATCCCATTTCTATTTTTAATGTTGAGAATTATGGCATGAGAGAATGTTAGGCGCTCGAGCAAATAGTGAGTGAACTAATTTTAAAAAATGCCACAGTTGAGATTATACAGGACATAGGCAACATTTTATGCAGTTCTAGCAATTATGATAAATTACGACATGTAACAAAAATATTGCAAGACATTCCTCAAGAAATAATTAGCCATTAGCTTGTGTTAATTCCGCAAAATTCAAAAGAAGTGTGTCTGGCCAGGAAAAAAGGTTACCTCAATAAATTGCAATCATGCTGGCATGCATATCCGAACCGGTAATGCTTTAAACCAATAGTCCACCAGGCTGACTCCGGGTCAGATACGGTCCCCGGGCCTCTTTTCCTTGACTCTTGAAGGAAGTGGTATGCCACGTTTCTTGAAAACTTAAAACAAGTTTGTAATTACAAGTACCTGCGTACTAAACTGAAGGAGAGAATGCGGAACAGAACGTTCGACTCATGTCACCTTCCTTCGTTCCTTTTGGTTGCGTTGTTTCAGATTCTAAGAAAACTGTGGAATTTTGCATACTAAGAACAACAAAGTAATCCCTGTGCAAGGTCGCTTCAGTGCCAAGGCGAATGTCTACAGTAGGCAAGCTTGGTAATTCATAATTACAGATTATATCCTTCCCAATTTATCATTTCATCTCACGTATCATCAGTGTCCACCGGCTGTGGTGCCTCAGTAGTAGACACGGGCGTTAAACACTAATCAAAAAAAAAAAAAAAAAAAAAAAAAAACAGATTTTTTCAATTGCATTCCTCTATGTTTCTTCGGTTCTTTAGCACGTGTCTATCGAGTTAGCAGAGGTTGTTTGCAGAAAAACGTGTTACAATTGGCTTGTTCTGTATTAATCATAAGTACAAGTACTGCAAGCAATTATATATATAACTAAATGAAGAAAGCAGATTTCAGCATAATAATAATAATAATAATAATAATAATAATAATAATAATAATAATAATAATAATAATAAACAACTAAGAGTAGCCTTAATGGATTCATTAGAACAAATTAGTACCGTGACTGAAGAACAGCTTAACCACAATGATTTAAACGGCTTATTAGATATTAACGATGTAAATAATTTTTAATTTAAATGCTAATTCTTGTGAATTATTTTCAGTCCAAGGTTTTTATTACGTCATTGCTATATTTACATCTTTCGTTATTAGATTCATTTTTTGTTCCAATAAATAGAACGTTTACTGTGTTATTGTTTCTATATTGATAGGCAATTATTATTGATTGAAAAGTGTACCACAAAAATCCCATTAGAACGATTTTGATTATCATAATAGTATCTTTAAATGTTAGGTCTGCATAAATATTTTGAGCTGAAATTACACATTACTTTAAAAAAATATGGAAAATTGATACTGATTGCTTCCTACATTTTATCTTCGTCTACATGTAAAAAGTTCCCCTTGCTTATGTATAAAAAAAAATCTGTGAAATTTTCCTGGCTATTCCAGATGCCACATTTTTCAGTTCCTCTCTCTCTCTCTCTCTCTCTCTCTCTCTCTCTCTCGCTCTCTCACACACACACACACACACACACCCGCGCGCGCGCGCGCCAATACCCTAATTTTGGAAAGGCAACGTTTTTAATCTCCTTATCTTCGTCTTTATACTGGTAACAAAAACAACATATTATCCACTAAGACAAATATGGTTGGCACAGTGCAAAAAGTGATACACTTTTTTTATTGGCAATGTTGGCGTCCAATGCTGGAGGTCTCCACAGCTTCCTAGGAAGAACAGCGATCATATGACATGCACAAGGACACTGGCGAATATTTACATACTTTTTACCTTTGCTCGGCTCTGTCACCCACCTTGCCAACTAATCTGGATCCAAAGAACGACAGCACTGGAGATAATGAACTTAACAGCGGCGCTAGCTTGCAAGGCAAGTTATTTACTTTGTCCTCAAGGCTGAAAAGGAATTAAGTAAAACAAACGCTGAAAAGTAGTTTGACATGGAGAATGACGTGAAACTGAGTGGGTGGACGCTACCCTTGAACCTTACAAATTTTACTATCATGCAGCGTTTATATACAGGATGTTAAAAAAATGTCTAATATTTTAGGAAATGATAGTATGCATCAATATAAAACATGTCTGATAAACATGGGCCATATAACACATAGGGCCATATAACACATACTTTCTAAGATCTGAACTTTTGAGTCATAGTTGATACCTTTGGCTTGGAAAGCTGATATGTCGCAAGAAATAATGAAAACAACAATTTGGTGGCAGATATGAGAACAGTCGTTGCATTGGCACTCTATTATTTGCCAACAAGGTCAACAGAGTGTTTTTGTTGTCTATTTGTATCAAGGTAAACATTAGTCTGCAGTCAGTTGTGTGGTTCCCGTTGTGTAGTTTCATCGTGTTATTGTGCATTAGTGTACATTACTCTTATCTCTGGGCACGTACAGAAGGTGTCTCCCTATTTACAGTAGAATGGATTGAATTTTATCCTTATGATTTGTGATATTTGTATGGTACAGTAGTATGTTTTCTCCCCTGTGGAACGCCACAATGACCTGAGATGATAAGAACTTCCGTAAATAAACCAAATCCCTTGCGGACTTACTGAGAGTCTACCTATAAATGGACACCTGTTATTCCTCAAGGGAAATGGTGGATATGATTTTCTGCTATGGTTTAGAAATGGGAGTAACCTTCAAGCCCGTGCCCTATATGTTGAAATATATTCAGCACGCAGGGTACCATCTGCTAGGTTGTTCAGACGACTTTTCCAACGTCTTGGGAAACACAGGTTCCCTAGCACCCCAAAAGGTAGACAGCGGAAGGCCTCGCTCAGTCTGCACGCGTGGTGTGTGCGACGAATAGCAGCAGGGGATTACTTAAGTTATACTCTTGTCCGGACGGTACTTCATGAACAATTGCTGTACCCATACCATGTTCAGCGCGCCCAGGCCCTTAGGCCACAAGGCCACCGTTCCAGATTGCAGTTTTGCCATTGGACATGAGATGGTGTTGTGAATTTTCATAATCTATATGTGAGCTGCTGAAAATCCCCATGCAGTTCAAGATAAAAGCCATCAGCAACTCTTGACGATAGATTAATAGGGTCATATGAGCTACCACTGAAACTTGTTATCAGCACTTTCTTATTAACGTGTTGCCTATCTTACTGTCATGTCAACAAAGATTACAGATGGTGCACCAGCGCGTTTTCTCGCAATGTCGTAAACTTGATGCTGACATTTCAGAACCGGGGAGGCTCCATATCTTGGCCTACTCGTTCAGCAAACCTAAATCCCCTATACTCATGAAGTAATTGGTCTATGCCGCTCCAATCAACGATGTACAGACACTACAGGATCGCGTCTTCAATGCATGTGTCAAGAACAACAGATCAATTTCAAAGAGTGCGCGATTCTTTACGCTGAGGAGCAGAAGGATGCATTACCATGAATGAACGTCATATTGAGCACCTCCTGTGAACTCTAGATCTCAGAAAAATATTGTAGGACCCATGTTTATTAGACATATTTTATTGTTTTGATACATAGTATTAACCCCAAACATCTTGTATATTCTCTTAAAAGAAACAGATAAATACTAGTCATTATTATAAATTTTTTACATTCCTTCAAACCCCCAATGTTGTCTCTTGTTTACAAATGGAGTGAATGTTGGGGGCTTTTGAAAATTTTCCATAATGGTTCCCATCTTCCGCTTAGAAACAATCCATAGATCCTTTTACCTTTTTAAGACATTTATATTTTCTTCATTGATGAAGAACAAAATGTAAATTATAAACTGGCAAAGTTTATAAAATTTACTTGGTATATTTCTCCAAAATATTGACGCAAATTTATTTGTAGCAGTGTTGAAACTTCCTCTAAGGGGAATTCAATTCAGTCCTAAGGGTCATATGAGGAAGTTGTGGCAGACAAAGCGGTATCCTGTTTTTACCTGCTCCAACTTCACTTTAGTTCTTATCTCTATTATCATCTTGTAGTTTAGCAAATCGCCCTCTACCAGTGCTGTCGTGAGCAGCGTTGGCGACGGTTGTGCGGTAGACTGGAATGTCGTGCATAGAAAGATATATATATATATATATATATATATATATATATATATATATATATATTATGATTTAATTATATTGCGTTAAAACGTATGGTTATATAGTCATCATAAATGGCGAATTGATAATTCAACATCTAATGACTGAACAATTATATTTTTCCTGTGTCCTGTGCTTAGCCCTTTGCTAGTCTTGTCATAAATGCTTTATAAACCTTTATAACGAACTATACCGGGTGTTTCGGCGATAAGCGATTGTCAAACACAGTCACCCTCATTGTTGCTTTCTATATAGCAAAAAGAGAACATTACTCCAGTTTTGACCATGTAATGGGGAGATTATGAAAGCTTGTGTTAATATGATGACCCTTCATAGAGTTGAAAAATCAACAATTATTTTTAAAAAGTTGGATATTTGTGTACTGCACCTTCCAGCGTTTCACTGAGATCAGAACTGTTGATAACCATCCCAGTAGCAATTCTTAGACAAGACAAGACATTGGACGAGGTCTTTCCTGAGAGCAGAACTGAAGCAGCAGCAGAGAATATAGAGATGCAAATGACTGTTACAGCATTAAGCTAACAACGGCCATTGTAGAATCCTTTTAACTGCCGAAGTAGTGCTCGGTATTGAAGAAAGCTGCGTCACTTGTGAGAGAGTCCTGAAAGTCTAAAGAAGCCTCGTTAATGTTTGTTGGAGGAGCGAGCTCTGATAGTGATACCAAGCTAAAGGGATTGAGGACAACCGCTAAAGTATGCAAAACCGCTTTGCTGGAACCCGAGGTGAAGAATCGGCTCAAGAACAGGCCTAGGCGCTACCAAGTTACACCCAGATTTGGTATAAATGTTCGAAATGTTATTGGTACTCAAGATTAGCCTAATATCAGACCAGGCCTGAACCTCCTGAAGTATAAACTGCGACTAGTGATGAGAGCATGTTTTGGAAGGTCTAAAGAGATTCATTGAGTCAGCAATGGCGGTTTTTCCAAGGAAGAAGTGCCTGATGCTATAGATGAATGGCCAGAGATAGTTCTATCATGTCCGAAGGCAAAAGGGGGTTATTTTGAAAATTATTAATGCTGAACTGAGAGATGAATGAATGAATAGTGTTTAACGCCTTTTTTTGCTACAGAGGCATCACAGGCGATGGATACTGATGATACACGAGATGAAATGATATATTGACAAAGGATTTATTTTTTAGGAAGAAAGATTTCCAGACCTAAGTTTAGGGTACCTCCCCGTCATTTGCCATTTATGAAGACTGAGGAAAACCTGGAAAAAACCTCAGTCAGGAATGACGGCCCTGGCGGGATTGGAGCCTCAGACCTCCCGTTCACGAGTCCGCGCCTTAACGACCTCGGCCATCCGTGGCGGTTGAACTGAGAGAAAACAACACCTTGAAAGATGACAAAAATATTAAAATATGTTGCACTTATTGTAATAGTATTTATGGCAAGATTAGGAGATGTGAATGACGTGACTGAATTTTTAATTATGTATGTAGATGCTATTTCTGTCACTCTTACTGTCAAAACTGCCTATTTAAATTTGTCGAATGAGTTCAGGGGAATTTGTGGCCTGAAAACTAAAGGAAAACGCTAAAAAAATATCATTTAGGAAATAATAGAACGACGCCTGTCGAGCGGGAAGCACAAGCGGGACTAAGTGTCTTAATTTAATGAATTAAATGATAACAAGAAGTATGCGTTTGTTTGTTACTTGGGAGCTTCGGTAAGATGTATATTTTATCTGCAGTACTAAGATACCTACAAATCCCATGTTCAATATGATTGTTGTTGAAATAAAGAAAGAAATATACGTGTGAGTTTTATATGAATCACCATGTATTATGTGTTTACAATATATAACAATATTTTAATAATAACTAAAAGTTAGTACATGGCATTAATGCCTACACAGCACTTTGAAATAGAGCAATCATTTTGAAGGACTTGTAATTCCCTCCAACTTAAGAGGGGGAAATATAGCCATAAGCAGATTCCAGAGGGCAGATTTAACACTGAACTCTAAGGCCTTTTGAGACTAAACATGCAAAGAATTTGCACCAAGAGTTACATAATGCACGTAAAAAAAAAAAAAAAAAAAAAAAAAAAAAAAAAAAAAAAAAAAAAAAAAAAAAAACCATGTTCGCAGTACTAAGAGCCTTCTGTAAGCAAGATAAAATTAATTTCTGGCACCGAACTTGAAGATATACTGAATTCGCTTTAGCAGGCAACGCCTTGTAAAATTCAGACACACCTTGCAGCCACTTAACGCTCTACTACTAACTCTCAAGAATTCGTTGTCGGCAAAAAGTTACAACAAAAGAGATTAGGCAGAGATGGATGGTACACGGCTTCCTCGTTTGACAGTTTCTTCGGAAGCCAACTTCTTGGGGATTCTAGTTAAGTTGAAAAATGGACACATTGTTTATGTGAAAACTTGGTTTCGTTTATTGCTCCTTGTCTGCGTTTAGCTGCAGAGAGGTGTCAAAAGCTTTAGGGAATTCTACACCTAAAATAATGAATTGCAAAATGAAATTGAGTAGCTAACAGAGAACATTACACGTTATTTGTGTTGAAGTTTTGGTGCAAGGGACTTTAATATTCTCTTTCATTTCACGAAATTTGCACTTAATGACGAAGAGGCCAGTAGTATTAAATTATGTCACCATTTTTCAAGATTTGAATCGCTATTTTGGAAGGGACCTAAGTCAAACTTTTATGAAAATCACTTTTTTCCTTGGAATTGGAAATTTTAACAACAGAAATATGGATTACTAGATTTATTTATTGCATCACTAATAATATTTTCAAAACTGATTCTCTGCTATAAGTTTAAATGCCATTAAATATTTATTTTTGATTTATTACTTAGTAGTATGTAATTTGAATATTTTTATTTTTGAAAATGTGAATATGTACATATCTTTACCATTGGCGTTGGTAACATTTCGGTCTGGGGTTCATGCACATTTACAAACTACTTTCTATCATATTTCCTACTCTGGTACAAATGTTCATTAGACAAAATACAACTGGTGAACTTACCTAACATAGACGCAAGTTCCCTTAATTAAGTTGCATTCGCAAGATGATCTTTAAGAGAAATGTTCAGTTCAGCACTGAAATTAAAATGACAATTCCTCTGAAAATTCGCTATTTACCGAGGTATTGCTTTCATCATGTCCTCGAAGTCCAAGATCCAAATCCCACACAATTTCCTACAGTCTTAATTTTCGATAACATTTTCCCAATTTTTCCCATCTGGATATTTTTTGTTGTTTTATAGATCGTCTATATACACTATTTAAACGCAATCTAATGTCTTGAGTGCCAAAAAAGTTTAATGCCAATTGTGAGTGTAAATGGCTTTTGGAATTTTCACGGTCTTTAATTTTCTGAGCCAAATACCGCAAATAATCAACCTCTGTTTTAGAGCACACATTTTCAGCAGAATCGTCTCCAAACAACAAATAGAGAAGACAGAAAACCTGCATCACACCCACAAATCCATTAATTTTTAAGTGTGTTTTTAAGATCCTCATTAAGGGATAAGATTATTGTTATAAAGGTAAATTTTAAAATGTAATTGAGAAAAATTTGATTATTAAAAAATTAAGAATTGCTTCTTTTCAACAATATGCTTTCTTCTACTACACATTAAACTTTACACACCATACACAGACACACACATATATTCAATGGTTTACTGACTGAGAAATGAAAATGTTCCTTTCTTAGCTTCATTATTTTCAAAATTTACTTCATAAAACCTATTTGTGAATTCCTGTATTATAAACGTATAATTATCATAGGTACATTTCGTTTACTGTTTATATGATAAAATGTTGAAGAAAATGCATACACAATACGAAACATGTATTGAGTACCTGCAAAATTGGGATGTAGCCGGAAACTCTCTCTCTCTCTCTCTCTCTCTCTCTCTCTCTCTCTCTCTCTCTCTGTCACGCATGCACATATCCAGACTGAGAGTTTTAGGAAATTATAATACTCACATAACACGTAATATCACGAGAGGGTCTGGGAATACTGATAAATTCACAAACGTATTGATTGATTTTATCTGGAAAGCTCGAACTCTGGGGAGGTATTTATTAGGACTATTTCACGAATAAAACAAAAATTTAAATATAATTACTCTACACTTGACTTACAAAACTGTAATATTTGTACTTAACTTTTTCAGGAAATCTTGCGACGGAAGAATGCCGATTGTCAGTAATGCCACTAGAGAAGAGCAAAATACGGGTTTAGGATTATTTCATTAATAGAATAAGAATAAAAGTGATATATACTCGTATATATCTTTGAAATTTGCGCATAGAATATCAACACTTGTAATTATGAATGAGAGAGAGAGAGAGAGAGAGTGAGAGAGTGTGTGTGTGCATGCGTGCGTGCGTTTTGTGTTCTATTATAAAACCTTGAGACTGAAATGAACAAAAGGCGACTATTACAATCGCTACCGTTCGATTTTTCAATACCAACTCAGAGAGAGAGTGGTGGGGGGGAGAGGAGAGAGAGAGGGGGAGAGGAGAGAGAGAGAGAACTAGAACTTACAGTATCTCCGTTTTTCTTTGTATTCTGGGGTTTGGAATTTCTAAGATCAATTTGCACACATCACCAAAACGATTTGAAGAAAACCCTCCATTTTTCGTTATGATTGTTTATTGTCCATACTTTTGTTGCTATCAATAGCTCCCCACCTTCTCTAGCAAAAGTGGTCAGTGATGCTTGTTCAGGAATTATATAGTGGAGGTATACAGTTGGCTACACTGACCACAAGACAAATACACGTCGCGAGATAAAGCGGATTTGATAATTATTTTTTTTCTCGATAATTTTACTCCATAATGCGGTTGTGTTGGTCAAAATTCAAAATTTTGTTTCATTTCATTGGTCGACTTTAAGAAGACATCACATGAGTGAAATAGTAATAATAATAATAATAATAATAATAATAATAATAATAATAATAATAATAATAATAATAGAGACAAGTAATGCTATTGCTATTTCAATTAGGACAATAATGTCTGATTATGTAATTATAAACACATATTTAATCTAAATAGTTTCCATATCTCTTTCCCTTCCTCTTGTGCTCTTTCTGTTGAATGGTGCTGTAATAGTCATGACCTAACGTGTGAGGGCGTTCCCTCTAGACACGGTAGTTGAGTTTTATGAACGTCACAGATGAAACATTTCTTATCGACAGTTTTGTTCTAAGTTCACTGACGCTTAAAACCACGTTCACACTCGGGTGAGCGGCATGGCATGACTTTAATTGCATTTGTCAAGGGGATCAAGGCGCTAGGAAGATTCTTGCCAACTTATTCTAAATAAAGTTCGTAAGTCTAAACTGTGAGCACAACTTTGTTATACTGTCTTCCCCATGTCTCAAATATTTTCTGTATCGACAGGTTTGCAGAAAAAGCATCGAAGTCGCCCTGGCATGACGACACCTCTGCCCGTAAGTTAAAATGATGTTGTAATCTCACCACAGTTGCTTAAAAATGCTTTAAAATGGCTTCTCTTACGCTTAAATTTGCTATGTATCTTTAGAAGCTTCCAACAGTCTGAGATTGTTCGGGGACTCAAAAATGCTTTGGTGATTTATTCGTTGTGGATAGATTCTGATGAAAATTTTGATCGACCCAACATTTTATGGGAGTGTGTTCATGAGAAAAACATCACATTTCTCCATATTAGGATTAAATATACAATTCTGATGAGCTAAACAAGTATCGATTATTCATTCACTCCCACGATCGACTGAGCTATACTCTTTGAGTGTTTAATAATTAAAGGCACGCAAGTTACAAGGCAGCAGGTGATTGTGTGTGCATTTTTTAATGCACAATATGTATTTTTCTTCTCCCTTTAATAGCTTTGTTCTATATGTAATGATAGATATTCCTACAAACTTCCCCCCTCTTTTTCATGCATGATTATTGTGACACAATCAAACTGTGGTAAAGTTTCAAGTCTTCAGTTGATTCATTACGCCAAATAGGAATTGTTAAGGATATGAAGCAAAAAAACAAAAAAAAAAAAACAAAAAAAAAAAACAGAAAAAGCATTCATTGAGCAAACAGTGGATGACAATGAAAAATTATTTTCTTACAAAATGAACTTCCATATGAGTCTAATTACTAATTATATATTTAAGTAATTTTATTACATAATTTATTGAAAAAATATATTGTGGTTTCACTATCAAACCTAAATGGCGCATACAATAGCCCACCTTCGTCTAATATGAAAAAATCGAACTAATGGATAATGCTTGTCTGACTTTCCAAGAAACTAATTATACTCTCCATTGAAGTAATAAAGAAAATACCTCTGGTCTTCATTGCTTTGTAACCAAAACAAGAAGTTACATGTTAACATTTTATAGATTCTTTCCTTTGAATTTTTAAATAAACTGTTAGCAAACATAGCACACTTTTGAAGATCCATATAAAGCATAGGTTACTTTATTGTCTGTAACTTGCACTAACCAAACACGTACGAAACCAGGGCTAAGTTTTGCTTTAGAGTAAAATATATTCCATCCTTTTCTTGTATTCAGTACAAAACAATTCAGCACCGCTTAACTCAGGTAGGAAAAGGCCGGTGCCTTCATGTCTCGCACATGACCCACACAATAGGTTTTGGGATTAACATCACCAAGCAAAACACCGTAAACGCTCTAACATTAGCGCCCCTCACCTGTTCTTGCTGCCGTTCGCATATGCGCGCGCATCTATACAGTGATCCTGTACAATGCAATACCTCACTACCTTAGCTTGCATTTCAATGGGATGTCAAAAGAGCAAAATTTTCTGCTTTAAAAAAAAAAAAAAAAAAAAAAAAAAAAGGAGAGAGGAAACAATTTCCATTCCTGTTTAAACACTGTTCTTAAAGATACTGAGAGAAATGCTTTTGAAGTTTTGCCATAACTTTTTATATTATATAAATTCATTTAGCAATTTTAATATATATTTTGGCATTGCTGAACTGTTGAAGGAGAAAATATGTTGCAAAAGAGGAAATACTTTAAATAGAATTTACCGAACTTGTACAAAACATTTTGACTATAGCAGTCTGAATATAAAAACAGAACTAATTCCATAAAGATACAAATAAAAACAAACAAAACAATCTAAAACATTTGAATTTCTTGCGTTCGGATATAGAGAATTGTTAAAGTCTTTAGCTAACGTAACTAATATTCTTAGCGTTTACGTTTGTGTTTTGATTTTTTTTCTTTAACTGATAATTTCCATTCTTCCTTACTTGTCCAGAATGTGCACTTTACAAAATCTCTCTAGGATACACTTTAATTTAAAAAAAAAAAAAATAAAATAAAAAAATAATCAAGATTAAGATTTTTTTCTCCAAATGTAAAGATACTAAAGTTATTTGGTATTTTACAAGTTTTAAAAAAATTGCTAGTGACTTAATTACACTAAAATCATCAGCATTTCTGTAGAATGTTATTAAATCACACGCCTAAATTAAAGAGACTAGCGAAAGGAAATAACAGTGCAATCTTTATGCTCAATTCAAAACGTAGTTACGGACCTTGTTGCCCCTTCAAGTCATCAATGTCACATTTTTCTGTTTAAAATCGCTCATATATTAAAATTATGCATAACATATTCAAATATTAGGTAATTCATTTCTTATATACTTTTATTCATGTTTAATAAGATTAAATCTTTGCCATAGCTAGGAATCGAGCGTTTCTAAAAATTAAATACCAAATAAACAATTTATGACATCTATTTTTAAGTGTACTGTGCCGTTCTTGCGCGCATTCCTCTCTTATATAATTGTTTTCGTCCTTTTTTAAACTGCCACTTGTACGTATGGTGTGATCAGCAGGCTGCTTGGCCATTGGTTAAAACAAAATGTGTGCTGAAATCAGGGGTTCTATCATTGCGGCGTGGTAAACACGATACTTCTTGGCTTCCTTTCCTCGAGAACCAGCATGAAGATCCCCGGCTTATGGTAGGGAGCTGGCGTTTTCGGCTCTTCATTTCCAAAGTGTAAGACCCTGAGCCTTTTCGCTGTCTACATTTAGTATAATGTATTTGTAAAAAGTTTTATTGTAAAGTTTCTTAATGTATATAGAATCAGCTAAAGGTCCCGTTGTTATAATTTTGCTAGGCAAGGAACATACATTTGTTAGCCAAGGTATTAAATAATGAAAATTTAGGCACGGCAATAGTGTACTTTATTCCTTTTTAAAACTGAAGCTTTTATGATATGCTTGTATCTTAGTTTTCTTTGCCTGTAATTTAATTAAACAGCACAAAACACTTTAACTGTAAGGGAATCACGAACCTGCTCTGTCCCAACACCAGGTTTTTCCATGCCCCAAATGTGTATATTGTCACGGCTCACTTTACCAGGCATATGAAACATGGCCTCGCCACTAAAAATCGGTTTCTCAGAGTCTTCTTCTGGCAGCTCTTGGAGATCAACGGAGAATTGAAAAAGACGATTGTGGTCCTCGGCGCCTGCAACTGCTGTATCCGGTATCGTTTAACTTTAAGTCGTTAAAATAAAATATGTCAGACAGTTGGCTGCGAAATCTGCAATTCCTGGCTCACGCGACCCGTCCATATTTTAGGATTCCAGACAAATGTTTCTCGCACAGCTCAATGGTATGAACCTACACTCTTGGCCGACCTGTTCGTGTCCATCACGCAAACAACCAGTTGCTTCAAACTTTTTGTATCATTCACGAATTATTTTGACTATAGGTAGTTCTTGTTGATGTTTCATACAAAACCGTCGTTATATGTACCGTCTAACAGACTCACATTTAGGGAATTTTTACACGCAGAAAGAATTATGTGCACCAGCGAATGCCACATTTTCTCTATGACTGCCCTCCAGCGGCTAAGTCTACAACTACGTCATGGAGCCTATAACAAATTCAAATTTGGAAAGACAATATTTCCATAAATAATAAGGTTTCTGCTATGTCTGTCATGGTTTCAGTTCTAAATCAGGGAAGAACTTGAGATGTACCCTCTATATACTTCCTTTGCATTACAGGACTGAGCTATACATGCAAACTTTTTGAGCATACCATGACAGACGGACAAGTATCGACCACTCGTATGGCTTATTCTTTTGTAATGAACGCGCCTTAGTACCATACCTGTAGTGTAACCGAAAATAAACGGTTTTATCAACAGTTTATGAAATAAGACCAGTTAAATATTTAATTACATACCAAATTTAACCATATAAATACCGATTTTTTTATTCGTTTTATTTAAGGACGCTCTTTAACATTTCAGGTCATCAGCGTCCCATTCAATTCAGGGCGTGAAACTACCGATAAATTTTGCTCAGAAACCTCTTCTTTCAGGCTGAGGTTCATTTTCGAAATCATAGTTTATTTTTTTTTATTTGATCTAAGCAGGATTCTAGCTTGCATTTTCCGCGTGTGTCGCTTTTTTAACAGTTACTCATTAATGAAATACGCCATTGGGGTGTATATATAAAACTAGAAAATACATGATATATCATTAAAATTTCAGAACCCAAATTACATAAAAGTGAATTTTTATTTAATTCACGCTTTGCGTGGAATAAAAGGATAACAGGTTATATTATTTTAAAATTTAAAGCCATTTTGAGCTTAACTGTAATACAATTATATACAATTTCTCGGTGTTTATTGTGAATAGGAATCCCTAAGTCTTCAATGGGAAAAGATCCAGCTCGTTTTATATAGAGTGTATAAAAATACCCTCCATATGGAATAACATACTATACGAAAAAGAAAAACAAGACATTA
The DNA here is from genome assembly GCA_030762175.1 of Metallyticus violacea. Classification (NCBI taxonomy): domain Eukaryota; kingdom Metazoa; phylum Arthropoda; class Insecta; order Mantodea; family Metallyticidae; genus Metallyticus; species Metallyticus violacea. The sequence goes on along the minus strand of CM060845.1, from coordinate 76,706,230 downwards.
GCCTTCACGGCATATTTTCCTTTTATTCCAAATGAACAATTCTTTCTTTCTTTAAGTTAATTCTATTTGACATATCAAAGAAAGTGCTGACAAGATCATGTCGAAACCTTCCTTGAGATTTCAGTCACAAAACTGCTATAGTATTAGAAAGTCATATGTAAAATTTTACGTGCCAATTTTAACTTCAAGCCCGCGAAATTCAAACTTTTTCGTAAAGCAACGAAATATGTAACGTAGCTAAATATCCCTGCTAGAAGAGCTAGGGATAAGCGAGGCTATCACATTCAAGTGATATCTTCTTATCAACACATATGGCTCAATTTTTTAACATTCCAGATGGATCTGATATCTATCTTTTATAGGGCGGATTTCAGCGTTATTGTTGGACTCATAAGAGATCTGATTGTTTTAAACACCTGTCAAGGCAGGAATAAAAGAATATTATATATTTATTGTGTAGATATTTAAGTACATCTTTCTCCAATTTTCCTACACATCGCCATTTTATTAAGAGACTTACAGCTGTTCATGTTGGCCTTCAGTTCTTAGTCATTGCAAAACCAATGCCTTCCTTATCACTTCTCCATTCAGCAGAACAGATGTAAAACAAAATTTGGACTGTGCTGCGGGTGTAGAAACTGCTCCAATTTGAACTTCTGGGGGGCTTCTATCTCCGTGCCGCAGAGTGAGATTGAGCTTTGTCGCGTGGAAGAACACATTGTTTGAATTGAACTGGTTTGTATGGGCTGTTTTTTTTTTTTTTTTTTTTTTTTTTATATATTTTGGATCCACCTCATGTTTCATCACATAGAACATCCTTACCTTACCTTATTGTGGTTGTGAGATATTTTTCGGAACTTACCCTGCACAAATTTTACTATAGCACGCTTCAGGGTTACAATGGCACATAAAACTGACAAAGTTTATATCAAATTGGTGGAATTTTGGAAATCTCTTTTCACGAACCATTCTATTTTTGTAACAGACTTCCTTCTTGAGCTCTGTCGTAATCGGTGTATGCTTTTTTAGCTTTGTGCATCATTCTCGCTGCTGTCTCCCACAAATTTGTGGCGCTAAATGATCCGATGATGCATTTCAAACGGAATAAGATGAAAATGAAACCGTGTCGACTTGGTTGTTTTAGTTAATTAAGTCCTTGTGGCGACGTTAATTACGATTATATAATACTTCCAGCCCCGCCTATCTACTAACGTAAGCAATCGCAAACCTAAAAATTTTGTTGCCGGGCTTGTTAACCCCGGACCTGGGGATTGTTGCGTGTTATTGACTGTTGAGCAAGGTAGTAAATTTCTTTCAGTTGAGTATGCATTACCGGCAGGTAAGGATTTTCTTTTTTCTTTAAACGGCCTCGTCCTATATACCTTCAACTTTTTGGTAATATTTTCCAGGGCGACTCTCTTTCTCTGCCTTTGTTTCTATTCCGTTGCTGCCACAGTGATACACATAGAATGTCACTGTATAGCACATGTTTAGTTGTATCATGATATTTTTATAATTTATTAACCAATTATGTTATCGCTTTTACGAGTTAATTATCTTTCATTCCAGAATTTTAAAATTTTATATTTACGTGGTTTAACTTATGTAATCATTTTATGTAATATGTAGGTCCCACTTTCATACAGCCCCACATTGAGGATGAAACCGTGCAAGGCGGGAAGGACGTCATTTAGCTTTGAACCTCTCCGCAAAGTTCTTTAGTGCTTGAGGCACATTTTAAAAGTAATGATAGCACGGTAGCTGTGCAGCAGAATTTCCACAACAGACATGCAGAGTTACCAGATAGGCACACGAATCGGAGGTGGGCCCGTCAATTCCGTGCTACCACAGCCCACGGGAAGACCCAGTACGGACGGACGCCAGAAAACACTGGGAGGGTAAGAAATGCTGTCAACAGGTTTTCCGAGCGTTCTGCAGCCTTACACATGTCAGCAGAAGCGTGCTTCTCTATAAAGATTAAATTCATCATTCTTACAAACTGTAGGCGACCCACAAGCATGAAATAATTCAGCACAGACTTTATCGAGTTACTGAATGACAATGGGGGCATTCTCCCTAACAAGGTACACTTTAAACCGTCAGGTGACTTCAATAAAAATAAGAAGCGATATTGGTGTAATTAATCCAAACGAATCCACCAAAAAACAACTAAACGTTTTGATGCGGTGTTTCGACTTACAGGATAATTTGATAATCACCGCAGGTTCGCTGTCACAGTCAATTCGTAGCGCTACAGAGGTCACTGACGAACGTCCTTATTCCTGAATTACGGAAAGTGGCGTTGATTTGGCATCAGTTTGGCATACCGCTCGAGGCACGATGACAAAGTGTCGTGTTCGAGAGCAGAATCATCTCCTGTTTTGGCGACCTACAGTAGCAAGCCAGATCCCCCGATTTGACACCTTGGTGATTTCTTTCTGTGACTCAAAAGACATATTGACTCTGAAGAGACGCATCAAGGAGGAGGTCCAGGCAATTTCACCTGACATTCTGGTGCCGATAATGGTTAGTTTCGCTTGTCGACTTGACTAGTGCATCACACAAGACGGTGGCTATCTAAGAAGTGTTATTTCTTAAACACAAGATGACATGTATAGTGTGCTGTTATCTATCAATTACCACTCTTGCCTTGTACATTCGCTGTGTAGTTTTACTGGGGGGGTGTATTAAAATAGTAGATTGTTATTGCGGGGCCCTCTGTATGTATATTAGGATATTCATCTGCAGACGCATTCTTTGTTAGCTTGTTTTCATGCAACGAAGTTAAAATACAGAAATGGTTATAAGCCTTTTAAACATATCTTTTTGTGGTATATAATATAATTTTGAATCATAACAAATTGAACAGCTGTGGAAGTTACCATAACACAAATTACAAGTATTCAACATGGATTCATTTGTGACACGGCATACTTCCAGCCGGTAGTTTATTTCTTGTCACGCTGATGTTAACATGTCTGGTGTAACTGATCCAACTGCTGCAATAATCCTCCATCTCAACTCAGGTAGGTCTGCAGGTAGCGATGACACGTATACGTGATCTTTATGTACCCCCACAAGAAAAATTCACAGAGGGGTCAGATTTGGGGATCTCAGAGGCCAACGGAGAAAAGCAAAGGCGTCCGGATCATGACAACCAATTCAACGTTGAGGAAATTTGGCCTTTATGTAGGACCTTTAGCAATTGCAGACGATATGGCTTCTGTTGGAATGTTTCCTTAATACCATCCACTCTGTCATTGTTGGAATTGTTAGTTCTCGACTCCCTCGCCGCACAAGGTTATTTAGAACTGCGCGCGAAAATTGTTCCGACTCTCTGCACATTCTCATCTGACTCAAGCGGACGTCCGGGGTTCTTTCCTTTACAGAGTCACCCCATCGTTTGGATCTGATTGTATTACATACGGATGTTGTTACCAGAAGGGGCTTTAAGACCAACTCTTCGCCTATACACCCTCTGGACTGGATTATGTTTCACGATTTCCAAGATTTCTCATTTTGTTTATTTCGTTACCATGGCTACAAAACAAAATCTACACATATAGAATTTGAAACTTCCACAGTTATTCCTCAATTTAAGTTTTGATTCAAAATTATATTATATACAACAGAGAATAAAATTTAAATTTAAAACCGCATTAATAATTTGTGTACATTCTGTATTTATTATTCGTGAAAAAGTTTTAGTTCCTAATATTTGTTATAGTTGTTATTGCACGTTGTTAAGTTCCTAATTTATTATTTAATTATATTAAATGTTAATACATTTATTAGATCTGTATTGGTGTTTAATGCATATGATCCTTTGGAGCCAATTGCTTAATTTTCTTCAGCCTACCGGGTGTTAACCTAATTACGTATCTTATATGGTGCAACTATGAAATCCAACTTTGGCCATTATTGGTGTCCCGCACGACATGTTAAACTAAAGAAATTGGGAAAAGCAAAATACGAAAGAATCCACATGTCACACTAATCAATGTAGAAATAGCTTTAACTTGATTCAGGCTATGCTCGCTGTTATCCAAGAGTAATGACTCTTAAATAACAGATAAGATATTTTGAAGTCAGTAATATCCACACAGACATGAAAGAGCTATACGTAAAAATAGAATACAGTATTTCCAGTAGAAGTGGATATCATTATTTGTTATTGTTAAGCTATCAATTTAATTTGCACATAAGTTATCCCCTTGTATCTTACTTATGATGCTCTGCTATTCTTAGATTTTTTTTCCTTCGTATTTCCTGCATAAAATGCTTTTAAAATGCAACTAGCCCTTATTAATCTTTATTTCCTCTACTTAATAATACCTTTAATTTAAAAAGATCTTTTGATGTCGAAACTGGGTTATATAATGAGGGCACACTAGTTTTGTGTAGTGGTAACCATACTTGCCTTCTAAACCCAAACCACCACGGGTGGCCGAGATCGTTAAGTCTCGAACTCGTGAGCGGGAGGTCTGGGTTCGAATACCGCCAGGACCGTGCTTCCTAACTGAGGTTTTTTCCAGGTTTTCCTCAGTCCTCATAAATGGCAAATGCCGGGGAGGTACCCTAAACTTAGGCCTGGAACGATTCCTTCCATAAAAGTAAATCCTTTCCCCAATATATCATTTCATCTCATGTATCATCAGTGTCCATCGCCTTTAGTGCCTCTGTAGCAAAAAACGGGCGTTAAACACTATTCATTCATTCTAAACCCAAGATCGCGGGTTTTCAAACCGGGCCAAAATCGATGGCTTTTTTTCGGGCGTAAAAATCCTAAGTATGGCTTCCTTCGAAAGGGAAGTAAAGCCGTGGGTCCGTGTCGTACATTTACGGCACGAAAAAGAACACAAGCCTGAAAGAAGAGGCTTCTGAGCAAAATTTGCCGGCCGTTTCACGCCCTGAATTGATTGGGACGCTGATGACCTGAGATGTCAAAGAGCGTCCGTAAATAAAACAAATCAAAAAAGGAAAAGGAAAAAGGGGAAAAAAAAAAAAAAAAACAATCTAGTTTTATTTTACGAAACCTTGTTCTTGACGTTATTTTGGCTTGTGATAAATGGGGTTTCGATAGAAAGTTTCAAACTTTATGTTAACTATATTTTATAATAAATTTAGTGACATATGTATCTAAAAACCAACTATTTATTAACAATATTTCTTTGGCTCTTTTCGCCGTTACTTAGCAGGTTTATGAAACTGTAATAACTTCCACTAGACCTGAGACTAGGGACTCCGCTTCTACATCATTGCGCTTCCACAATTTCGAGTTGAGTCTCTTACCGCGGAGTAGAGTGCGTGTGTGCGCGTGTCCGGCAGGCTGGGGTCACGCAAGGTCAATGTCTTCATTCCTTGTGCCCACATGTGAGGAGGTCCAGCTCTGCGGCGCCGCTGTCCAGCTCCTCCTACCCACCCACTGGGGGATAAACTCGCCCCAATTAAAGCTTAAAGCTCCGCAAGGAATTGGTCGATTTTCCATGCTAGTGGCGTCCTGTCCGCCGTCTTTGCGAAAGTGGATGTTCTTGAGAACCAGGTGAAGGAACTGGTTTTCCATCGCATTTGCCACATTCTGATTCAGTTTGCTTTGTATCAAACACGAGGAAAAGGGAGAGAAAGAGAGAAGAAAAAACAGTTTCCCGTTTATGCTACTTTTGCGTGCTTTGTTGTCTGTCCAGTATGTTTTTATCTCGCTATTGTCGAGAAATGTGCACTCAATTCACTTTTAAATTAATGCGTTCCAAGTAAGTGGTTTAAAAAAAAAGCTTTTCGACAGACTTGACCAAGTAAAAATAATACATAATTTATCAGCAGACAATAATCGTAATATGAGCAACAAGGAAACAACTTTCAGCAAATAAAAACTATTGCAAATTCTATTTTGAAAAAATTACTTTCAAATTAGTGTGAAAAGTAAATGGTTTTCGACTATTCGAACAACTGGCAATTATGCAAAAACCTAATCTTGAAAACTTTTACTGTTTATGTGCAAGGAAATGTAAATGCCTTTCATTTGTTTAGAAAATGTATAACTAATGTTCATTTAAGGAAAGCAGGATATAAGTAAATTACTGAAATTGCAATAAAAGAATTAATTTATAATGCTTCCATAAAAACTGAAAAAATTGCATGTAAAATGCACACAAGCTTAAATTTTGTACAAACAAGGCGATAAAAATAAAATAACAATTCCAACACAAAGTGCAGCATTCTGCAACAATTAGTAATAAAAGAGATAATTCTTTGCTAAATAAAAGTAATATTTAAATCCTATCTAGACAATATTTAGGAAGTTTCCTTTGTCTCCTGTAATCTATTACTGTCTGATTGATTATTTTGTAATTATTGATAAAAGAATGAAATACTTTAATGATATCTCTGACTCTTGGAGTATCTCCTTATCTCTTTATTTATGACTTTAGTGCCTTTTTTCTCCCAAAACATGTGGTTCTAATGAAAGGTTTTCAGCCCCTTTTAATGTATCCTTTTAAAGATTATTTTACAAAAATAAATTCTCTCTATATAACACCCACTATGCGACAATTTGTTCTTTACAGCCCTGAAGGGTATAAAATCAAAATCTCAAGAAGTAGACAATATAAATATAAAGCTATTTAAAAATCTTAAACTTAATTCTTCCTTAATAACTTACTTGGGGCATTCAATAATGATTGATTCTGTACCCTTAACTGTGCAAAAGTACCCCCTATTGCCAAAAAATGTTGCTACATTCAAAATGTGGGCCAGAGCTGCGTCGTTTGCTGCGGCGTGGACAACGAACACACAACATGGAAGCAGACAATCTTGAACAAGGGTGGACAATGTGGTTTCTGTGGAAGGAAGGAGTGACTGCTTCAGACATTCAACGAGCAGCACAAAGTAGTAGATCGTTGGATATCACAGTTCAAAAACGGCAGGGACTATGCCGAAAAACCTCCAGCAACAGCACATGAAGGCAACACTCAACAGTCTATCACGGAACGCTTCACACCATCATCCATTAGGCCTTGAAAATGGAAAAAGTGTGTGCGCAATGGGTGCCTCATTCCCGCACTATTGCGCATACGGAAACATGTCAACGATTGGTGGAATGCAGCGCGGATCCGGTGGGGTCTGGCTTGAGCGTCTGGCCACTATGGACGAGCTTCAAGCAGCTGTTCATCAGTGGCGCCGGAATACCCTCAAAGAATGGTTTAAAATGCAAATAGGAAATTGCCAGAACGACGGCAAAAGTGCATAGACATTGTAGGAGAATACCTCTATTATATTCCGTATTCCTCGTCTCACAATAAATTCCTGGTGTGAAAGAAAATCGCAGTGCCAATCATATGTATACACATATTCAATGCTTCGAGCTACTCTGAATTATGCAGAAAAGTCTCCATACGTCCCTTCCCTTGTGGATATTTGCGTAGTCTTGCAAGAGTGTAGCCAACTTCTGAGGTAGAGATGCCTAGAAGGCACATCTATGTTATCCGGAAGCTGCCCTCACCCCAGATGAAATATGATAATTCGGTCGAATGAACTCAGGGGACTTTGTGGAGTAAGTTTCTTTGGCATTCGCCTTAAGGCCTGAGAGAAACCCCTGAAAACCTAGGAAAATGACCTATTCGGGAATCGAAATCGGGCTCGCCGCATAGGAAATACGAACCATGGCGGTGGTCCCCTAAAACTAATTGCGAAAACAACTTTAGACAATTATTGTTCTGTATAAAGCTTTGGAACATACTGTGCATAAAAACTGAGAGACTACCTGAATATTTAACAACACTCTTGACCCCTATCAATTAGGATTTAGAACCGAACCGCTCTGCTGTGATTGAAGATGCGCGAGAGGTAATGGATGGAGGAAAAAGTCAATGCTAGCTATTTTTAGACCACGTCAAAGCTTTCAAAACCATGAGAATTTATCTATTAATTACAACATTAAGAGCACCGATTGCACTTTTCCAACAATGCCAGTGATAGGATGGACTCCTATCTTCGTGAACGTCCAGAGAGTACGTTTCCACAAATGATTGATATTGAAGTCTGGGTGACTCAAGGTTCTGTGCTTGAACCGTTATTTTCTATTACAGTGACGAAATTTCCTCTAATCTAACACTGCCGACGACGTACAAATCTTGCCAATAAGTCTCCAGTTATCCACCCTATTACCACATCCAAGACCGAGATGCCACAATCATAACTTGCTACCGATACTTACGAGGGTAGGTCAATAAGATTCCGGCCTCGCCGATAAGTATTCCCTTCTCAAAACGCTTATCCGTTTACCTTATCTGTTAAATGAATAATTGCAGCTATAACCTCCACTCCGTTGTGTTCACTTGTTCAGATATAGTTGCATAATGAAAGCTATGTGTAGAAGATTGTGGCATGTTCAAAATGGAGTTTCGAGTTGTTATTAAGTTCTTCACAAAAGAAGGACTTACTCCAAATGAAATTAAACAGCGTTTGGACGGTGTATATGGGGAAGCATTCCGCTCATATTCTACCGTCAAAGAATGGGCCAACATTTTTCGAATAGGTTAAGAAAACATCGAAGACGAAGAGCGAGCAGGTTGGAAGTGCTCACTCCAGAAAACATCGCTCTTGTGGAAGGAAAAATTATGGAAGACCGGTGGCTCAAATTTACAGAAATAGCAGCAAGGTTGGGCCTTTCTAAAACAAAAGTCCTTAGAATTATTTATGAACATTTAAACATGAATAAGGGTAGTGCAAGATGAGTGCCTAGAGTCAGTCCAAAAGCAGTAACGAGTCATCAGGCATTTTTGGAGCTTTGCCGTAGCAACGAGAGATAAGTTCTGCGGACCATTGTTACAGGAGATGAAACTATGGTCCTCTACTATGATACATTGTCCAAAAGAGAATAAATGGAGGGGCGTGGCGTAAATCGAGTGAAGCACCGCCTCTAAAGGCCAAGGTCACTCAAACAACCAAGAAGTTAATGGCCACAATCTTTTGGGGCTGTGAAGGAATACTCTTCATTGACTTCAAGGAGAGGAATACCACAGAGAGTACTATTCTGGCCTACTACATAGCCTACGTGCTTCCATCAAAGAGAACAGCTGAGAAAAGCTGAGTGGTGGTGTGCGCCTTCTTCATGACAACGCGCCTGAGCACACAGCTCTTGTTACAAATGTGGCATCCACCTTACAGCGTAGATCTAGCTCCAGTGACTATTTCCTATTCTCAAAAGTCGAGGAAGGAAATTTAATTGTGAAGAAGTGATGGATGTTGTTTATGCCTATTTTGCAGACAAGACTTCTGACTATTTTTTCGGGGGGTTGAAATGTTAATTCAAAGATGTGAGAAGTGTATTGCAATTAAGGGTAGTATATTGAAAAGTGAAACATATTTTTTGTCTTTATCATACTTAAAAATGGTTAGGCCGGAAAATTGTTCACCTACCCTCGTATATATGACATACACCCTGTCGTCAAAAACGTAAGATTTTACATTTTAGTACAAACACCGGTAATGACACACTTCGACATTTGTAATGTTCTGTTAACTACCCTGTTAAAACTGAGCAACACACAACAATGTGCATATAGAATTCGGCATATTTTCAATATGCGGAAATTTGATCATGTTTCCCTTTCTTACGAGATTCTGTCCTATTCAGGACTAAACGTTCGCCGAGTTTTGCATTTTGTTAATCTTCTTTTCCAAATTCTGCACACCGTTAATCGAACACACTTGTGTCCGCTTTTTCAAAAGTTATCTGTACTTCATCAATAAGTTACTAGGTCTCAACATAATGATTTGCTACTTACAGATTGCCCTAACACATCTTCGTACACTTTACTCTTCGTTACTAAGAGTTGGAACATGCCCCCGAGGGACGTTAGGGATTATCGGACATTGTCAAAACTAAGCTTAAACAATTCTTGCTTCATAGGTCGTTTTTCATTTAAATTTTCATAAAAATTTACTGAAACTATCATTTGCTATTTCACAATATTAATTGTTCTTCTACCTTTTCTTTATTCCTATTTTGTAGATTTATTATTTATTTTGTTTGACATTATTTAAATTAAGTTTAAACTAAAACTTTTATTTACTTTAAGTATGTATCAACTGAAGTTTTATATACACGTATGTTACACAATTTAGGCTTGAGTTTTACAAATTTAATCACCAGTTTTAGTTTGCAACTGAATATTGATATTCACTGGTTTTCGTACCTCGTTCACAAGTGGGTTAAATAAGTTATAAATATTATATTAGCTTAATGTTAATTTCGGATGTGTGCCAAGTTCAATAGTGTAGAAGTATTTTTTAATTTTTTTTTTGTATAATTCATTGCATTAATTGGGGCTGTTTAAATTAAAGAGAAGCCCCATGGCTTTAACTCTGCCATTTCTAATAACTTTTTTTATTCTATATAAATGATATAAAAAGTACCTTTCCTTTTACGTGTTGCTTTATGAACAAATCTATTGAAATAGCTGAGTATGGTGCAATGAAAATTTAACAAAATAATCTGAAGCTTTTTTATGTCTTCATCACCTGTTAATAAAACATAAGAGTGGAAATCCGTTAAGTATACTTAACATAAAAGTTGTGTTAATAAAATATTTAATAAATTTTATTAAATATTTTATTTAATAAAGCGAGCAACACCACAGCGGCACAGTAAGTCGATCTTATTGTGATTGATATAATCTGCAACGCTATCCGTATAAGTACAGTCAAGCACTGATAACTTTAAAGTTTCTTATAACTGTATGATATAAAGGTTCGATCAGCTTTATTTTTCCCCGAATGTTTTGCCTATGGGCGAGCGCATCGCTCGTTAGCCGTCAGCTGATTCTCAGTGATTAGCGGGAGGGTAATAACAAAAACAAAGCAACCAATACACAAACAAATTTAAGAGGTTCATTACAAAACAAATTATCAAACGAGGTGTTGTAACTGCCCCCCCCCTTCATCCCTCACATTTCTTTAGGAAATTATTCATCACTAGCTACCATTCATTTTGAGAAATCCGGACAATTTTCAGACGAATATTATCTTTGAGTTCTTGTACGGTGTGCGGGTTCGTCTTGTACACGGCATTTTTAAATGTACCCCAGAAGTAATAATTGCAGGCTGTTAATCTGGGAGACCGAGGGGGGCCACAAAACCCTACTAATAACTATGTCTTGTGGAAATTCATTGTGAGTTGCTCATAGAATTATACGCAGTGTGAGCAGTAGCAGATTCCTGTTGAAAAAATGCGTGATCACGTTCCCTGTCGGTAAATTCTCTGAAAAAGGGGTTAGTATGGTGTTCACATAAGTAACAGAATAAAATGTATGCTCAAGATGATTGGTCCCATGATTATTTTACCACTGAGCTAATACATATGAATCATAGATAAAGACACGCTGTGTCATTGTAAACACACAAGACATAATATACTTTATGTATACTGGCGTGACAGTCAACAAGCAAGCAAGCAGATTTACAAAACCCCCTCCTAAATAAGTGGGGGCTCGCTCATATAAGAAACACCGCGCTGTTCTCCATTTTCACAACATATGCTAAAAATACTATTCATAAAACAATTTAAAATGTTCTAAGATTATAAGCTTCCTATTTTGACAAGCTATATTCTGAAATACAGAGGGGGAAAAACATTAAACAACACTTAATTAAAAAATAACGGTAACATTTTAGTAACTTCAATGATATTCGGAGCTTTTTGCACAAATACTCAGAAATGACTATTCCGAATCATTGCACAAATGAAATGCAGCACTAGTGCAGAAGACGGCCATTTCGTCCTGAGAGTCTTTTTAGAGAAAGACTTAATGCCCGGACACTTTTTTTTTTATACTAGGGCTCAATAAAGTAGGATATATTTTTCACATGCTTTTAGTAATATCCTTAAATACTGAGGTGTAAAAAGGTACCCTCTGAAAAGAATAAATTTGGAAATAACTGAATAAATTTGCAAGCAATCTAGGATCGCTGAAAGACAGCGCATAGTAGGTTTTAATAACCGAGGAAGGAACAGAAATATGACACAAGCAAAATAATAAAAAAGGTTCTTATAGGATAGTTTATGGCAAACCTTTTTGCTTGGAGAAAGCCGACGAAAGAAAGGATCCATTTACAAGGTCCCGTTTATATGTTAGAACCTTCATGCTATTCGACAGACACCAGTCTTCGTTGATTCATTGCCCTCTGTTTTTATTTCCGCTTTTATATTTCCACTATTTTGGTTTTACATGATTAAGGGTACTTTTTCGTTCCTGTCTCCTTTTTTATCGCTCTGTCTTCATTTCCTGCTCTTAGTCCCCTGAAGTCTCCATATTTAGAGTTGAAGAGGAAAAGAACACAATTCTTTTTCCAGTTTATCTTTCACGCCTCTGTAGTCTTAGAAATTACTTTTTATCTGTATCTAAGAGATCTCGTCTCTTTTATAAACTCTCGTATTGATTTAATTACTTAAGTTATTGGGCGAAATGCCTCATGCATCATGGAATGTGCATAAACCTTGTTCTTTCAAGAAGTCTGCTATTTTCAGTACAGCAAAAATAGTTTAGTTTAAAACTAATAAGTATTTACTGATGTTAGCATATATATTTAACATTATTATATAATTATGTTTACAGTTTTAAAATTTTTACGGAAGTTACAATGCTATTTGATAAAATTATACTAACATCTAGACACAACTATTACAAATTTAGAGCGAAATTCCTGTTATTTACTGACTTTCGTTTGTATTATATAGTGTTATATAGGTGTATATTTTAAAATTAACATTTTTATTAAAATAATATATTCTAATAGTAATAAACAAATAAATATTTCAAACATGCTTTTAGAGACTGTACACTTTTAACTTTTACACTTGTAAATTTCAGATTAAATGGGTGCAGTTTTAAACACGAAGAAAGTAGTTTGAACACAAAAGATACACTTCAACTTTTCTCGTTCATGAATTAAATAATGCATTATATTATTAAATTAACTTTTATTGACGAATATTTTAATCTCTTCGTGCAGATCCTTAGCACTGTGTTATCTGACAATTACGATTTAAATTATTGAGCACTAACACTGGCTTTATTAACTGATATTTTTAAAGATTTCTAAACAAATATAAACATTGTTTGTTTTATTATATTACAAATTGCGATCAAAGTATACTTTAGAATTCTTGATAAATTAAATTCATATAATCCGACAATACATTTTTTTACTGCATATCGCCAATTTCTTATTGTATATCAGAGATATCAGCTTTGGTCTAATTATGCAAATATCGTTTTACCAAACATTTTAAAAACCTAAAATTCATGGGAATAGGGGCTGGAGACTTTTGGTTGTTCTGTTCCAGCTATATCATTATATCATGGTCATATTCATATTTTTTGTTCCACCGCCTAATAGATTTTGGGAGTGTATATGTGACAAAAATAGTAAAAGTTCACAATTACTGGGTATTGTAAGCATTAACTTTGTTGCTTTGTATATATAGGCAATAAAAAGAAACCAATCTCGTATATTTCCACTATTGCTGTAAATTGTTACTGGCAAGGCGCACATTTAGCAAGCAGCCTTGCAAATGTTGGTAGCCAAATTGAATCAGTTTTTCTTCCTAATGTTGATTGTTGCATTATTTATATATTTGTGTAGCTGTACTTTGCCTAACTTAGGCATTTACTTTTTATGTAACATTCTAATTCTATGTAATTATTATATCAGACTTTTGAGTACACCTTAACATTCATTTTGGTTAACCAATTAAAGTCACTTTGTACTATATCATTCTAAAATACTTATGTCAGATAATTTCATCTATACTATTCTGGTATGAATTTGAAATATTTTTAATATAATTATCTAAGAGATGAACAAGTTGTTTTATTAATTAGACTTCAATATATTTATTTTCTGTTTAGAAAGTTTCTCTTTACTAAGTCTATGATATTACCAATATCAGAATAGTAATTTACCCTGGATATTGTTCTACAATGAAATGACTATAAATCAAGATATATGTAAGCTATAACTTATGTATTGCTTACTGAAAATGTCAGGGTAATCATACACATTTATATGGGAAGTGATAGTATATTTAATTATTATCTATTTTACTTTGAACTTTTAGGTTATGGCAGTATAATGCCACCCATTAGTACAACATATCAGATTAACTTTTTCAAATCACAGTGACTGTAGGTTAAACGTTGCGAAAAGAACAAGAAACATTTACTAGAATAAAATAAAAATATACTGGAAGACATCCAACAAATATTCATAGCTCTAACCGAGATCCACACTTCATTTGTTATTCAAATAAGTTTTTTACAATCGTGAGCAAATTTTTAGGCACCGTCGTCATTGAAGAACGATTAATGAAGGATAAAACATTCGATTGCACGAATTTAAGTCTAAGGCCCCAAATGATGATGATGATAATAATGATAACAATAATAACAACAACAACAATAATAATAATAATAATAATAATAATAATAATAATAATAATAATTATTATTATTATTATTATTTTTCAATCCGTTCCTTTGCGCCGCTCAAAGGGAGAACACACAAAGTAACAAGGTGCATTTTCAACTTTCACCAAAGAAGCATGGTGATTGTTAACAATAACATAAAAAAGGTAAATAATATTTCAGATATTTACTTATCAGTATGGACACTATTCACATTTATCAGCAATTGTTCACAATAGCCTGTTTTCTACTTTGGCAGTAATATAACAACGAATCTTTTTATTAAGGCAACTTATGAATTAAACTTAATTGCTGAAACACCTCATTATTAGCACAATTTATGGAGAGGGTTCAGATCAAATACTGTAATGCTGTTTGTATCTAACTAGTATAGCTGTGGTTTTAATGCAAACATTTTCGTCAGTCTATAGGCCGAAGCTCTTATGACGGAATCGTTACCAATCTATTTACCTGCATATTTTGGCAATGGTTATTTAATATAGATTAATACAACAATATATACCTTAATTTTATACATTAATAAAAGACGCGGGGAAATTATAACAGCGCCATTTCTATTTCGTATTCTGTTTGGAACTGACTGTCAATTTTTTTTCAGGCAGTCTAAAATATAGTCCAAGGCAGTATAGAGCTCAGGTTAAAAATAAACGCAAAACAAACCAGAAACAACCGCCACGACTTTTGTTTCAGTTTTTTTTTATTATTATTTTTTTTCTTCAGTTCAAGTTCGGCAACTGCAACTAACAGCTAATTGGGTATAAATGTTTGCGACCGACATATTTATCGAGTAGGTATATGTCTTTGTACAAGTTTGTGGCTGGATTTCAAATAAAGCTGCCTTCTTCTTTTTCAGCTCGTTAATAACTTCTTTGGTAAAATAACAATTACTGCATCTTTTGTAGCAAGAATACATTTAAATTAAGATGAGCTGTGTTTTTATTTCGCGCTACTTTTTAAAGGGGAACTGTTTATAAATTAACAGTTTTGCAGGTCTTAGTAAGGCAATCCAAAGTGCTCAGTAGAAATCAAGAAAAGAGTTTTGCAGATTAGGTGCACTTATTCTACACTAACTCTTTTCTATTTTAACATATTTAAACGTTCGTTTTTGCTCAACATATTAGAGAATATCAGACAAATACCTAAGTTTTTTAACAGGCGACTAAAGGGCTTCATTTGCTATCCCCTAATAGGATGCAATTTTTCAAAATCATGCCCTTGGATAACTAAAATATACACAATCTTTCTACCAAAACTCCCGTCAACAATGTATTTTATTACTAGTCATTGTATTATTAGGCACTAAAATTGCGATTTTCGGTGCTTAAAATAGTTTTAAACAACTAGACTCTAATTCAGTAAAACTAATCATTTTAGGAAAACATAATGAAGGCATTAAATTATGCACAAAAATTAAAATTCTAAATTAAAATGCACTAAATATGATGCACACCAAATAGACACGAAAAATTATTAACCACTGAAATTATACACTAAATTAACAAACATAAAAAGTATATGAAAACAAATAAATAAAAAAATAAAATCATTTAACATTTTTATCTGTTATTGACATTCTATTTCACGGTTATATTCGCTCATAATCAATTGCACGACCTTTTCTAAATTGTAATAATACAACTTTCTTTTTGATCAGTGAGAATAATTTTGAAAGCAGACGTGAAAGGAGGACATTTGAAATAAGCTACAATGGTAAAATATAAACTAAAACCTTTTAATTCTTCCCTTATACTTTTTCCTTCTTAATACCTTTCCCAACAATGAAAATACTACAATTTTACCACATCTTTCGTCCCTCTTACTTCTTTTTTCCATGTTCACCTGCATTGTTTATTTTCACTTAGGCGTCCTTTACTTTTACCATTTGGCTACAACTTTCTGTTTATATTCCAATTGTGCAATGTTTGCACGTAAGAATGAAAAATTGATGCTACGTAGAAACATTTTTCTCTTCACTAAAGGGTAATGAGACAACATTTCACTTCTTTCACATCATGTTGTAGTATCAGATTTACGATTTATGGCAACCTCCTTAAGATGTGTAAAATTTCAGAACCACAGTAGATCTGTGTTATTATCTAAAGTATACAGAGTTATTCTAAGTGATTTTCGGGGCTACAAAAATTCATAACTCGCAGGGAAATTGACATAGGAATCTGACTTTTGTTTTATTGTGTACTGCAACTCAAATGCTCGATATGTGCGCCTTTTGTAACTCTACACACATCTACTTGATAGTCCATCTCTTCCCACACACGAGTCAACATGGCAACGATTATGGTTTCAAAGGCGGCTCGGATGCGCTGCTTCAGTTCCTGAATATCCAACGGTAGAGGAGGCACAAATACCTGATCTTTAACATATTCCCAAGGAAGAAATCTCATGGTGTAAGATCTGGTGACCGTGGTGGAAAGGTTAAGAGCATCACATCACCTTCGTTCCGCGTCCCATCCATCGTTGTGGAAGTTCTTGGTTTAAAAATGCTCTGACCTCCCTGTGGAAATGAGGTGGTGCACCATCTTGTTGCAGCACGTAATCGTCCCCGTCGTCACTCAACTGGGGTAACAGCCTTCTGTGAGCATGTCCAGGTAAGTCAGTCCTGTCACTGTCTGTACATTGAAGAAGAACGGGCCGTAGACCTTCGTGTTTGAAACGGCACAGAACACATTCGCCTTAGGGGAGTCTCGCACATGTCCCACGTAACAATGGTTGTACCCCAAATGCGAACGTTTTGCTTGTTCACCTTTCCATTCACATGAAAAGTAGCTTCGTCACTGAAAACTAACCTGTCAAGGAAAACATCATCTTCTTCAAAACGTTCCTGCAGTGCCAAGCAAAAGTTGAAACGTAAGACTTTGTCATTAGCTGTTAGAGCTTGACGCAATTGTAGGCGATATGGCTTTACCTTTAGGCGCCTTCGTAACACACGCCATACTGTGGTTTGAGGAACTTGCAGTTCCCTGCTACATCCCGTAGTTGATTTTTTAGGACTACAAAGATAAACGTCCCTAATCCGATTCTCATCCGCTTCTGACACAGCGGGACGCCCACTGCTTTTCCCTTTGCACAAACAACAAATTGTGCGCACCATCTGCGAATAGAGTTGTCGGAAGGAGGCTCCTTTCCGTATTTTGTCCGAAAATGGCGCTGGACTATTGTAACGGATCGGTGTTGCTGATATGCAAGAGTACAAAACTCTTTCTCTTTACCGTCATTTTGTTAAAACACTGCTGTTACTGCCATTTGGTGGTAACTGATGCCCCTACAGTTGATGCAAAACAAAATTTTGACAGTTTGTCTCACCGTTACTGCAACAATAAACATGGTATGGTTTCCAAGTTTTCTAAAAAAAAATTCACGAACCCCCGACAACATAACCCTGTATAATAAGTCTAGTCATATTTTTTTATTAGTGTTTAACGCCCACCTTACTACTGAGGCGCCACAGGCGGTAAGTCTAATCATGAAAATATATTTGGGTTATTGTTTCAAATGTGGCAAATATTATTTTCTTATCGTACGTGAAATGCAAAAATTCTGTTAGTCACTATCACGAAGTTTCGCTTAGTCTTTCGGCATTATATCCCTTGAAACTGCTCTGTACAAATAAGAGGAGGGAGAAGTAACAGAGAAGTGAATTTACAATTATAAATATTTGACTCATTGTTGCATTTCCTGCTAGTTTTAAACAAACAACAATGGACCGCCAGTATTGCCAGCATGGGGCAACTATCCTCGCGGGACCGCCATGCAGTTGGCCACAGTGACGGCCGGGGAGATAGTACGAGTTGAACTCTAGGAACGTACTGACGTGTTCTTGTATGGCAGTTAAGTATCTATCGGGCGTCGTAATACAGTGTATATTAATTGCGTTTTATATGACTCAATTCAGACATTCTATTCCCCAAAGAGTATTTATTTACGATTCGTACATGTATACAGAATCGCTCGTGATGTACGGAGATTGTCTGATATTCAACTTCCAAGATTGGTAAATACATTTCGTGAAACGGAAGTATTCTTGATGCAAAGCATACAGTACTCGCAGAAGAAACGTTAGATAGCATTGATATGTTCTGGAATGTTCTCCTAAAAATCATTCCGACGTCTTTCTGGGCAAATGGGAATTTCCTGTTCAAACAGTTACAAAGCTACTGAAGTTAAAACTATACAAAATTACTGTGTGGAAGAACTTAAAGCGGGTGAACCAGTAGTACATGTGTGAATGAATTTTGAACAGTGCATGAAGGAGAAATTGACCCTAATCTAATTTTTTTTCACATTTCCACCTAAGTGGGTATGTTAATTCGCAAAATACCCGATAATGGAGCTTAAAAAGCATAACCTGATAACAGTGATCTACTATTACCATATCATACCGACTGCGCCAAAGAGATATGCTCCACAACTTCCGTCCCTTCTTGCGTAGAATCAGTTCGAATGGAAATTTCATTAGTCATTGGCGTACTGGTGCTTTAGAAACTTAATGCTATAAATTTTAAATTTGCACAGGCAGGCCCTATCTAAAATTAGTTGTCTAAAACTTCCTTATAGTCTGAAATAATTGCAGCACTGTTCATCAACACTGTATACGCAGTGTCTCTCAATCAAAAGTTGTTCATTATTTCAATTTATAAAATTGAAAGTTATGACGTAATATATACTATATTTAAATTACTTTGCGCTCCTCTGAAATTAATATCTGAACACATCATATTTTGGTGCTAATAAAGCTTTATTATTTTAATTGTTGATGATTTAGTAATACTATATAAAAGTTACTAGTCGCAATGCAAATATAACAACTTTTTAAGTTATTCTTAATATTCTTATATTCGAATTTTTCGCCATTAACAATCTCACAATAGCTAATAAACAACACAAACCCCTTTTGTATATCTTAAATTACCATTAGTAATATTTGTGCTTGTCATGTACGTTTTTTATCACCATAGTCTTCCATAATCGAAATCAAATTTTTCCATTTTCTCTTGAAACATAGTTTTATGTTGATTTTAACAATAAAACTGTCTTCTTAATTCCAGGTTATTTAAACTGATCAACAAAGTAGCACATGCTTTTCAAAACAAACGAAGATTATATTGCGACATTGAAAAAAAATTGTTAAATATGGGTGAAAAAATCATTTAAGCTGCCACAACAAATATGTACATACTTCAGTGGAATTTTTTAAAAATAGTGTTTAACACTCGTTTTAACTACTGAGGTACTACAGGCGCTATGTGGGTGGGATGATAAAATAATCTTGGCACAGGGATCAGGGATAATTTTTTCCCCCACAGTTTGAATTTTTGATGTTTTAGTTGGCAGCACTGAAAATGTGTAATCTTTGAACTAATATTTCTAAGTTATTGTTGTAAGAAATATCATTTCCTGTATGTTTAAAATGCACAATATGAAAATTGAGCAGAGATGGTTAAACATCTCATAGGAACGGGTGGACAGTATTTTAATTGAAGAAGTAGATATAGTAGATATGAAATAACTTTAAGCGAGCTGGATGCCGTGGCTGCTTACATCCTATCAAAAAAGTATTCCATAATAAAAAAAATGTCAGAATTGTTAAAAAAAAAAAAGAGAGAAAAAATCCAAAAAATACTACACCCTGGAGACGATACGACATTCGAAACAGTGCAGGGAACTCGGTTACCCAGTTCCAAAAAAGCGAGACAGTAAAATCAGCTGCCAAAGTCGTGGCATCAGTTTCTGAGATGCAAAAAAGATTCTCACGAATGATTATTTTCGAAAAGGGCTAACTATAAATGGCGCACATTACATATATCTTCTGCATAGTTTACATTGGAATATATAACAAGAGAAACCAGGTTGTTCGCATATGAAAACGTTTTTCCTTGCACACCTGCATACTGGAATTAGTGCAATGTTAAGATCAATTATTTAAAGTACGACTTGATTCCGCATCCCCGTAGTTACCAGATTTGGCTCCCTCCGTCCTTCATTTATAAACTACGCTCAAAACTTTCTTGGGAGCACGAAATTTTTCAACTGGGGAAGAAGTTAAAGCTGCCATGGATCCTTATTTTGCAGTCCTCCTCCAGGAAACCACATTTCGTGATGGAATGAAGGCATTAAAAACCACTGAACAAAATATATTGCAATGTCGGACGCAATGAGAAAAATAAAAGTTATTTTAAACGCAAAAAGCAACTTTTTCTTTGCTAGGCTAAACAACTATTATCCCCCTTCTCATAAAATGTTTTATCCCCCCGTTCTTCAAGAAGAAATGTTTCTTTTAATTTTAAATCAAATAATTGTTTGTAAGTATGTCGTTGGCAGCGAACTATACCGAAACATTAGCAGAGTTTTATCAGGCAGAAGTTTGGCTGACAGGAACCAATTATATGCAGCCAAACAATGTACTCTTTCGGTAATCTGGGAAGTATTGAATGGTTAACTAACGATGAATAATCAAATTTCGGAACAGAAATAGTAAAATTCATAGCAGATTTGATAGTATTAAGAGTAGTTCAAAAGCGGCAAAAGACACAATTCAAGCGAGACTGAGATATAAGCCAAGGACCTGAAATAAACCAATCCAAGCCTATGAAGGACAGAATAAGATGTTTCTCCGACTAGAGAATTCTTCTGAAAGCCAGGCAGATGAAATGTTCCTCTCTCTACCGAGTTGCTCTTAGGAGTGCTTCTTTTGTTATGCAAAACTGGTACAATCGTACGCGATTAACGCGCTCACAATATGGACCTACTTGTTTCCTTTATGCAAGCGAGGCTCTTTGTGTATGTGCGCCGCGCGTGTGTATGCTGATCCCATTCAGCTTTCCCCCCCCCCCCACTACAACGAGGAATGTAAAAAAGGAAAAATGGCCACCTGTCTTTCAGAAGGAAGAACAGTTACAACGCTACCAAATATGCCTTAAAAGAATTCGCTTCTTCTTTCTAAACAACAGCGGTCTAGATTAAAAAATGTCTTCGTTCTCGTAAGGAATTCGACCTTGACCATGAACAAGCCGGATGCTGCGAAAGCGCCATCTGTCGCAGAAAAGGCGTATTTTGTCTCTTAGAATTTGAAAAGGGTGTAAGTTTTATTTAGCAATTAAATGCTAAATGTATATAATTAGAGGGTGGATCATAAATCAGCGAGATTTTGTTTGCGTTTACTTAATAATTTTTCATATCTCATCAATTGACTACTTTTGCAAGAAACCCATTTTACAAACAAATAAATACTTATCAATGTGAAGAAATGCAATGTGATAGAAATGGCATTCTATCCGCACTTTGCTCTTGAAAGAGAGAAAACGATAGAGAAAGTAAAACTTTTAAAGCGTTTGTGATTTGAAAATAAATCTACAAGTTTGAAAGTACGTCAATTGCAATTTGTCATTAAAAATATTGGAGCATTAAGATTAGGAAAATCCAGAAACCTGTTCTAGTAATACTTAATAACTATTTTAAGACAAGGAAAAAGTAGTTTTACACTGGAAAAAAAAAAAAAAAAAAAAAAAAAAAACCAACCAAAGCACCATTAAAATTGAAACCATTAAAAAAACTATGTAATTAACTTTAAGATTTATTTCTTTATTTAATTTAAAAAATAAAATAACTAATGGTATATTTATAAATATTTTAAAATTGCATTAGTTTGCTATTTTGACCATTGTACCTATGTTAATACGTTTTTGTTTCACCTAGGTGTTCATGATATCTTGACGAGTGTTGATTCTCATAATGGTTATTAATGACTTTGAGAGTTGTGGAATTAAATTAGTTATTTAAATTCCATTATTAAAAGTTGTTCATTTTCCTTCTGTCAGAAGACTCGTAAGTCATTTTGCCTTTTCTTCTTTCTTTCCAATGGCGCGACAGCCTTCACTAGAGTCAAGGCCTGCCACAGCGACCTCTGCATCCTCTGTCATACAACTTCATTAACAATTTGTAGTACTCAGCATACAGGTACACCGCACAGTGAGCGAAACTTCAAATCTAGCCAGACAAAAGTCGAAATTTTACCTCATTCATTCCGAGTATTTACCATTGACAACTTATTTACAGGTTTCTCAACTTAGCTGTTGAAGATCGAAGCAAGTTCATCTTAGTCTCGACTTAAGAGTTCAGCGATTACAGTTTACTTATAAGAGGGCTTTTCAATAAAGAATGATCATCACTTTTTTGGCAACATACTTTTACTCATCCTCTCAAAGTGATCCTCTGTAGATGCAACGCAACTGTCCCAGGCTTCTGTCAGTCTTCAAAGACATGCTGAAAACCATTTTTTTGACAGATCCTTCAGAATCGCCTCCGCAGTTTTCACTACTGTTTCTGATGATGGAAATTTAGGGAGAACGACAAAGTCACGCAGGGCTAAATCTGGACTTTAGGGACACGCTTCACATTTCTTTTTTAAGATATTCAGCAACAACATTTGCAATGTTAGGCCATGCATTATCGTGGTGCAGCACCCAGCTTGCTGCAAGGTAATGTGGTTTATTATATGGCCTTGCAGAATTTTCAGGACCTGATACCTCTGTAATATTTATCTAGTTAAAGTTATTTGTGCAGGGTTAAGATGCTGATAAACCATTCTTTGAATATTTTGGCGGTGATGGACATTTCCAAACACATTTTTACCACTTACTCTCAGGATCGAAATGATGTATAAGCGATTGATTACTTTTGAAAGAAAGTTCGCGTCTTCCTGTAACTTTAACTTAGACGGCATGTGATTGTTCTTTAGTTCCAGAATCAGCAGTTTTGAACCCACCGTGCACAAACCGTCTCATTTCCATTGTTTCAATTACCATCGTGTAGGTGGCACCGAGTGAACTTTTCTGAATTTCCTAAAGTGTGCCACGGGTGGTCGAGGTCCAGAGATTACGCCTTCATGCATCCCGCCCCTATTTCTAGCTGGTTTATGTCAGACAGGCGTCTTTTGACTTTTTTCATTACGCCGTACCTGTTTTCAATATCTCCCTGCAAAATATAGTTTAAATTGATTTTTGACAATTCCCACTGTATAACAGCCGCCCACTTTTGGATAATGCATGTTGTTTAATTAGCACCGGTAGCATATAGCCCTCACGGTTGCTTATTGTTCTTTAATTATTCTTAGCCATTGCTAAGAATAATTACATTTATTTTTCTGTAGACTGCATCTTCCCAGCACCCCCCCCCCTCTCGTAGTACACCATAGTTCGACCTGCCCCTCCCCGCACGCTTCCAGAGCTCACATTGTAATTTATTTTGATTGTTTATTTTATTGCAATCCCAAAACCTCACTTCCATCAACTCAAACCCGACAAAGGTCGATGGGCCGTAAAAATTCTAAGCATGGCTCCCTTTGGAAGAGAAGTAAAGTCATTGATCCTTCAAAAGCGTTTCACAACTTGAATGGAATGGAACGCTAATGACCAGAAATGATAAAGGGCGTCCTTGCATGAAATATGTAAAAGACATAGATCAACGTCATAGTTACGTTGCGATTCGACGTATGTTCTTAGCTACCCAAATGTAAAACGTCATGGCGGAGGTGCAATCATCAGCACTCTAATCACAATCCACGCACTGTCGCTCAGTATACAGATTTTCATGGAAGTTGTAAAGGCGTACTGAGAACTTCAGTAGGTACGTTTTATGAATGATTACTCGAACTTCAGTTAATTAATATTACGGCATGTGTTTGAAAGATGAACGTATTTATTTAGGCTATTGTGTATCAAGACCTCTTGACCATGTATGAACCCTTTTGTAGTTTTGGTTCTACAGCACCAAAACGAAGAGTTTGAAACCATTTGTTTTTATACTTAACATGCTTGTTTTTCAACTCCATTCTTACTCGTAAATTCTTTGTACATAATATTCCCGCAGTTTGTGTATTGACAAAGTGAAATTTTTGAGAAATCTCTTATGGTTTTAGATGCATGCTTCTTTTGAACGTTTCTCGCTCAAAGTATTTCACTGATATCTGACCTTGAATGAAGCAGAACGACAAACAGGGACTCCTCTTTCCCTCTCTCTAACCTAAGAACCACTAAATCGGATTTTCAAGTTAACAGTCACGCCATTTGAATATGAAACTCAACATTTAACTGAGCAATACAGGATGAATCAAGCGTATATTTCTAATTTCAGTAACACAAGTTGATAGAATAATTATGCAAGTTAAAAGCGACACCTGAAAGGAAACTGAGCTGGGCATCCATTCTATCATACATTGCTATCTCTAGATTAACTTCCTCGTCTTATTACAGAAAGTCATTTGGTTGCTAATTAGTGCTATACGTACACAAGTGGTGAAGAATACTTGAGAGCGGAGATTATCTATGCCGGGTATAATGAAATAAGACTCGCCATTTATCGATACCCACTCTTACCCAAGCCTCTAAGGCACGCTGTTTGCATCCGTTCTACCATGAAATCTCTTATGCAACTTATCATGTATTTTCCACGAGTATAAGAACTCGGATAATATTATTATAATAATCCAGGACTTAACAGCCTATGGAATAGAATATCCCAACAGCACTTACCGAGCGGAATGGTTTCAGAAGGATTTGCATTCGATAGACCTCGGGTTCAAAGGTCTTGGAGCGGCCATCCTTATCTCAGGTTTTCTCCTGATTTCTCTTGGATATTTAATTCCCACCATTTCCATATTTCATTCCATTTCTTTGTTCATGCGTTCAGAGTAGCAAAATCAGGCGATGTTAGTTGGCGGTGAGCGGCGTGCAGTGGTGGAATTTGCTCATTGGAAAAGCTGTCCTTACATCTGGTATGACAGCAGTCCTTCCTTAGAGGGTATTGTAACGGATTAGCAAAAAATACAAACATGGAAACGTTAGGGACCCCATCTGCATCTACACCAACCGCCCTTTGTATCCCTCATGATACCCCTTCCTTCCGGGAGTGCAATTCTTTTCGCTTCCATCTCACACAACCCAACAGCACTTCAAATGTGATAATCTCGGCTTACTAGACCGAATACTTTCTTGGATCAAGTAGCTCCCTCTGATCCCAAGGGACGATTACAACCAGTTACAGGCCTCCTCTTGAAATTTTCGGTAGTAGAATTCCAAACGCTCGTGGGGAAATGCATAGATGTTCAAATATCTGGTGAAAGAGACCTATGTAACAGTTCTGATCGCGGGAATTTTTTATATTAGGCCAAAAATGCCTCGAGGTTCTTGATCTAAATATTCCAATAACCTTGCTGGACAAGGTGGGTCATGCAAGTAAACACATACTACACCTGTAGTATTTCTAAAGAATGCGTGGGGTGCCGCTGCAAGAACAGCCTTCCCAAGGTTCCAGGAAGCAAATACTGGGACCGAGGCGCTATTAAATATCGATAACAAGGTATCCACCCAGCACAGGTCGATATCTGCATGAGGTATTGTGTCTAAAGTACTATCATCATGACCTGAGAGATCATGGCACTTCTGAAGCAGTAAAACGTTTTGTGTGGGAGGCGATATATCAGTCTGATGTACGCCCTTTTAACAAGGCCATCTTGCACAGGCGCCGAGCTGCAGAAACAGAGATGCCCACATAAAGCAGTCCGCAGCACATTCATTATTAAATTGTATCTCAAGGACAGCTCTAGAAAGAAATGGACAGATCTCAGCAGTGGTCATGCAAGGTGGGTAGTTTGAATAAAAATTCTCACAACAAAGAAATCGTTTTACTTAAACGCAGATCATATTAACCCGACACTCGAATTGAGTTGAATTGGCTTTAAAAAAGATGGTTTAAAAACAAAATAAAAACATACGTTTCTTCAATCTTCTGAATCCTTTTCAAATTTTAGTTAAGTATTTCTTCTGTATATTGTGGCGAGAAATTTATGATCTATACTGGATTTCTATTCATTTAACCAGTCTTAAATTAGATCAAATATTGATATGTGATAGTGTGTATTGAAATTAAGTACATCAAATACGTCAAATTATCATATGGATAGTTTAATTACGCTTTTGAGCATGAATTTTGAGCATAGGTTATTAGTTCATTTATCAAGTAATAGTGAAGTTTCGCTCCAAACAGTAATATTTACTTTATTTGGTTGCAAGTTTCAATTTCTTGTAAGAGGAAAGTCTTGTACAATGAATGAGATGTTTTAAGCCCACTAAATAAAGTTTATCTGGTCAATCAGTAATAATGAAAAATATATTAAATCCAGAGTTATTGAGTAAACAAATTATGAGAAATTCAGTGATGTGTGTTTCAGGTTTCCAATGATTCTAAATTTCATTTTCGAATTATATTAGAATTATTATCAGTTTTTATCTTGTTTTATGAGCGACAATTTGCAAAATTAAATATTTCGTTTAACGTAATAATGCATTTGTAATTAAAGAAGATTAAACGAAATCTACATGTTTTTGCATAATACAACAACAATAATAATAATAATAATAATAATAATAATAAGTTCAATGTAGATAGTGATGGCAGTATTGCAAGTGATGGAACTAAACTTTCTGCTGAAACTATAGCGCGAAAAAAAAGTTCAGCATTTTTTATAACATCATATGTTAATTAACATCAACAATTTCAAAACCCAAAGACTTCACTTCCATTCCTTTAACCAACTACTTTTTTATCTCTAATACCTAAGACTCTACGTAATGAGTTAGTATTAACCAAACCTACACTATCATTATAGATAGGTCTCCATATTTTCAATAAAAAGTCAATAGAATTTTGTCGTTCCACAATTCCTGGTTTAAACGTTACTTAGTATTTGTTGCTGCATCTTGGAAAATGGATGCCCCTTGTGATGGAAGTTTCATTTACTAAGGATAATTTCCAGTGCATTTTCTTCCCTAGAGGGACAGGTGGTAGGACATCGCCTCTACCGCCATCTGGAGGGAACTAAGATTATTCTTACTGGCGTGAAGCGGTCGATAATTGTCCAGGTATGGAGTTCTTTAACGTGCTATAAACCTACGACACGGGACCCACTGCTTAAAGTCCCTCCCGGAAGACTTGCGTTCAAGGTTTTAACGCCCTGATAAATATCCTGAACTTGGCCGGGTTTGAGATGCCGCCTAAAGCACCAAATTAAGTAAAAAATAACTTTAGTAGTCAAAATAAACACTATATACTTATGTCTATTAGTGGCATGTATATTAATGTCATCGATAAAAATCTGGAGACGATGAAACATCTAAATGCCTCTCAGCTTTTTTTCAAATATCAAAGACTTTATTCTTCAGGAAACTGTTAAAGTATTTGAATTAGTGACTCAGTTGGTTAAAGGTAGGGCGAATGCGCTGGATAAGGTAAAGTTGTGCTTCTTGAGTGATCTTTGCGAGATGAGGTGTGTAGGCAGGCATTATCATGAAGAATGGATTCTTTTCCATTGGTTGTTTTTCTAGTCGCTTCTCATGCACTTTATCAATTTCTTGACAATAGCTCTCCGAAGTAATGCACTAAAATAGCAACACCCATAAGAGACGACGTACCGCCACGGTTGGCCGAGGTCGTCAAGACGCGGACTCGTGAGCGGGAGGACTGGAGTTCGAATACCGCCAGGACCATCCTCCCTGACCGAGGTTTGTTCCAGGCTTTCCTCAGTCATAAATGGCAAATGCCGGGGATGTACCCTAAACTTAGACCTGGAACGACTCCTTCTTAAAAAAAATCCTTTCCCAATATATAATTTCATCTCATGCATCATCAGTGTCCACCGCCTGTGGTGCCTCAGTAGCAAAAACGGGCGTTAAACACTATTCATTCATTCATTCATTCATTCATAAGAGAGTATTAAATAAACCCGAACTTTTTTCAGAAGAAATTCGTCGAAAATAAAACAATACCAGCAGGTATCTGAATTTGATCAAGGGGTAATTGTGGCATACCAAGAGTTGGCGCTGTCATCCCGAGAAATTGATTTTCTTGTTGGGCGAAATGCATCCAAAGAAAAACGAGCATGCAATCAGCGGATCGAGGTGAGATGAAACAGACATGAAGGATCCCAAAGGCCCCGTCAAAAAATGAACGATAAGATAGAGATAATTTCCTTTTGGCTACAATATGTTGCAAATTTACTGGCCAGCGGCGTAACTGTTTCGCCACGATGTAGAAGACTCTAGCATACTAAACCTGCCACAGAACACCTTATAGCTAGCTAGTCACTATAGCATCCTCTAGTGTTATTTAGTTCTGTGCACTGCTTCGGTGCTTCATCCAAATTTAGCAATGGAGTCGATCGTTTGTAGTTGCAGGGTTCATTTTTCATCGCAGGTCAAGATACGATCTAAAAAGGAATAATTTTTAATATAAAAAAACAGCGAAGAACAGTTTTCGAATCTACGGCGTATTTTGTGCTCCTTTAATTAAAATTTTTATTTGCTTTTCCACTTTTCTTGAAACGATCAGAAACAGCCGGAGGAGGCCTCAGTTCCTTAGCAAGTTCTCAAATATTTGACATGTATGTGCATCAATACTTTCCATCAGTTCATCATCGTCGACTTTACTATGACGTTCTCGATCTTTTTAATATTCAAGGCTTAAGTCCCCACTTTGAAACGTTTAAAACTAACGCTGTACTCTGCGTTCGGCAGTGTTTCCGGCTTTGCGCGGCAATATGTCCAATTTTAAACTCGACTCTCAATGAAAAGGAATGTAGCAATGTGTAAAACAAACACTGTGAGAGTGCACCTCCCTCAGAGGGTACAGGGACATGTGGCCTTTTGTTCTCTTAGGTTGCTTCTGCTGACCTATTTGTTTAGGATGTCAGTCAATCCTTGAGAGCAGCTTGTTGTCTTCGGTTCTAAGCGTATGTTGTTTCTTCTGTCTTCTGAACAATAAAGAAGATCACCCATAACAATTTCCATTTTCTAAGAAAACGATGCACTTAAATCCCTGCCCATGTAGTTGACCATCACATAGAATGAACAGATTCACATCAATTAAAAAAAAAAAAAAAAAAAAAAAAAAAAAAAAAAACTTCAAAAGAGAGGAAGAAAAAATTAGATCAATGTAGATTTAGCCTTATATTGTACTTAGCATTATTATGTATATATCTATTTTATATTAAATGAAAATAATGATGATGATGATGGTGGTGGTGGTGGTGGTGGTGATAGTGATGACGACACAGTCAGCTGCTGATAAAAACCAAGGGAAATAGAATGTTAAATATTAAATTATCGGCAGACAAAAATAGAGCATGAAATCTGAATAAAAGATATTTGCTGCCTAGGGCACATAAATATCCTAATGAGTTCCAACTTTATAAGGGCATGGCAAATTTCGCTTGGTGATTTTCCAACTCTATGAAGGGATATATCACAGCAACACGAACTTCATTCCTAGATTAAACCTAAAATACTCTACTCTTTCTGCTGTACCTGAGTTCAATAATGAAGGCAATAGTGTCTAACAGTTAAACAGCGCAGAAACACACAGTACAATTCCTTTTAAAAGTTGTACAGTGTTTATGGCGAGAATAGGTACATGCGGTTTTTTTTTCAAAGTTACACTAAAAATTTAATTTAATTAAACGGAAGTTATGTCATTTATATATGGGAGTATATTCCATATTATCTGAAAGAGCATGTAGAGATTTATTAGACGTTTCTCTGTGTCGCTGTACAAAACTACATGTTGTTTATAGGATATTTTTGTGTTATGAGAGTTATTTTTCAAAGCAATGTAAATAATGTTTTAACAGAAATCGAGAGAATTGAGATTGGATAGTGTGGGAGAATGTTTAAACCAGAGGAATGAACTACTTCATTAAAATGTTTTTCAATTCATGCGGAAATTAGTAAATTTTTTCTTTTGAAACTTAATACATAAAATGTTGGATAAATATAACTTTATTTTTCATCAGAATTTTCATCTGTATTTTTTACAATATAAAAATTTTTTTGTTTTTTTTTTTAAAGTTGTGACATTTCCATAGACATATATTTAGAGATACTTTCTCAGATTATATGAAAAAGCACATGATGACATTTACAGCATTACGGATACATAAACAATGAAAGTGTTCTTTCTTTAAAAAAAAAAGTTTTTAACATACGAATGGACGAATATAATCTTTTAGAAAATTGCATTTTAATTTAATTGAAATGAGGGATTATTTTTTTTTTTTAAATTCTGTAAATATTCTATAGTCTTAAAAAGGATGTTTAATCTAAAAGAGTCACTGATGTATCTGAAAATGTTTAATTACTTTTCAGTTATAAATATACAAATTTAAATTTATTATTCTTATTTATCAGTATATCTGTTAAATTAATAAAAGAGAAAAGTGTATGCGTCAAGCTTCTTTCTAGCTGAGTAAACATTTAGACCAATATCGTTCTTCAGCTATTAGCCTCTGACAGACCTTTGAGAGAACTTTCAACGACCCCCAACAGACCGTGGACGACAATGATGGATCCAAGAGGGTGTTTTCTTAATGCCGTTAATGACGTTGCAGGTTTTCTGGGCCACGCACAAACTTATTTTAACCATATTACGAAGGGTGTTTCCTGTGCAAAGCAATGGGTGGAGACTCCAGAAGGTCGGACAGTTGGACGGTCGGCAGTCTGGCTGGGGCCAGGGTAATCCTGCTTTGCCTCTCCTTCTGTGCTGGGTTTCGCTAGGTAATCTTGCTTTCCTTGTGTTTTCTAAGGTTTTCACCATTTGACAGTGACAACCTTGGCCCATTAGCTTCGATAGCATCTCTCCCGATGGAGTGCAAGAGGTGGAATCAACGTTTTAGGGCACCGTACTGAGTATAACCACCATAAGATAAACAAAAGGTATACGGTGGTGTTAAGCCATGATGCCGTAATGAGTTTATTGCTGTCTGAATCAATGTATCAAACCCATCTCTCTTCGCACTAGCCTCTCTCTTTCACCTATTTCATCTTCTGTATCTATTTACTACTTTAACAAGTGTCATAGGCTTTTTGATCTCTCTTCCCACTATCCTAAAATTTGCTCCAATTTTAATCGATCCTGGCCGAAATTGAATCCGCGATATTGGTTTTAGGAGGTAAGTGTGGTTACGTACACCATCAGGACCAACTTATGCTTCTTAGAAGGAATTTGAGGCAACGGATCACCGACCGAATATATCGTAGGCACAGATCATTGAGGCAATTGCAAATGAATATGTAGTAAAGAGGAATAGAATTAACTTTGTATTGAAATGACTTTATATCTTCTTTGTTATTGAAAGAAACTAATTGTTAAACCCATCAACGGTTTTACATAATTTAGTGGATCACAACAATTAGCAACTTTTAAGATTAAAGCACATTGCATTTGTGAGTTTCATAATTTCTTCACCAGAGGGTTAAATAAGTAGTTTCATACCATGTGTATTAGTTTAGTGTTAACTTCATATATATATAACAAACGTAAAACAGTATAGACGTATTTGTCTATTAGCCATATATCTTTCGTTGTTTTAATTTCCACCCGTTAAGTGGAAGAGAAGGCCTTATGGTTAAAATTAAACCTTAAATTTCATTGAGATTGTATTGTTTTCATGTGTTGCGAGATATCTATAAATTATTTTATGAAAAACTAGATATACTGTAACATGAGATGTTGAAAGAGCTATAATTAGTAAATTAAAGTAGTGGTAAATCAAATATGCGCCTCTCAGCTGCTGAAGGTCGCAAGTTCGAGCGACCTGTAAACATTATTGTGTCTTTAAACGTAAATACATGTGTATTGTGGTTTATATAAATAATTGCACACCACGTGCTTTGCATTAAAATTATTTTCAATTATTGTTACTTTATTTTAACAGAAAAAGTCCGTCACGCAGGAGCTACGGAAATTAAGTGAATTCCTCTCCTAGCAGAGTAACTTTTAAAAAGAATATGCAACTTAAATTATGGCCCTATTAATTGATGAAATGAAATAAGTTATGGCATTACTGTGTGGTATTAGGGGAATAAAGTGAAAATTCTTGCAATCTACAAGCGTTACAAAAGAGAAATACCATTTAATAATAATAATAATAATAATAATAATAATAATAATAATAATAATAATAAATCACAAAAATAAGGGTATACTATTAATTAAATGAAACATATGACCACTGATAGACAAAGCTACACCGTGTGGGTATTTTTAAACATTTTTAAATGTAACCATGTTTTTAAACTGATCCCTTGATATCGACCTTATATTCACCAAAATAAAAAAAAATAACAGAAAATTTCCAGTTACATTATGTATTTAAAAATATTCACATGTTTCAATAAAACAAAAACATTTTTTTATTTAAAAGCAATTACAGTGTACTAAGTTGTTTATTTACGAACGCTCTTTAACATCTCGGGTAATCAGCGCACAGTGTACTAAACAAATATACACAATCAGCAATAAACAATTAAAAGTTTCATCGATTTTCATTGGATTTGAAATTTAGTTTAAATATTACTGTAGTAAAAACGTTTTCTGACAGTTATTACAGAACGCTCTTACATACAAATATAATTCTCAAACATAGATCAATATTTCACATTTGCTATCTTCACAATACTGCTTTTTAACTATATAAAACACATGCATGATTATAAATACAGATTATATGCTGAGTTAATTTATCCTTTTATTTTAAAACAATATAGAGAAAATTGAACACAAGGGCGCTTTTAAAATTTCTATTTTCAAGTATATTTCTAATGCTCCAATTTTCCTAATTTTCAGAAATAAATGTTCTCATTTAATTAAATCGTAAATCCCGAATTTTATTGTCAAGAAACAAATATTGGTGCAGCTAAAGCGATTTTTGAATTTTGGTTTACAGATAAATCCCCACTCCTAATGTCTCGATTTTCCATAATATCAGGAACCATTTCTTTTATTTTATTTGAACGGTATATACCTATGGAGTTTCATTGCGAAAAAACAAATACTGATGCCGCTAGAGTAATTTTTAAATTTTTGGTTTCAGCTCAACCTCTACTCCTAATACTCTGATTTTCACTCATTTTCAGAAGATATACTTGGTTTTCAGGTAACCCGCCCCTTTCCTAATAGTCCCATTTCACTGATTTTCCGAAATTATTTTTCTTATATTATTTCAAAGGCATATATCCAGTTTTCTTAAAAAGAATAAAAATTGCGGACGCTAGTGCAGTTTGTAAATTGTCCTTTAATCCCCACTTGGTTTTCCGATATACCTCAATTCCTAATGGCCCGATTGCCCTTATTTTCGAAAAAAAATAATCGATTTATTTTAAAGAAATATATCAAGTTTCCTTTAGGAAAAAATTGCGGCAGCTAGAGCGATTCTAGTTTTTATAATTTTTCGCTTTATTTTAACTTCCACTCCCAATAGTTAAATTTTACTGGTTAACGAACTCAAAGAATTATTTGTTAATTGGTGGTTATATGCACAGTTTCGTTGAGAAAAAAAAATTGCTACCGCTAGAGCGTTAACGGACACACACACAGCCATAACTATTCCCAAATACATAATAATACTAACCCAACTCTCAAAATTAGTATATAATAAAAAATTAAACTCTTAATACCACTATAAAATTATACTATATATTTTTGTCATTGTCATTTTCGATGCCTAGTAGTTAGTAGTATCGATGGAATTTTTACGAAAAGTTTCAAAAATCTTTTCATGCTTATAACCATAATAGCTAAATTCCTATGGAATTCGCTAAAAAAATTAATAACAAAGCACACTTATAGATATTATACTTCTGTTTCACCCGAATCTAATATCACACCTATTGTGGGGGGAGAAACATGCAAATGGTACCTCTTTTAACGAATGCATGTTATATTACTGAACACCATATCATATTTTTAGTACAATTTCAAATTTATTTGAAGTCAGTAGTGTGCATTCTCTTTGGAGATTTTATGCCCCAACATGGATGCCTGAAACCAAAAACTCTGTGCTGCCTTCTCAGATTATTTGTCTAAGAACTCTCTATACAGAATGAATATTTGTAGTTTAATACCAAAGACTATTTCGAGTCCTTGGATCGTTTGTACTTTGATTGAACACTGAAAACTCCCTTATTTTTCCTTCTATAACAAACGGCTTTTGAAAGTTATTGTTACAGTTTCTAGCAATCACTGTACATAGCACGGAATGTTGTTTTATTCCATAATACAGATCAAAACTTTTTTTAATAGTATTACCAATGCTTAATGTTAGCGCTATCTGTTACTCTGCAGATAATATCATAATCCATTTATTATCAAACTCGCTTCATCATTATTACCATCAATGGTGTTTTGAAAGGTGGTTCCGATATCCAGAACAGTCGCAGATAGAAGAGGGAGAAAAACTTGGTCTTGAACGTAACCTCTAAGTTAAACATCGCAAGAAGTTTGGTCGGGTGACGAGGTGGCCAAAACAGGAGTATCTGATTACCGACGGTCCCGAGTTCAATGCATCGCTACGATAAATACTGGTTCAAAATTCTTGATTAGTGTGAAAAGGAGCGCATCTTGCATGAAGTCACCTCTTTCCTCATTTAGTTGTAGTAGCAACATTAAGTGATCATATCCAGAAAGTCGGCCCTGTAATGTCCTTTCGTCTTTTCCTGCTGTTTTGGAAACAGCACAGAAAACATTAGCTTTTGGAAAATCTCGCTATGCTCAACGTAACAATGGGAATTTTCTGTCCCCCATAAGCGAACATTACGTTTACTGACTTTTTCACAAATAAAATATTGATAGCCTAGTGGTTAGCTTTGCTAATCGCTGTCCGGTAACTCCTGGTTTGATCCCCGGTACGTGCACATAAAATGTTTAAGTTAGTGAAGTCTAGAATGGAGTTCACCCAGCCTCGTGAGGATAATTGGGGAACTGACTGGTAGAGAGGCGACGTCCATCGATCTCGAAAGCTGTATTAGGGCGATCGGCGGGGTGAGGTTTGTTGATCACATACCCCACCTTGAAACACTGCACTCTATCAGCGATGTAGCAAGACTGAGATAGAGGACGCAGCGGTCGCTGTAGCGCCAAGAGGATGACATGCAAAAGCCTCCCGTCAGGAGGCAAAGGCGATCATGTTTCATTCTTAGGCGCTTTCGTAACACTGCAAGAGGCGAAGCTACTTTGATAAGCTTCTCTAACTTGGGTATATTGTTTCCAGCGACACCTATAGTTTTTTTCCTTTACACAAGCTACCCGTCTTCATAAACTGCGCCAAATTTCCAATTCCTCTCAGAAGTGGCGCTGAACAATGGCAACAAACGAATGTTGCTATTCGAGAGTATTGTTCGCTGTCATGTTGCAAATGCTGACATACGCGCCGCGTAACAAAGATAAAAAAAAAAATAGTTCACAGTATCTTTTATCTATCGTACAACGATAATAGACGGGTCCTCAATTCATTAACATAAGAAATTCGTAGTTTGGAAAACACTTATTTTGTGTTAATACGGCTCTCTTTGCCAAACCAATCTTTTAACATCTGTCTAAAACAATAACGTGCTGTAAAACAACAGAGTGGCACTTATCTAATCTATTAAACAATAACGAAAAACAAAAGAGCATCAAGATTCAGGCCAATACATAGGAACATAGCACAAAGTAGGAGCATTATTAATTTCTCATAACTCGACATCCCGGATAGGAGTTAGAGATGGTACTGCAATTAGAAGAAGGTTACGAAAGTGCATTTACCCCTTTTGGAGAGCGTGGACTTGAAAAACTGCCTCAAGAGGGAGAAGAAATATTGCCGCATACGCCAATTTCCATGACGCCAGAGAAGCATTGCAGAGGAAAGATAAACTTAAAATTGCAAGCAGGACCCTCATGTATTATGAATCTGACATCTTATGTGAGAGTTTTTAAATATTTATCTCAGCCGACCGCAGGGCAGCATAAAGCGAAGTCCGCTTCCTTTGAGCTTTTCTTAAAGCCGCCTTGCGAAATAACAAGATATGTGACAAAATCTGTCTTTGAATGTAAGTTTTTTGTGAGGTAGCATTAAAGTGCAAACAATTGGAGAAGTAACATCAAGTGGAAAACAAATTACTAAACTATTTATATGAACTAATACATAAGCTTTCCACTTTAGCACACAATACAATTTTATAGTAGCTATGTGTCAAGTTATATTGAAAAATGAGGTTATTCATTTATCTCTGCCATCTCAAATGCTTAATCAGGCT
Organism: Metallyticus violacea; assembly: GCA_030762175.1. NCBI lineage: Eukaryota > Metazoa > Arthropoda > Insecta > Mantodea > Metallyticidae > Metallyticus > Metallyticus violacea. The sequence goes on along the minus strand of CM060845.1, from coordinate 76,669,611 downwards.
AAAAACTATTGGTGCGCATGTGTTACACAGATGAACTACAGCGGCGTCTTTTGAAGGCCGATGTGGCTATGTGAAAACCTGCTCAACGCTCTGATTGTATGTAACTATCGATGCAACTGCATTTTTAAATACAAATACAAACACACTTTTTCATTTGCATATAAACAAGCGTTAATATCTGCCTAATTAGGGGGAACACTAATAAGTTCTAGTACAACAGATACATTGAAATTATATTTTATATATTCATCATAAGAGAAATAGACGTATATAGCGTTTTTTGAAAATATTGCGACTATTATTCATTATTTAAATTGGCGTATTCTTAATTCCGTAATAGATTATTAAGCATTTCATACTCTTGATTTATAGGTTTTTGTTTTTAATGTAGCTAGTTTTAATGTCACATATAGTCATTTCTTGAAGTTATAAAATCCTATTTTACACCAGGTTTTAGTTATAAACCTTGTCCGTTCATGCGGTGTTTTATGTTTGGGCTACTAAGCGTACCGCAGGCGGAGGCGTCCGTACTTCAGTTCCACTTCTTAAAACATATATATCTTGTGGAAGATGCGGGAATTTTGTCTTTTCCCATCTAAATAGACATTGGACAGGAAAAAGGCGTTCTGGTTTACACGATCAAGATCGGCCACCAAATGTTTTGCATTTCGTTGCTAATCGTTCGATCTTTGGGTTAATTTTGTTGTTTTTCCCTTTCCATTTTCGCTCGTTTATTATTTTTTTTTTAATTTCGTATTGAACCAGTGGATTAAATTTGTGCAGAATATCGTGAACTACAATTATGGAAGGAAAGTTCTGAAAATTTTAAGTACTGGCGCCGCCCGCTATGGTACTTGTGGTAGTCCAGAGGGAAAATCGGACAACTAAAGGCCAGCATTATAAATAACATAAAACCAGAGTTCTTTTTTTACTGAAAGTAGAGAGATATGAGATTGTAAATATTTATCAGATTATTAGTACCAATTCCCAATTTAAACGGCAGTGATTTATACAGAGTGGAAGGGAAGGCTTTCCTATGTATATAAAGTTAGTAATGCAGGGAACTATAGTTCTTACGGTTTTCTATAAAGTAAATATTTTATCCCCAAACACTGTTTAATGTTCTGTATGGTTCACTTGTACTTTTGGAATGCACTAATTGCAATAATCGGTATGCTTTGTTTGCATAACCTTACTAAGAAAACAAGTTCATAGCTAGCGTTAACTTTCATTAACATCAAACCCATGCTAACAATATTTAACTCTATGATGATAAATCTAATTTTACAAACCCAAATGATTAAAAACAGTTGCATATGAATTTTCGTCAAAATGTTCCACTTATGAAAAAATAGCGAAGGACATTACTTTTTTTATTTCTGTTTGTCTATCCATTATTATAATTGGAATGTATGAATTCCGACTCATTAACATTTTACAGTACATAAAAGATAACGCAGAAATTAAACGCCAATCACCAAAATGGTATGGAACACTTCTGATCCAGTTATAGTATGGAATCACTCCATAAACTACTACTTCTTTTTCACATTTGGCGCTACAGCCCGGAGTGAGCCTTGGCCTGTCGCGGTGACGTCTACTTCCTCTACCTTCGTCTTACGACTTCCTAGATAGAGGGCAGTATTGCATGGGGGCATGTGATCACCATGCCAACACCCGCCGGTCGCCTATCACGCGACTTTCGTGATCGAGGAACGCCACTTTCCAATTGTCCTCACGAGTCTGGGGATCCCGTTTCAGACCTCCTTAACTGAGAAAAATTCCTAAGTGGGTTCTGGGAATCCACATAAACTACATAAAATTATTGCCCTAAATTCCCTTCCCATCCTGTGCATTTCTTTTATGCTAAAATGACAATTTTTGTTCGATATATAATGCTAGAAGATATCACGTGAAGGTATACCAATATATGAAAACCTATTTTTCTGGATGACAGCTCCCAAAAGTAAGAAAAACTTATCCGAGCGGTCCTAGCCGTTTAAGACATATTCGCTAAGTAGAAACTAACGCATGTGTTTCTGATATTGCAAGAAAAAGACACCATATAAAATACAATAAAATTTATATTACTTAAATGAAGGTACGACTCTTTGATTTCTTTCTGTAATGGTTTATTGATTAGATTATGTGGACATGTAAGGAAGCAATAGGGGGTACATTGTTACCCACTAATATAGTCGCCTTGTCTGTTGAATCAAGTGTCAGGGAGGGTCAAGATTATAAACACCTTGAGCGAAGGATTCCATGTTGGCACTGGAATCAAATATTGCATAGCACACACTCATTCCCATACATGTTCCACTAGCGTCAATTACATGCTGCATTGATAAATGTCAATTAGATTTGCAAACAGATAAGATAATCAATGTTGTAAAATAGATTAATGTAAGATATAAATGTGAAATTTACACAAATATATTTATAAAGATGGTATAATATAAAAAGATGTCATGATATATAGATGTCATGATATATATATATATATATATATATATTAACACTAATAATAAAAGTAGATAAAGATAAAACACAGAGAAAGAGTCACATTTCTTGCCATTGAAGAACTCGCAGTAGTTCGAAATATAGCAATTTCAAGTGTGACTCTTTCTCTGTGTTTTATCTTTATCTACTTTTATTATTAGTGTTAATGTGTTACATTGTTAATAGTGTTTCTTTATTTTTATTTTTCATATATATATATATATGAAAATATAATCTGTAGATATATAATAGAGTTTTATGCAAATAAGGACGGTAGTAAAGTAAAAGTAAAAGTGTGTCAGTAATGTACTAGCCACCAGTATAGTTTCTACCCGATATCGGTGAAGAGTAGTTTATTAATTTAGAGTTAAAGATTAAGTGCAAGTAGTAGAAGTAGTAGCTGGTTTCCAGTTACTCGAATATTGCTGGCTTCCATCAATAAGTAGTTGAAGGGAGATGTAATTTTGCTATTTATTAATTTTTTTATTTTTATTATTTTAGTAAATTTCTTTCCAATTGTAACCTAGGTATAAATATCATCTGGAAAATAATAATATATGAATGTAATTTTGTAATTTAGAAATAAAGTGTAAAAGTTTGCAATAGATGTCCCGGTATAGGAAACAAAGTACCAGGATGGAGTATATCAGAGTTTATTATTATTATTATTATTATTATTATTATTATTATTATTATTATTATTATTATTTATATTATTATCATCATCATCATCATAATTACCACTGTCATGTGCGAACAACCCGGCTGTGGTTGTAGTAAATTCGTACAGAGATTGATGCGTAATAATATTTTCTTTTTGTTGTATTATTGACACTGAAGGATAATTGCAACCGGCAATTTGTAGCCCAAACGGTTAACAATTGTTTGTCTTTAACTGTATTTGAGCTTCAAGCGATAAAAATTGGAGATACATTACATTAAGTAAGACTTAAAATAGGAAAAAGAAACAGTAGTTAAGGAAAAAGTATCTAAAAATGTAGCTATTTGTCCATGGTGAGTTTCCAGCCAAAAGTGAAATCCGTCTTTAGAATTATCCAAGCGAAATTTAAAGAAACAAAGTAGGCTAAAATAAATTTTGTTAGGACTAGGGAGGTCTGTTATTATTCACTACAAATATCGATACATCCATCTTCCTCAGAGTGGCCCGGTTAGGCAAACCAAGGCGGAGAATCCACCTTTTTCTGCAAAGAGATCAAACCCACACACGCATTATCTTTGTGAACCATTTAACATCGAGTGACAAGACGGCGTCGGAGCTGTAATTGAAGGAAAGGCTGGCCATGAAGGCGGAATAAGGCCAAGCACTCCTGTGGTCCCCACTTATCTCAATATCAGTATTAATTTTTCATAACAGAACGTCGAATTAAGTTGAGCACGAGACTTTCTAGGTTTTATAATTTATTGCTCCTTCGACTGGAAGAACTATTTGGAATTTAATAAGCTTCTCTAGGTATCATTGCCTCCTTCAAGAGGAACATCATTTTGTTATCGATACGTTTTCTTCAGATTTGTGGTTCCTTTACCTCCAGATTGAGGCAGTATAGAGCGTTACTGGTGCAATGAATTGGTGAGAGGTTTATGTCGGGTAGCGTGGTGATAGTGAACTTAAGTTAAAAAAAAAAAAAAATTAAGAATACATCATGAATGACGAACATAATTATCTAAATGACATTTCGCATTAAGCTTGTAAATGTTTAACTTAACGAAAAAATGTTGTTTCCTATACAGCGAGTGCAAAATATGGTTACATATTTAATGTTAATTCGTGATTTGTTCGACTATCTTAGTTCGCTTCATGCTTGATCCGAGAAAGCGCGTTGGGGGAAGCCGGTAGAGAGCGAAGTGAACAACGGCATTCTACATCCATAATTTCCCGAGTATGCAACTCATTACTACGCATGTACACAATCATACTTTTATTTCACTAACTTGTTACAGTACTTGCTCAAAAGGTGTCCTTCGGCATTTACACATTCCCGACATCTTTTGGTTAAATTTGCATTCACACGTAAAATGTCTTTTTTTTTTTTTTTTTTTTTTTTTTTTGTAATCCTTTTAATGTATGTTCTTATATTGTCTTTAGTAAATATATATTGGGAGGGTTATTTCGCTATTTTTAGGGTTCCCCACAAATAATCGTAAGTGGCAAGATTTGGGGAATGTGTAGGCCATAAACCTTTAGAAATAATTCTGTATTTCAAAACTTTCTTCCAAAGAATCACGGGCAGTATGGGCTGTGGTAGAGTATTTGTGGGAGTATTTGGGCACATACCTCCGCGATTTTTACGGCATCTTATAAAAAATACAGGTCCTATTATTCGATTTGCTGTTACAGCACACCACACACCAAACTATTCATCCTGCAGAGGAATTTCGTGAAATATTGTGAATTTTTTGTGCTACACAATCTATTGTTCTGTGAACATACGTAACCACATAAATGAAACCATGTTCAATCAGAGAAAATTATTAATATGGATAAATACCGTCATGAATGTTCTGCAAAACTTAATTACAGAAATTCATTTGACTTTTGTTGTTATACGCCCGTAATTCTTGGACTATAGCAGCTCTGTAAGGTTTCAATTCTAAAAGCTTACTAACTAAATGAATGAAGTTTTGGAAGCCCTATCTCTTGTGCTATACGACGTTAAGATTTATTAGGAAAACGTTAAGTGATGCTCTATATTATCAAACTTTTCTTGTGTTAGAACCCTACGTTTAGGCCTAAGAATTCAGCGATCCCATTCCTTTAAATCTATTGACAAGGTTTGTAACTGTATCTCTGTTTGGAAGTCGAGTGCCTGGGAATCTGTATACAAATTGCTTACACACTTGTTAGCACGAATCTGTTGAAAGTACCGTACAAAAATATTCCTTGCTGTAGAGTAAATTTTTCAGCCCGCATTGTAATTATCTAAATGACCAATTTAATGCACACACACACCACACACACACTTTAAACGGAATAAGAAAGAAGTATACAAGCAACACATCTTCTAATACTTCAAACTATACTAAGCAACGACCGGTTGCCCACTCAAACACGTGTTCTATTGCCAACACCTCTACCTGTACAAACATTGACCAGAAACAAATGGGCTCGCGCAGCATTAAAGGAAAATTACGCATCTAAAATACCACTGTTTACTTTGCGCTCTACCGGTTTCCCTAGGATCAAGCGTGACGCGAACTATCCGTTCACGAATGCTTTGAAAAACAACACCATATTTTTAATATGTTAATAATTATAAATGTTATATCTCAACTTTGGGGGCTATATAATTTGCCAAATCAAAAAATATAAAACCATTCCAATCTAGGTGCTATTTTCATTCTGGCACCCACAACTGACAGCAGATGGCTTTTATCACATCTGGACTCAATTGATACATCGGAGAAGCTATTTTACTTTTAAGCGAGAAGATATTAAAGTGTTACGCGAATATCATAAAATGCATGCATCTTTAACTGGTACTTTAAAATTTGTGAAGATGTTCTTCATGGACGGATTTAACGAATAAAAATTATATAGGGCCTTAGAACTTTTTAATTTATTTATTTATTAACTTTTGCAAAGTCAGATTAGCTCCAACTATTAAATTATCGCATTTTGCAAATGAGTGAAAAAGTCGGATTCTGGAAATAAACTAATTAAATATATTTCGAATTTTGGAAATAAAGTCATATATTACCAGAAATATCAAATGAGAGTATGACGCCATTTAGTGTCGTACAAGAAATATATGAATTGAGCGCAAATTCGTTTTGGAAAAAAAATGTCATATCGGCTTTTGGAACTCCACCTCTCACATATTTAAATACTATTCAAGTTTAGAAAAGGGAAATAAACTGTAGGTATTACAAACTGTCTGTAGGGAAGTAGGCTTACAACAGTCGCCAAATGATAATACATCCCATCTGGCCAAGTTTAGCTGTGACATCGAACTGCTCAATAATTGCTTTGCTCATATCATTTTCCACACCATTACCCCATAACCCGAACCTAATGCACGGTGACATGGAACCCGCATATTACATAACGCGATACCGACAAAACTGAATGACAACTCTTCCAAGCATTTAATGCTCTGGAAATAAGAAGTTTTCTTTTTATTTACTTTTTTTAAAATCTTCTTGGGCTAATTATGGATTACCGCAGCCATTACGGCGGGACACGGCATAGATAAACGACATTAATATGTAATTTTTTCAACTTTGGTGTTTCATAATAAGAAAAAATAGAAATGTTATGGAAATCAATGCGGGGACTGGAATTTATCTATTGCGTTTAACTGCAAAGATATTTTAAAACTCACATTAATAATGTATAAACTTTATTTTTATGCTTCATAGGAAGTAATATAAGCTCATGGCTTCGTAAACATAGACATTTTTCTTGTTATCTGCATTATTACTGCATTTATTTAGAAACAAGTCTTAATTAGAGCATTCACAAAGGTTGCTTGTGAATTGTTTATTTATTATGTAATTTTTATTTGTAGTTTGCAGTGTCAAGTTGCTAAATTTCACAGCTTTTAAACAATACACAGAGTTAGTATCATTACTTACAGATAACAGAAATAAATCTATTAAGTCATACTAAGTACTTGCTTGTACTTGTAGTTTTATTTGTTAGTTTGCTTTTTTCCAATGGGGAAGATAAAAATCGATATTGCAAAGGCTACTTTGGTCCTACCACTTCGAGATGTCATGCACTCAGGTAAGAGATTACCAGACATGCAGTTTGCTGGACCCCTTGACCAGGAAAGTGTAATCAATAAGCAAAAATATGGCAACTTAACGTAATCCATTGGCATCAGATTTATTAAACCACGTAATAGAAATTTTATTTTCGAAAATTTTCAAGTAATCGATATGATTAGGCCAGTTCAAGGAATTATCTACAAAAATACCTAGTATCTTATGGGTCTGACTTTTTTGTTTACTTTTCAAGTTAAAAATAATATTTCTCGTTTTTTCTTCATTTCAAAATATCCATTATTATAAACCAGGCTTTTGTAATGCCTAGAATATGGTTACTTTCTGCTTCAAGTTCAGAATGAATATGTTTCTTAATCAAACAGGTTATATTATCCACATACAGTACGTTGGTATATTTTCATATCATTAGTCATTAAATATAAAATCGGGCCAAATGCGAGTCCTGGGGTACTCCATGCTTAATTTCAACAAGATCAGAATAAACATAATTGATTTTCACACAATGTCTACGATTAAAACATTAAGAACTAATTACTTTCAGTTGTCCGTCCTTGATCCCAAGATGTTCAATTTTAGTTATAAGTTGATCATGCATAACAAAATCAGAAGTTTTCTGAGATCACAAAAATAGCACTGAAGATTCATAATTTCAAAAGAATTTAAAATTAAAGTAACTAAAGTGCTTACCGCTTTAGTAGTATTTCGATCGTTCCTAAAATCAAATTGATTCTCCGAAAGCAAACCATTTATTTGAAAATATGAAAAAAATCTGTATTTTCATAATTCTTTCAATTACATTGTAAAAAAATAGGCACCAAGAAAGTTGGCGTATAATGTAAAGATCACCCTTCTTTCCTTATTTATAATTAAGAATAACCGTAGTCACTGTTAATGTTTCTGGAAAATTTCCTGTTACAAAACAGTGATTTATACACAGTAAGAGTATATAAAATATATGAACACATTAACTTCACTACATCATAATAATATTTGCGTTTAATTTTCTTCAGTGATAAAACAGTAGTCTTAGGTATATTTTCTATAACTTCACTCCATTTAAACTCTACTACCGGTTAACTTTAGTATACACATTATTTGTAGTCAACAACTGTAAATTAATTATATAAGTAACTCTATATAATGACTATTAAAGTGGTCCGGACTAATTAAAACGTCCATGCTAAGAACAATACGCCAGAAATTTGTTCCAACGGTTTATATACTATATATGATATCAGTTCATCAAGAAAAAATAAACCCAGAACAGGATTTATTTATTCAAAACATTATGGGTAATTACAATAAATACCAAACAAAATCCAGTTTTTGTTTAAATAATTATGATATAAATGTAAATAGAGCAATTTTACACATTTTTATAATAGACTCTCACATTCTTTGTTTTTAAATGTGACAAAAAGATGGTATTAAAACTTTCCAACTGTTTGTCAAACTATTTGTGTAGCACGTATTGATTTATTTAACATATCCATAAACATCGTCAGGCAAAGATAAGTGAGCGTGCTAGAGGATGAGGTCTGAATGATACCAATGTAAATTTTTAAATTATTAGATAGGTATATTTGCTTACCCCCTATTGAGATGAAAATCGAAATCTGATCAATCTGATGAATATGATCAGTAATTAAAGTATTTTTTTTTTTTTTTTTAGAAAACAATATTTGTTAGACCTGCTCCAGTTGATTATGATATCTAGATCGAGACCACAATATTTGAAGCTCGTACTCTGCTTAAACAAAAAATTAAAACAACCATCTTCCAATAAAATAATTCTCCAGCATGCTTTGCAAGAATCACCCAAATAAAAAGTCTAGGATTTAAAAGGAGTATAAATTCTGTATCATCCACCGTACAGTCCAGTTTTTATGTATTTGTTTGATAATGGCGACGTTTCTGTAAAATATGAGATCTATTGTAAAGAGTATTTTGCCAGGTAGGCAAAAAGCACTATATCTTCTCTGATAGACTACATCCTTAGACGAACAGAACCAAGTTTCACTCCAAAGATTTACAACAAATAATAAAACTTGTCCTGCATTTCCTTTTATTGGAAAACATGCCTTTTCAATACAAAACCACTTGTACCTCAGGTAGAACCGACGGGCGCCTATGTGACTCGGACATGACCCACACAAAAGATTTGTGGATTAAGAAGACCACCAAGTAGAGCCTTAAGCACACAAACTGATCATGGTGAAATTACTAAGCATGAAATAAATATTTTGTAAACAAGGTTTAAACTAATTGTACAGTGTATTTGTGCATTAAAAGGTCAGTTATTTTTAATAGATATTTGATAGGTATAGAAGATTTGGATTCTTACAAAAAGATGACAAGTAATCTCAGTATGGTCTTGTTATATTCCGAAGTTGTAACTTTGGTAAATAAATAAATTGAAGATGTCAATCATAAGTTTTGAATGCTGGATAAAAAAAATATAGACATCTGAATGTAGGGTAGCTATAGGCGTATGCGAATCAATATCATTTTTAAAAGAAAGAGGAAAATTTAAATCTAGCCCAGTTTAGTTACGCTCAAGGCTGAAATCCTCCCTTCCAAATGCTATGTACAATTACTAATAATATATTTGAGGGTGAATTAACGTGTTATTTATTATTTATGCTGATTTTTATTACAATGTACATAGATATAGAGAAAAGTTTTTGTTCACAAATTGCAGATTAAAACTTAGTCTATAATCTCAATGATAAATGTCTTCCTCTATTAATTTCAGCGAGTAGAAAAAAAAATTCGTACACGCACATGGTCTAGAAAGTAATGCCTTTTGAATTTAATTACTATTTTATTTTGATATACAGGCTGCACAATCAAGTATGCAAATCGTTCTAGGCATCTGCGCATCAGCGGCACTAGCTTCATCTAAGAGACAAAAGCATGACGACAAGCCTGTCCATGCAAGACAAACTCCAATTCTCAGGTCATAATGCAAATATTGATAGTACACAAAATGGCGGCGATCGAGGTTCACAAGCATGTTGCTGCTAATAAGAACATGACTTTATTTGATTCGTTGCAGCTACGTAGTTTATTACAGTGGTTTATGGAAGTAAATCAACAGTAACGTGTCTGTTCTTTTGTTGTTATTATTTAAATACTGCTTAGTAAAATTACACCAGGAATTTGTATAATAGAAAGTGTTTAATACAATATGGGACGCTCTTGTTGTGTACATGGTTCCATTTATGGCAGTACACAGCATACCACCATATTTAAATTCCTTAAAGAACAGTAATTAAAGGAAAAATGAATAAAGAGTATAATTCGTGCAATTTTTATGTAAATAATAAAACTAATGTTTAGTAAACATTTCATACCATTATTTGTGGTCAGAGAGAGCATTTTTCCCTATGCAACTTGCGCAAATCTACCATCATAAGGAATAGTGAGACATAGATCCGGAAGAAGTGGGTTTTGGAGCGGGATGAAGAGAGTTTTGATGAATGATGTGAGCAGCATGTTTTTTTTTTTTTTTTTTTTTTTTTTTTAACATGTTTCGACTCCTTTGCAAGTGCGGTTTTATAGCAATTGCCCAGGAAGACTATGTCCTTTTCATTAAAGTAGACGATGCTGTTCCTTCTATGTCGATTAATTTCAAGATATTAAGTAATTAGGATGTTAGTATATTTTATAAAGATATCTGCTTGCCTGTGGAGAAGTCCATTTCGATCTTGGAGTGCAGTTGAAGTAAAGAGTTAAAATGTGACAGATGGAGCAAATTGGATATTTTGGTGAGTTGCCATGATTATGATCTGAGATTAAAAAATAATTATATGCATAGTTACATAGGTAAGTAAGAAAGTTTTAGAAAAGTTAGCCAAAACTGAAAAGTGCATAAAGTGTAAGAAACTGTTACAAAATAATGAAATAGAGTCTTGATTCTGACATGCAGAACCTTCTTTGTTACTTCAGGAAATTCCCTAGAAGTAGACTGAAGTGCCCTTTTGGGTGCATATGTTTGTGCTGTGAATTTTATCAGTTTATGCAGGTACTGATCAATAGTGTTATGAGATTGAACTTTTTAATCTAAAAAATCAGAGAGAACTATCATAACATTCCGTTTTCAGCTTATTGAAATCCATGTGAGTAATATGAATTATGAATGCAGTGGTGTGCCTTTAATAAACATTGTAAGGACAGATGTTAAAGTCTTAGCCAACATTTTTATTAGCAGCTATATGAAAATGTTAAATGACAAAAACGTAATTAAAGATTTGTATAAAAAATATTGTTTGTAAACAATTTCAGATTCTTAAAACCCATCGAAATATTTTCTAATGATAAATAATGTTATCTTATAAATACAATACTACGTAAACGTTTACTGTTTGCTATTGACAGTCGTTATTTTTCTGCATTGGGGTCTGGGTAATGAAGCCTGTCTTGTTTATGTAATCGAGGTACCATATAAAATAGGTCCAATCATTTGTGTCCTTGACTGTAGTAGGTAAATGATGTACTCGAAGGAAGGAAAGAAAGAAAGAAAAAAAACGGCACAGGAGTTCCATCATAAGGGATGCAGCACAAAATTATGCAAAACTGTTGAATCGCCCGGCAAGTCTGTGCATAAGCTGAAAAGCGTAAGTCGATTCCTAGCATTATATATAGAACGGAAGGGAAGTCCGTGCCATAAATAAAGCTGGTAATAATGCTAATATGGCTTTGATACATTTTCCTTCATCCGTTCCGGTATATTTTATTTCGAAATATACTGCAACGGTACTAAATGCATGAGTCCTTGTGCCGCGGTGAAAACAGTTCGACAATTTACTGGTCTTATTAACTATCTCTTTCTATATAAGCACGTACTTCTTCATGAATAAATAGCATTTGTAAACACTCGTGACTAATGAACGTTTCCTTTCAACTTAAGAAATTCGAATACAATAATTGCATATCTCACTTCGTGTCTGGAACAGCGTCCACCTAACTCCGTGAGAGCAAATGGGGAGCTGCCTGATGGAGAGGTGGTGTCCTTCGATCTCGGAATGGGTTGTCGGTATGCTGACCACATACCCCTCCCCCCCTGCAGTACTGCCTTCTGCCGCTGAAGTCGCAAAACGTAGGTAGAGGACGCAGCGGCTGCTGCGATACGCCTTGGCCCGTCTTGGGCTGTCGGGCCAAGAAGAACTAGGAACTCACACCAACGCTTTTGCAACAAATCAGCTCAGGATTGCCAAATCTAATTTTGCGAACCAAAATTATTCACACAAAGCCGAGTTTTGATAAAATACTGTTTATCTATCCATTATTATATGGGTTCCCATGCATCAACATATTACAGCGCATGAAATATAAGGCAGATATTAATATCTTTTCGGCCAAAAATGCCAAGGACTAATTAGCTCCATTAATAGCATGGAATCATGTCATATCATAATAGTTCGTCTGCAATACATATCTAATACATTCATACAGCTGCCCCATTCATACAGCCGGTGATATTGAAGAGTTCATTGATAGCACATTCTCCTTCAAATGCCGTTAATCTTTGACTAACAGTAGAAAATCACAGCGACAGACACTTGGGCAGCAGCTTTACAAGAACCCGTGTTCGCTAGGAGTTTAGTGATTGATCGCTCTGTTGGATCAAGTATTTGAAACAATTTGGCTCGCACGCGCGATATTACAACGGCTCCTTACGCCCACCATTGAGGAGGCTCCCAAAAGCGGCGGACTCCCGACGAGGTGGGCAGAACCACCTGACCACATCATGCGACACGCCCTTCATGCTTTTTATCGAGACTAATAAAATACCGACCGCTCTTGCTATATATACATTTCGCAGCAGCCCGGTGCAAAAATATTTCTTTCTGCATTTGAAATGCAATACGTCCCACGAACTGTTTTCTGTAGAATTCCAAACCCACTTTTTCTTTTAAAAAGAAAAATTAACATTTCAAAAAATAATGTAGGCATGTAATAATGATGCTCATAAAAAATATCGAACAACTACCTAAGTCATTCAGAAATATGTCTACAGCTTAAGAGTTTCACGGCAAATACAAAAAATAAAATATTATGCTATTAAATGTTCAGAAACATGCTATTGCAGGAATAAAAAAATCATATAAAATACGGCAAGAGAACTATTTTTATCGTTGGTATAAAACAAGAAAATTACTTCTGTTTAACATAAATGTAAATATTTTAAAATGTCCAAATAAAAAGTCTGAATTGATAGCATTCTTCAATATGTTTCTGGCTAGTACTAGTTTAGATAACAAAAAAAAAAAAAATAATCATGCACTTTAAACCTAGCCTGAAAGTAATTTTAAAAGGAAAACAAATACGTCGCTTGGAATTTTGTATAAGTTTGAGAGCAACCACAGATTTCTGAATGACATTTTAATTTTTTAAGGTCATCTGCAAGAAAATTTATTAAAAATTACGAAGGTTTTAGTGCTTAAACGAAATTTTGCGTTTCTTTGAATTTGCTGTGCTTGAACAAGTTTCTACGGTAAGATATGCTTTTCAAAACAAATGAAGCATTGCTAGTGTTACAGAAAGATAGTATCTTTCAAATGTTATGAAAGAAGATGCCAAAAGGATATAGCATTTCAAAGTTTTTTTTTTTTTTTTTTTTTTTTTTTTTTTAATTTTTGGATGTAGATTTAGGATTTGACGCTTTTTCTTAAAATTCATCCATTTTATTTTAGGTTAGTAATGAAAAAGCAATAAAATCATATCAATAAATGGCAAAAAAATAAATAAATTTAAATCTATACAATTTAAAATATAAAATAAAATTATATGCAACTACAGAGATTCCAGAACATGCAACATGGGTGGCCGAGGTCGTCAAGACGCGGACTCGTGAACGGGAAGTCTGTGGTACGAATTCCACCAGGACCGTCCTCCTCGAGTTTTTTTTTCCAGATTTTCCTCGATCCTCTAAGTGGAAAATGCCGGGGAGGTACGCTAAACGTACGCCTGGAATGCTTCCTTCCTTAATATAAATATCCTTTCCCTATTTATTATTTCATTTCATGTATCATCAGCGTCCATCGCCTGTGGTGCCTCAGCAGTAAAAACTGGCATTAAACACTTAAAAAAAAAAGTACAACAAAGTTATTTGTCATAAGAGATTAATTGGAAAAGTAGCTTTGTTCACATATTAATGTATTTTTTATTTGTTTTATTTACGGACACTCTTTAACATCTCAGGTCATCAGCGTCTCATTCAGTTCATGGCGTGAAACCGAGCCGATAAATTTTGCTCAGAGGCCTGTTTTTTCAGGCTGTTTTTACGCCCGAAAAAATCCATCGCGACCTTGGGTTTAGGAGTCAAGTAAGGTTACCACTACAACACGAGGACCGACATACATACTAATAGAGAACAGCAGTAATGTCTGTATATGCTGTCAAAATGTTTGTTTGTTTTTCTACGTATCAATATTGTATGGTGATGGTATTTCATTGCTTCTTAGCTATTTAATGCAAGTACTCCGCAAAACAATGAAGAATGGATAAGACTGATATGATTCAATTATTTTTCTGGAAGGAAAAGCAGCAAAGGAAATTCATGAGAATTATTTGTTAACATTGGGTGACGCCTTACCTTCCTGTGAAACCGTTCATCTCTGGGTAAATGTGTTCAAGGGTGGCAGAGCAACCATCAGAAACGCGCCATGTGCTGGAGTTGAAAAATCGGCGTTGGGGCCCGAAATCATCGACAAAGTCCACGATATTGCTTTAGTTGACATACAAGTGAAAGTACACGAGTTAGCAGAGGACATTGGCATTTCAACCTAACGGGTTAAATTACACATAAAAAACTTTGCACAAGATGAGTGCAGCGCCTGTTCACTGCGAAGCAAAAACGAAATCACATATGAACATCGACCAACTGTTTGGAAATGTTTAATAAGAATCTAACCGATGTTTTCGGCTCCAAAAAAGGCGAAATGCTTCCCATCCGCTGGAAAGGTAATGGGTTTCCGTTTTCTGGAATGCAAAAGGAGTATCTTGATTGACACTGGCAAAGGGGAAAGGCATCACTGGAAAATACTACGAATCACTTTTAAAGATACTGAATTCAGCGATCGCAGAAAAACACCCAGGAATGACCAAAAAGAAGACATTGTTTCACCGTGACAATGCGCATTCAAGCCGTGATGGTCAGGACAAATTTATGGAGCTACGATTTCAAATGTTTCCACACCCATCCTATTCATCAGGATTATTATCTGTGTCTGAAACTCAACACATTGTGGGTTGGACACAAATTTAGGTCAAATGAGGCGGTAAACGAGTATTTTGAGAACCTTGAAGAAACTCGGCTTCCCCCATAAGGGAATCACGAACCTGGAGAATCGCTGGAGCAAGTGCATTGAATTTCGTGGGGACTATGTCAAAAATTAAAGTACATTACGAAACAGAAGTAATTTTCCTTTATATAAAACCAACTTACTTATTAAACTTATGCAATTTTTACCACAAAGATAGTTTATGGAAACCTTACTGCAGAGTTACAGGGGAAGTTACAAATAACCAGAACATTCTATCTAAACAAATGGTAGAATTTTACAATTTAATGAACTTCATTTAAGAACTAGCAAAAATAGGCAGAGAGAAATCCTAATAAAAATTGGTTCAAGGTACAACTAGATAGAGTTTTGTTTTGGAAATGCGGTGGAAGAGAACCATACAATAGATTCGAACCCAGTACCATAAATAAAAGAGGGACAAAAACTGTCTTATTACCTTTTTCTCTTTCTTTTAGTGTTTTCGAGAAAACAAATATTTGATTTTCAAACATACGGCACCGTTCAATGTCTAATTTAAAAATGTGGAATGCAGTAATTGGAAATATTGAATACGTATTTATTTTCATAGCATTATTACGAAAAGAAGTTCATAATCGACCGCCTCCGTGGTCTAATAGTAGCGTTTGCCAATGATTATAACCCATTGTTTCATGCACAATTGTTATAGACAAATTAATTGTATAAAAATATCGCCATTGTTTTAATACCAATAGCAGAAAGATTAAAGATCGCCCCGTCATCTAGTAGTAGCGTTTGCGACCACTAATCCGGAGACTTTGGGTTCGAATACCGGTCAGATCAAGTTGTCTGGAAAGGTTTCTCCCCTCCCCCCGAATTTTTTACTCACCCTAAAGAGGTTAATGTCAGATAGATTAAAGGTGCAAGGACTCCAAGTTTAATACGCCATCATTAAATCATTTCATTTCATTATTCTCTGCATACTTACACCTATAGCATCAATCCACAATCTGCAGATGTCGCGAGAAGATCAGTGTAGTCGAAGCGACAATAAATAAAAATTTAAAGTTCATAATAAGCGTTGCTTATGTTTTTTAATATTTGTTAACGTCAGCGTTATGGCAGCAATAAGCTATGTAATGTAATATCATTTTAGCTGAATTTTCGTCAACGCGCTTCGAGTTATGAAAAAACTGAAAGACATTATTATTTTAGTTCATTTCTGTTTGTCTACCAATTATTATATTTGGAATTTACGAATTCCGACACATTAACATATTATAACATATAAAAATAGATAAAAATGCTAACGGCTGAAATGGTATTAGAACATTCTATTCCATTTATAGCATGAAATCACCACATAAAAGTGAGGCAATGAATTTCTATACTTCTGTATTTACCACTGACAAAGGAAAGAAAAACAAGATATTAAACAAATAAGAGGACAATACTTTTAATTTAACAATTATCAAAATCATGATAAAAATAATAAAAGAAATATTAGAATCGTATATGTAAAGAAAAACACCAAGAAAGAGTAGATCGACGAGGGGCTGAGATACCAGTTTGAGATGCATTGTTGTAGAAGCAAGCGAACTTCAACAAAATTTGCGCCTATGTTATTCGCGAATCCTGTAACTCAAGAATATTCACCTTCTCGACTGCCCCCACTTACCGGGTTTGTTTATTATTACGGTGTTTTTTTCAGATTTACTTTGAATGCTGCTTTGGCACTTTCTGTTGACACTCTGGCTATCAGCGCATATTTTCTGCTATGAACTAGAAACGTTTATTCTCAAACCGCCCATCATTTATGTTATCCCATTCAACTGTTCTTGCGTAAAGACTTGCAGAAAGTATCGGTTTGTCTGATTCCGTGATTAAAATTGCAAATTAATTTGTTATTACTTCACTTTTTCGAACTCTTGCCTTCTGTGCTGTGTATACTGCTTTTAATTGTACTGCAAGTAAGATATGTTGGTATTCTGTCTTATTTAGTATCACCTTCATTAAACCGGATTAAACAAAATACTTTTGAATATTGGCGTAATTATTTCTGTTTAAATACAACTTTAACCAAAATAATTTTCCCTGTTGTATTATACGATTGTGAGAGTTGGGCCTGAAGGAAAACGCCAAAAAGGAGGATTAATAAAAAAATTAATAAATAAATAAACAAACACTTTTGAAATGTGGGATTAGATTAAGCTGTTAAAAGTGAAGTGAACTGAAAAAGGAATAATCCTTTAAAATTCCTTGGAAGCCAAAGCCATAAAATACAGGTTTTCATATTCTGGTAACTGGCAACTGTTTGGAAAATATTGAGGGGTGAAGAAAGTTGAGAATGGATTGACCTAACAAGAATTCTCATGAGCAGAAGCTATAAAGACGGAGAAAATAATCAAGGAGATGACACAATAAGAAAAGGCAATAAAAATATAAAATGCTTGAGAATCTTGAAGACTGGAAATGTACTGCTGTGTAATTGTACATCCGATAGAACCATAACACTAATAGAAAGACAAATGTATTATTATTATTATTATTATTATTATTATTATTATTATTATTATTATTATTATTATTATTATTATTCCACTATCTATGACTTTCAATGCCGAAACATTTATAAAAGTTTTGCTTTAATTACATGATTCTATACCATACACACACATTTATATGTATATATGTGTATATGTATGTATATATACATACATATACACATAATGCGTACCGCACGATAACCACACAAATTATAAAGTCTATTTAATTAGTTCGCTAATATGCCCTTTTCTCCTTAAGGTCTATTTCAGATGATGGATGCTATAAAATAGTTTCAATAGAAAAACATAGAAAAATCACGTAAATTGTAAATCAGTCAGCAGCAATGTTTCTCTTCTTATAAAAATGCGAAAGTATTACATTAATTAAATTCATTTTTAACACTTACCAAAATATCCTACTTGACGTGACTTGGTGCACGTAATCAGTCACTACTGCTATTCATGCCGGTGTTGCATTATCAGTTCTACCAACAATCATGAGTGAAACCAGAAAATAACGATTAAAACGTGCTTGTATCTCTTATATTACAGCAGTTAGATCTTCATATTGGAGAAAAGAAAATCTAAAAATCTCTTTTAACAACAGCAAATGGAAATATTTTTACTACCACTTTTAACGCTTTAATGTATAATTTCCATTGTCGGGTACATGTCGAAACTTGTTTTCGTTTAGAATTTATGATACCAACCTTACAAAATAATCCCCAGAGGTAGGGTATTCAAGCGTTCGCAAGGAAGGTATAGTGGGGGTTAACTGCAGCTATTGCAGTGTCTTGCCTGTGGTGTGTCATTAAAGAAAACTGGCTTTAAGCTATTAAATCCATGCTACGCATCGTCAGAAAGGTGCACGGTTTTCAATTTTATTACGTTTGCCATATCGGATTTAGCAATCAGTGTGGTATCTATTTCACGTATATGCAGGCTGTTACGCCCCTTTCTGAAGCCCGATTGATAGGTAAATGCGAAGATCAAGGGCATCCACAAGGAGACACCGTGGAGTACCATTCCCCTCTCACCTTGAAACTTTCTTTATTGCTTTAAATGATCGTACAGGATTACCACTAATAATAACTCACAACATACCAAACGATATTGTAATAAACCCTTCTACAAACATCTTGTGCCAATGTCTTTAGTATTCAAGTGCCCGGCTTAGAGAATTATTTAAGTGCATTTCAATTTGGAGCTACAAAGCTACGAAATTTTTAAAAACTACTTTTATAAACCATGCAGTGTTTGATATTATTTAAGGATTTAAAACCATAAGTGAAAATATGGCTTCAGTACTGCAATAAAGTTCTCAAATTAAATAGGTTTTCGATTAAAAATCTTTTTAAATGTGGTGTATATAAAAAGTGTATATAAAAAGGTATATATAAAAAGAATGCATCAGTACAAGCATTTCATATCATTCAGTAAAATATAGTTCCTGGGGCTACGAGCGAAACTTCAGGTGATTTTTCATCAACTGGACCACGGCCTATAAGTCCAGGTACTACATTTTTCTGCATCAGGCCGGCTGTGAAAGTCTAAGTACGTATGCACTTAGACTTTCACTTAGACTTTTTATTAACATCATAATTTTGCCTCGGGGGGAAAAAAAACACGTTTCTTTTTAATACTACGAACTTCTATAAACAAACCTTACATTATTTTTTCTTGAGTAGTGTAAACGCCCGTTTTTACTACTGAGGCAGCACAGGCGGTGGACACTGATGACACATGAAATGAAATGATATATTGTGAAAGGATTTTTTTTTAAGGAAGGAAGCGTTCCAGGCCTCAGTTTAGAGTACCTCCCCGGCATTTGCCAGTTATGAGGACCGAGGAAAACCTGGAAAAAAAAAAAAAAAAAAACTCTGTCAGGGAGGACGGTCCTGGCGGAATTCAAACCCCAGAACTCCCGCTTACGAGTCCGCGCCTTAACGACCTCGGCCACCCGTGGCGGTCATTATTAATTATTTTTGATACAATTACTTACAGAAATAAAATAAATCACTATTGTAAGACAACTGTGTGATATTTATAAACTTATTACTTATTGGAGTAATGTATAGCTATTTAATCATCTACTTTCTTTAAGGAAATACAATCAGTGTTAATGTTATTTGAAATTTTTGTAGTCCTGGAAGACAAATGCTGTGTGCAGTATTAACTTATAATTTATTTTAAGGTAATTAAATAATTTTCCGATCTTTTGTTGTCCGCTTAAGCAATGATTTATGTACCGCTAAGCGTGCTATAGCGGATAACGCCCGCCCGCATGTTACTCCGCTTCCTAAACCTGCACGCAGTTTTACTTTTAGACTAAACAGTCACTGTGGGAAATATATTCTGATTATGATTAAGTTCCGTCATTTACTGCTAACATTTTCCTTTACGATCTGAAACAACTTTTAATGATAAATTCGTAAGTGACTTTGTTTTCAAACATTCAAGAATTGCGCTGATATTTTCTCCGTTAAAATTTTACGTTTTGTTTTGCACCAAGCTATTAGATTCAAATTTCTGCATGTCGTAACTTGCAGTTATAAAAGAAGGCAATTGATTAAGGAAGTTTGGAATAAATTTTTATTAAAAATAACGATTATACAGAAAAAACGAAGTGCTTTAGAATCTCAACTGTCTAATCAGCTTCGGAAATGTGTATACACTATCGGAAGTCGGGAAGGAAACAGGTTCATAAAGTTACGTTCAAGACATGCCGCTGGGAGACGGGCGCTTCGGTACTTCTAGTGGCCAAGATATAAACTTTTAGTGAGCGGACAATATTTATAGCTAGAAAAACCTATTTAGCAATAAAAAGTAATGAAGAAATTTATGTAATCTTCCATATTTCATTTCTATGTTTCTATATTACAGTTTTAAAGTGGGCCTTGCTTCGTTTATCAGTGCTCGGAATTAATGAATGTCGTCGATGTTAAATGTAAATTCGTTTCTCAATATTTTTTATTTAAAAATTACATATATTTTTTAAAAATAACAATCTCGAAACAAGTAATCTACTCGGTAGGGTAATGAATTAGTTGAGATTTTACGACCTTTACATTTAGCGGATAATTAGCGTGTGGGAATGCCTTCCTCTTTATCAAGTCAAGCTGCGGAGTTGAAGGCCATAACCCCTTATCGCTTGAGTGGATGGAACAGATGTACAGATAGAAGTCGGAAGGAACATTTGACGTTTAATCTTATTATCGTGTTATTTCATAAGCATTCAATAGTGGACAAGATGATAATACCGTTCCAAGTTTAATATACGCATGTAAAATAAACAATAGAAAATCTGTACTATGGAATTGTTGGTAGCATTTACCAACTGACAAAAGTAATACTCAGAATGTAGACCTGAAAGGACAGAATTACAGTTCGACTTTCATGTCTTATTTATATAATGTGTTTGTTATTCATTGTCATTTGAACTGTAATGGTCTCGCGACGTATGTATCAATTCTATAGTTGTACTAGTTGTAGTTATGAATGAAGTGAAATTAAATAACGATGGCGCAAATGAGTTCGGAGTCCTTCGCGCCTTAAATGCCACCAACACACTAGGGAGGCTGTAAAGCTTTTACGTTAACTTATAATTGTGAACATTTCTTTGTACGTGAAAATAATGGGAGTTTTAAATTGACATAACATCAATACTGATATTTAAAACAAAGGTGGATCATATTTATTTTAAAAGAAGTAATTAAATCATGTACCTTCTAAATCCCCACATCACATTTTTAAAACTATATGCAGTATTTATTGAAGATTTGAAGCTTTCTTGGCGTTGGAAATGATTGATAGTTTCACGGAATATCAGCACAGCGTTTTCTGAATTATCCACAAAGCTTTCGGGCAACTCGACTGCATAGCCTTCCATAGGAAACTCAGAGGCAGCGTACCCTAGTGATCCTTTGTCAGCAAATATTTGCTTTTCAGATCCGATACTAGATCATTATCATAAAAATTCCGATGCTATGCTTATAATATCAATGTGAAGCAGCTCGGCGAATATGTGTACAGTGATTCTAAACTTTAGCTTCTGTCAAAAAAATAAACATAATCGTTTCACGGGATATTAGACAAGCGTGCTTGAATTGTACCCCAAGTTTAGGCTTACCATCACAGAGTACATTGAACATATCTTCATAAATAATTTATTGGCAGACATTTAATAATAGCATAAAACTATTTTTTTTTCTCGATTTCTGAAATCCTCTCAGAATTTTTACTTTCACAGAATAACCGAGTAACTTGTAAGTTGCTAAAACTGCAAAAATCAGATTTGCCACATAACTGACATACAAATAATAAATAACTTAAGTTGCTGAGGAGATTAAATTCTAATCTTGTGTTAGGGTAACTTATTGTTATCCAAAAGTTAGCGAATTCGTAGCAATGCAAGTTACCACTGAGCCGTTTATCAGTGTTCAAATGTTTAGGGATCCGTTTAGACAACATATCCATATCCAGACATGATGTATGATTTAAAAATCACTTTTAGAGTCTCTGAACTATCTTTAAGAGCAAATGGTCGGTCCTCCAAAATTATGTCACTAACCGCTTATTGTTTTCTTGAGGAAAGAAATTCTTACCGGTGTTCAACTTTTAGTTTATTGTTTTCCTCTTTCATTATGCAATCCATTTTTATGATCCCTGAAGGTGTTTGCTGGATGTCCTTTCAAACATCTTCTGTTTATCTCTGACCAGTAGTCAATTTAATCAAAAGTTAGATGTTTATTTGGCAAGTATCTTTATTTTAAAAATAAAATCGGCCGACTTTTATCACAAGATATGAAGTAACTATATGTAATGGACCTAACTTTTTTGAGGTCCTGATGATCTCATCTCAATTTCTTCTATCCTTATTAATGATCCGATCTAACATTTACAATTCAGGATCGCACAGTAGAGCTCCGAATGTTGTCTACGTTTTTAATACATTTTATCTCAATTATAATATACCGATATCAATTACATTTTATATCAATTGATTTATTGAGGTTTAATGTCTCATATGCACTTAAACCTTCTGAGAAGACAGAAGATATGCCGAAATATTTCACCAAGGTGATTTAATGTGCCGGAATTCCAACCTACGCTTGCCGGGTTACTAAGCATACACTTGTGGTTATGATCTTAGGTACCCTTGGGGAAGAGGAGAGAAAAAAAATCTCATAAACTGCAATAGCCCAAAGTATTAAAAAACAGTTATTTGTAACAGGGAATCCAGATGTTTATCATTCTATGTTTTAACTCTTTTTACCCGCGGCAAACTTTAGACGAGGCCTAATAAGGTAGGGTAGCAAGTGGCTACAAAATCATAATTGTTACTCTTAATTTATTGAGAATATTTCCGTGTCAGTAAACCAAATCAATAACGCACAGAGGGATAATTAATATAAAAGGACCACCCGTAGCACGTAACCTAAAACACCTACCTATCCAAGACGCCTTGGGGTCTCGGCTAAACTTCTGCTCTACCACTGCAAGGTTTCGAGTGTATAGAAACGTTGCTTCTTCTTTTCGTGCTATGCTCCTGTAGGTGTCTGTACAAGGTCCAGCACATTCCAGGGATATACAGCAGGTTACAGGTGTCTTGACTCTAGCAAGTGCTTTGGAAAGAAGCTTTGCTTACTAAATTATTTAGGCATTTAGTTGTAAATACTAAATGTTAAAATGAAGCATTTTTATTGCACTCTCAGGACATTCATAAAGAATTTGATTACTGAGCAGTTAAAGTGGATATGAAAACGCTGAAATTGTCCGGAATGAAAATGTATAAAATTGAGCTTTGGTTTTGTAGAATATTGCTCAAAAATGAAAGGGCACATAATGGAGTTTAGGTGAATCACGTTTGATCAGATGAATTTTTTTTAAGTTGCCCGGAACTGTAATATGTACTGATCACAAGGGAACTCCCAGTAACAGAACGGGTGTGACAATCTGCGGCGGCCTATTGCGCAACAGCAACTTTGTTAACAAGTAAATGTTGAAATGTTGGGGAACTTGTACAAGACAGCAAGACTACGAGTAACAAAAACGAATCATCTGAATGCATGGCCATGACTTCCATTATGCAGACATTGTGTGTTATGTTATATTGGCCAGAATCTGAAGCAGTTTATTTCAGTTATTCACCTAAATGCCCAAATTTTGGATCGAAATCTGTTAAATATAATTTAAATTTTATGTTAGATCTTTTAGCGAATGTATTGAGCATGCTTGTTCTATTTTTCTCCATATCTGAACTGTTTCTATAAAATAAATTAATTTAAAATTAATTGAAATTGTTTTGAAAACAAAACAAAAAACGGCGTCGGTTCTTATTTCTAATGTAATTAAAGCGGTCTATCCTTTCATCTAATGTTTGTTCTACACATTCATGATTTTTTTATCATAACAGCAAGGTATTTCACACCTGAGCCTCCTGCATTTATGGATTGTTATTGTTGATTTGTTTTATTTACGGACGCTCTTTAACTACTCAGGTCATCAGCGTCCCATTCAATTCAGGGCATGAAACGGCCGGTAAATTTTGCTCAGAGACCTTTTCTTTCAGGCTTGAGGTTGTTTTATATGCCGTTAAGCTACGGCATGGGACCCACGGCTTTACTTTCCTTCCGAAGAAAGCCATACTTAGGATTTTTACGCCCGAATTCAGAGGGTTCCTGGCTATGGTAGTGTCGGCTGTTGTGTTTTCATGCCCAGCACCCGACTATATGTACATCCCGTTTGTAAAAACAAACTGTATGCGAAAAAGTAAGGAGAGGAATCTAATTATAATGTATACGGCTGTGTTTAATATTAATTTAACACTGTATACAATACGCCTTACTTGTTCATGGATAACGTCTATTTTTCCCTATGCATACAGTTTTTTTAATCGTATTTAACGCCCGTTTTAACCACTTATATCACAGGCGGTGGACACTAATGATACATAGGGGATATGATAAACAGAGAAATTATTTTTTGAGGCATAAGTTTAGGGTATATCTTGACCATTGACCATTTGACCATTTATGAGAACTGAGGAAAATCTGGAAAAAACCTAAGTTAGGTAGGACGGTCCTGGTGAGAATTGAACCCCAGATCTTCCGCTCACGAGTCCGGGCTATGACGACCTTGGCCGCCTGTAGTGGTGCATACAGTACTTGACTTGATTTTTTTAATAGTGTTTAACGTCCGTTTTTTTACTACTGATGCACCACTGATGATGCATTACATGAAATGATATATTGGGAAAGGATTTTTTTAAAGGAAAGAAACGTTCCAGATCTAAGTTTAGGGTACCTCGCCGGCATTTGCCATTTATGAGGACTGACGATAACCTGAGAAAAACTCTCAGTCAGTGAGGACGGCCCTGGTGGGATTCGAACCCCAGACCTCCCGCTCAAGATTCCGCCCCTTAACGATTTCGGCCTCCCGTGGCGGTACTTGACTTGATGATCTTAGGTAGGTAATGCTAGGATATGACCGTACTTTAGCTCAAGGTATATAAGCCACTAAGGCACATTGTTTTGGTTCGCCTATTATTATCCGCAATTGTGTATGGCTAATCTCGAATGTGTCACGAAATATTCATTTGGATAATTGAGTAACTGGATCTGGACACCCCTGAGCGAACAAAAGTAATCGGCGGTTTGGTTTGTAGCTAGTTTCCAATAGAAAGTAGGTAAAATACGAAACTAAATTAACACTAGTTTTACAGAAATAACAACTATTGGGCAAAACACTACATATATATTTATGGGCATATAAGGTATAATTTTTGGGACGGAATAACACAACTAATATAGTCGGTATGGCCTATCTTCGATTTTTTTAATTCATTCTCAGCATTAATTCTTAAGTGCGTACATCATTTTCTAGTTATTCATTTTTTATCTATCTGCATTTCTATTTATAGGATGTTTTCATTGATAGGTTTATTTAAATCATTTCATTCCTTCCATTCTCATTAGATGTTCTAATCATTTTAGGAAACTTTTCTGTATTTTGTCTAATATAGTCTCTGTCATTCATTCATGCTGTCCCCGATTGTACGATTCTTTTTCTTTTCTAGCCTGAAAACTCTTGTACTTCTTTTCAAACAATTTCTTTTCACTGCAAATAGTATTTTATGCAGTTTTTAGAATGTAAAATATATAATAACCAAATTGCACTTCCATAACTTGAAATACGAGGACTGTAAAAAGAATAGATGACATATAAGCCACTTGAACTCTAACAAGTGAGTTCATTGCCGTTGCTGGCAATAATAGAGAGCAGACGCATCATTGCCATATTACAGAGCTTATAGAAAAATTCGTACGGAGGTCGGAAGTGGTATTAAAGAACACTCCAAAGGTTTGTTTTCTACACCTTTACAACGGAAATGGAAATGAGATGTTGCGTGGAAGAAATCTAAAGAATTTCATAAGGATTTTGTCATATCAGACGGTGGCACGTTGGGTGCCAACCTTTCGGCAAGCACGCGAGAATATAGAGCATACGTCACATGCAGATTGTCCTGAAACTGCAGTACACTACATACAGTTGATTCAATATATCTTAGAACATGAAAAAGCTGACTGAATTTATAGGAATGTGTTCGACAGTGTTGCACGAGTTGAAATATGATGCCTCATCATCATATGGGTATTCAGAAAAGGTGTCATTAGCTCTTGCAGACAACTAGGCATGTTATACCTGATAATTAATTGATAAAAGCATCGTACTGGATGACACGTGGGCGCGATCTATGAGGCAGAACCAAACATCAGTTCTGTGATTGGCGGCATTCATCATCTTCAAGACTGAAAATATTACGCCCAGATACCAAGGTTATTAAGAAATACTCTCTTGAATGGGGAATCTACAATTCGAATCCTGCAAGGACATACTGCCTGGGATTTTTTTCTGCGCAGATTTTCCTCAGTCCCGATTAATGGAAAATGTTGGGAAAGTTCTCTCCTGGAACGCTACTTTTACACAATTTCTTTCCCAATTTGTAATTTCAGCTCATGTATCATCAATGCCCGTAATGCCTCAATAATAAAAGTGTGAGGCGTTGAACACTATTAAAAAATTAACCATAGCAAAAAAATCGGGAATATGAAAGTGATGCTCTTAGTGACATTATGATGTTTAAGGTGTGAAAATCATACAGTTTCTAAGGGTTAGACTATGTTGCATATTCTTTATCAGCGTTTCTTCTAATTCTTCGCAAACTCTGAAGTATATATTTTAATTAGTAGAAGAACTAATCACTTTTACCATTATTTCCATTGGAAAACCTAAAAGCACCCTTTGGGCGTATATATGGCCTGGTGGAGCGTATTGCTGCTTCTTCCAGCATCTTCTTTGAACGGGACAATGTCTACTTCCATAGGGAACCCTGCCCTTTTGTCTCACAAATACAGCCACAGAGCCTCTGGCTTTGACCTTAAGAGCAAATTTTGCTATCTCATGTTTTATTTACTAGATACTCCGTCAAAAGCTGGGGAAGAAAAAAAAAACGATCAGCAGAATTTCCGGACTTTTTTAAAACGTACCATTTCATCCCAGATTCGTTTCGCTGAATCAACGAAAATAGTTCTTGATCATTGTTTCCAAGTATAATAAGAAGTTATTTGCTGTAAGTTCGCTGAATTATTCTGTCATTGTAACCCCCACCCTCCAATTATGAGTGAGGTGCTGGTTTTGCCTTCATCCATTTACCCAGAATGATATATTACCTTTCTTAGTTTTGCCGTTCTGTTGGATATCCTAAGTGTGACCTCCTTCGGAAAGGACGTAAAGCCGTTGGTCCCCGATGGCATATCGGCACGTAAAAGAATCTCAAGCCTGAAAGAAGAGCGTTCATCTATTGGCTCATACATCTTCTCTGTTAATGAATATGATAGCTGGCCTTGCCACGCACTGGGTCTAATAAAGACACTTATTGGCTTTCCTTCAGAGCAGACGCTTTCTAGCTTTCTTCCTCAACGAACGCAGTCAAGACTCTCTGGGTTAGGAGGCTATTTTCCGCCTTTGTAATGAGAAATTTCCACGGAGCCTCTTGGCATGTATTTATGCATATAAAAGAAACGTGATCTATAACATATTCTTTAAATTATTGAAAATTTTCATGATGCAAATATTCTTCCGTTGGTTTTAAGGGCAGTGTGATGCAATTAAAGTGAACCGCCACGGGTGGCCGAGGATGTTAAGGCGCGGACTTGTGAGCGGGAGGTCTGGGGTTCGAATCCCGCCAGGACCGTCCTCCCTGAGGTTTTTTCCAGGTTTCCCTCAGTCTTCATAACTGGCAAATGCCGGGGAGGTACCCTAAACTTAGGCCTGGAACGTTTCCTTCCTTAAAAATAAAAATCCTTTCCCAATATATAATTTCATCTCATGTATCATCAGTGTTCACCACCTGTTGCCACAGTAGTAAAAACGGGCGTTAAACACCATTCAAAAAAAAAAAAAAATAAAGTGAATTTGCCTTGGTAATTAAACTATACTGTCATACAAATTGTACAACATTTATTATGTTAGTAATTTGTTATTATTTCGCCCAAAATTTAACCTGACAGTTAAATGAGCGCAATTTTTTTTAACATTTATTGTGAAGGATTTTGTTTCAAAATTTTCAAAGTATTAATCATTTTAAACTTTATTACTGCTGCTGCACGTTTTATTACTTTTTATTAACAATTATCACGCTGAATTTTATTATCCCACTTTTCTTGGCAATTCTAAAAGGAGTATGTAAAAGTTGCGTTCACGATTCATGTTTTAAAAATTATATATAAATAGTGTCCTTGAATTTTGTTAAGCTATCCTCTCGCACTATTGTCTCCTATATAGATCACCTCTCTGGGTTATCTTTACAATACATTCCACGATCGATGCCTGCAAACAACGCCGGAAGGATATTGTTAAAGATGTTTTGAAATAATGCTGTAAATGTTACAGCGAGAAAACTTCATCTTCAACTGACACATTTTAAGGTTATATGCCCTTCTCAAATCAATAAACAGTCAAAAATCAATCAACGTCCCCATCATTCCTAAATGGAACATGCCCTCAAAAAAATCCATCTGATTCTTTTTGACGAGCTTCTTGATATGCCTCTGCCTTTGGCTTCTGCGAGAATTGTATACTTTCTCATTGTCTTGAGTCATCTACTGGGTGAGCAATGCTTGACGCAACCGAGGGACCGGCCGGCAGCGCTATGTCGGCGGAGGTGGGGAGTATATTTCTCCTCCGCTGCGCCAGGTTTCAGTGCGAGTACAAATCTTGCACAAGTAGCATGTGTTTGTTAGGCGACGCAACACAATGTATTAAGTGTAAGTGTATCAAGTGCAATGGGGCAATACAAATATTCTATTCCCCAAAGAGTATTCTCAATACAAGAAATCCATGACGTGTTTCAAGATCACTGACAATATATCACCCCCTTGTTCCCCCCAATTTAATTTCCTGCGATTTTTATCTGAGGTGCATTAAGGAGAAAGTGTGCAAAATAAATCCACACACGTTAGATAAAATTAAAACTAACATTCGTCAAGAAATTGCAGTCATTTTTCAGAGGGAACTGCAGAGTGTAATGAGCAATTTCCTAAGCAGGTACCAGAAATGCTTGAACAAAGAAGGGAGGCAGTTGCAGTATTTCCTTGCTTAATATAATTGAGCTATATTGTTTTCTTTAAGTGTTTATATTATATATGTTAGAAATAACTTACGCGACAAACCGTGCTATATTTACTGTGGACTTCCTGTCACCCGTATCGCTGACACAGCAGCGAAACCGGTTGCGTGAAGGATCGTTCACACCGTATTCTTCAACTATCTTGAGAATTCTATTCAAGAGCTATCCTGCTATAGCACTTGGAGCTCGGCGAAGCGTATGTTTCAGCCATCACCACTTCCTCAGCCGAATTTCCCATTCTATTGGTCTTTGTTTAATCCTTAACAATAGATTTTCAATTGTAATTTTGACTAACAAACAATTTCCTAAATTTCGTATTCTTACAAATTGGTTTAAGCAGTATAAAAGTGTATCTTCTTTATTCCCACCGCCACCGGTGGCGGAGGTCGTTAAGGCGCGGACTCGTGAGCCGGAGGTCTGGGGTTCGATCCTGCCATGACCATCCTCCCAGACTAATATTTTTTCCAGGGTTTCCTCAGTTCTCATAAATGGCAAATGCAAGGGAGAACCTTAAACTTAGACCTGGAACGTTTCCTTCCTTAAAAAGAAATTCTTTCCCAATATATCATTTCATTTCATGTATCCTCAGTGTCCATTGCCTGTGGTGCCTCAGTAGCAAAAACGGGCGTTAAACACCATTCATTCATTCTTTATTCCCTCCTTCTCTTCCTCTCTCTCTCTCTCTCTCTCTCTCGCCTTCTTATTTACACCGCTTTGGGATTTATGGCACTTAAATGCGTGAACTTCACACATTCAATTCTACCGCTGTTTAGAGTTAGTTTTTCTAATTGTTTCAATATGTACTTCCTTGGACTTTTTAAGTTAATCTGGAGTCGGATTTTCTGTGCTTCACCTTCCACATATAAGAGAGCTGTTTCATACCTTTACAATATCTCAGTAGACAGATATAATGCACTATAAACACCAATATCATAATAATAGCTAACCTCTATAAATTTGACAATTTGTCGCCACCTGTGAAGACACAGCCTACTCATTGACCGCCGTAGCAAACATTACACCATTGTTGAACTTCCAATCCAGGCCAGCGCAGACATCTTGCGTCACATGCGCAAAAAACACACGATCTATGCTCACCACATTACAAACGCAAACGAATACATTCCCGCAGGTAGCAATTAGGACATTGCGTGATGTTTGCCACCTGGTATCCGTGCTTCACACGCACCCATCCACTGGATAGCCCGTTTCGCTACTCTCAATCACCATGCGATAACCCGTCACCTCTTCTTTCACAACACCAACGTTCCATTAATAACAGTTAATCTGTTACGTATATTTCGCGACTCCCAATCTATCCTATCTCCAGGTAAGGGTGCCAACCTTAATCAACAGCGTCTGAGTATCCCCAGAGGTAAGTAACTGCTCATCCTTGCTCCGTAAGGTATCTCACTGAAAATTTCTATCACGATGGCGCAGCCAGTTTTCCAGATGTTTGAATACTTTCCGTAGAATCCTCACAAAAGTGTTTTTCCTTTGGAGACTTTACGAATGAAACTGAAGTTTTGTGCATGTTTTGATCTATTCGGAATAAGTCGCAAAGCACTGTCTATTCTTTGCTGCTATAGACTTTGTTCATGTACTTAATATAACATATCACCATATCAATTGTCAGTCCTAGTGGTATAGTGGTACCATACTCGTCCTTCAAACTCAAGATCGCGGGTTCAAACCCGGCTAGGATTGATGGATTTTTTTTCGGGCGTAAAAATCCTAAATATGGCTTCCTTCGGAAGGAAAGTAAAACCATGGATCCCGTGTCATACATTTACGGCACGATAAAGAACCTCAAGCCTGAAAGAAGAGGCCTCTGAGCAAAATTTGTCGGCCGTTTCACGTCCTGAATTGAATGGGACGCTGATGACATGAGATGTTAAAGAGCGTCCATAAATAAACCAAATCAACAACAAATATATCAGTTAATTAACCCACTCCTTCAAATATGTCCAAGGTAATTTAAATTTAAAGGATGCTAGCTCAGTGCCTAAATTCAACTATTTAATAACGCGATATTGGTGTTGTACTGGTCTTAATTTTCACCGATCCTTCACACCACTATCTCAAACAACTAAGAGCTAAATACCGTTATAAACTAAGATATGCAACATCTTTCGTAATAAGATTAATTTATTCAATACCTGGTTTACATATGTAACTGATAATTAACATCGTATACTTAGATGCCCTTGCGTACTTGGAGCACGTCCGTTCGTCTCTACGCCTCGAAGGAGAAGGAGGAAGGAAGCTTAATCATGCAAAATCTAGCCTTACGTTTTCCACGCATGCCCCATCGTTCCCTTCCATTCCATACATTCCTTAAAACTAATCTTAAAGACCCCTCTCAGGACATATTGCAGTGTATGTACCTCTAATGCTATGTAATATTAATACATTATTACATACACAAAGTATAAACGCTACATACATACACAAAGTATAAACGCCATGGAGGGGTCAGTATGCCCAGTGACTGACAAAGGGAGAAGGTTCAGTTGAGTTTTTGATTATCTACTACTAATAAATCTACTGACTGAGCCTGGTCTCCTGAATAACGAACAAATGTACTAGGCGAAAAGTTCCAATACATATATAATAACTTGTTATTATTCTGCATTTATAAATACATTCATGAAGTTTATAATACCCGTGTAACAACTTCAGTAATGGTTTCAAACAATACACAAATTAATTTTGCTAGGAAATAATTTATTTATTTGTTTTATTTACGAACGATCTTTAATATCTCAGATCATCAGCGTCCCATTCAATTCAGGGCTTGAAATGGCCGATAAGCTTTGCTCAGAGGCCTCTTCTTTCAGACTTGAGGTTCTTTTACGTGCCATAAATATACGACACGGAATCTACGGCTTTACTTCTCTTCCGAAGGAAGTTATACTTGGAATTTTTGTGCCCAAAAATCTATCGAGTCTGGCCGAGATTCATCGCGTGATTTTGGGTCTACAAGACGAGCATGGTTACCACTACACCACGACCGACACTATCAGGTAAAAAATAACAATATCATACAAATCAAAACATTTAAACAGTGCATTATAATATATATATCAGTGTGTTCAGTTTAGAGGAGAGACTCGTGGCTTCGTGTGAGTCCACGGGTGGCTTCATACTGGAGAAAACCATGAGTATGGACATGTCAGATTTTAGAGCTGATTTTGGTAAGGCGCCACCAAGCAGAGGTTGAAGTAGAGAAAAAAACTTCCAGCATGGGATGTGCTAAATACGAAGAGGAAGAGCAGAAACTTGTGCTGCCGTCGCCGAGTCAATGGATCAATTGTCCATCAAATCAACCAGAAAACGCGCAGGGATAAACAATGGGGCGATCACATGAAAAAAACACTTGATAATGAATCCTGTCAACGAATGGGGATCTTGACAGGCGCCAGACGCACGTGTCTTGTCCGTCAAACACTTCCAAACATTCGAGGCAGAAGAAAGTTATTTTTAAAGATGAATGCGGCCATTTACTGCAGTTCAAAAAATTGGATCATCATCTTTTTGGCTAAGGAGAAATTGAACGCAATCCTCCACATGTGACGATGTGGTCGGATGCAGACTATGTGTTGGTCCTTATTTCTTTCAAGGGTTGGTAATAAGTGTCATATCTTAGCGTGTTAAATATCTAGTTATGTACGCAGCTGCAAGCAGCAGGCATCATAAACACTGGTTACAACAAAACGGTGCACCGGTACACTTTTCTGTTGTCATCCGTGAATGGCTCGATGACACGTTTTCACATAGTTGAATTGGACGCGGCACTCAACATCTGCACCTTTGCATTGCCTTCATCAGCCCGTCAGTTAATGCATTGTTAAGGAGGGAAGCGACAGCGCCGATATTCTTTCGACAAAAGCTGTCCGTGCCGTGCCGCCTTTCAAGAAGTGAGGCCAGAAATGCTCATTAAAACGAACGAGAGAATATGGCATCGTATTAGTCTCAGGCGTATAACAAGTATAATGCAGGTGTACGCTGCTAATGAGTTTAAGTCAAAGTTTAATATTTTTACAGTATAAATTGCAGTTTCTGTCAGATATAGTGATTTTTATCTTTAGTTATGTTTGTTACCATTCATTAACATCTAGGGGAATAATGACAATTTTTGCTATTTCACGATTTTTCTTATGTCCTTAATATTTAGAGTAATTACCATAGTTCCTTTTGTATATATATATACATATATATAAAACTAATTAACAGTAATAATAAAAGTAGATAAGGATAAACACTTAGATAAAGTCACACTTGAAATTGCTGTATTTCGAACTGCTGGAGTTCTGCTATGGTAAAGAGCCTAGACCTTCTCTATCTTAAAAAAAAAAAAAAAAAAAAAAAAAAAAAAAAAACCCTATATTTTTCAGTGTTTAGTCTTTTTATAAAGTGATGGATGTGTTCATATATTAGACTTCTCTATGTACGAAAGAACATGACTACAAAGGTAGTCATATATGAGATAAACCAATATATTGATAAAGGTCACAGACTGAAAAACAAAAGGTAAACACTTTCAGAAGAGAAGTTACCTACACATAGGAAAAGTAAAGGTTGTAGACGGCTTAATCTCGGCCATAGCCAGAGGGCACAGCACCAACTGCTTCAGAGCAATTTTATTAGGTACGGAATTGCTTCAAAGCCCTGGTGCCGCGGCAGTTAAGCAAAATAATTATATTAGCTGGCCAGCACATACGAATAATATATGCAAATCATAAATGTTTATAGAGCTTTAGACCTCCACTAACCTGCCCGACGAGATTAAAGAGTGCACCCGGATTGTTTTTTCTTTTTATCAGTATAATGTCCTAAGGGGTGAAAATGAAACATATAGTACTTACTTTTATTTTTTCGAAACCTGCATTTCAAAAAGATAGCTGAAAAGTAAATATATAGTACTGTTTATTGGTAACTATAAAGGTTATTTCCCAAAAGTCTTAATTATTCAAACTTTAATCGAACTTACCTACAAAGGTTCTACAGGCTTTTTTATTGTCCATAATATACAAAATATAATTATAATCATCATGCACTTGAAGAAAATTATTCCATTAAGTTATAACATAAATACTCGTATGTACATATATTTTAAACAAATCAGTGTCTTGATCGCTTAACAATTTATGAAACGCAACCAAAATTGCATCTCGTTGTCAAAATTTTTTCTATTTTCCTTCAGCTTTGGAAACAAATATAAATCCCCAGAGATTGGGTACGTTGAGTACAATGAGTTTGTCGCAATCAACATCCTTAATTGCTTTCAAGTAAATTGAAGCATTGCTTGTGAAAAGTCTCATGGGAACATTTTCCTGTAATGCAATTCCGAGGTTTACTATTTAATGTAGTATTAAAGTTGGCCCCTAAATCTGCAAAATGGCGGAGAATTGCGATGTCTAAAGCTTCACTTACGATCGAAGTCATGAAACCTCATTTCAACAACTGTGACGAGTGCTGCAAAAATGATTCATATTTTCTTCTGAACTCTCGTATCTCTTGTTTTTGTTCAGATGCCAGCTTTAGTAGCGACTATCGTGCTGACAGCTAATGAAATATCATCATTTTGTATCTAATAGTTAGTCAACAGAACCTTCTTTATCAAGTCATATACATACATTATTAAACCTTTCTTGAGTGCACACATTTTCGGCTGACCAGCATCTTTCGCGCTTTCTTCCACGTCTAAACAAATGCTTTACCATCTAATATAAAGGTGTAACATTCCCAAGTATGTTAGTACTGGTGGACTAGTAGTAAACGTATATTTCCTTGCAGAACCAAGATCACGGGTCCATTCCCTGCTAGGAATTGGATTTTTTTAGGCGTAAAAGTACTAAGTACCTGAAAATGACATGCAAAAGAACCTCAAGCCTGAAAGAAGAGGCCTCTGAGCAAAATTTATTGGCCGTTTCACGTCCTTAATTGAATAAGACGCTGATAACCTGAGAAGTTAAAAAGCGTCCGTAAATAAAATAATAAAAACAAATTCCAATTATGCAACTAGATTTCTGAATTATTTTGGTGTAAACCCCTTCTTGTGCAATTATTTATTTATTGATATCTTTGCAAACATTTAAATTCAACAAACAATTAACAATGCATATTTGTGATATGGAAACCATGTTTTACGGCCATTGGTAGTGAAAATATTGTTAAGCTCTCATGTTTTGATTAATACTTTTCTGATTAACATGCATTTAGCATTGCAATGCTACAACTAGAAAAAAATACAGATTTAAATTATGTTTAAGAACGATTTTTCTTAAAAAAACGCAAATTTCTCTTTAATAGGAAGAGTACTGGATTAAAACATTGCATATATTTTTCAAAAAAAAATTATAGTAAGAGTATAGCAGTCAAGATCAAGTGATTTTCAAACGCGAATTCAATTGTAAAGTGCCTAGTCTGAAAAACTTTCTAACCAATAATTTGAAAAGTTATTAACGATATATGCGAAACTAGTATTCATTTTAACCATTTAGTATTCGAAATGCACGGAGATTCCAATAGTTTGGAATCTAGTTAGAAACAATCATCAAAGGGCAAGTCTGAATCCCGTGAGTCAAGATGTAGTTATGTTTCATGTGCTACCAAAGTCATAACGGTGAACCTATTTTCTCAATTATTTTCAATCTTCAACTTGAACGCCTACGCTCAAAATTTTCATGCGTAGTAAATGAGTGCATTATATTCCAGGAATACTATGCATATGCTTGAGTTAGACTGAATATGTTAACATTAGCTGGTATTCAATAAATGACAATAAAAGTAATAATAAATGTAATAATAATAATAATAATAATAATAATAATAATAATAATAATAATAATAATAATAATAATAATAATAATCGTCTATACTAATTAGCTAAAAGGAATCTTCACAGTATACTTAGGTATACATATTACTAGAAACAAGAAATAATAGAAGTGAATTCGCAAGTACGAAAGATGTCAGTAATACCAGAGCGCTTAAAATGTATTATTCGCAGAAATAAGCTTAAGAGTGTAAAAGTGGAATATGTAAAATGTGCATCAAACTTTTAATGACATGTACTGCTGAAATGAGCTAATACAAACACAAAAAAAAAAAAGACTGAACAATTATTGATCAAGGCAAATGAAATGAAAATACCACGGTTAGTAACAGGAAACAAAGAAATAGACAAAAGCAACAAAGAGCTAAAAAAGGTGATAAACGTTAGAAGAACGACAGAGAGAGAGAGAGAGAGAGAGGGAGAGAGAGAGAGAGAAACCGGAAAGAAGGAAGGAAGATGGAAAATTATGCCATAAAAGAATATATGGGCATGAAAATAAAATAAGACCACACACAAAAATAAAATAGAAATAACAAAGTTAAGATAACTATAACAGTTTCTCTAGAATATGACAATTATTTTTAGATCTCCACGTTTATAGGTAAAAGCATGTTGTGAGAGTGGCTTATCACAAGCACAACAACAAATTTAAAATTATTTTTGTTTAAAAAATAGTTTAAATTTTGGGAAATTTCGAACAGCTACAATACCACAACTCTACTCCAAAATTATTTCCTACCTAACGGCGATATTTGTATAAAGATAGAGTTGCATTTTAATTAATAAATTGTTTAAATAATTGAACTTAATAAGTATACATTTTGTGAAATTTCGAACAGCTACAATACTACAACTCTCCTCCAAAATTATTTCCTACCCAATGACGATATTTGTATAAAGACAGTGTTGCATTTTAATTATTAATTATTTAAACAATTGAAAATATCTGAAATAATAATCATAATACAGTGAGTTTAAGCGCGGCTGCTTACTAGGAAGTGCAGCCGCCCCACCCGGAAAAAAGGAGATAAAGAGTCGCCGAGTATAAATTTAATATCTATATTCCTAGCGAAAACATAAAATGATGCTTTATTTAAACTGATAACTTGCACTATAAATGACGTTAAAATTGATGCCTCTCAGCGCATCTGCGAGAAACTTATCTACCTTTGCTTTTATAAGAACACGTTTCTTGACTGAGGGTCTCTCGTAACTTTTTTACTAGTTGGGAATAGTTCCCTATTTGGAACGCGATAGCTGTGAATCGCCTTACCTTTCTCTGAAAGAAACCATTTTCACATATGTATTGCATTTAAAAATCCATTCTTCAAGACAATCTTTATATAGTGACATAACTAAGAACAATTATCACACAATGAAAGAATAGAGTAACACATGAATACACAGCAATCTATTGCCCTAGCATTCCTCAAGCTAACCACAAGATGTTTCCTGATATGCATTTTACGGCCTTGACTACTGACTTCCCCCAGTGGCAACCGTACTTTGCCGGCCCGTAATTCAAATAACCACATTGTATAACCTTCTATCTGCAATAAATTATACAGCCTTAACGCTGGCAGTCACGCTCAAATAACCTGCATTTACATTAAAATGTAATACCAAATTTTAATAAAGAGTGTACTAAATTCCTTTGTTATTTCCCATAAGCAAATGCACATTTTCTTTTAGGAAGGACTTCTATCAAAAGTAACTCATTAGCAATTCAAGCATACAGTTACTAGATTCGTAGATGTCAAATACAACGAAAATATGACTCTCACAAGATAAGGCAGTTTCGAATTCCGAAGTACACATTTAATCATTATCCAATTGCAAAGAGATAATGGGGGCGAAATGCTATGTGAGACAGTGAAAGATTCGAAATGTAAAACGCTCTGCTGCAAGGCAAGGAAAACGTTATTAAATATAACTTTGCTTTCAGCCTTGTTTATAGCATTGTAGCACCTTTACAAACAGTATGAACACCAATATCTAAAGAAATTATAAACATACTTTTATAGAAAAACTGTATATACCGAATGTCTCACTTAACTCCTCAAATTGTGGCCTCAAATATTTTCGAAATGAAACAAGATGTGAAAAATATCGTTGCGCAGGAATGTACCCATGTCAGGGACTCACACAAAGGGAAGATATGCGCAATCCATAAAATCATATATAAAAAATTCGTTTTCAACTCAAAGTTATATTTTTTTAAATGGAACATGCTTTTGTTTTAGAGAACTGAAACTAGAGGTCCAGTTAGTGACAACAGAATTGGTTTCACTGTTCTAAACCGCATACTTTCTGAAATAGGTAAACTTTTAAAAAGTAGCAATGGATACAATGCTTCTGGCCTTATGCAAAGAGTGTAGCCTGTATACATGGGTTTGCAGCGATGTGGCTGTACTAAAAGCATGCAGTAAACAAAGCATTATGAGTGTACACACTCCACTGCTCAGTGTACTAGTGTCCCCTGTTTTGGTCCATATTGATATTTGGAAGCAGTTGCAATATACTTTCCTATGTAATATTTTGTTTATGCATGAAGCCTCGTTCATAGATAATGGTGAAGTGAATAATATAGTATGCACTACTGGTTAATTAAAAATACATCAGCGAAAGTGGAGTATCAATGTTTGGTGTGGTATCATTGGCAATCGCGTTGTAGGTACCTATTTTTATCAGGGAACATTAAAGGACAGCGATACGCATCATTTCTGCAAGACACTCTACTCCTTATCATGGGGGACGTGGGATTGGAAATGCGTCTGTCAATGTGGTTCCAGCATGATGGGTGCCCCGCACATTTCACGCATGTTCCCAGAGAAGTTGTGATGTAGAGTTTACAAATCGGTAGACAGGTCGGGCTGGTCCCCTATTAGACGTTGTTAGACGCATCAGGAACTCCCAAAGACCTCAAGAATATGAAACAACCTATTACCGTGAAGTGTGCAGCAACATCTGTAGAAACACTACACCCTGTACAACGCTTGCTTGTTCACCTCTCCACGAGGGTATTGGTGCAAACGTGGTCATTTTGAAGCTTCTTGCCATTGAAGAACTCGCAGTAGTTCGAAATATAGCAGTTTCAAGTGTGACTCTTTCTCTGTGTTTTGTCTTTATCTACTTTTATTTTAGTGTTAATTTATATATATATATATATATATATATATATATATATATATAACGTTCAATTTTACAAACAATAGGCAGGAACACATTAAGATAGGTAAAGATGGTTAATGCTGCTCATAAAAAGCAACAATATATCTATATTAAAACACAAAAATTGCCAACTATTAACATAGGCAATATGCATAAAATGACAATATACTTAATTAAAAGTTATAGAAATATGAAGAATTGACTAAAACATATTAAGATACAAAAAGATGTTCAGTAGTACGCATAACATTGAAATTATACATTAAGAGCATCAAAAAGAATGAAAAAATGGGCAAGAACATTATAAGACATATAAGGATGTACAGTGCTATATATAAAATTGTAATAAAAATCTTTCGAATTTATGAATAATGAACAGGAATATATTAAGATAGACAAAAGTGGGCGTCACGTCATATACATGGTGTAAAACTGTTTTAATACCGCCCAAAGTTATGTAGGATAGTAGGTATACTATACTATACAAAATTATACTATACAAAAAGGGTGATAGTGCCTACTACATATAAAATGACTTCATCTAAATATGAATACATTAATACGTTAGTGTAGGTACGAATGGTCAATGCTTCGTATAAAAGAAATTAATTAAAATCGTTCAAAATTACGACGAATTTTCAGAAATAGAGACAACACTCCTCAGTACGTATTAAATGGAATAAAAACATTAAAATTATTCAAATTTAGACTAAGCAGAAATGCATTAAGTTCGCACTTTTCACATCTCAAAATGACAATAAATATT
The DNA here is from genome assembly GCA_030762175.1 of Metallyticus violacea. Classification (NCBI taxonomy): domain Eukaryota; kingdom Metazoa; phylum Arthropoda; class Insecta; order Mantodea; family Metallyticidae; genus Metallyticus; species Metallyticus violacea. The sequence continues at coordinate 76,629,083 of CM060845.1, read as the reverse complement.
ACAAATTTGAAAAGTAGTAAAAATGTATAAGAATATACTAAGAAGGCCATAATGACCTGTACAACAAATGAAATTTGAAAAAATGAACATCAAAATTGTCCAAATTTACGATTAATATATAAAAGAACGTCAATGCTAAAAATGACTAGGAAACGTAAATATGCCATCACGCTGCAGGCAGACATGCTGTAGGCTATTACTTGCATAAACTCACAGAGACAACTAGTGGGAAATTATGATGAAAGTGAATAGTCTTACATTATGTTACGTATCAAGAAAGAAAGGGAGAAACCAGTTTAATTTGTTACATCAAAAGCAAACACTCAACATAAATAATCATTTAGTTTGTACAACATTCTTATACAGTAATGACTAATGATAGTTCAGTGTGATGTTTTTTTACGCGTTCTTCTAATAAAATAACTCTTTTTTTCTCTTTCAGAATATTCGGTATGTTGTTTTAACTCAGGGTTGTCATTACACACAGCAATAAGTATATTAATAATTTCTATTCCACATACAGTTTCATTTACTACAAAGGGAAATTGCCAGTTTATACCTGTCTCAAAATAAAGATACTAGGTACTCCATAATACAAAACAGGACTTTAATCACTCAGTCAGTCTATATGCACACAAATCAGTAATGAACTGTGTAGCCACCTAACACAATGTTTGAGCGGCGTAGTACTGCATTGATTGGTTTTTTTTTTGGGGGGGGAGGAGGAAGGGTATGTTCATTTCGAAGTTTTTCCCAAACTCGAAGACAATGCCGCCAAACAGCTTCTCTCAGCCATTAGAGACCAGAATTCCACGTGCTAGCCCGGACCTTCACAATCAAATGACTTTGCTGCATGTACAGCACTGTTATCAAGAACCAGCATGAGGCAAGCAAGGTTCTTCATCCTTTGACACTAAGCACAAGCTTACTAAGAATTTCAGCATATTCTGTAGCGTCCATAGTAATACCAACTAATTCCCCTGGTTCATCAGCATTCATCCTACCAAGGACAGCATCTTGTTCTGGAGTGGTCACTTTTGGCCTATGGATTTGTTTCCAGTGATCTAGCACTTCAGCGTCTCCGTGTTTCTGCTAGGTTTGTATCCATGAAGATGATTAGCGTTATTTGATCAGCTGACATAAGTGCCTCCCACATCACTATAATTCGTCGTCAGTTGATAAGTGAAAGATTTGAAACCATTCTACTGCTTAGATTTACTGCGCGCTGCACACAAAAAGTTAAGCTACCTTTCGTTCAAAGTTGCTCCTGCCGTCGTGACTGAGATCAATCTGTAGGGTGGCTTCTCTTTAGGTAAACGTTACAAAGAATGGGAATATATATATAATAAAGGGGGATCGCGGCAGTATTATATGTGAAAATAACAAAAAAGTACACGGTTTACACGAAACTCAGTAACACTTTCAAACCGCAAATATAAAATCATGGGAAAAAAAAAAAAAAAAAAAAAAACTAAATAAATAAAATATAACAAAACAAAATCTGCAATATTCCATCCCGGCACCTTGTTGCCTATACCGGTACCGGTATACTCCAAATGTTAAGATTTATCATTTATTAAAATTTTCATCTGCACATTTTGCAGATCGTAATATATATAATCAACCTTAGCTCAGACTCCTTCCAATGATTTTATTTGCCAATTAACATTTTTTGTCCTCACTCATAATGTGTTTGTATTTGAAGGTCAATATTTTCTTCAAGTCAAGGGGACAGCCATGGGAACCAGAATGGTTCCATCTTACGCCAATCTGTTTATGGCCAAACTTGAAGAAGAATTTCTACGTTCAGAACCCTTAGCACCGTTGGTGTGGCGCAGATTTATTGACATTTTCATCATTTGGACCCATGGTATTACGGCATTTGATGGTTTCTTCAATAGGTTGAACACCAACTACCCAGTTAAGTTCACATCCACAGTTTCCCGTACTCAAGCTGTCTTCCTGGATGTGGAAATTCAGTTAGTCAATAAGCAATTTCTGACATCAATTCATGTTAAACCTACTAACCTACAGCAGTACTTACATTTCGAAAGTTGCCATCCATCTCATATAAAAAAGGCCATACCCTTTTCTTTGTCACTACGAGGACACCGAATCTGCAATAATGACTCAGCTCTGGATAGATACATCACCCAATTAACTGACAAATTAGTCAACAGGGGTTACCCCCCTTCCCTAGTAAAATCAAAAGTCCAGGCCTCTCATCAGAAGCATACTCCTAAGACTCGTAAAACAGCAGATATTGATCCATTGAATTTCACAGTGACATACTTTCCAGGCATTGAAAGACTCAAACCTGTTCTAAAAGACAGCTTCAATATCCTCACGCAAAATCAACTAACTGCATAATTTTTTCAAACATTACCAAGGCATGTTTCCGGTCGGCTCGCAACCTCAGGAGCATTTTTCGCAAAAATATTGATTATCCTCAGCTCTCCTTCTCGACACTTGGTTCATATCCTTGCAACCGCTCTAAATGTAAAACCTGTGCCTTGATATCCCCATGCTCATCTTATTTTAGTCCAAATATGAAATCAGAATTTAAAATTCACTCTTTTTTCAACTGTACCTCCACGAATGTTGTGTATTTACTTAAATGCCAATTTTGTCCCGCTTTTTATATTAGACTAACGTCCACTAAGGTATCTATTAGAATGAACAATCACAGGCATTCAGTTAAAACTTGTTCCCCATTACCGGTATCATAACATGCCAATTTTCACCAGGCCACGTTCGATAACTGTTTCTCCCTTATTCTCATAGATGCCGCTCCTCCATCTAAACACACCTTACTTAGAGACGTAGAGATGGCAGCAATAGTTTTGCATAAAGCCCGTATTCCTCCAAGCCTCAACATCTCCCTGTAATACTGCTAGGTTTACCAAACTACTTTGTTCAGCTAGAGTTGGCAGTTTTGCTGCCACGTCACATCTCTATGCCTCACTACGACAGACGCTGCCTGCCACAGCTCAGTTCATTCTCATCACGTGACCAAGAGCCAAGCTCGAAATATCGTGTGGTTTTGGTGTTCAATTTTACGGTTTTTAGTGTGAAATTTTACGTGAACCTTTTTATATTGCACTCTGAGTGTTTTTTACGAGTTTTTATGCTTTTTAGAAGTTTTTATTACTCTATTAATAGTATATATATAAGGAAATACAATATAATAATAAACTAAAAAGAACAGAGAATAAAAAAAAATTCTTTAAGTAGTTTAATAATTAACACACTACTGGGAACCAGCAGCTACCATTAACTGGTAACAAGCTAACTACAAGAACTAAATCGACAGTCGGAAACCGAGCGCTCAGGTTGCTGGTATTCAGCACTTACCTTACCCCTTGCTATTTAAGAGAATTTAATTCCTATTTTACCTTTAGTTCCACATTCTGTAGTCACTTCTTATTTAAATCATTATTTCTCTAACTTAGTTCACTTATTGAGCATTCATTTTAAGCATGCTTTTACTCTTGTTATTCTGTCATTTTTGGCGCTCTTAATGTGTCGGTCCAGGTGGTGTAAAGTTTTTTTATGGTGTTTAACGTCGATTACAAACTCAAAGTACACAAGAGATATTTCTTTTGCACATATACCACTCTGAAGAGAAACTCGCCAGGTTTGTTTGCTCTACACTTACCGCCAGTAGTTCCGTAAATTGCTCAAGTCGGCGTTAGTTGCAAAGATGGCGGCGTCCAATGCCGAGGGAGTTTTCTGTGTGTTAGAATTTCACAGCAGTATGTATGATAAACAACTACTAAGCAGTGTGTTAATATACGACCCGTGAGCTCCAAATGCTGGTAAGGATTGTGTGAGAAACTATGAAGCCATCAGAAACTGGAAAAACACTTCCAGTTTTTCAACTGCAACGACAGGAAAGAATGAAAAAACGTCATGAATCCATTTTTAACAACGAAGCGGCATTTCACAAAACAACGAAACCAATAAACAAACACTTGTTGAAATTGAATGGTCCCCAGAAACTGATGAAATTCGTGGAATTTTATCGTGAAACGCTGTATGCAGTAACGTGCCGCTATTTTTTCTATGCTAAGCCTCTGTGACTGGGCATTCCTATCTGGACATGTTACAGGCTGATGCTCTAAATGCAGGAAGTTCTGCGTAAGCGTTAGATCGGACGTACTGAAGCAAGGGACAGTTGTTTGATGCATGGGCAAAGGTCCCCCAATTTACTGTGTGACTTCTTCCTGTGGGGGGTAAGGAGCCATGTGTGTATGCCCGTGACGTGGAGGAACTCAAGCAGGGAATTCGGGAGGCGGTCTTCACGGTCACAGAAGATGTATTGAGAAGGTGGTGGCACGAGCTAGATAAGCGTGTGAGCATCTGGCGGTGACACATGGTGCCCACATTGAAGTGCAACGTACTTGGTGACAGTCTCTTCAGCGAGTGAGATCGCAGTGGGTTTTGCGAAATTGAAATTTGAAATAGTTACCGGATTTAAATTCCTGTTTATTAAACAGTTCAAATTTTCGAACAATAGGCAGGAACTGATTAAGATACGCAAACTTGATAGCACTACATAATAAATTACAACCATAAATATTAATAAATAAAACAGACTCTAAGATGAGCAAGACTAGTTGTTATTACAACTAGTAATTGTAATAGTTATTACAACTATTAACGCCTCAGGTCATCAGCGTCCCATTCAATTCAGGGCGTGAAATGGCCGACCAATTTTGCTTAAAGACCTCTTTTCTTTCAGGCTTGAGTTTCTTTTACATGCCGTAAATGTATCTCTTAATAAATAAGGTCTTTTAAATATGCAATGGCTAAGATTATAACTATAATAATAAATCCAAAAATGTCTTTGAAGGTGAAATATGGGTGGAAGGGTATTTTGTCAATATTTCTGTTTAACCCTAAAGGGTTATTAGATCCTTTTTGATGAAGAAGGAGTAAGTGGATTAAAACTATTGCTACTATCGATTTAGTGTTGCGTAACTCGCTGCGAAACTTCCTCATGACACGGGACCACGGCTTTATTTCCCTTCCGGAGAAAGCCATACTTGATAATTTACTCCCGAAAAAATTCATCGATCCTGTTTGGGATCGAACTCGCGATCTTAGACTTAGGAGACAAGTATAATTACCTCTACACCGCCATATCGCCACGGGTATCGGAGGTCGTTAAGATGCGAACTCGTGAGAGGTTTGGTGTTTCAATGCCGCCTGAACCGTCCTCCCTGACTGAGGTTTTTCCCAGGTTTTCCTTTGTCCTCAAAAATTGCAAATGCCGGGGAGCTGCTCTAAACTTAGGCCTGGAAATTTCGTTCCTTAAAAAATCCTTTCCCAATATATTGTTTCATCTCATGTATCATCCGTGTCCACCACCTTGATGCCTCTGTAGTAAAAATGGGCGTTAAACACTATATAAAAAAAAAAAAAAAAAAAAAAACTACGCCACTAGGACAGACATATTAAGAGAGCCTAAATTATAATGAATAGGCAGGGGTACATTAAAATAGGAACAAATGGCTAGTTCAACACCCAAAAATGAGAAAATATATATTAAGAGCTTCCAAAATTACAGAGTGGCAGGGATATACTTACTACGATAGGCAATATTGGTATTACATATGATAGGCAACGATGGGCAATACTGTGAATGAAAATAACAATTAGGAAGAATTTGCAAAATATTCCAATATAATAAAGGAAGGATGTAAAAATAATAAATTTAGAAAAGAAGAAAGGGAAAATATTATTTTCAAAATGCGCTTTCTGGAAAAAATCAAAAGGATATTCGCCTAATAAAGCAAGAAACTATAGAACACAATCGGGAGAAAGTAGCCTGCTCAAATCCTGTACTAAAAAGTAACTATTTGGATACCTTGATTGCACAAGTACCATTGACTCAATGCTTTTTAAGCAGCTATTATTACACAATATTATCTACTTGAGTGCATACTTAATCGAAATTGATACATTTAGCACTATAATACAATACATATATGCACTATTTTAGATTCCTTCATAACATATTAATTATTCCTTCTGCTCAAGAACATTTTTCTTGAGACAATTTTGTCTCCTACTTTCTCTTTCAATAGCTTTTTACTTGACACATTCATATCCACGTTCTTCAAATTTTCCTCAGAACTCCACTCCAACCACCCTTTCCGTGTCTTGTACCGATTAATACTTTAAAGTCTCAAACATTATATTTCACTTCAATAACGTTCTTGACACCCAAGTTCTAAGTTTAAGAAGTAAATTGCTCTTTACCATTCACTATTTTTTTTTTTTTTTACATTTTTATCTAAAAAATTAACTTGAAAGTTCTTTTGTTTAAACAAATAAATTTCGTTGTTTTTAAACTATCAATCATCTCTTCATGGATCAGAGATCGGTTTCGGTACCACGTCTCTCCCCATCTCTCAGTCGGTCCTGGTGGTGTAGTGGTAACCATACTTGCCTTCTAAACCTAAGATCGTGGGTTCAAACCCTGCCAGGATCGATGGATATTTTCGGGCGTAAATATCCTAAGTATGGCTTCTTTCGGAAGGGAAGTAAAGCCGCGGGTCCCGTGTTGTACATTTACGGCACGAAAAAGAACCTTAAGCCTGAAAGAAGAGACCTCTGGCCAAAATTTGTCGGTCGTTTCATGCCCTGAATTGAATGTGACGCTGATGACCTGAGATGTTAAAGAGCGTCCATAAATAAACAAATAAAAAAAATCCCCATCTCTCTTCGGTCTTCCAATATTTCTTTTCCCACATGATTGATAATGTCATTTTACGGTAGCGGGTAAAAGATTTCTCCAACTTTCTCTATATTGATTTATTTTGTCATTCATTTGAGAAATACCTATTCCTTCCTTATTTCTTCATTTTTTTATTTTGTCCATTATTGTACATTCTTTAATACCTCTAAGATATCTCATTTCTACCGCATTAATTTTTATCTCGTTCATTTTTCATGTTTCACAACCATACGTTAACGTTGGAATCGCCACTGTTTTGTAAAAATGTTGAAGCTTGTTTCTTTTCTTGTTTTTCTTTTTAAAGTTCTTGCTAACATACCACAATTGTTCTGGAATTTACTTACTTTAATATTTGAATCTTGGTTTGTTAATGTTTTATTGCATCATAAATAGTTACATTTTCCAGCACTGCATCATTTATTACTGTTTTGGATCTACGAGGATACTTTCCTTGAAAAGCCTTAACTTTCACTTTACTGGTTGAGATTTTGAGTCCATATTTAATTTGTAGCTTAATATACTAAAAAGAACAATCAGTTACGTTCATGTTTATGAGCCACAGGGCGGTTAAAATGGAATTTGAGAAAAAGCTATCAAAAAGATAATTCATCAACACAGTTATTTTTGACAGCGTGGGGTAGAGATCGCTCTAGTCGCCCGCTCTATCATTGAACAAGTTCATTCCGCATTTCTGTTCTCACAACTTTGATTACAAGCTGTATTAGCTTAATTTAATAATGAGTACTAACTGGTACAACATTTAACTCCCTTGCTAAAACTCTGCTTCCAATTTATATTGCGACTTTTTCTTAGAATGGGTTATTCTGTAGAAAAATGTATTTTCTCTGTTCTAATAGTCGATAGTCTATAGCGAAATGTAACTTACAAACACACTATAATTTATCATACTGGGGCCAATAGTCTGTAATAACACAATGCCTTGATTTATACTGATCTTTTAAATGAAAACTGAAAATAATGCTTGCCTTCGTAGCAGCAAACTGCGACTGACTGTCCATGTGCAGTCATCAGCGCGAAAACCGACATCATTACAGACAACTCCCGCTTTGCGCTCAGCTCCAGATATGACCTTAAATAATCATTGATATAAAATTCGGTGATGCACGAAGAAAAATGCGAAATAGATACGCTGAGAAGAGAGTATAAGAGCAGTAATTTTGCCACTCCCCTATCTGTACACTTTTTTTTTAAACACAAGTCGCCCGAGCGCAGTTAGACATTTCTAACATCAATTTCTGTCTTTTTAATTAACGTGTAGTGCCTGTGTTTATAGCAAGAAGCAGTCTTGAATTCTACCATTGCCATTTGTTAACGAACTGAAGCATCGACTTCTATAAAATATTGGACGACCTTAATTTCAAATATGGAAATCTAAGAATCTGTTACGCAAAAACCAGGGCGCCAATACAAAGTAACCATTTGAAGGTCAATAACTAAAACTGACAGACGCTAATTAGAGCTACCCGTCAAATCAATCGCAATAATCAACATAGAACTAATTCAAATTAAACTTTTTAAAGTCATTTTAATTAAGCGTTGCTTTTTCTATCTCAAGCATGGTCAACACATAATTGTTTTGACAGTTAACATCAGCATTTTACTTTCAGGCCATTTAATATACCGTGTGATTCCGTGATAATGCTTAGGCTTTCTTAATATTATTTTTATTTAAAAACGACCTATGATCATAACGGAATGATTTAATACTTGTAGGCGTCAGGGTTGCGAGATGACTACTGTTCACTGTCGCCAACTTTAAAATCAATGTCGCCAGAAAATTGCCAAACACCACTTAAATTAAGTGAAAACATGAGAAATATAAAATGCATTGTTTAGAAATTTAATCATAGGTAATAAATTCAACTGTCTATAAGAAACCATTATTTTAATACTAAAAAATCCCACGAGCATTAATATTAACAAACTCAAAATTATGTTAGCATATTATGTGATCTCTTCTCCCAATCTTTGTTGTATATTCTGTTCTCCTCATTCTAATAATCCATACAAGTGTTGTAAACTAACAAACCAAAGTCTGAGTAATAAACCTGCCAAATTGCTAAATACCAGCCATTATAAAGTTTCTAACGAATTTGTCATAACATTAAACTTGAACATTTTTAAGGAATGTTAAATGCTAAAATCATTTAATTATTTAAAATGAACTTTTACATTATTGTTTTTATCAATTCCATGTATGCCTAAACTTTTTCTTCTTCTTTTAATCTTGACATAATTGCAATGGCCAATGAAAACCCGTAGAGTTTATAAATCTCCACAAGTTAGAGAGAACATTTTAATGCAATCTTTGGTAAAGTATCCATACTGACAATTTACAAGACTATGAAATACTGACTTTTGGAAACACCATGGTTGCTTCATTAAGCATTGGCATTTTAAACTCTATTTGTGACAATTGTGAGGGCATTAATTTTGACCGTTTTTTCAAAGTCGCCAGAAAGAGATCATCTCTTAACTCTTAAATGCGCCATGAAAGTAGCCAGCAGCCAAACATACATTTTCGTCGACGTACGACATAGAAAGATGTCGAGCAGTCACTTCTGGCAACATTGGTGATAGTAACCAGGTTTGCTTCGAAGCACAAGCTTAGACAAGTGACAATCTTCTCTCCTCTAAGGCGTTAGGCCACGCGATACACACTTTGTCACTAGCTTGATGTTTAAAACAAGACGCCTTCAACGTTGTCTAAAACAGCCACGGCAGTTAAGATCCGGACTCGTGAGCAGAGGTCTGGGGTTCAGCTCTCACCAGGACCGCCCTCCCCGACTGAGGTTTATTCGGCGTTTTTCTCAGTCCTCATAAAAAACAAATGCCTGGGATATACCTTAAACTTAGGCCTAGGAAAGCTTCCTTAATAATAATAATAATAATAATAATAATAATAATAATAATAGTAATAACCCTATTCCAAATTATCATTTCATTTCTTTTATCTCTTGCAGTGTCACCGTCTGCTATGCCTCAGTAGTTAAAACGGGCGTTAACCACTATTCAAAAAACATGTTTAAAACGTTAGTTTCTACTGAGAATCAGAAGTATGGGAGAGAATCAAGAGAAAGAGAGAGAATGAGTTGTTTTCAGATACAAAAATCGTTTTTAATACAGTGAACTCTAAATTTTCCATAAATGAAATCTTATTCACAAAGTTTCAAGGGGGGTTCAAAGCCCAAGCCCCCAGTTTCCGGCGCCTCTGTTAACGATCAACAAGCGAAACGTTTAAAAGCCAGTCGACAGACTCCTGCTTCGTTTGAAAATGCTCATTAAAACACCGTCCCGAGGACTGAGCCAGAATAGCTAATCTTACTAAAATTACCAAACGAGATATACTTTTCAACTATGGGTATTTTATTTCCTTGCGCTTGATGTTACTTCATTACTTATGCAAAGATGGACGCAGAGTATAACGTCTTTTGTTTTAAAAGCACTGGCAGTGCACGTGCAATGAAGAAAACCTGAGAAGAATCCGTTTAAGGATCGCATTTCCGAATGGCGGTTCTCTAGCAGGGAAAGGGAGAGGAGAAGTCGAAGCAATTTTTTTGCAAAACCACACGTAAGTACGCGACTTCCTCACAGTTGTCAGCAGACCCCCGCGGTTACACCTGCTGGTGGGAGATTCCCACAGAGGTGTCAGTGTTGCCATCTTGTACGCTTTCAAACAGACTTTTAAGCGCAAGTAAAAAGCAGATTGATATTTAGAATCATTTTAGGGGATATTAATATACAGCTACAATAACACTTTATTTATCTATTTGTTGTTTGGTTTATTTACGGACGCTCTTTAACAATTCAGGTTATCAACCTCAGGGCGTGAAACGGCCGATAAATTTTCCTCAGAGGCCTCTTCTTTCAGGTTTGAGGTTCTTTCTCCTGCCGTAAATGTACGACACAGGACCCACAGCTTTACTTCCCTTCCGAAGGAAACCGTACTTAGGATTTTTACGCCCGAAAAAAATCCATCGACCCTGGCCAGGTTTGAACCCGCGATCTTGGGTTTAGAAGGCAAATCTGGTACCCACTACACCACCAGTCCCGACATTTATCTATTTAGTTCATCATTCCATGTAATTTCCCCTTTTATTGGGGAAAAGCGTTTTTTATTCATTCTTTAATTTCTTTTACTTCCATCTTTTTGTTTTTTTTTTTTTCAGTGCTTGGCTATTTCTACCGTGTGTTGTTTTTCGCTGAATAAACTTTTTTATATTCTTCTTGTTATTTTCATTGTTTCTTACGTGTTTATTGCTCCCTTAATTGCCACGTTAACAGATCAGTCTCCCACAAAACCTAAGGCAGAAAATGCAATAAATATGTATATATACACACTTAATATGCATATTTTAAACGTTTTTATATCTTATACCAATAAAGTTTTTTAAGCGACTGTAAAAACAACTTGTTACAGCTTCTCGTTAATGAACATGCTTTTTATAAGTATGATGCGGTTTCATCACTCTCAAAGCATATTTCTGGATACCTGTTATAAGTATTCAGAACACATTGACAAAAAAAAAAAACAAAAACAAAAAAAAAAAACAAAAAAAAATGATTGCACTATTATTATTTTTATTATTATATATCTTTAAAATTATCTTTCTTGTATTATTTTCTAATTACCTATTTGCTTTTCATAGTTCTGTTTAATCTATATTTCTTTATTCCTTCTTCCGTCTACCTTCAGCACTTCTAAGCACACTTTAAAACATAATGTATTCGAGCCCATTTGTTTACTAAGTCATTTGTTTATTTATATTTATGAAAATTATTTTGTAGCTTGTATGAAAAAAGTTAGTTCTCCTATATCAAATTATTCATAAATATTGCACCCAGTGAAAAAGCACTAATGTAATTCCAGGGTGAAGTTGAAATAAACTGAATTTTCAAAAAAAAAAAAAAAAAAAAAAACTATTTGCTTTTCATAGTTCTGTTTAATCTATATTTCTTTATTCCTTCTTCCGTCTACCTTCAGCACTTCTAAGCACACTTTAAAACATAATGTATTCGAGCCCATTTGTTTACTAAGTCATTTGTTTATTTATATTTATGAAAATTATTTTGTAGCTTGTATGAAAAAAGTTAGTTCTCCTATATCAAATTATTCATAAATATTGCACCCAGTGAAAAAGCACTAATGTAATTCCAGGGTGAAGTTGAAATAAACTGAATTTTCAAAAAAAAAAAAAAAAAAAAAAAAAAACCAACAAAATTGTGTTTAACTGTTGTTAAACAGTGTAATAAAGCGGTAATGTTTCTTTATGAACTTAAAGACAAACCTATAAAAGTTGGAAAATATGAATTTGTAGTTTTATGAGCATTTTATTGAAGGAATGTGGTGCTAAAGCCATGTATTGTGTAATCCAATTATCTGATAACCGATGCGGCGGTAGAGGTTTACTGCTACGTTGACTTTGAATCTCACGCCACTTAATCGGTTTCATTTGAACAATAAAAGAAACAATCAGATATCTAATTCTAGAGCAAGATTTGTTAAGAATACTAAATGGAAACATTAGACAGTTTTATTATTCTATTTCACAACGAGTATTTAGGTATGATTCGTATGTGTGTCCCGAGTCCCTGTCAGGAGATTATTTGAAAATAGTATTTCTGTAATATGTATTTAATTTCTTAAAAAGAACTGGAGCAGTGGATAATTCCCTTAGCAGACGGAAAAATGAAAGTAGGCTATTGTAGCATCTCCTTGTGTACCGGAGCAGAAACCTTACCAAAGCGCAAGTCACCGTCAGACCGCACCAGTTCATCTCGGCCTGGAACTTTTGATCCTGTAACAGAACTAACGGAATGAAATGGGAGAGGAGTAAAGATTAATTTCAATATTCGTCTAAGCGACCAGGGGAAATCACAAAAAAACCGAAGGTAAGGAGCATCCCAAAGGGTTTTGAACTCGGAAACTCCCGAATGCGAGTCCCAAGCACTACCTCCTCAGCCAGCCCACAATTTACTGACATAGTTGGGGCATTCAATGAGAGAAGTAGATTTACCGCAGAAGTTAAACGCCTTAAGAGCTTTCGTTTTACTTCTATCTCTAGTCCATCTTGTAAGTTACATCCATATTTAAGTTGACGACACGATCATTCTATACACTTTATGTGTGTGTGAGAGAGAGCGCGCGAGAGCTATACCATTGTATGCTATTTTGTGGGTGTCAAGTCTTACTGCGTGTGCTATGAAACTTCATTGTATGTAAAAATATTCCAAATGAATGAAAATAGCTTGTATAGACAATTGTAATATTTTTATCTACGTGTTAATATTCAGTGCAACAATGTAAAACAACGTTGCAGATACATGCTGGTTAGATTTCTACTTTTGCTGTTATTTCGTGACTTGTATTTGCTTATAACAACTATTTCAGAAAAAGATAATGTTCATATTGAAAGAATTTCTTGACCTCATATTATTTCCTCGTTCTTGGGCACATTTATCTTCCTAATAACGGAGACTTTGGCACAATAGAGAAGCTGGGAAACACTAACTGTAGTTACACACTAAAGCAGTGTTCATTTAAAGTAATGACTGAAGAATACCCAGAGAGTTTCAGCAGTTAAGCACCAAAATTTACAAAAGTAATATTTCAGTCAATGATAGCACATTGTTTTGTTAGAACAATTAAGAGATTGAAGATTTCAAGAGGCCAGGTTGTTACTTTCCAGTAAACGATCGCAAATAACAACACTTTACGTTATCCACAATGACGATCAATAAATATTTTTCCCTCAATGAGTCAACATCTAAAATCCACTCAGACAGCAACACTGACAACTCTCTTAAACAATATAATCGGTTAATATTTCGTTTTATCCTACAACATGTTTATCTAAAAATAATGTGGGTTTCACATCGTGCTATTTATAGGAATATTTTAACACTTTGTATTAAGTACGTCGGAATTGGTGATCTAGTGTAACCATACTTGCCTCATAGACCCAAGGTCGCGGATTCAAATCCGGATAGAATCGATGAATTTTATAGGACATAAAAATCCTAAGTACGGCTTCCTTCGGAAGGGAAGTAAAGCCGTGGGTCCCGTTATCTAGTTTATAGCAAGTAAAAGAATCTCAAGCTTGAGAGAAGAGGCCTCTGAACAAAATTTATCGACCATTTCAAGCTCTGAAATGAATGGTAGGCTGATGAACTGAGATTTTAAAGAGTATCTGTAAATTAAAAAATAAATCAAATAGCTTAAAACGCGTCTTTGTGAGCGGCACATCCAGGATTCGATTCCAGCCACAACTGTTATGGGAACTTCTTCTGGGGGACTCCAACTCCTTGGAAAAAAGTTCCCTCGAGATCGGGATGCTCTATCGAAACGTATTAGAGACTCCATCTACTTCCGTGACTCCTGGTCACCCGGTGTCTCCCCCACTGCGTCCTTTCCTCCCGGAGATGCCACCATTAGGTACGTAAGCACAAACGATTAGCCCCGAGTGAATTACCCAAATATCCTTCACCGACTCCAACAATCCAAACTGTCCCAAAACGTTTTATTTGTACATACCTTTTTAACAATACTAAGAAACTTGGAAATTGTTCATTATCTGAAATTGAAAATTCCAGGGAACGAAAGCTGGATATCATACCAATAAAAATTTAAAGACATCGGCATTTTTGGAGGACTATTATAACGAAAGTTAAAGAACATAAAACAGCAGTGAAAATAATAGCACTTTGTTTGTACATAGCAAAATAAAAGAGTAAAATACTGCGATAATCCCCTAATAAAGAGCTAATTCGGTTTCAACTTGTGTAAATAAGTATATAAATATTTAAAATATTATTAGGTTTTTATTATTAGTCTTTCTAATTTTCTCTCGAGGGAAGGTAAAAATATGAAAAGAAAAAGCTGAGGAGCAGTGAATGTCTGGAATAAGAAGAAATATGAAAAATAAGAGATAGAGTAAGAGCATACAGAAACGGAATGAGCGGTAAAGGTAGCAAAAATCTACGATACGGCTCTCAAGTCAGTTGCATTGCTGCTGGTAACACTTCCTATAGTCGCTAGGTAACAGCACTAGAGCTGGAAGCAACGACTGTGACTGCCGCTCCTGCCATCTCCCGGCAATTTTATTAACTACTTGTCCTGATGGCCTAAGGCACAGCAATTTTTATTTCGTTCTTTTTTATCTTTTCTCTATCTAGCACGTACCTAATGAATTTCTTCCCATTATCAACACTTAGCAGTAGCGCAGCCAGAATTTTCTCGACGGGGTGAGCAGTTGTTTTGTATTTGGAATAACTAGGGGATAACATAAATAACCATTAATAGACATTTTAACGAAACAAAACTCCTGCTTGATTAATTTTATAAAATAGTTGCACAGAATCTAGGATTAGGATTTTTGATATATCAGAAGAACAACAAGATTTTATAAATATTATTATATATAATCACTAAGCAAAAATAAATTATGTTCTGCATTATTTAACCTATTTAACACATGCCGATCATGCAAAAGATTACATATCACGATTTGAATGGCCCGTTTTTCCTCCATCAGTTCTTTAACAATGTCTATTGTAGTTATACTAATGTACCTGTGAATACCAAGAAGAGCAAGTCCATTCAATGTGTTCTCGCTTGTTGGAGTTTCTTTTTACCCGCCTGACAGAGGAATACGATTGCTCATTGGAAGAGCTATGCAAGAATATTCAACATTTTAATGATTTCTGGAAATAGTACTAAGTTACAAATTGCATTATGTATTCTAGATGACGATAAAGTTGGAGTTCATCAATTTCTATTATTTCACTACATTCGACATCTGCGCACTGTAGCAGAAGGGCCTTTATTACCTCAATCCACCGCTACGGATGGCCGAGGTCATTAAGACGCAGCTTCGTGAGCGGGAGGTCTGGGATTCGAATTCCAACAGGACCGTCCTCCCTGACTGGGGTTTACCCAGGTTTTCCTCAGTACTCATTAATGGCAAATGCCGGGGAGGTATCTTAAACTTAGGCCTGGAACGTTTCCTTCCTTCAAAAATCCTTTCCCAATATATGATTTCATTTCATGTATCATCAGTGTTCACCGCCTGTGGTGCCTCAGTGGTAAAAAGGGGCGTTAAACACTATTCAAAAATACTTCGATCTGAGCTGAAGTTGAGATTTAGATTGTGAATGAAGACAATTGAAATGACGTAGCAAGTTATTAGGAGACAATGGGCGCGTTTTAACTTGAGAACAAAAGTGATTAAGTGATTATATCAATATTACATATTTCATGCATCTATAAACACTTTTATAGCATTAGTACGAAAGAGGGCTATAGCTTGTTTGATTCTCACAGCCATTTCGGGTCCCCATTGTTTTCGTTCTGGAGAAACCTACAAACAGGAGGACTAACATTGAAATCTTTGGCTAGTACGTTCACTGCAGGAAGAAATTCCAAATGTCTGACAACAGACAAGAGCTCACCAAGTGTAAAATAAAATAGTCAAATATTGATATAACTTATGTTTTTTTTTACAATAACCTTATTAAAAAAAAAGAAAGAAAAAGCTGCTTTCATAAAATGATTTATAGAAAGCATTCGAAGTAAGAAATAGATGCCGAGGCTTTCTGTTGTTTTATTCCTATTATTATCCAGTCACCCAACAAACCAGTGAGGGGAATAGAGATAATCGCATCATATTTATTTTGCTTCAAGGAAGACATTTACTGATGCTTCTGACGCTGTAATTAATGGCTTTCATTAAAACCACAATTCTTTATATTAGTGTATGGTGCAATAGAATATTGTCAATTAGCAATTTTAATAATGGCAGGGCAGGAGGTACATTTTGCTTTTTTAGGAACTATCTACTTCTTCTTCTTCTTCTTCTTCTTCTTCTTCTTCTTCTTCTTCTCCTCCTCCTCCTCCTCCCCCTCCTAAGAATTAAGCTTTTGTTCCGTATTGAGCCAAAAGAGCTTGAAATTGGATTCATCAAAGTTCTATGTTTTCAATTCTCTTTCTTGTATGAAGTTGTAAAAATGAAGTTATGGAGCCTTAATTGTTTGTCAGATTATAAAATTATATTTAAACACTTTTTAGTTTAAAATTTGTTTTAAATAAGAAACAAAACAGACGGACGGCTGGAAGGATGGATCAATAGGGTAGGTAAGTGGGTGGATGTATGGATAGTATGCTTGTCTCTTTGCCATATAAAATAAAGATTAGAGCTGTCAGTTAAAATGACAACATTTTAAAATGTATTAAATGCACATACAATTAAAATACAAACAAAACAAATTTAAATTCCCTAGCCATCAGTGTAGAGTGGACCATTCTCTTGAATGCAGGTAAAGAATTTGCTTATATGCATGATAAACTATTAAACATTTATATGAAATACAAAGAATACATATATCTTCAAGTACGTAATCCTAATTAAAACAAAACAAAAATGGTTTAAAGGGAGTTCTACTATAGACATCATAGATAATTGTCACAGATCCAGTAAAGTGAAATAGGTACCCCACAGAAGAGTTCCATAACTCAGAAAACTGTGAATTTGACCTAAGTAAATCAAAATTAAAGATGCTCTTTGTAAAGTTAATTATAGAATATTAATCATGAATATTCTGCAGCTTACGTTCTTAGCTAAGTAATTAATATGTTCTGTCTCGAGATGAATGCCAAGAACTGTTAGTGGAGAGCAATATAACTATTGTAAGAAAATTGATATTAACAGTTTCATTTTGGTTAATCTTAAGTTATAGACATCGTACCAAGAATATATACAAATAAGTAGGTGGCTGGACAGGCAGGCAGGCAGGCAGGCAGGCAGGCAGGCAGGCAGGCAGGCAGGCAGGCAGGCAGGCAGGCAGGCAGGCAGGCAGGCAGGCAGGCAGGCAGGCAGACAGACAGACAGACAGACAGACAGACAGACAGACAGACAGACAGACAGACAGACAGACAGACAGACAGACAGACAGACAGACAGACAGACAGACAGACAGACAGATAGATAGATAGATAGATAGATAGATAGATAGATAGATAGATAGATAGATAGATAGATAGATAGATAGATAGATAGATAGATAGATAGATAGATAGATAGATAGATAGATAGATAGATAGATAGATAGATAAAAGCAATTAAACTTTTTTGCACATTGTTTCAATAAGTGAAAAAATGATTAGCTTGTTCTATACTGGATTCCTTTATTACAACGCTGTTTAATTGTTATTCGATAAATCGTGTGTATCACTTTTCTGAAAAAAATAGCATAATGATTAATTGCATATTTATTATGTTTAATATACAAGTCTTTCAAAAGATTGCCAAACATGAAACTTTTCCATATCTGTATGCGAGTAAAGCTGTTTCAGTAACTATTCCCTTACATACTTGGAAGAAACATAAGCGTTAACTCCTGGAGTGCCAATTAATTTATGGCACAGCTCGAAAGAGCAGTACTGGGTAATCTAAGGCTATCGACACAGATTTTTTGAGCCAAATAAGAAGTGATAAAAACGTATAGGAAATTGAGGAGTAATGGAGCATAGTGAAAAACATCGCCCGCATAAGGGCGTTAGTGTTGTGGTATGGTAACTTGTAAAAATTGCTTAAAATGATCTTCTATAATGCTAGTTGGAAATATATCATCATAAAGCTAGACAAGAAACGAATAATGCACATTATACATGAACTATTGCTGGGAGATACTATATAGATGACGGGGCCCAGGTAAGGCTTTTATGTTTTGTCTTTTTTACTATTTTTAGATGCATTTCTTCCTAGTAAAGTATCTTTTTGAGTGCAATTTCTCCATTCCTGTATGATTTAATTTAGGTTTAGGGCAGAAACCTTGCAACTTCGACGGAGAATAAAATCTTCAGTGTGGTTAAGTTGGGGAAGAGATACCCCATTTTCTTTTGGGGTTAATGAAGAGGAAAAGGCCGACTTGCAGAAGAGAGAATCTCTAAAGGCTAAGGAAGATAACTCTAAGAGAAAATCCTCTTTCAAAGAGATTGAGCGATAGCTCTCCACACCTACTAAGTGTTTCATTTTTTTTTAAAGCAAAGCTGAGGGCATTGCCTCTAAAGTTTGTGTCTGGAGTTCAAAAAATTTGTCTTACTTTCTGTAATCTGGTATAAAACACGGCGGCTTAAAACACACCAGTTTTACTGCTTTCATAAAGATGACCTAGAGTGCTCTAGAACGCTAAAGAGTATTATCCGTAGTTTTTTTTTTCTCCATAACCTCGAAGTAATCTATTACTTTGACCTGATTGTCTGTTTCTGGCAACAGAAGTAATTGCGATATACCATTTTTAATGCTTTTTAGTGTTTAGCGAAGTGACAGTCACTGGGTAGACCCATGTGTTAAAACAGAGGCCAGGGTGGTCGGTCCTGGTTGTGTAGTGGTAACTATACTTGTCTTCTAAATCCAAGATGGTGGATTCAACCCCGGCCAGGGTCGATGGATTTTTAGGCGTAAAATTCTAAGTATGGTTTCCTTTGGAAGCAAAGTAAAGCCATGGGTCCCGTGTCGAACGTTTACGGCACGAAAAAGAACCTCAAGCCTGAAAGAAGAGACCTCTGAGCAAAATTTACAGGTCGTTTTACGCCTCTAATTGAATGGTACGGTGATGATCTGAGATGTTAAAGAGCATAAATAAACCAAACCAACAACAGCAGTGGCAGCTCTTAGAATTATTACTATGGGCAATAGGAGAAATGTCTTCATTATTCTGAACACTATTCAATAAAAATCACAATATAACCTAACTCATACTTGTTGTTTACAAAGCACAAAAAGCCAGTTAATCAGAATCAGAAAACTCTAGTGCGCTTCATTTCATATAAAATAACTGCGACGAATACTATGTCATTTATATTCATCAACAGAACAAAAATAAATGAAATGACATTTTATAAATGCCAGCTGTGTATTTTCACACTGGATGGCCAAGGGCACGCAGTGGGAACGAGTACACATCCAGTTACTGGATATGTTGGCTAACTTGTAAATGATTTCCCACATTGTTGTCAGAAAATGTCGGATATCGCTTTCTGTTCAAGTTTTAATCAGCGTTTTGGACATTCTTTTGTATTTTAAGGCAAGATTACACTTATCTTTGAGAATAGATAACTCCCATGATGCATCAGGGCTTATTTGCGTTTGCGGAAGTGAAACTGCTGGAGTCAAACGGGAGTCTATGTTCATGTAATAGGAAATTGAAAACGGGCGGAAAATGTTCGGAAGTGCCGCTTTCTTGTTGAAGTACCAGACCGAAAGGCTGTTAATTTGACGAATTTAATTCGATAGTTCATACTGCCCGGGACTATTATTGTTTCCGATGGGTGGCCATTTCGAACATCGATGGGGAGGGGGGTTTATGATCATGATGTAATTGTTCACGAGAAAAATTTTGTAGACCCGGACAATGCAGAAATTCATACACAAAACATAAAAAAAAAAAAAAAACATCTGAATGAGGCTAAGGGTAAGATTAGGATGCTGTATGGAGCATCAGATTCACTTTTACGTCCTATCTTCACGAATTCCTGTGGAGAAAGTCATTCAAACATACGAAAGTATTTGCTTCGTTTATTACGTGCATTTCTAATATCTACGTGTCGATTAAATTCTTGTCTCGATAAAACATATTGTGAATTGCCTTTAGGTTAGAAAGACATTTAAAATTTACTGGCACCATTCCATCACTTCAAGCTACCACCCCTGCACCGACAGCCTGAAACTGCACCTTTTGCTTTAACCTTTTCACCGCAATCGCGATAACGGCCCCTTAAGGAGCCACCAAACACTCCACAAAAGAGTAATACTTGCCTATACTAGCAGTTTAGTTTACGCACCTTCAGTGCTTGTATGTTTTTATGTGTTAGTAGTGATTACCGTGGTTGTGTGTGTGTTATAATGATCATACATGATTCAGCTGGTATATCTGCTACGTCACTTCCACTGTGTATAGAAAAAAAAAAACTGTTTTGACTCTGAAGGTTTTCCAGTACGATCTGCGCACCCACCAGTGTTAATTCTGGTAAACATAAAATAAAATAAAATAAAATAAATTACCGAAGTACTCTATTCTCAAAATTTACCTTTACTTAATTTCTGTGATTATTATTTTGTGAGAGATATTGATCAATAGTTTGGGATGATATTGTAATTTGTTCTGGCAAGGCAACATTCGTGCTGGATAATATGTTCTATGTATTGCCTCTAGGGTCTTTTTTCTTTTGGTTTATTTATGGACGCTGTTTAATATCTCACGTCATCAGCATCCCATCAAATTAGGGCGTGAAACTTCCGACAAATTTTGCTCAGAGGCCTTTTTTTTCAGGCTTGAGGTTCTTTATCGTGCCGTAAATGTACGACACGGGACCCACGACTTTTACTTCCCTTCCGAAGGAAGCCATACTTAAGATTTTTACGGCCGGAAAAATCCATCGATCCTGGCCGGGATCGAACCCGCGATCTTGGGTTTATGAGGCAAGTATGGTTACCACTACACCGCCAGGACAGACGTTCTCTAGGGTGAAATATGTGAATCAGCGTGGTAACGGCCAAGAGTGAAATTATTAACTTTTCATAATGCGACCAACGGTCGTAAGTTATATCATATCCTGACAATAATATCTGTTATTGATCTTAAAATGTGCAATTTTCGTCATACTATTCCATGGTCAATTAGTTATGTTCTTAAGAAAATATTTTGTTGTACAGTAAAGGAAGAGGTTTATAAATATAATATGTACTGAAATAAGTTTATAAACAAAACTATTTCAGTAACGTGCAATTGTTTTTCGCGCACTCTTATCCGCACACGGAGGCCAAAATGTGAACATAACAGCTTAGAATTCTATAAAAAGAATTCTTTTAACACTTTCGTATTATAAATGTATTCATTATCATAAAATGACGTTTCAAAAATTCTTTGCAGAAGGGCTGTAGTACTCAAAAGACCTTAAGGGCGCATTATTAGCCTCCTTTCTCTTATGCTTGCCACTTTTCAAATTTTAAGTTAACTTTTCTAAAATGTTGTCGAGCTGGCAACAAACCTATCAATGCAGATGCTATAATTTCTATCAATCTCTTTGTGTTGAATCATGTAAACTTCTTTTTATTAAACGTGCAAAAAAATTATACATGGAAATGGCACAATGTATGCAAGATCAGTTTATTGACTGCTGACAAAAGGTATATGCTGTAGCTTATAATTATTGAAAATTAGACATTATAACTAAGCAAAATTAATATTTTTTGTTAATTATAACGTGAATAGAAACCGAATTTTATAGCATCCTGCATAAAATTGGACACCATATTAATTTAAAACGATAATTAAATCACGCCTAAAGCTATTTAATGTAATCCAATAAAAAGTTTCTTCGCTTTATGTACATGCCATCAATTTTTTCCCGTTTCGATCTTCTAAATGTTTGCACAATTTTTTATTTGCGCCTAGCGCCTCCAGCTGTCTTCCATCCTGTGGAGGCGAAAAACCGGGCTTTCCTTGCTTCCGGATAACGCTCATGTTCAAACTATCAAGTCTGCGACTTCCTGCCTAGAGAGCCTATCTTGTCGCGTGACCTAGTAAGCGTACAAAAATCGCAGTGAGCGGCCGTTATTAGATATTCGCTTATTTTTGCTTTGATGTTATCATAGTCCTGAGAGGTCGATTTAGACATTTTCGTAGTTTTTCCTTTTGGATAAACATCTGATTATATTCCGTCAATAAATTTAAGTATATGAATTAAATATTTTAAAAGTAAGACATTATTTATAAACATGAAAAAAATGTAAAAAATCAACAATTATATGTTAAACTTATTTTTATTATTAAAAATACAGGTATAGAAGCCATGCCTTTATTTATAATGGTTTTAAGCCGCGCCAACATCACTTTTCACATCGTCTGGAAGGGAACACCATTAAATGTATGTTTATATTGATTAAATAAAACTGGCACTTCTCTAAATATATTTTCGCACACAGATCACACTTTTGGTGTAAATAAAATATTATAAGAAATATTTTAGAGAATAAACAATTATACCCGAATTTAAATAATAAATTGATGCTCAATTAGATATCCATAGTGATCTGATAAAGGCTAAATCGCAGTACAAACTCCTTGTACATTTTTAATGATTGTTATTGATATAGGGTGGTTCAAATACTAACGCTAGTAAAAAAGACAGAGCAATTTGTTATGGCGCACAATAAAGAAACATTGTTGAAACAATGTTGCATGATTAAAATGGATCAACCCTGATCGGTGGGGGAGAAAAAAAAAAAAGGTTCGCTCGCGCACGCGTCTATACAAAGGGACGAGCTAGCTATGTCAGTTTGCAAGTCGCCTACATAAAATGCTGCGTTGAAGTTTCGCTTTCGTTTGCAGAAATTCGTCATGGAAGCTTACAGATTGCTGCAGCAGGCATGCGGTGATGAAGTTCTGCCACAATTCACAGCATTTCGAGGTTCAAGGAATTTAAGGAGGGCCGTGTTTCTGCAACAAAGCAAGGCAGTCCAGGTGCTCCGGCAATAGCAGTAAATGAAACCATGAATATCACGCCTGGCGTCATTGTTCGTTGAAGACTTACGGATAACAATTGACTGACTTGCAGACATGTTACACGTTTCCCATGACAGAGATGAGTCCCAAGATTACCAACTCCTGAACAGAAGATGGTTCGAATAGTGGAAGTGTATAGGGAACTTTGACTGTGTCCCCTATCCTCCATACTCCCCACACTTAGCCCCCTGTGACTTTTATTTCTTTCCCAGTCTGAAAAAGAAGCTAAGGGGGAGCGTTTTGGTACTTCCGAGGCGGTCGTTTTTTTTTTTTTTTGATTGATTTATTTATGAACGCTCTTAAACATCTCAGGTCATCAGCGTCCCATTCAACTCAGGACTCAGAGGCCTCTCTTTCAAGCTTGAGGTTCTTTTTCGTGCCGTAAATGTACAACACGGGACCCACGGCTTTACTTCCCTTCCAAAGGAAGCCATACTTAGGATTTTTTACGCCCGAAAAAATCCATCGATCCTGACCGGGTTCGAATCCGCGTTCTTGGGTGTAGGAGGCATAACCACTACAACACCAGGACCGACGAGGCGGTCGTGAAAAAGACTGCGGCGGTTTTGAAGAAGACGTCAAAAAATTGGCGGACACGTTGGGCAAAGTGCATTCAACTCAACAAAGAATACTTTGAAAAAGATCACACCTATTTAGACCAATTCTAGTGTATTTCGATGCGTAAAAAACACATTCTTAGTCTTTTTTTGACTAGCTCTAAAACGACTGCCTGCCGCATATAAGGCTTATGCAACAAGCGTCCTGGAGGGACGTCATTTCATTCGGCAATACTCCGGTCACGCTCCCCTTGACGTTGAAGAAACATATAACATGTTTAAAACGATGCAGCATTTCACTGTTAAAGAAGGACCTTTTCTTTGTAAAACAGTTCTGCTCGTTTGAGCTTAAAGATAGTTTGTTGACATTTCCGTAATCCAGTGACTCATTTTAGAAGTGCTGTACAAAAACTAATGACTTTGCATAACATCTACATCTCCACTGAGGATGAAAACCAAAGTAGTTAGCGAAAGCATCGGTTTAATATCACTTTGGCATAATAGCCTCTGAAGTACGACAACAGGACTCTTTACACACAATGCGTCTCAAGAATTATTAAATTCCGTAAATGGCCTTTGTGCTTTCTTAATTAAATCATCTGCAATTTTAATATAGGGGGTAGTTTGAAAGACATGAATTATGTATTTTGTGTTTTAGCCTATAACATCATATATACAAAAGCAGCAATTATCAACATGGTTTCGAGGTTCATGCCAGACCAATGGAACAACAAGGGGCATACTAGATTTTTTTCCTCGACTCCCTTTCCTTATTTCTTTTATGCAACTATGACACTTTTGGAGCACATGTTTGTACAAATCTCCAAGCTTCATATGAGCATTTGCTTTATAAACCTTTTTAACAAAACTTTTTAATAACCTGTCTTCCCTTTCTAACACAAAATTACTATAAATTCGGCAAAATATATCAGGGATATTTTTACACTACCTGGAAGATATAATATTATTTCAGAAGAAGCAAATATATGAAATACAACTGCCACTATTTGAAAAGCAACTACAAATTGAATTAAATTTTCAGGAATTGAAATGAAAATAAAAAAGTATTATTAATGTTAGAAATTCATAGCATTTCTTTGCTTCAAACAATAGCCACATACACAACTACATTGAAAACATTATGGATAAAGTTGGTACGTGGTAGGAAAAATGAAATCATTTTCTCAGATTCAGTAAATGAGACGCATTTTGTAGGAACCCATGCACACCAATGTAATGTACCTCCAGATACAAAACATGGGTCACCTAAGGCACGACATCATAGGAGTACCTCCTCCACCCAAAAAGTTTTCCAGTACCAAAGTAACTTTAGCCTCAAACGGTCTATACCTGTTACGAAAAGAAGGCACGTTATTTCCATGCACAAAAACATCCGGTCCTGCTTCCAATGTGGACTGGTAGGACCGACCGATCTTTCAGAGACATATCGTAAGAGTAACGAAATGTCAAGAGGGCCTTCAATGAGTTCGCGGACAGCAATACAATAACTTCATACGTTTCATAATATAAAGCCATCGATCGATAACACACGGCGGTCGTTCATTGCTGTGCTTTGATTTGACTTGGCTAGCTCTGTGATGTGGCAGTATATACCTAGGTCAAAACATTACCAATTAAAAAAAAATGGCAATATAACATCTACGAACTTTGGAAACTGTATGTTGACAGAAGACCGAAGATGATTTTCAAAAGTACCAAGGATGGCCTATGGCTCACGCATAGGCACCATAAATATTAACATAATCATATTGAATAAATCTAACCATAAAATTAATTAATTAATTAACATTATAATGCTAAAACTTCACTGCAGGCTGTTGCTGTGTACTGGGTAGAGGGCCCGGCGATCCGATAATCTCTTTACCCTCGTGCCCAGAGAAACAAAGGAAACATGAACATTTTCATAGCTTTGATAAAATAATTATCTTCCATGTAATATGTACAAACGTTATAAATAAACTTTATTCAATGTTATTTTGCCCTCGTCAAAACACTTTGTGAAATCCCGGACACTTTCTAAAGAGGTTGTAAATTGCACAAAAGAAGATTTCGGGTAGGACAATTCCATATGATATTTCGTCTTAAGGTTTAGTGACGACTATATCTTACCTTAGAACGTTGGTACAATAGTTGACTCCGGACAGTATGCATGTGTTTAATGTAAATTCCAAGAGTGCTGTTAGGGCATATCCGTCCTGGATTGGGTGACCAGGTGCACTACAATGAAAAATAGGACAAAGGGCTGTAAAATGAAGAACAAAGAGAAAAAGGAGCACTTGTACAACATTAAATAAACATTACAATTATACGAGTACAAACACTCTTATTAAAAGTGAAATTAAATTCTAGCACAAGGGAAGGTTAACAATTACACTAAGTATTAATTGAAGATTATTTATTAGAGGACTTGCTTTTTTTAAGAAGTTTGTGATTATTTAGAAGACATTAATATAAACCCACAAAGGATATGCTTTAAATTTTTACTTTATCAATGATACAAATTTCATAGCACTTATTTGCAAACTATTTTTACATCAGTCCACTATACTGTAATTAAGGAAAAAGGTATTTCATAGTTTATATTATGCAAAAGAAGTACTAATCCATTTTTAGCAATTCAGAATGGCATTCTAATATTTTGTTAAAAGTGAAATATTTTCTTAATTTATAGTGCAAAAAATTATGAAAATTGGCATTTGAATTATATTGGGAATAACATTTTTTCAGGTTACAAAAGTGATCAAAACATTTTCCATCATCAATATGCATTTCTTTATTTTGCAAGAAGATTCATTTTTTCCAACCCTACTAACATTAATCATGACCACTCACCTAAAACAAACTGCAAAAACTTTACTAATTTTTTTAAACGTTCATATGATGAATCATGCAGCAAATAGTTTGCTCCATGAATCTTTAAACCCCTTTTATCAAGCCCTTCTATTTTTGCAATAAAATGGATTATATATACTTTTAATCATCTACTGTGTTACAGCATACACTTGTTTAAGAATGTTGACTATTTCAAGTATAGAATTGCTCATCCTATCCATTTCCAAAATTTTGGAATAAAATGACGAGAGAATGTAAACGACATAAACTTGCTTCAGCAAGGTATAACTTTAGGTGGCTTATCTTTAGGTAGATGAGGAATATGAATTCAAAGCAGTAAACATTTTCTACTGTTTCAACAGAAGAGAATGATATTCATATTCAAGAAAATAGATGCATTTTAGCTGTTTATTCATTACTTATTTAAATATTTGTATAATCCTTGTTCGCAATGATTTTCAAATTTAATTTAATACACAACAATCATTTGTTAAAATGCACAATAATATTAGTGATATACTACACTAAAAACCTAAACTAAAGTGTTTCCACTGGCTATAGATTTTTATATATACTTGATTTCTTTATAAATATAGAATTTAAAATGATCTTCATTTTTCTTCCTCTGTTTATACCACATTATGCTAATATTACTTGCAATAAATAAATCAAATGTTCCTGCATCTAGTATCTCCTACATTTGTTTTTTTCTTGCTCCCATTCTTCCTCCATCTTTTGTGTCCTTTCGTCATCTCATATTCTGCTTCCGTATTATCATAACAGCTGGAGATATACTCATAAATAAAGAAATCGAAACAGGGTTAAATAACATTTTTGAGGCAGCATCTATTTTACTAGACTTGAGTGAAAATTTAAAATTATCTACCATAGGTTAATTATGAATCATTACCAACTAATGACATAAAAATCATTATATTAAGATTTATAAATAAATTTCTAGGAAATATATGAAAACTTAATTAGTAAAGATCATTTGGGATTACATGCCAATGATGCAATCTTTATAATTGCCAAAAATTCTGGAAATATATTAGAAAATAAGACATAATTGAAGAGGCAGCATAGAGCATTCATTACTGCTAATAATTTGGTTATTGATGAACAACAAACTGAAGAAAATATGTTTTAATATTTAACGTAAGAATACTAAATAAAAATATGAAAATATCAGTATTTAGAAAAAAATTAAACTGGAAGTAACAGTCCATGCAAAGAACTATAAAAAGTAGTTTTTATTGCAAAAATTCTTGTATTCATGTAATAAAACCATACTTTGAAATTTTCATACGTCTACTTCTGCTTTTAATTTAAACAAAATACGTTATTTACATATTGATCGGGAGTATAAAAACAAAGCTACGTATTACATTTCGTGTTTCACCCTCTCACTCTCACTACTGTGGAACTTTAAAAGGTACCCCTATCTTTTAATGCTTAAATTTGAAAGAGAGTGTCAATCGTTAATACATTATTTGTTTTTTTTTATCGCTGCCTGGTAGCCTGTAATCTGGTATTATTGTTTGAATTTAGGCAGAATAAAATAATAAGTCTGTTAAGGAATATAAAAAATTTTTTATGATAAAATTACAATTATTAATATTACAGTAATAGTCCTTATTTTCGGAATATTTGACTAATACACTTATACGGCATACACAATTTTTAAAAACACATCCATAATGCAATTATTACATAAAATGCTCAGTATTTTTATGTATTATCCTGTCGAAATTGAAATAACAGTAACAGCGCAAACTGTCAAGAAACTATAAAAAAAAAAAAAAAATAATAATAATAATAATAGCAATTATCTAAGCATCAAAAGGTAGAGGTGAAAATTGAAATTTCAAAGTGGGGTAGCTGGAGGATGAAATCTGATATTTAATTAACATTGATTTTAAACTTCCCTCTTGAAATATAAATGGAGCGTGGCTTGTTTAAATTACTTTTATGTTACATCGCTAGAAAATTTTGAAATGAGAGCCATGTACACTGCTATTTAATTAATTTTAAAGAGAATGTGAAGACTTTTAGGCACCAAAGTGAAATACAGATATATACAACTACACAAAAGAATAAAATTGACACGCAATATGTACGCAAGCTTAATTAAAACACTTAGTTCATACAGTATCATTCCTTCCATCTATTTGGCAGTACACCTATGTTTTAAGCGTATTTCAGTACAATCAGCTTAAGATCAGCAATGAATCAAACATACAAAATCATTGTTACATTAACGTGCTTTATATAAAACATGCAGTATATGTTTTAAATTTTTCTCAATTATCTGTGGATCTTTGTTTGTTTTGTTTTTTCCCCATAATATTACGGCATGTAGCTCAAACTATTTATAGATTTCTGCTCTTGCAAGCATAAAGTTTGGTGTTAAGTGTTTACGTTATTTTTCTATCTCTTGTTACACCTTCTAATATCTAAAAAAAAAAAAAAAAAAAAAAAAAAAAAAAATCAACTTTATATATTTGGATTATCTTTTATATAAGTATTCGGAAACATTCTCGGTGAAAATTTGCAGATTAAATTGTTATTTTTACCAAGCATTTTAGCCTTATTGCAAACTATTTAATCTTCAAATTGAAAAGTAGCTTAAAGGAACTTTTCTTTGTCTGGTGTGCGAGGATTCCTCTGCAAACGGAGAAAATCCGGGTACAACGTTACCCGGCACATTGTTGGAGAACTCTCAAGCCAAACAAGGTCCTTCGTTACGGGCCTTTGTGCGTGGCTTCCGTAGAGGGTCTTTGATGGTCCAGGTAATCTCTCCCACAAGCATCCGATTGATTATCTCATTAGCCTGGTATGAAAGTACGCGCTCACCTACTCTAGAGGAACAGGTATATTTAGTTTTAGAGCTCCCTTCTCTACCAGGGGCATTCTTGATGCCAAAGAGACTAAAAGGCAATATATTTGGCAAAGGGAGAGCTCTAGGGGAGTAAAACAAAGATAAAGCATTAGAAAGTCAAATAAACAGGTGCATACTAAAAAAATAAGAAAGTATTGAAAACCTCTCTGCTAGACTTTTTAGTGGGTTTTTCGCTCTGCACCATGAAACCAATTTGGTATAACAATGCGTCGAGTTTCAATGAAATCAATACGATCTATCCTGGATATTTAATGCATCCACTTGCAATTGTTTTATAAGGACACACAGTCCTGTGACAGTGCGTAGAGGGGAAAATATGAGAAGTATTGCATCGCTTAATGAGTTAATTTACTTTTTTATTGTTAAAACTATTTTGTTAATTACATCTTTAATTTTATTATATTCGTTGCACTTATATACGAATTCTTTCTCTTCTCATTTGGCGCTACAGCCCGCCTGCCGAGACGACCTCTGCTTCTTCTACCTTACGACTTCATAGATAGAGGGCAGTATTGCAGGGGGCATGTAATCAGCGTCCCCCGTTCCATACCTTCTTAACTTAGAACAATTCTAAGTACGTACCGGAATCGAACCCTGGCCTCCCGACCCGCCGTCAGCAACGCTAACCACTAGACCAAGGAGGTGTTCTCATTCCCCAAATAGCTATATTAAATATAATAGTAATGTTCAAAATATTTCTAGACTATTTCGTTCATATCGCTGAACAAACCGATATAAGAAGCATCAACCATTTGCCTTTTACTCGCTAGTTCGTCTGCGGAATAAAAAAAAAAAAAAAAAAAAAAAAAAAAAAAAACAAACACCGAATGATAAATACTCACAGAAGCGAGGGTAGCTTTTTCTGTAAAACGCAGGCATATAGCAACATTTGCAACCTCAGCTATTTTTAATATTTAACACTTCAATCCCTGAACATTTTTCAACAACGATCCACATTCAACAAAAACAAAAGATAAAGCTGAGAAAACAAAAGATCTTACCATTCAACTGTTTTCTAACGGGAAAGAATGGGAGCAAGGGAAAAACAACTGTAGGAGAAACTCCTATAATAATCAATGAGGCCAATCTTTGGCTGGAGGGAAAAGATACATACGAGTAATGTAAACAAATTATTTTGTCAGGAGAAATTTTTTTTTAATTTATCTTATCTGGATGATAGAAGAATGAAACATATATACGATTATTAAATTATGTTCTCTTTCAATATGAATCACAATAAATGTTCATGTTTTAAAAACTAAACTAAATACCGGTACTTCAATCTAATATACATGTAAACCGAAAATGTTTGACTTATCTACCTATTCCCGCCGTCCAAAGAAATATCACACGAACAGCTAACAATACCCTACAACAGTCAAGGTGTTTAACTATAAAGTATAAACATTAGCTCCGAAGTTTCCAATTTTAACAACAATGGAAAAAGTTATAATTGTAAATATAACAGTGGATGACTATTAAGAGTCTACTGGAGGTTTAAGTAAATTGGAAACTAAAGACTGGAATATGGTAACAGTTTCATAAATATTTATTCTATTTATTTTAGGCTAGCTCCTGTAGCATGGTTGCTACATTTCGAAGAAAAGTTTTTCTCTGCATATTATAATTCGAATATCAATTTTAATAGTTATCTCTTAATTTAAAACTGTTAACATTTTTCATTAGCTTTGAGGAAATAGACCTTATAAGAATGACAGAATTAAAAATATAGCATAAAAACTAGCATTTATCTATATTTTTACGAGTCTCTTATAAAACGTTTTATTATAAATGTTTACATAATATTAAAACTTTCGCAAAACATTATATAAATATGAAACTCCTATTTGCTTACTGGTCTGTTTTAAGAAGTAAAACTTCAATTAAAATATTGAAAGAATCTGTTATGAATTTCAAAATCGTATTAAATACATATATAAAGTTCACTCTCTTCCCACTTCTTAAAAAGTAGGAAGTTTATTATTATTATTATTATTATTATTATTATTATTATTATTATTATTATTATAACTCTTAATTGTTGGATGAACTGTAAGTGGGTCATGACTAGTAAAACTTTGAGAAGTAATTTTCTGCAGCAACAACTTCCAGATAGTGACGGAAATGTTGTGCATGGTTACGTGCCCTTGTGGGGGACGCGATGCTGCATGACATTTGACTGTTGACAATCGCAGAGCCTGCACGCGGACGATAGCGAAATGGCGGTGCGCTGCAACATCCTCTGCTGCCTTATCATAGCTGTCCATATCTCCAGTGCCCTGCATGTCTACGGCAATCTCCAAGAAGGTATATACAGTTTTTTATTTTTATTTTTTAATGTTGCTAACGCTTCAAGATTTGATCTTATATCCTTGAACACACACTCTTTTGTATGGGTAGAAAACTCTCCTTCTCTTTTCTTTCATGCTTTAGACATTGCTCTCTGTAGCAATTTACATGCCATTATTTTATAGGTCGCTCTGTATTTCTAATTCTTCTAGTTTTATAATTTTTAATGCACCTTCTATCTTTTGGTTTTTGGTTCCATTTTCTGTACATGAGTTATATATTTTAGTATTTTATTTATTGTCGCTTTGAATTCATTGGTTTTCTCGCTATATATGTTGATTGTGGACTGAATATTATAGGTGTAAGTCTGTAAGGATACATGAAATTAATTAATTAATTATGGTGCAAATGAGCTCGGAGTCCTTGGCGCAATAAAACTATCTGGCCTTCTCAAGGTAAGGAAAATTTCCGAGAAAACAAATGCTTACCCAGACAGCTTGGTTGAAAACGCTACCACTAGACAATAGAGGTGGCTCGTTTTATGCTTTTTACCTTATTAGTTCAGATCATATATTCCTAATTCTGGTGTTACTTAATTACTTTTATGGTCATCATCCAAATTTCATCACCATATAATAATTTTGATAATAATTTTAACAAAATGTTGATTAAATGTCCATTCTTATTTCCCATTACAGTTTTTGACCTTTACTTTCATTCCTTTTAATGCCATAACTTTACTTTTATTCATGGATGTCATTATGTATTTCGTTGCTATTTTATTCATTTTGTATATTGACTTCTGTAAAACATTCTTCCAGTATGAGATAATCATCTGTTGGTAACTGCTAGAACAAACTGTTCTATATTAAAGTTCCTACAGTAAAATGGGATGTTACCCATTTCTTGTGATGCAATTTCATCTCTAAAATTCGTGGTGACAAACTGCAGATTTGTCTTAACTTTTGAACATTTGTGTATATTTCTTATTACTTCTATCAAGTGCAGGTTGCCTCTTTTATTAATACATTTTCACAATTTCTATATTTTCATTCTTGTTCTCCGTTGAACTTTCAAATGTCTATATTATTTTCTATTATTATGTTACCGGTGATAATTTAAAATTTTTTTCCTCAACAAAAACTGCATCTGTGATACTGAAATTGACTCCATGTTCTATTGCATGTTTTCATCATATTAACGTAAACTGTTATTCGAATCATAGTGCTCAAGATATGGACTGGTTGTTATAACACATATTTACTTTAAAACAGATTAAACTTCATTACAATATCACTTTATGAAGCTCATCAATAATCACCTGTTAATTGTTTTCATCATGTCTATAAAATTAACACACACTTATTAAAAGTTGGCCAAAACACCTTGAGGTAATGGAACTTTTATATCAAAAATTTAAAACTGTTGTTTAAGCTTATGTAACTGTGCTGCAGTAATTTTTGATAGGTTTGGTGTGCTAAAGGGATCAGATCTGGACCACTTTTTGGTTTTAATCTCGAGTTCTAACATTTTATCTAACTTTGATACAGGACTTAACACAGTTAATACACAGTTAAATTTAATACTTAAGTTTATGAGCAAGATTGTTCTATATTATCATATTCCTGTCCTTACATAAAAAATTAAACTACAATAAAGAAATTTATGCTTAATAGGGGAGAAAAAAAGGATAATCAAACCTTATAACAATTATGATAACTAATTTTTTCATTAACCGAATGATTACGGTAGTGGTCCCCAAACTTTTTTGCATTGCGAATCCCTTTCACTAAGATTTGAGCTTTGCAAACCGCTTATTAATATATAAAATGTGTAACAACTTTAAATTAGCATAAATTGCCATAGCTATATTAAGTTAATAATGTATTTAATTTAATATAAAACAGTAAATCTGAAATTAAAATTAATTCTCAATGAATTTCAAATAAACAGGTCAGTGCTTTGGTGCCAGCCGGAAATAGAGATTTTTACTGCTTTCTAAAATAAGTTTTAAAATTTATAAGAATAATTGGTGCCAGGAACCATAAAGTTGCAATTGAATATACAACAAGAATAATAATCAAACTAAATAGTCGTTTAAAATGTACTTTTATTGGTGAAAGTATTTTTACTAGTGTATTTTCAAGCAATTCTTAATAAATGAAAAAAAAAAAAAAAAAAAAAAACACCACGCTCTAATTATTGTAACTAAAAAGATTTTTAATTATCATCTAACTTATTTAAGACGATTTATTTTAGTGCTAATAAGGCTTCTGTTAATAATTTTAAAAAGTAACTCATTTTATAAATTAAAAGATTAGCTAATTGCAAGAGTACCGTACTTTAACCGTTTAGCTTTTAATTCTAATTTATCTGGGATACCTTTTTTGAATAGTCATTAAAACCGAGTATAAAACAGATATTACCTCGTCCAACCACTCATACCAGCATTCAGTTAAAATTTTAATAATTATGCTACTTGCGTACATTCAAATTATTGGTCCCTCAGTAAGTTCAGAAATATCATGATTTATTTTTTCGTCAGGTTTTTAAATTTATGCAAATAATCTTAAAGAAGAGACAGTTTTTGCAAAAAATGAAAAAAAAATTATGAAAACTGCAATTCAAACAATAACTGTACAAGTTCGGCCATTTCTGGCCATCTGTGCACTTTCCACTACACAATAACATTTCGGCCTTCCTAAATATTTCCTCTACTAATGACTTGTGTTTCAGTATTACTCAAACTTTTAAACGTATTCGTTTTTTTATTTTTTAGTATCTTTTTCTTTTTCCCCTCTCTATTTAGCACCTGTAGCCAGTTTAAAGAGTTGGGATTTTCAATTCATTTCATTCTTAGAAAATTCTTTTAGGTTACTAACAATTTTCCGTTGCCGTATCATATTTGCATATCTTGATTTGAAAGTGGATAAAAAAAAATGTGTATTTTACTTTTTTCCAAAAGTAGGATCTGATTAACCGTTTATAAAATTCATTAGCGCAGAAGGGGGGTAAGCAATTTGGTCGAAATCCGAATATTCTAAATAAATTATAATTTACTTGCATATATTGTGACTACACCGTTTAGTTGTTTTAGCCTTTTCGCTAATTATTAGCCAACAGAACCCCGTTATGAAGAAAGACCGTTGATTGTCAGAGCATTCCGGAAAGATTGAGGTAAATCTTAAAATATAATCTGAAAAAACCAGAGAGTTTTTATTTCTAATAATTCCTGCCCTAACACAAGCACAGCCAAGCGAGTAGTCAAAATTAGGTATTCTGCAGGCAAAGAACCAAGAAACGTAGTATAGTTAGAAAAGAAAACAAGGTTTAAAGAGGCAATTGAATATTAATTTACGAACGCGATTCAAAGCCATTTTCATTGGCTACAGATAAATAAAATAATAGTAAAGAAGTAATATGAATTATTAACTTTTACTAAGAATACAATAAAATTTAAAGAGTAACAAATGTAATTAATTATACATCTCTCAATTGGCATTCAGTAAATGTTAACTTATTGTGTGTCTTGATGTTTTCAAACATTCTACTGTGCTATACAGATCAGTCTTATTAATACTTCGCCTACGAACCAAGAACACATGAAAATCAGGTAGTGACACTTCCTTGTTCTTTTGTTTTTATTCTTACTTTAGACGTCTTATCGTGTTAAGCAATAATTGCTATTATTTAATACAAGTTCTGCAATATTCTTATTTAATTATTATTTAGTGTTCTGTATATATTAAGGCTTTGCCATTTTATTAGCAATTTACAGTTGTAACAGCTCATGTAATATACTGGCTACTTGCACTAAGATATTTCCCGTTATTTTACTTCTAATTAATTGCATAGACAGGAATATGTAGTTTATTTTTATTGCTGAAAGAATGTTTCTCGCGTATGATATTTATCTTGTTAGATGTAATCTGTACATTTCCCAACATCATCTGCTTCGTTCGCATACAAATATATTCACTATTTTACTTATGCGACGTCATCTTAAAATTGACCAATGAAACTAAACAAAATTTGGAATTTTGACAAATCACAGCCAGATATCGCAGTGAAATTATTGAAAAAAATATCAAATTCGTTTTATCACGCGACGTGCACATGTCTTATGGCAGTGTAGCCAACTCTATACTTCCACTATATAATTCCTGGGCGTGCATCACTGACCACTTTTCTGTGTTTTCAGTAATTTTGTAAATTTAACGAACTTTAGGTGTATTCCCTCAAGGAATAGTTTTTACGTATTAAGCCAAACAGTCAAATCATTTTATAAATCGTGTAACAATATCTGCCTAAGCAACCATAAATTTTAAAAAACTCGTTCAGAATGGTAAAATGTTTTCTCTGTTTTGTTGTTCTCTGTTGGTATTAACAAATCTAACGGTAGCGACTGTAATAGTCGAATTTCATCTACTGCAGTCTCACGGTTTCTGAATAGGTAAGTATTCATTAGTAAATATTCATTTTATACAATTGTTAATAATCCTGCGCGAATTTGCAATATATATTACTTTTATTTTTATTCTGTTCATGAAATAGTCCCAAACCAGTATTTGGCTCTTCTCTATTGGCATTACTGACAATCGATATTAGTCTGTTGCTAGATGGCTTGAAAAGATTAAGTATTTGTAATAAAAATGCACAATTATTGCAATATTGTAAGTCAAGTTTATGGGAATTATATTTATACTTTATTCGTGAAATAAAATAATAAATATCACTCGAGATATGAGCTTTCCAGAACTTATTAGCAATCTCAGACGCTCTTGTGATGTTACTTTTGATAGATTTATTTCAGTCTCAACGATATAATTTTCGCAATAAATAGAACAGGAGAGTGCAGTATATTTTAGCGATTTATGCTTCACACTTCGAGCATACTAATGCAATACATACTCCACCGTCCAGGACGGAATAGAGAACGAGAAAATGGAATAGAAAAAAATGCTTCCCTTATTAAATCATCAGAAATTACTTAAGCTCAAAATTATTCAACATTGCACGTCGAGACAAAAATGAACTAATTTATGAAGCCCCACGGTGGCACTGAATAAAAGCGATTTCTTGTGTAAATAATATGCCCCCGATATTTGTGTTAAGAGTGAGGTTCTCTCCCAGCGTGCTGCCGAGCTACACGAATTTTGCAGCATTTTCTACGGGTATTAATGTTTAATTTGAAGGTGTTTCACAAAAGCTTACGCAAGACTTAAAATAGTGGTATATGAGATTATAATGTTTCTGAACTAAAACAATATTTGACAGTTATTTTTGGATTTATGCATATGGAAAAATCACAATTCTTAAGGGGTTATACTATATCTGCTTCTATTGTCAATATTGTCTTGCCAAGAGTAGCATTTCCTTTCAAGGCGTTAACGCTTGATACTCCCATTTGGGAGGTTACCGAGTTCAAAACCTTAGGACCGACCACCTTGACCTTGGTCGTTTAGACGAATCTTTCCTTTCTAAGACATTCCCGAATTCCCATTAAAATCATGTCATTCTGTTATTTTATTTCAGGATCGAACATGGGGTGGGTTGCTGCTGTGTTTGGCGTGACGATGGCTTGCGCTTTAGGATAGATTTCTACTCCAACAGCGGCCCTTATGCGGGGCTCGAACTCTTTAGAGGGCGGGACTTCGTTAACTTAGGAGTGTTTTCTGGGATGATTGTTACATTTCGTCTGCATTCATGCCTCACTGCCCCTGCATTCTGGTAGTGTTAACCATACTTGCCTCCTAAACCCAAGATCACGGGTTCAATCCTGGCATGGTCGATGGATTTTTTCGGGCAAAAAAAAAAAAAATCCTAAGCATGGCTATCCTTAGGTAGGGAAGTAAAGCCGTGGGTCTCGTGTCGTACATTTACGACACGAAAAAGAACCTCAAGCCTGAAAAAAGAGACCTCCGAGTTAAATTTATCGGTCGTTTCACGCCCTGAATTTAATGGGAGGCCAGATGATCTCAGAAGTTAAAGAGCATCCGTAAATAAAACAAACGAACAACCTGCATCCTTGCCGTTCGGTGTCTCCTTCACCCGTGGGAGCATAGACACAAACAGCCAATTCCCGAGCGAGACTGAAAAACGGAAATATCCTCCTCCGTATCAATTAATCCGATCCAATCCTTCATGATAATGGAGAAACAAATATGATATACTTTTTGTTTAATGTTTTACCATTCAATTATATAAAAATTCAGTCATTGTTCCAAACCACAATGCCGCCATATCAGAGGTATTCTAATTTGTTTATTATTAGTTAAAAACAGAAATCATAATTATTTATAACATAACAGTACACATGACTTTTCTAAAAGAGCAAGAAAATGCTAATAATTATCTCAATGCAGTATGTGTTATTAAAATTGATGATCAGCTATATCTGGGGTGGGGGAATAAGCTACTCAAGTCATCTATCACTACAAGTCTGTTATTCAACATAACCTTACACACTTTGCCTTTTACAAAAATAAGCGAATAAATTAGTCAAACCAGTTCGAGAGGTGGAGATGACTGACCTTTGTAGTTACAAAACATTTATTTCCTTGTGATCAGGCAGCGTTACTTAATTGATCTTTATGGCATCGGTATATAAAAAACCAGAAATGCACTAGGAAGAAAATACGTTAAAAACACAAGAACATGAAAAACAAGCACAGTCTTTTGTGTGACGAAAATGCTTTATTTTAAAATAGGCTATGCAGACAGCGGTAATATAAAGCTGACAACCAGAACAATAGCATATTACAAACACCACCCAAATACAGAACGGTAAATCAAACTGCACGGAAATAACAACACAAATGATAAAACT
Organism: Metallyticus violacea; assembly: GCA_030762175.1. Taxonomy (NCBI): domain Eukaryota; kingdom Metazoa; phylum Arthropoda; class Insecta; order Mantodea; family Metallyticidae; genus Metallyticus; species Metallyticus violacea. The sequence continues at coordinate 76,590,324 of CM060845.1, read as the reverse complement.
TTAGTTAAAACGCAACAGAAGCAGTCAGAGATCCTGATGTTCTAGCTTAAATGTTTATGAAAGAAAGGTAAATATTTTACACTTGAAGTTGCAAAAATGTAATTAAAAACATGGGCTTGGTATAAAAAACATATCAAAGGGTGAACTATTAACATATGCTTTGTCTATTTTTGTAATGAATCTATCATTATAAAACTTCTTATTATAAATTTTATACCTAAATGCACTGTTATTTTCAATTTAACACAAATCGAAGAAGTTATTCAAAATTAATTTTATATCCATGTTTATTATATGCTGTTATCATAATAGGGAACCAAATAATAAGATGATTTAACTTAGTGCCACACAAACTCAGATAAGCGATTCTCTCATTAACTATGAGAAATATAGGTTTGAAAGTTAACACCTTTCTTGGAAATTTTCACAAAATTAATATTTTTAACGGTGTAAGCTTTAAATATAATATTTAAAAACATAAAATTTCGTAACATTTTAAAATAATAACATATTATGAATAAACAGAAAACAATTTTAAACTACTTAAAATGAAGTAATTTTGGTCCATTTATAATACAATAAGGCAAACAAACATTGAAGTACAAGCATATAAAATGTTACACCTTAAAAAAGAATAAAATACCTTAATGCTGTGCTTAAATTAACAAATGTACATTTTTTGCAAGCAAAATTTATAACAACAGTACTTTAACCCAACAACACAGTAGCTTTACCCAGGGTATAATTTACAAGTATACGTTAAAAGCAATAAAATATTTTATAGATACGTTCTACATGGATCACTGGGGGTTGTCCGTGCTGTGTGATGAAAGAAATGTCCAATGATATGTACTTTAATCTACTTTTTCAACAATAAAGACTTGTTTATAAATTCACTGCTTTAATTAAAAAAAATCTTCAGGCAATTTTCCTCAATCATAAAAAATTTATACTACAGTAAAGAAATTTATGCTTAATAGGGGAGGAAAAAAAAACCCCGAATAATTACGGTAGTGGTCCCCAAAATTTTGCATTGCGAATCCCTTTCACTAAGATTTGAGCTTTGTAAACCTCTTATTAATATATAAAATGTGTAACAACCTTAAATTAGCATAAATTGCCGTAGCTACAGGTTAATGATGATGTATTTAATTTACATATAAAATATTAAATCTGAAATTAAATAAATAATTTAATAATGCAAATGTCACATTAAAATGACGTTTTACTATTTCACACATTTTAATCTAAACCAGACACTGGTAATTACTTTTTTGATTTTATTGAAATATCTAATGTAATGATAGAATTCCGTATCGGCTCAAGTTACACAGTTACAGGGTAATTTCAATTTAAATAGTTCTTTTCACTGAATTTCAAATAAAGAGGTGAGTGCTTTTATGGCAGGAATCATACAAGTTGAAAGTGATCCAAGACTTTTTTTTTAATTTCCGTTGTCTGGGCACCGATGATGAAAGTGTTCTCCATATAACAGATTAAGGAAACTATTTCCTATCATTTAATATCTAAATACATGCCTCAGTTAAAAAAATGAAAACAACATGTCTAATCCACAGTGGCTACAGTTCGATATTCCAAGTTCCAATTGTATCATTGTAATAAAAAAACTAAAAATGTTAGCGAACCCCCATTAATAATAAAAACAAACAAACAGAGGACTAGTTCTGTGTAATTGGAAAATACTGAAGTACGGTATAAAATTTGCTGCTCTATAATTTCCTTTGAATTAAATTTTAAAATTCGTATTATTTTTCTATATTAGATTTATGTGCACCTCATCTTAAATAAACTGCATTAGCAATATACCAGATACTTTTTTTAACTGAAAATGCAGGAATTTCTTGATATAATTCTTATAAATTTTAAAACTTATTTCAGAAAGTAGTAAAAATCTCTATTTCCGGCTAACATCTAAAAGCAAAGGACTTCACATAACAATGAGATAATTAAGGTCTAGAATAAAGAATGCGTGCCACACCGCCAGTGAAGCAAACTGGCATCATGGCGAGGTCGATATCTTGCGGAAGTCATTATGTGACACCAGCAGCGTGACCCCCACGGGTTTTGACCCAATAACCGTGTTCCGCAATGGAAGGTCGTGTCCTTACTGGAAATGTATTCCTATACCGGTCAATGCTGTCCCATTGTACTGAAATGTTTATTTAAGAAACACATCCCATGGCAAAACTACCTTGTTTAATATTTAATGCTTCGTGCTGACAGTCAAAGAACTTCGGGACGATGAATAACATACAATATGGTGACGTATGCCAAACTGTGATGTCACTGAAAGTATATTGCATCCTTTTCTAAGCTACAGAAATACGTTTGAAACATAATGGATCCCCTAGTGGTTTGGAGCTTTAGGCTTTACGTCCTCATAATTCGATCATATTTTCCGGAAGATCCACCTTGCAGGAAAAGAGAGAAAAATAAGAAAAAGGAGGAGGAAGGGACTTTACTATTCTTAGCCGGAAATCATCTAATGGTTCAATTTTATGAATGGAGTGTTTTCAAGGAACAGGTAAAACCAAAACATCTAAAGTGAAGAATAAAAGAAAAGGGCACGTCACTATGAAATAATGATGGATATAATGTGAAACTGAGCCATTTGTATCCAACGATTCTGTGTTCGATACATAAGAAACTCGATTTCTGAAAGGACCCTCTCGATATATTACTTGTGATAAAAACATTGATGTCATTTTTTTATGCAGAAGCATATCGAGAGGGACTGAGATTGCCGATAAATTCACGAATGTAGTGAGGAATTTATCTCGAAAGCTCAGGCCCTCGAGTGATATTTATTATGACTATTCACGAATAAAATAAAAATTTAAATATAATTCCTCTGAACTTGGCTTACAAAATTGTAATTGTATATTTGTACTTAACCTTTTCAAGTAATCTTGCCATAGAAGAATGCCGATTGTCAGTAATGCCAACAGAGAAGAGACAAATACGGGTTTAGTACTGTTTCATGAATAGAATATGAATAAAAAATATATAAATAAATATAAATATACATATTTGAAATTAGCGTACAGCATATTAACACTTGCAGATATAAAATGTTATGCTTATAAATATCTATTTTACTCATAAACTGTGAGACTGATTTGATTGATTCGTTTTATTTACGGACGCTCTTTAACATCTCAGGTCATCAGCGTCCCATTCAATTCAGGGAATGAAATGGCCGACAAATTTTGCTGAGGCCTCTTCTTTCAGGCTTCAGGTTCTTTTTCGTGCCGTAAATGTACGACACGGGACCCACGGCTTTACTTCTCTTCCGAAGGAAGGCATACTTAGGATTTTTAGGATTTTTACGCCCGATCCTGGCCGGGTTTGAACCCGCGATCTTGGGTTTAGAAGGCAAGTATGGTTACCATTACACCACCAGGACCGACAAACCGTGAGACTGAAATGCACAAAAGTCGACTATTATAATCGCTACCGTGAAGAAGAAGAAGAACAAGAAGAACAAGAAGAACAAGAAGAACAAGAAGAAGAAGAAGAAGAAGAAGAAGAAGAACAAGACGAAGAACAAGAAGAAGAACAAGACGAAGAACAAGAAGAACAAGAAGAAGAAGAAGAAGAAGAAGAAGAAGAAGAAGAAGAAGAAGAAGAAGAAGAAGAAAGGAAACATAAAGTGCCCCTATTTTTCTTTGTATTCTGTGGTTTGGAATTGCTAATGATAAGATTAGTTTGCACATTTGACGCATCACCAAAACGCCTTGAAGAACCCCCCATTTTGTGTTATGATTGTCGATTTTCTATGCTTTTGTTGCTATCAACAGCTCCCCACCGCCTCTAGCGAAAGTGATCAGTGATGCGTATTCAGGAATTATGTAGCATAAAGGTATAGAGTTGACCACAAGACAAACACAAACAAGCATGTAGTGCGATAAACGGATTTGATAACTTTTTTCGATAATTTCACTCCGTAATCCGGCAATGATTTGTCAAAATTCAAATTTTTGTTTCGTTTCATTGATCGATTTTAAGGTGTCACATGAATGAAGTCTTAGTAACATACGCTTCTGTGTAAAACAAATGAAGGTCTGCATAAGACAAATGAAGGTGCAGAGTAATAAAAACAAAGACGCTGTATCAGAAAAACGGCTAGGGGGGAGGGAATCACAGGTTTTAATTTAAAAATGCCTTCGCTAACACCATATGTCATACAAGAATGAATAAGGATAGGTTTGCCATTAATAAAATAAACCTCTTTAAGAAATAGCATATGAAGTGTCTTCTTTAAGTGCGCTATCTGGTTATAACAGGCATGTTGAAAAGTCAAACATGCCCTGGAAGATCATTCGTAATACTAACAATCCTGTCCTAGAATTAACATTGTAGCTAAAAATCCAAGCTACTTTTTACTTCATGCAGCTTATCAGAACTGTTATACTTAACCTTTATTTCCCTTATAAGCTACCAAAAGCCTTAAAAGGTTATAAATGGAATTGCAGGTGCGGAATATAGGTTAGTATTGGCTTTTATGATTAACCAACTTAAGCGAAAATTTAATAATAATATATTTCCAGCGTCTACCCGCATTGGAAGCAAAAATTGCCTTTATAGGAATGCACATTACAATATCTATTTCATTTATGTGAAGTCATCATAAAATCGACGAATGAAATAAAAAAAACTTTTAAATTATGACCAATCACAGGCCGATATCGCAGTGAATTTAATGTATATTTTTATCCGATCTCTCTATAGCGCGAATTGTATTTGTCTTCTGGTCAATCTAACCAACTGCATGGGCCCCCCCCCCCATTATAATTCCTGGGCAAGCATCACCCACTTTTACTAGCAGGCGGTGCGAAGGTACTGATGACAACAAAAATCATTTTGTAAATCATGTAACAATATCTGAGTAAGCAACCATAAATCCTAATAAACACGTTGTTCAGAATGGTGAAATGTTATCTCTGTTTTGTTTTTCTTAGTTGGTATTTGTAAATCGAACGATAGTGATTGTAATAATGACTTTCGTCTATTTCAGTTTCATGGATTTTGAATAGATATTCATAAGTAAAATATAATATTTTATACAATTGTTAATAATTTGAGCGGGAATTTCAAATATCTATTGCTTTCATTCTTATTCTATTAATGAAATAGTTCTAAACCTTATTTGACTCTTCTCTATTGGCATTACTGACAATCGACATTCCTCTGATACAAAATGGCTTGAAAAGGCTAACTATTCATAATCACAAACATACAATTACTACCATTTTGTATGTTAAGTTTAGAGAAATTATATTTTATTCGTGAAATAGCCCCAATAAATATCACTCAAGGGTCTGAGGTTTCCAGATAAATTTTGTGACAGGTCTTCACACCCCGCATGCCCGAGAGTGAAATTTATATATATATATATATATATATATATATATATATATGCATATAATTTAATGGTAATAATTATTATTAAATATATTATACAGCCTGTAGTAGCGAGTAAGAAAATTTCATGTATCAGGAAAATGTATGTAAGCTACCTATTGGCCCGAGCGAATGAGGCCTAGTGTCACAAAGCTAAGTGTATGCAGGTGTCGGAACAATACGTCTTTAGTATTCTCACTTGCTGAAAATGCTCGGGCGTTCATTAGAAATACCACATGAGCAGGTGTCGCCGAGGATGGATCCTTTCGCTCTTACATCGGGTGATTACGAATTCACCAATCAGAGACCAAAGAGTGAGCGCTTATGGGAGGATGACACCAATAATATTTGCATTTTTTTAAGACTCAGTAACCCGCGAGTTCCCTTTTGTGGACCCCTAGAGCTCTTAGGACCACGTGGGGACACTTATGAAATTGATATATAAGGGGAAACATGCATCACAGTTTACGCAGTTTTCTAGAGTGCAAGATATAAGTTTATGCCGTTTTTGGGCAACGAGTCACGCGGATATGAGATGAGAGATGGACTTAGACTTGGGCAGTGCACACTTTTCAAGGTTTTCAAGTAAGTAGTGTAGGCCAAGGTAAGCAGTGCTATTTCGCACAGCTAGATGCAGCTTCGAATACGGTTAAGCGGCGTCGAGGTTATGCGAACTTTAATTCAGTCGGCAAGGAGACGGCGAACCAGCTGGGCGTCAACAAATTATCATATACGATCAAAAGGTATTACAATAAGATATAATGCATTAAATAAAGTGTGCGTCTCAACCCAAACAGTTTAGATGCATACAAAACAAATTTCAGAAAACAATAACGATAAATAAAAAACGGGGAACATAGAAGTAACGCCAGCAATTATAATAGTAATATGTTTAAGTACATTTGGCATCGATTTAATTTTTTTATTTTTATTTACTTATTTATAAAATTACTGACAGTCCTTCCTCCATCTTTACGCTATATATTTGTATACCTGCACGCTTATAATAAAAATTCAACAATTCTTCTGATTGGCATGTTGTGTAATAACCTGGTCTAATGTGTTCTGACTTGCAGACATGTATTGATCTATATTCCCCCCTCATACAATGATCCAAACAAAAGGAATTTTGACAGACTATTCAGATATGCGTGCTGGGTCGTTACTATGATATTTTTTCACCTCTGTCTCTTAATCTGTGATGTGCTTAGCAAAAAATCATAGCGTAATTGAAATACAGTAAAACAGGTGCATATTATTACATTGCAGGCTACTGGGAAAGAGCTATGCTTTTTTATTAATCTGCCAGTTGTTATGTACAGTACAGGAATCCCAGCCTTTTAAGAAGAAATAACATACGCTACACATAATATTCACGTTAGATATTGATAAAATGGTTGTATTGAAGGCATTTTGACTTTAATATATGTATTTTACATAGTGTATGTGCATTAGAATGGTCCAACTTTTTTTAAAACAGATGAAAATTCCACAAAAATATTTATTGAAATTAATATTTAGAGGTCTCTCAATTAACTTTATTTGTAACAATGTTATTTGAAATTGACATTTTCAAGACATTTAATTATTTTGTTATTGAGTGGCTCAAGTAATAATCTAATTACGCATATTCTGTAAGCTACTCACAGAGTTAAAGTTTTACAAGCAGATAAGCATTATATTATACAGTAGGCATAACAAGATTAAATAAACAAGCTGGTTGAGGACAGCTGGCACTAAACCAACTGGTTTTGCGATTGGGTGACTTTATTGAAGACAACGCCGATTCATTCTAAAATATGTTCATCTTGTAATTTAATGGTATCATCAAATTTTACTTTATCTGCTTTTTTTTATTTCTTCCCAGTTTAGTTGAATAACATTATTCAGAAACCAATGTGCCAAATAATATGTTTATGGTACATTTGGTACATTCTTAGTACATCACTTATTTGCTATTTATTACGAAATATGATTTTAATAAAAATTTACTGTGCGTTTTTATTTTTAGTAATAATTTTATTAAATATTTAGAACAGTATATCCCAAAATTATTTCCTCGTTCATTATTTTATTTCTTGTACGAATGGCACAGGCTGCTTATTGAAATGAAACAAAAGCAAGAAATCTGTCTGCTTAGAGCTTTCTCAAAACGAATTTCTGCACCTTCTGCATTTATATGATCTTTGCTGATAGAAGACCAAATTATAAATTGAACCTAACATAACAGCACTGTTAAATCTGTATCGTAGGTTACTATTCATTATGAAATAAAACTAATAAAACTAATATTATGTGTAAGCTGTTAGTTCTAATCAAATTTGGCCGAGAAAAAGTGTGAGGGGATTTTTTCCATCAATGTAGCCGGCGACTGATGCTATCTAAAATCCCGTGGCAGCTTAAGTCAGAACGAACACTCCGTATAATATGAATATTGCCATTAAAAAAAATGCTAGTCTAATTTTATAAACGTGTGTATAAATTATTAGGAATTTGACAATGTTAATTTGGCCAGTTTTATAAGTTTGTATTAGGTTCATATTTCTTATTATTAGCGTTTCGTTGCCCAACAATATATATTAAAATCAATTCTATAATCATTTCTTTTTCTAAGCACGTATTTCCATTGTATTTACTTATTTGACTTTTTGCAGGTTATAGAGTAGAGAATAGGGTAGAGAGTTAGACAAGATGTTATCGCAATGGTTAGTTAGTGGTCCTGGTGGTAACCATACTTGCCTCCTAAACCCAAGATCGCGGGTTCAAACCCGGCCAGGATCGATGGACTTTTTCGGGTGTAAAAATCCTAAGTATGGCTTCCTTCGGAAGGGAAGTAAAGCCGTAGGTCCCGTGTCGTACATATACGGCAAGAAAAAGAACCAAGCCGGCCGTTTCACGCCCTGATTTGAATGGGACGCTGATGACCTGAGATGTTAAAGAGCGTCCATAAATAAATAAATAAAAAATTCTGAATAGTGTTTTACACCCGTTTTTACTACTGAGGCATCAAAAGTGGTGCATACTGGTGATACATGAGATGAAATGATACATTGGGAATGGTTTTTTTTTAAGGAAGGAAACACTGCAGGTCTAAGTTTATGGTACCTCCCCGGCATTTGCCATTTATGAGGACTAAGGAAAACCTGGAAAAACTTCAGACTCCCGCTCACGAGTCCGCGCCTTAACGACCTCAGTCACCCGTGGAGGTTTCATCGGTTGTGAACTTGAGCGTTTTTTGTCTCCTGCCCCTTATAGGGGGCTAAATAAAATATAAACAAAACAACATAATAGACTGACTGTATAATGCAATAGCACTGTATCCTTTCATACCGACACAACACGAGGTATTCTCCAATATTTACTATGCACTTGCCAATGTTTATAAAACTCTTTGAATTCTGCTTTGTGTAATGTGCTCCACACACAAATGACGAATCTGTTCCTTTTGTGATTATTGACGTAGAAAACATGCCCTACTTCTGCTGAACAGTTTTTTTTTAGTTTATTTTGTTTTGTGACTCGTCTGTGAGGCATACATAGACTGCGTATAATTTTTCAGATACTTGTATACTTTATTTCCACGATGCAGCACTGCCATTTCGTGTATATGCTGCAGATATATCTTAGCGGTGACAAAAGCAAGTCGCGCTGGGGATATGCAAAGTGCCCACCAGCACACTAATCTGGTCACTGGAAACTTTTATATAACTGCTCTTATTTTAAATTATATATAATAGAAATATATTGTCACAAATTTTGGTTTAATCGTATGAAAAACTTTCTTTAATAACTTTGTGATGTACCACAGCTTTTCCGGCAAATTTATTTGTTAGTTTATCTCACAGGAAGCCGTTTATACATCCTTCCTCTTGGCAATGTGGATAACATTGTCTGTATTGCTAGCAAACTTTGTTAACGTTATCTTCGCTTGCAACTAAAGGAATTTCTCAATTTGCACTGATGGAACGTGCGTATTCGGGACGATCAATGAATAACTCACTGCTCAACTTAATTAAATATTCTTTATTTTTCTTCACTACAACGAGAGGCTAAACGCAAGTCTGCCCACTCAAGAAGAAATCACAAAACTTGGGGGCATTGTCGTCTCTCATCCCCTCTTCTGATCCTGTATCTTATGAACTTCTGTCTCCTTGATCCTGTAAAGGATTCAGTCAGCGGAAAGGAAAATTGAAGACGACAAGGACATAACCGCTGAGAGACAAACTTGCAGAATGAGAAGTTGAGGGCATACAGGCTCTGATATCTGGGCGAGTAAAGCAAGGACAAGATGGGAAAAATAGAATGTTATAGTTAAAGAATTTAATACATTTTTAAAATTAAAATAAATACTTATAGATAAATGACGGAATAACAAATGTATATATTTAATATCAAGAAACCTTCTAAGAATGATTTGTGCATACGCCCAGAAGTAAAACTAGAGAAGGAAAGAAAGGCATTATGTTCTATGAAACGTTACAAAACACATTGAATCCATGAATATAAGATTCTTTAATATCCGGATCGAAATCTCATAGTTGATAAGGGAGAACCAACATTAATTGAAAATGGTGAAGCATTAAGAAATATTAGTTTTAATGAATTCAAGATCACAAACATACTTTTCCGCTATAAAGAATCCAAGTCAATAATTGATTATCTTTTAATTAATAAGATATTGTCTCCATATATTTGCACGTAACTGGAGTGACATTGTTAACTAACAGTGAGCATATTACTTTGGAGAAAATGCTGAGCTATTGGTCGATAATTTTGTGAATTATTCGGGCAATCCCCCCCCCCCGTATAGCCGCTTCATTAAATAGCGAAGTGGGTAAATACAACAAAAAAAAGTTTTCAATTATATGTACGTCCTGGAAGAATCTGATCATCAAATGGGAACACGACTGTAAATAAAATTCCTTTCCTAGATATTTATTCCTAAGGTAAATTAAAATAAATTATAACTTGGAACCATAGAAACTGAAATTTTATTACCATCAGAAAATAATCAGAGATAAAGGAGAGGACATACCTGACAGTACTCCCGACACGTTTTACCTACTGCTTCATAAGTAATCCGATGCCAGTGGCGTAAAAATAATTCGGCAGAGAGTGTAACTAAGTGTGTCGGACTCAAAGCACCGTCCTTCTTCATGAGAAAATTGGAATGAATGCCGCAAGACCTACTTGAAACTTGTCAGGTAACCATGGCGTTCTTCGCGAGTGTGGTCTTGGACGGTAATTAATGGGGGATGTGTGTGTCGTTGTCGAAGCACGCTAGTACCACCAGATGTGCACGTCTAGCTCACAGTTTGTTATTATATCTGGGTTTTTCAGATTGATTATTCTAGGGTGAAAGGTGTGTTACTTCCAGTACATCAAATCACACTGGAAAATAATCTACGGAGTTTATTGAGGTATTGTCATTAACACACAACCGTACACTTTTTGATAAAACAAGCTCTGAAAATATTATTAGATGTAGAGTGAATACAAGACAGACGTGACAGAATTTATATTTCTCTTCCAACAAATGTGCTTTAGTGGGAATGTTCTTATCGTAGTTGTTAATACCGACAAAAATCTGTTTGATTTTATTCGCTACTCTACACAAATTCTGTGATTATCACTAACAGGTATTTAATACGCCTTATTTTATATCATATATACTAATTCATACATTCTAATTCGAACTCGTGACTCTTATTATTCACCTGATAATTTGTAACTTCTTCCCACGAAATATAAATCGCAACTTCTCACTCCGGAGTACTAACCACGATTTCTTTTCACGAAATATAAAGCACAGCCTCCCCCCTAACTAAATATTTTGAAATATAAGTCATCACTTATTACAATGGATTATAATAATACTATTCATTACAATGAATTATTTTCAACATAAATATAAGTAAACGAATAACATTCGTTAATTTCTATTTAATCTCAACAAAGCTGTCTGTATCGTGTTTCATTCTTGGTACACATTATTAATGTTGTTACGCTTGCCATTGGTTGCATTTCTTAATATTGCGCTTTTATTTATCTGTAGTTTAACCTTTTCATATTCTTTGTTATGTATGTGTGTATTTGAACCGTTAAATTTATATTATTAAGTATTGTCACATAGACCAACAAACAAACATTAATACTCATATTGTAATATCCCTTATCTGATACATAAATCTATACAATTAAGTTTACTAGAGTTATACGATTTAAAACATATTACCAACGAACATTTATTATTCGAATTCAAAATTAAAGCCTTTACCTAGCATAAAAAATGTGCAAACGAGCTTATTAAATTTATACTATTAAAAACATCCCACTTAATAACATACGCAAATGATATTCTTAAATGAACATAGCTATATAGCTATTACTATTAAATATTTGCAATTTCATATTGAACATCATAGTTTTTACCTAACATAAAACATATGAATGAACTTATTAAATCAATATAATTAAATACCTGCTACCAATGAGTGTTTAGGACCTTATATTGGATATTTTCAGGTCTTGCAGTGTCCTGCAATATGATGACCCCCGCGATACAGGTATCCCGGCTGTTTGTTCTTAAGCACCGTCACAGATATACAGATCATCATTTAGCTGGCTGTGGGAGACGAACTCGATCAGAATTGCATTTCGGTGATCGAAAAATGATCAGCATGACCTTGCCTGCGCGAAACTTCACCAGTGCCGATGTGCTGTGCTTCCATTGTTACTAGATCATCAGGTTTTCGGGTATTAATAATGTTAGAATGCTGTGCAGAAATTCATCGCCTTCCCAATGATACAGATTCAGATGTTTTAGTGCTAACCGTACCCGATCGGCCCTCTATAGTAGCGGGGGACCCATTGTACACATACTTCATGGTTCTTATGGAGTAACGTGTGGACACTGCCACAATAGACATTTGCCAAAAGGATGATCTCATCCTCTCATGATGCGCCTGCTGGCTTATGATATCAACAGTCGCCAGAGTGGTGACACGATGCCATGGGTGCTCATCCAAAGATGTTCGTCCAGAATGGGACCCTGCAGATCATACTGTAACTTTTGGCTTACTGAAACTAATTCTCCCCTTACATTGTACTTATTTGGCGGTGAGCTTGAACTATAGAGTGATCTGATTGTTCTTCTTGCTTGGATGCTTCCGTCTTGCACACTTCGAGCGTTCACTGCTGGGGCTGTTGCAAATTGTTGCACACTCCTGAGTAGATCTTTTGCTGGTGCTGTTCCTCCTCGCTGCTTCTGATCTTTTTCACATGACTGACACCCGAATTAAATATTTAAGAGATTCTGTTGACACTGATAAAGCGTAAGATTCGCTTGTTTGCTCATGTTAATATAATGGAAATCATCCTTCGGTTAGCTTTACTCCTCAAAAAAAGGAGTACTCCAAAGAAAATATTTACAGATTCCGTGGTAGAGCGCCACTGAGACGTTCTGCCCGTGACAGAAGAAGGTAATATACCTTGTGAGAATAGTTCGGAATCAGTGATCATATTCACTGAGCTTCTTCTGCCTCTTAAGCATCAGAACACAGTTGACAAAACCCATCCATTTTGTTCAAGCATTGCGCCATGCGGAATCAAGTACTCACTTTATTACATTCGAGTAAGGTCGGTACACCTCATGTCTTGGGGTTGCACGAATACCCAAAACTATATAGCTGCACAAATAAACGACATTATTTATTTCTCTTACACGTATTGATAAATTTATAAGTATAGAGTATGTTTAAAATACAAAACCATCTTTTTAAGTCAGTTTTTAAAATATCTTAGTCCACTCATGCGTCAGAACCCCCGTTTGTTCTTGTATGTGCGAGCTCCAAAAATACAATTATGGTTTTCTTATTTGTATTTCATCTCTGCATTTAGAAAATAAATATTGGTGTAACAAATAAAATATTTAATTATAAAAGTGCTCCACTTTCATCCAAATAGTTCTCTTAAAAGCATTCCACTGCTGTAACAATGCTATTCATAATTTCCTCGCTTTCACTTTTTTCACCCAAAAGGGAAGGAAGCAAGTGGTGAACAATGTATAAAACGACACCTGGCATAGGAAAGCTCCATCTTCAAAGGGTTTTAAACACTCTTGCGAACTTATTTTGCAGACTTGTTTTGCTACATCACCCAAAAATTCCTCTGCCGCATACAGCGGCAAATATCTTGCAACGTTTCAGTTTATTGTCCACAATCTGAGGCTGCCGAAAAAGGCAATTGTTGTATACCTTCAATAGTATTCAAAGAACGTCTTTGCAAGAATATTGGGATCTCTTATCTAAATAGTTATCCAGTCACTAGAACTTTCCTGCGGGAGGAATGTTTACAATAGTGAAGTACAGGGGTGGGGGATAGATATCTCGCAAGGGACTCTATGCTAACACGATGTGATGAATGTATTTACCAGTTAAGCTAATAATATATCTGATATCAGTACTGAAGTGCATCAAAACTAATTCAGGCTTGAAAAATTAGACTATTTTTATTTTGTTTTAAGGCATACAACAATGTGAGGGAATTGTTATATTATTGAATATTTTCATATTATTTATAAATTATATTTAACACATGTTTTAAGAAGAAACGTTTTTTAAAACTGCAGCAGGGTCATGTTTATGCACTTTTCTCTCAGAAACTTTATTCAGTACACCTTTAAATTTTTGTATATGCTTTTTATCCTCTCTAAGGAAATAACATGTTAATGTAAAGCAATAAGTAGCAAGGAATACAACTAACACCTACTCTTGCCCAAGTAACAAAGCAGGTAGTCTTTGTTTTGTGCAGGGTCTATACTCTAAACTATGTGCGAACCAGAGTTCTATAGCAGTGTTTCTCAACCTACGGGTCCTGAGGGGATGTTCGGTAGGTCGCAAAATCCCTTGGTGCGGTATAGGATTCACAAACATTTTATGCTTAAAGGTAAAATTGCAATACAAAAGCGTTATAAATCCATTTATGTTTTGGTATTTTCTTTTCAATTTTCTTTTTTTTTACGCTTAATAATTGCCTTGATTCAATAATAAACACAGCATAGATTATTGCTTCTTCCTTATGGGCACACTGGACTTAACGTTGTCCTGGTCTGGCGGGAACGCAATAATGCTGTCTGGCATGCATTTAAAACAACGATAATAAAACGCATAATTATTTCTAACTGAATTTATAGCAGATAATTAAGTAATTAAATACTTTTTTTCAAGGATTTATATAAACTTTCGTTTATATAAACTTAAGTTTTCGTAACAAATCAACACTGAACAAATACAGGCCACTATGATGTGAAGCTACCTCAAAGAAGTTGAGCGGGATGATGCAATCATAGGTGTGCCGATAATCGGATCTGTGAATAACCGTGATCGTCCCAGAACAGATGACAAAGTAGTTTCTCCGGGCCAGTTTCTTTTGTTTCTGACCGTCAACAATATCGGCCCAATAACTAACATACCAGAATTCAGTCAGCCTTCGTTCAAGATAAAGTATTTCCATCTTAATACTTAACGATGGATGCGTGACTTAAATCGGAAACATAGAAAGGAAAGTACATACGAGTAAAACTAACAATTCCGGTGTGTTGTGTCCCTGCTTATGTTCGAGCTGGACATAAGTGCGACTAGTTTGGTGATTGAAGCGAAAAGAAAGAAGCAAAGAATATGGTGCGAACTATTTGGGGTTTGGGTTTTACGTTGTGTGGTGATAAAGACGAACCCAAACACTGTGTATTGTGTTACCAAGTTAAGAAGTTCTCTCAAGTACTTCCATGAAATCAAATAAATTACAAAGTCTCTTAGAAACAAAACTCCCATATACTAAAATCAAAAGCGAAATTCATTTCGCTCGCACATTAACGCAATTTAAAACAGAAAAGTGTGTTGTAACAAAAATAGGGTCACCGAATTCAAGGCTATGTAATCATCATATTTGGCTAGCCTGCATATTGCCAGAGCTGAAAAACCTCATTTTATAGGTGAGCGGTTAAGGATATTGTTAAAGTGAAAAAGAAGCGAAAAACTTAGATTTAATTCCCACGTGGAAAATTATTTTCGTGAGAATAAAAAACAGCAACTTTTTTGCATTACAAATGAACAAATCAACGGATATCGTTAATTCATCTCATCTCATTTGTTTCATTAGATATGAATATCGGGTACCGTAAATGATGAGTGTATTTCCTGTAAAAACTTATGCACTTATACAACAGAGGAATGTTTTTTCGACGTTTCTTAACCTGTATGTGGATTTTTCCCCCACGTGTTAGTAATGTGAGCTGTATACTTTGTTTTATTCACAGGGAAACATTGGCTGCTAAGATCACGCCGAGCGTTATGAAAACAAGTTTCGACACTTGATTAACTTCATAAATGCTTGTCAATAAACACGAGAATTTTTCTGTGCTTTACAAGGAAATTTGTATTGAGCATAAGCACGTTCTGCTTCAAACAGAACTGCAATTACTTTCAAGGGATAAAGTCCTTGTAAGAATTTGAACGGTTGTAGCTGTAAGAATGAGCATGTGACTCTTTTATTAGTGACAATTGACTGGCCACATTGGCATATATGGCAGATATATTTCCTAAATAAATGAACTCAATGTGTCCAATGAAGGCCAAACATCACTGTGTTCCAAGCCTATGATAAATACAAGGAATTCCAGAACAAGATTAATTTGTGGTCAGAGTGTGTACCTAGTAGAACTTTTTCTGCCTTGCAAACCTTAGGCTCTTTTCTAAGTAAAAGTGATCTTTCCTTACCTTACGATTTTTGTGATTCTGAAGTATCCCATCTCTCTGCTCTCAATAATATGATTGAAAGTTAATTTTCAGAAAATTATAGAAAATGCAATTGGATTCGAGATCAATTCCTGTATTTAGAAAGTTCAAACTTGTTAGTAGTAAAAATAAGAGAGCAGTTGTGTAATATTCTATCATTCTCACATTAAAATGTACTTTCACCCTCAGATATAAGTATTTTGAATATTAAAGCATGAATATCCTGAACTTTCGAATGGGGCATCAAACTTATGTCATTCGTACTTCATTTATGTGTGGAAAGGTATTTTCCTATTTGGCTCAAGTGAAAAAAGTACAGAAAGAGACTTGATACACGCTACGCATGTTGAATATACAATATTCAATATACACCAGCTTATACAGAAACGGTAGGTCCAAACAGCACATTAGTTCGGTGGGTACGAAATTTTTAACAAAATTCAATTAAATACAATACTTTAATTTTTTTAAAAAAACCTCTGTATATGTCATGAATACAGTGCATTTACTTTTTCATCAGTGATTAGAGTGTGCTTATTTAGCTTATGGGTCGCGTGAAGTTTAAAATCTTCAAGATGGGTCCCAGACTTGGACAAGTTGAGAACAACTGTTCTATGGTATCTCGGGTAGCGTCAAGGCTGCATAAGCCTCTCAGGGGTGTTCTCATATCTATAATTTTAGACTCAATAGATGAGTGGAGGATAAATACATTTTGTAAGTGTATGGCATGTTAATAATTAAAAGTGCCTGTTTCACATTAGAAATTATATTTTGAAATGTGTCAAACATTTTGGGCGGATTTTCTTGAAACAATTACCACTTGTGTGAACATTACAATGTATGCGATATATTTTTTTTTAAACATAACGGAACAAAAAGTACGAGATTTTTATGTACCTTTTGCATAATTAAACTTATTGTTTTTTAGTCTCTCAGTAAGGAATTAAGACTATTGTTATGGCCTAGGTTTTAATATATAGCAGAGAAAAACTGAATATGGAAAAATGAAAACCTCTTTCTTTTTTACGTGATATACAACCTTACTTCATAGTAATATTCTAACATCTTAAAGTGGATCTTAAAACACACACAAAACATTTAATGGTATACTGAATATATTTTTGACTTTGGTGCATTATTTTTACATAAAACATTTGTTAAATATAATTTATAAATCATGTGTAAACATCTCATAATATAATAATGCCCCCACATTATTGCACACCTTAGGACAAACAAATATTGTCTTATTCATGAAGTCTGAGCATGTCTAACACCACTTCAGCACAGCTTTGTTCACATACGAAGACATATGTACCCTTCACTCATATTCTTTACGACCAGGATTGAAGGTGAGGCTACTAAACCCTGTATACCGAAAGCTGACATGCACTGTCAACAAACACTTATATCCCACCACGTTTATGTCGGAATGGGAAGGCGGGAAAGAGGAAGAAAAGACACTATGATTGCATATGGATAGAGAGGGAGCAAGTAAGGCGAAGCAAATACCTCTTTATTAGTCCCACATAGTGTATAATCATTATTACAGCACTTTTATACACAATTATAATTATTATTGCTTGGTAACCCTCTTACAGCTATTTATTGATCATTTTATTGATTAATAAACTAAGTAACAGGTTAAACTGAACGAGTATTTACAAAAGAAGAGTCTGTTCTATGGATAGACTACCAAGTACATTTATTTACATCGCATCTCAACTTTCGTTAGGTAGAGTACAGTACAAACACATCGCCCAACCCCCATCTATCTATCGGTCATGAAGGCCTGGAATTGAGAGTAGCAAACAAGAACAAAATTATCTTAATAACAACATTATCAACTTTATCAAAGTTAGACGCTGAAACAAGCCATGTTTTGTCTCCATTGTATACATAATAATTATTTGAAGCAAATCCATGCTACACTTTTGAGATGTGTTAAACTGTAATGTCTACATGAACACATTATGAGTACCTTGTTTCCATAAGCATATTCTACTCACATTCTGTTTTATTTGAATGGGTCATTATACTATTTTTTTAATTGCTTCTTGTATATATCACCATTTTGAAACGGTACGCTATCTTTGACTTATGATGGCGATTTAGGATACAAGTAAACATATTTTGTGACTGAGATAAAATACCTGAGAACTAACGGTAGTAGAATAATGGACAGAATAAAAAATACCGATATTAGAACAAGAACAGGACCGCCACCTTGGTTTCTTGCGCAGCATTGCTGGATGCTGTTCCAGAGATCCCGGTTTCCTTACCCGGTACCTACTAAGATATTATTCCTGAAACGGAGTCTACAAGCGAGGACAACTGGGGAGCTACCTGATAAGAAAGGTGACAGGCATCCTTTGATCTAGAAAGCCCTGACGGTGACGGGCGGGTTGTCCGTATGCTGATCACATGCATACCTGATCATTAGATAGAGGTAGAGGATGCAGCAGAAGGAACAATGGGAAAGAATGTCCGAAAACAGACTTCCAGTACAAATTAGAAAATATAAATCAAGAAGAACACGAAATGTAAGAAGAGTGTGGAAAAGATGAGAACCGCTAACAGACTATTAAAAATAAAACTAAAAGGGAAGAAGAACTGTTACAGTTACTGCACATTTCTTCCATTAAATCTTAAAGCTATGCAGTAGGCGGGCCTCTCAAATGTATAGTTTCCCTTATGAAAATGAAATGGGGATTTTTGGAACTTTTTATATTTTTATTCGTGACACAGTACACAAATATTTATTTACATGTATTGTCATTTTCTCCCATCTTTGAAATTTGTGTTTTCGTTATTATGATCATAGTATTTTACACCATTTTAGAAGATAAAACTCTTTATTTATCTTTCAATTTCATTTTCGGTTGTTCAAGTTTTCGTTTTTTGTACTGATGAGCACAATTAATATTTTTGCACCGTGTTTTCTATCTCTAGTGCTGCTCTAATTTTCTCGCTCCTAACTTTATCACTCAGTGTAACCCGCTTATCGTCTTTAGAGTGTGACTATTTAATGCCTATGTTCTTTTTTTCATCTTTTCATTTCCAAACTCAAGATTTTCTGCAATATTTCTAAGCTTGTTTCGATATTATATTACGTAATCTGAATTATAATTCAGATAATATTTATTTCTTTGCTTTCCTAATGAGCTACCATTTAATAAGTTCATTCTATTTATCTATTTTATTTCTTTTCTGAATATTAATGAATGTTGTATGTCATATTCCATATATTAAAACATTTTAAATGTTTTATTTCTTTGTGGTGACATTATTTTAGTCAATTTTAATGTTCTTCTAATTTTACTAACGGATTTAGGGTACATTTGAATAAAACTGTTTCATAACATTAATTACACCTGTATTTAAAGTATATTAAAATCATTTTTTCTACGCTTAAAATTTGGTTAATGCAAATATAAAATAAAATGTAAAGAATTCGACAAACTTGGCGAATACATCTTATCTAAGACGTATTTTTTCTTAATTCCTATTACTTTTAAATTTCACGTGCCTAACATCGCTTATAAAACGTTCTCTCTTTTCGCATTGTTTTCAAATTTGCGTTTAAATTTTTGTGTATGACTTTTAGCTTGCGCGTAACTTACAGAAGGGAACTCTATTTTATTTATATTTATTTTATTCACATATGCCTCAGAGCATCAAATGCAAAAGAAGTAAATGTATTCATTCACTAGCAAGTCATATTGTCGCCTCAAACGATATAAGCTAAAATACAGAGTTATAAAACGCCCTAGGATTCAAAATGTTGTAAGAGCAATGAAATTAACAAAATATTCATTAAGGAATTCTAAGCATGTTGACAGTCAGTCGAAAGGCTATGTTTATATACCTATATGGTGTCCTATATATCTACGACATGGTCTAGAAACGAAGTGACCTGTACACAAAGATCTAGAGGGGCCAGAGGCGAGCGCAAAGTGCAAACATCGATCCTGTCCTCAAGGGGGCATTAGACAGGAAACCGTGAGAGAAACAAGCTGATCCCTTCCGAGATAGTGGGGACATCATCATGGGAAAGGTTTATATTATCCTACAAAGAGGCAATTCATCCGAAAATGCCCGTTCTATACATCAAACACTAAAAATTGTAGGGAAATTTGTCTATTACTGAAAGACGGCCTTTGTATAAAACGAAAAACAGTAAAACAAAGCCACTATATTATTCGCTAATGCTAATGGTGTAGGAATTACTACAGTCAAATATCACTAGCTAACTACAGAGTTACCAGATCCCAACAAAAAGGTATGTAAGAATGACCGCATCGATGGTTTTACTCATGAGTTGTTGCCTTTATTAGTAAAAGAACATTATGGAAATTCTGTATCACCCACAATAGAAATGTTGACCCAAATTATGAATGAAAAGACGAAGGATACGGGCAACGAGTTTCCGTATGGAAATAAGACGGTGAATATGATTTTAGTTTCATTGGGTAGACAAGAGTCTTCGAGGGCTAGAGGATATTCACAAGAAACATTTCCCAAAACAAGTCACTTGGCTTACAATGTTTAAAGTTTTATAAAATCAAAGTAGAAATCGGGCCGGCACCAACTTGCATTGTTTATAAAATCGTATAATTCACATTTTAAACCTTCCATCACTATTTATTATTATTATCATCATGAAACTCTACTTGCAAATGAATATGTTTATTCAGAAAATCCTCTATTGGGAAAATACAAATTCAAATTCTAGTACAAGACATACAAACTTAGTGCCATTGTCCCATTTATAGTCGCGAAGCAATAAATTAACTCAAAATTTCAATACTTAAAGTTTAAACGCTGCGGGAGGAATTTAAACCGAAACCGTTCGTAATGTAAGTTAACCCATCCTCAAATTTTTAATGCCAAGAGAGCAGATTCCTCAAGGGTAGCTGAACTGTTTGAGGTCCAAATGCCTTCTGACCAACTGGAAGCAGACAGCGGGCATTCTCTGTCAATCGAGTCATGTGATCGAAGGGAGAAGCAAATACACAAATGCCGGGATTTCATGCCCTGGCTTATATTTCAACGTACAAAAATGGCACATAGACAGATATTTAAACCTTTAGAAACAAAATATTTCCGTACACTTGTTAATATAAACTATTGTCTACGTATGAAGTTAAGTTATACGTGTATTTATGGATCACTCTGTATAAAACGTGAGATCGCATTTGTAGACTCAACGGCAATCTAATTCAACTTTTAAATTCTATCAATGAAAATATCCTCGAAAACACAATTATATCTTTTTAACCCTGCTCTTGCTTACAGGTATACACTGAAGTCATAAAAGATCGTTTAAAGACGAATAGTAGTTGTAAAATTACTTAGATAGAAAGATGGTAATTACTGTCGTAGCAGACACACGCTGTGAGACAGGCCTGAATCCTTTTAAAAATATTTTAAACCACTCATCGCTATTCATTCTCCTGAATATTGTAAACTGGCTCCCAGATATTTCGTTTCAGCGTCTCTACGGGTTTTATTTCAGATATAAGAAAATTTTGTATGGAAAAGATGCAGTAGCTGAGTGGCTTTATACGCACACTGAGGACAAAAACACCAACTTTCTAGGGGTAATAATGTAAAAGAGATTTATAATCGATAGCCTATTTCATCAAACTTATCCTGTTAAAATCAGTTTTTTCGCGGGGGGGGGGGAGGTGCAACAAAGAAGTTATTCTTGCAACCTCGGTTTTTGATTTCTTACGATCTGTCAAACGAATAAAATTTATATTTTGATCTATAGCAAATAGTGTATAGTTAAGGGAGAATGATCTTACTTATATGTAACTATTTCTTCTGGTGATCCCAGATTATAATGGCCAATATTCTATGAAAAATTAAATAATTAAAGTAACTGTGAGAAAAACTTTTGTTACCAACAAAAAAGGCCTCGAGATCGTTCAGTATTTGTGTGACTCCCCTAATTTTGGGCAATACACGTTTCATTTGCCATGCGTATTGACGCTCAACGTTTCTTTTTAATTTTTGTTGCGGTTTTCCTCTATACAGGAATCAACGCCTATTTTCAGAATAACTTAAGAAATATATTAGCCATTTATGCACTAAAATTAGGAACCAACTACACTACTCATTGTTACACAAAACATTTTTGTCATTATTTTAAGAGTTATCAATATTGCATCATTGTTAATCTGCACCATGCCTAAGGTTAAGACAGACATCTCATTGAGACAAATAAGGACCTTTTTTCGGTTATGTTATTGTTCAGAAAACAAATTCTCTTGTTCAACACTGACAAGCATTGCAACTATTGATCATCGTTATCGTTGCGGTTATTTTGTCAGTTCTTCCCTTGCAGCTTCAATTTTCTCATCTTTTAGTTGTAGTTAACGTTTCAAGATCCCCTCACTTGTTCGGGAGCTAGAAGGCAAAAGGCGTAGTTCCTCAAAGCTTCTTCTCACTTCAGATGCTTTTCACAGTTGATTTGTTGAGATTTTGGTGATTTCAGATTATCAACGAACCGTACTCAGCACAAAGCTATGATCGGAACACCGATTTGTATTAAAGGGATACATCTCACAATTTTTAAGCCATGTACAATATTGCCAACTACTTGCAATATTCGGAGTATCATTAACAAATGCATAAAAACCTCCATATGCTACAATGTCAAAGCCCTTTAATGTATTTCTTCTGTTGCACAAGCAGCATGCATCATTGTACAATCTTTCAGAGGACTAAAGCAGGCAACACCTCTGCTGTATGAAGTTAGGTACAGCTTAGTGCATGCGGTTTATTACTTGGAAGATTTGAACTCAATATAATCAGGTGATTTTATTCTTCTGAAATGGTTTAAAAATTGGAAAAACTATCTCTATTTATATAACCAGATCTATAAACAAATATTTTGTCCAAGACATTCTGGATTTGTGAATTTTACTTTTTATGAGACAAAAAATGGAATATAATTACTTGCAATAAATACACAGCCCTTGTTTCACTGTTTTATTAATTTATTTGACATTTATAGTTTTTCTTATTACGCTAAGGTGTACTTTACTTTGTATAGGAAGTTGCAATCCCCTCCAGCCAGGTAAATTAGTTTGCAAACCTCAAAAATTGTGATAATTGCTGTTGAATAAGCGCCTGGTTTTATTTGAAAGACTGTAAAACTCCTCTTGAGCTAATCTATGTGAAATCGGACACAAAGAACATTTCAAATTAGTATTGCCTGGGATTTATAAAGAGAGTTAGTAGATATGTTATGTAGTGGTTGTTTTTTTAAAGTCCTAGTTTTATTGATTTTATCCGATAATTTAGAATATATTTGTGAAAATCAGCAATTTCGCAAGATATAAATAGGAAACGACTAATGATAGACATTTAAATGTTTATATTATAACTGATAGTACTCTTCTACATATAAATATGTACATACCTTATTGAATATAACATGTTAACAATTTCAGCAAATTTATATTTGACTTATTTCCCCATGGGAAAAAAAAAAAAAAAAAAAAAAAACCGGCTGATTGTGCTCTCTCTCTCTCTCTCTGTGGCAGAAAATGTATTCAATATTTTCATATTACGTCGAGCAGAATTTTTTTAAACAGATACTTTCGTTAAGTTATGTACGGAACACGCGGGTCTTGCTATTTACTCCCACGTATGGTGTAGCGAGAAGTCAAACGTACGACTTTGAATTGATAATGCTGCCTCTGTTATAAACAAGAAACGAAGTCTGGAGACGAAATATTGCCTAGATGCAACTAAATATTAAGAAACTCACAGTGTCAAAATCTGCTATGTATAGCATACAGCTGCCTTTTTCAAATTGCGAAAATGGTCTTTCAATTTTCACCCAACTTTTAGAAATAAAAAATAATGTACTATAAGGTGGTAGTTGAGCATATACTTTTTGCTTTCAATGTAGTGTATAAAGGTGGTGTTATTATTAACCCTGAAGACAATGGTGCATAACATGACGCTGGCGGATAAGTGTAATGGTAATGATTTACCATTTCCTTGCATTATTTCACTTTAATCCTTTTGGCTATTCAATGATGTTATGGAGGTATCTAAATACATCAACGCTTCCTAACCCAAACATATTTGCGCAAGACTTCAGACACCTGCTTCTTTCATATATACAGAAACTCCTCTCAGTCCCGATAGGACTTTCATGAATCCTTTTTCAATATGCCTTCCACATCAGCGATGCTTTCATTTACTGGACGCCCTGTATACTTATTGTAAAAATCCGCAAAATAGTTAAACTGTTGTGATGAAGCAGCAGAATCTGATATTAAATTCTACGAGGGCAATTTTTTTTCAATCTTCGATGGGGCATTACAAAAAGATAAATGTGACTCAGAAAATGGTTTTATTACCAAGATTCAAGCACAGTCACAGTTACTTTTCCACATAGTTACCGTGAATATTAAGACATTTGTCATATTGATTGTCAAGTTTCCTTCTTCATAGTATATGAAGATAGTCTTTTTGAGAACCCAGCGTGCACAAAGTTTTCGATAACCTAGGTATTCTATACAGACCTGACATTGAAATGTACGGAAATTCCACAGACAACTGACAGATGGTAAATCTCCCTCTCTCTCGAACCTCTTGATTAACTCGCTGAACAAGGTCATCACTAGCGACAGTCCTGCGTCCTTGTTCACCATCATGAACACCAGTTCGGCCTTTTTTAAATTTCCTATACCATTCACGCACAACACCCTCACTCATACAGTTTACCCCATAAATACGGTTCACTTTGCGACGAATTTCCACTGCACCATTCCCTTCTGCCTGTAGAAAACGAATGACGCTTCGCAACTCGCACTTGGTGGGAGAATCAATCAAGTCGGCCATGTTGAAGTGTATGTAACTCAGCTTCATCTGTGGTATTGAACTTGGCCTTGGCGGACGTTATAGTGGAGTAGAAGCGCAGTGGCACAGTGCGCAGATCCGCCTCCTTGAACTTGTCTGGTCACTAGCAGAGTGAGGAAGGTTGGAGGGAGAAAAGCCCTCGTAAAACTCGTAGTTTCCCGGAAAATCACCTGAAATATATTTCTTATCACCTCTTATTTCAAACAATATCTGGGATACATTACAGAACATCTGCATACATCAACCAACATTTTGAATTCACGTTTGTTTCAAGGTTATCAACCTTATAAGAACTATTCGGTAAGTCCGTGCAAACTTAAAAAAAAAGTGGTAGTGCTAGATTGTTTTCAATGATAGTTTGACACTAATGACTGTTGAGGACTGACGTGCATAGCTATAAACAGTTAAGAACATTAACCTGTATTTGAGAGTCATTTCCTGCTTAAAATTGTCAACAAACTTTCAAAATGAAAGAGAAAACAGCAGAAACCAAAGCGCAATGGGAAAAGCATTACGGCGAATCTGCACCTTTGATAAGTTTACATGCGGCCGAACAAGCACAAGTGATGCTGACCATTTTGGACGTAAGTACAGCGACTCCCAATATCTACGAAATGATGATGAGTAATCGGGAACGAAGGTGCGGGAAATTGCTGAAACTGCGGATATTTCTGGAGATCGGATACATAATATTTTGCAGAATCATTCGAAAATGAAAAACATCGGTGAGGTGGGTACCGAATTTACTACGATTAACCAAAAAACGAGAAAGAGTTGTCACCTGCTGGAAGCTATTTAACGCTGAAACCACTGATGGGGTCATTTAGACCGCCAATAATGAGTTATTACATACATTAACGTATCACTTTACAAAATATTTAACAATTAATGTGAGAAATAGATGCAATTAAATACAATAATACGTGTAATGTCTTAGATTATTTTTCATTATACTTAAGTAAGGCTAATAAAAACACAAAGTACAACAATACGATATTAATGTTCTATTTTTATTCATTACAAATTAATTATTTTTTATTTTACGCAGATTATCTATTTATTGCAATTTGTATTTGACTTATTTCAACATTTCTTCATTAGGCCCTTCTGTATGTGATTAAGTATTTTTTGAGTTGCTCCAAATATACAAACAGTCATTCATCATCTTTTTCTATCATTGTTTGAATTCTAGTTTTCATATATTCTACAATTTTTATTTTATGAATTTCAGGACAAAGTTTTTGCAGCACATCCTTCTGTTATTGCCTTGAAAATAATCTATGAATTAATGGAAGCTAAGTCATGAATGTGAAAAACATTCACCGTCCATCGAAGTGTTCCAGGACGAATAGAATACTTTCTCGCCAAACGTCATCTATAAGCTTTGTTTTGTTTCAGAATCTAAATGCGGCCTGAAATATTGTCCATTATTCTAAATTTCTTGAGCTGTACAGAAGAATATTTTTAATTCTTTTTCCTTGATAAGCAATTCAGGATAGTGTCTAACTGTTTGGAGAATACATGTAGCGCGGTATTTAATACGTTTTAAAATGTCATTTCCCCTATATTTGAGTAATTTCATAATGTCTGATAATAATCGTAACAATAATCGTAATATTGATGATCATAGAAATATAATACATTGTTACAATAAATTGCTGTGACAGCAATCAAGTTAAAACAAAGCCATGATAATTGAAATATATTTAGAATGGCGGTTTTAAGTATGTAATTTCTTTGAGTCAAAATTAAGTATATGCAGGGTGAACCAAAGGAATATGACCATTTTATGAACTTTCTTGTGGTACATTCGCAGGAATTAAATAAAAATAAATTTTCAAGGAACAAGTAGCACGATGCAAATTATTAATCTGAAATTATTTTTTAAAAATCAAAGTGACCCAATGGAATATGGCAATTTTCACAATGCTGCCTTTTCTAGCGATTTTGCACTGCAGTTATGTTACGGGTCGCTATGTAACTAAGCAATTTATTCTGTTCATTTAGTAAATAACAATGTTGATAATAGGACGGTTTAAAAACACGTATTCGTTGTTGTTATAAATTTATTGATTCTAAGTCAATCTCTAAGTTAAGAGAAGATTTAGGGTCAAACTTAATATGCTAGAAATGCTAGCAACACTGAACTTTCAGATGGATGATAACGATGAAAATGAGTTTTCGTACGAGCAGAATGGTGCCACAGCTCACACCGCTCGTGAAACAATGAACACACTGCGGATCCTGTTTGCTGGACGCATAATTTATCGATTTGCTGATGTTACTTGGCCAGCCGATTTCCTTCAGCAGGAAAGCTGGTGGCGACTAGAATTGCCAAAACGAAACTTTTATCGACTTTTTGGAAAAGGGGAATAATAACTTGAATTCGTTAAGTAGTTTACAGCTAATATAATTTCAGGGCATCTTTCATTAACACTACTAGGTAACACAAGAAAATTATTAACATTTTATGCTCTCATAAGGGCAAAATCATTTGGTTAAGATAAAGGCCCTGTTCCATTACAATTACGCATTGTCATACAAGTCTGCAACTGCAATATCAGAATTTATTAGACTTAAACCACGAAATCCTTCCCTAGCCCCTAAATCTCCATATTCAGCTCCCTAGGACGACTTCCTGTTCCTCATCACGAAGAAATGACAAAAAGGAAAGAAATTCGCATCAAATAAAGTGTTTTTGTGCCGTAACAAATGTGTATGTTGCAGAGCTGAAGAAATCGCATTTTATAGTTGGGTTAAACGAATCAGAAAAGTGTTGAAATATATGTATAGACTTGAAATAAGATATTATTGAGAAATAAAACGCGTTGCATGGACTTATTAGCGAGCCCTAGTATATAATGGAAGGTTTTATATCAGCAGAATTTGAATATCAAAATAAAAATAAAATTCAATAATTATTTCACTATTTATCGTATTTTAAAAAAAGGAGTTCTGCCCACTTTTCAGCATTAAGCACTTGAGAGGATCTAAATTAGGGCACTTTAATTATAACAGCTTTAGAACTAATTATATCTGATGTTTGTACAACGCTGGGTAGATAATTGCCCTACTGCTGATAAAGAGCTTGGTGTTAGAGATTCGAAATAGCCACAGGTTTCAAATATCGCAATTACGATTCGGTTAACATTGAGTAATTGCTAGGTCATCAATAGATAGGAGAAACATACCATGCGCTAAGGCCATTCCCACGGCATGTATGAAACAGGTTAAAAATACCACCCGCTGCAGCTCTGGTTCCCTAAAAACAATATTGCATCAAAGCCAACACACTACATTAATCAAAAAGCGTTTTAATAGATTTATGTGAGATCTTCTCTAGATCAGATACAGCATATTTCCCATCAATTCCAGCAGCAGTAAAATTTTAAAACTTCATTATTGCCATAGAGCCTATATTTGAAAGTTTTCCTCGGGAGATAAAATGTCAGACGGCGTATGATGCAAGATCAAAGGTTGGTGCATGTTACACCGTAATGGAACAGAATATTCAATTACTCCGTACTTATTTTTAGCACGTTTCATTCGAATTGGTGACAGACTGTCACCAAGATTGATTAATACATACTTAGATAATATAGGAAACCACCTGGAATGGAAATTGATAATAAATTATATATTAATACAATGTTTATTGCAGATGATCAAATTGCTGCAACAAGAAATGTATACACTAAACAATGCATGTATTGATTTCATTTTTAAAATATCCTCTAAGAAAACCAAAGTAATAGTATGATCAGGAATTATTCATTTGGAATAAAAAACTTGACGACAAAACAGTGCAATAATTATGTAACTTTCATATCTCGGACGTTAAATTTTATTAATTATTATGCAAAAAAACTTTATAGATTTCATCGTATTTCTGGTACAACAATACGGTCATTGGAAAAGAAAGTTAAATTTGTATAAACCAATGCCATTACGCATATTATGAATAACAGTAACACTAGGACAAATAAAAGTATCTGTAAAGAACAAAAACACTTTTATGAAAAGAAATTCCTAAGTGTATAAAAGAATACATAAAAAGATAAAATCCAAAACTAAGAGATAAGATAATAACTAAATATATAAATTCAACTTTTAATGAGAACATAAAAACACTTTTCTTAAATAAGTATATAAATATAAGCCTAAAAGAAGAAGAGACCCAGATATATGTACCATTAAACAGAGATGTAGCTTGAGATCTAAGAGGCTATAGGAGGAACTAATTAAAAACATTCCAAATGACAGCTAATTATCAATATGCAACATCTGCAAGGAGTATAAAACAAAAGATGGTCACATAGTGCTAAGAAATATCGATGAAAGATTATTATACACAAAAACAATCTATACAAATTCAAGTTTGGTTATTTTTAGAAGTGTTATGTATTTATCTACTGACAGGTCGGAGAGCGAAAAAAGTTACAGCTCTCGTTTAAATACCAAATCTACAGATATTGTACTTCCCTATTGATTTTTGTGTTTTTTAAATTTATACTTCCGGATATTTCTGTTTAGGGATTTCTTTAATGAATTACTGAGGAGGCAGTTTAAGTTTGCTTCAAGGACACACATCGTGTCAAGATACATTTCTCAGCTCGAGTCTTGGCAAGCACTTTTTAAATTCCGTTAATACTGGGAAATATCACTTGATCATATCCGTGAACATCTACAAGGGGATGGTAGCCATTTGGACCAGGATGACAAAACCAAGCTAAGTCAATGCTAATAATCTCGATTAAAGTACAGTATAACATAGACGAGGTCACATAAACCCAACTAAATGGTCGCTGTGCCTTTTTCCATCTCTCCATACGGTCGCTACACAGTCGCGGTGTTTTACCACTCTCGCTCAACATATCTTCTTTACTGGCAGAAGAGTTCATGAAGGAATTTAGTTACGTTTATTATCTTAGAGATGGCAAAGTGACAGATATTAAGTCCATCGTCTTCATCACATTATCTAATATCTGTTTTTTAATATTACAAAACAAATAGCACAAACCAACAGCATTAAGTACATGGAAATGTCATACACGCTATTGAGTTTGGCGTATCTAAACATTAATTAGTAGCCTTTAAAGAGGAAATCCGTGTTAACGATATTTATATATCGATTATGAAAAAGCAACCGCTTCAGTTTAGAAATCTGTAACTCTGAAATTACTATGATAGTTACGTATCACCCTTTAGATGGAGTACTGTTTCAGACGCGTAAATGCAGTCACGTGTTCGTTTAAGCAACTAGTGTTAACTTTTTCTACAAAAAAAAGATAAAAATGAAATACAAGCTATGGTTTTGAAGGGTGTAACAGTAACAGGAATAGAAAGAAGATAGATTTCTCATTTTCTACGATTAAAAAGATGATTGCTGAATTAGCGGGGTCGTACATGCATTCAAAATGATGAGCGCTCAGAGCGTCCCGACGAGATTTTGACAGAAATTCACAATGCCTTACTCCATAATCGCCAATTGCATGAGTTGGCTGACATTGCAAAGACCTCGATAGGTCGTGTCCATTACATTTTACTTGAAATTTTGGATATCAGAAGGTTCTGCGCTTAATTGTTGCCGCGTTTGTTAACAATGGACCAAAAGTGTTTTCGCATGAACATTGCTCAAGAGTAACTGTTCAAGCTTTCACGGCCGGTGTTAATCCAATAAAATGAGATTTCTGGGCTTATTGGCGGTGGTCCAAAAGATGTAAAAACATCTCATTGGATTGCTCAAGAGAGTTTTTATACTTGTTTAAACATAATTCAAGTGAGTTTCTCTGACGTTTCATAACAACAGATGAACATAGAATCATCACGAAGGGGCGATTCAAACAGTGGGGTGGCAACAGATGAACGTGCGATTCACATTAAATGAGCTTGAAGCTGAGAGACGATTCCATATGCAGAAATGCCATGACTACAGGGTTTTTTTATTCTCATGGTGTAGTGCTCGTAGACACCTTCAATAGGGTAGAACCATGCCCGGGGCGTATTATGCTTCACTGCTTGCCCAACTAAAGGATGCAATTCAGACATCTCGTGAAAAATAAAATTCCCTTTCATTACAATAAATCGCCTTCCCACAAGTCTGAAATTGTTGCTGCAAAAGTGCACCTCTTTAGCTTCCAAATGTTTTCATATCCCCCATATTAGCTGGATTTGGCTCTCAGTGATTATTTTTCGTTCCCAAACCTAAAGAAGTCGTTGGGCGAACGAAGATTTACATAAAATGAGGTTGAAACTGAGACAGACGCTTATTTTTCACAGTTGGACAAATGTATTTTACTGAGTGGTATTAAAATTGGAAAGTCGTTGAACTAAATGTATTGATTTGCAAGGTGCCTGTATAGGAAAACATTCTCTCAAATCTTTTGTTTTCTTGCTAAGGCCGAGAATTCTTAGAATGCCATTCAGAATTAATTTATTAACACCATCGTTAATTAAAATCTGTTTTGGAAAGATGTGCAGTTTTACAGTAAATATAAACTTTTGTAAACCCACTCCTAATAGTTTGTTCATGCAACATGCCCAAGTTTTAATGGATGTTTACGGAGCTGTATAATATTTGTTGCATTGACAAAAAAAACCACTTGTCTATACAGTGTGTTTATGAACCCTAATTAAATATCTAAGTTATGTTATATATTCTAAAATAAAAACTGTAATCTGCATTTTGTACTAAGCATGTTTCCAACATCATATTTTTAGTATTACAAACTATAAAATTAACTTTTTTGACTACAGCATATAATACACTTACACTTACAGCATATGTAAAAGAGCGAAGGTTTTCATAGTCGGGGACAATGGAGTAGAGTTCATCTTCCGGACTTATATGAACATACACAACACACCCACGAAGAACAATGCCAGACACTGTATTCAATAGCTATTGGAATTCTGAATAGGAAACTTGAGAGCCTTTCCGAAACTGATCGCCGTATATGCAGACAAAGCGTTTGGAAGACAAAAATGTTTTAAGTCTGGAAGATGCTCCAAAATGTATAATCCTTGGGTACCACATCAACCTTCGCTCACAACCGGATTACACGAGTCGGAGAGAGCGGACGGGTGTATCGAACTGCTACGTTGGCTTGAAACTCACGCCACTCAATCAGTGTTGTTTGAACAGTAAATGAAACAAGATATATCTTATATAGAGTAAAGTCTGCTAAGAATACTAATTCTATTTCACTATGCGTGTTTATTTTTGATTCATATATCCGTTCTCAGTCTGCTCGTGTTGTCAGGAAGACATCTGAAGAGAAAACCCCAAAGTGATGGGGTTCTGAGTCGTAATGCAATTCATAAATTACATGAACTACAGGATAAAATTCGTCAAGATATCCATTTAATTTTTCTTATTAAAAGGGTAATTGTTAGCTTCATAATCATATGACAGAAATGTGTGGAAAATAAAGGCAGGCAGTTCCAGAAACTCATTGCGTGACAGAGGTGAATCCATATCTTTTTAGTACATTGGCATTTATTAGACTGTCACTCTAGCGTTTCTACAGGAGTTTCTGCTTTAACCACCTGCACTCTCCGCCTTTAATGTAGCCGGACTGGCCATGAACTATGGCTGAGGCAATTCCCCCTGCGGTATCGGTCATCAAATAACTGGTTGATGGATCGATATTAACATATTTGCAAAATACGTAAATTACATGCAGCTGTAACACTTATTAAGAGCCTAGATTCACTTTTACAAACACTGCTTTGAGGAGGAGATAAAACTTGCGCACTAAAACTTGTGACACCAATCTCATAGTAAAAAGCTGCTTAAAAATAAAAAATGTTAATATTTATCACTCTCTAAGTAAGTACCGCCACGGGTGGCCGAGGTCATTAAGGCACGGACTCGCGAGCGGGAAGTCTGGGATTCGAATCCCGCCAGGACCGTCCTCCCCGAAGAAGGTTTTTACCAGGTTTTTCTCAGCCCTCATGACTGGCAAATGCCTGGGAGGTACCCTAAACTTAGGCCTGGAACGTTTCCTTCTTTAAAAAATCCTTTCCCAATTTATCATTTCATTTCATGTATCATCAGTGTTCACCGCCTGTAGTGCCTCAGTAGTAAAAACGGGCGTTAAACACCATTCAAAAAAAAAAAAAAAACCTGTCTAAGTATGCTTTTTAAAGAGGATTACATTTTAACGTTTCAAAATTCATCAAATCTAAAAGAAAACAATGCACAAACCAATTTTTATTTCCTTTAAATTTAAAAAGCGTACAAAATATTTTTTTTATTTGTTTGAAATTTCATTTTTCCTTTCTTATCAAAACAAGTATCTTTGAAATATTTCGTTAACATTATTTGACATAAAGATCGTAGAGGCTTAGTGGTAATATTTGCAGAACTCATATTTGAACGAGTTGATTTTGGTTTTCAAGCTAAACATTCATGGTTTTGCGACAGTTAAAAGGGTCTAATTAATGAGTTTACCAATGCAGCCGCACCCCGTATAACACATATTGTAATTTACCGCAATGCACATTGATGAATAGGCCAGTTCCGGTTACTGTTTTATCCGCAAATTTTCAACAATCTTGTCAAACCACAATTTGTGACGCGGTTTCAACTGCATAACAGCAGAGAAACGATGCCGATCCACGAACACATGAAAATAGTACAGGACAGTAAGTGGACTTGAGTGCATTGTTGAAGATGTACGTTGTTATGTAGAACAGGAGTATCATCATCCTCAGAAGTAAGATCCATTGATATTGGAATAGTTAAGAATCTGTTATACCTAGAATGGCGGAAAGGAGTTATTTAAATTCCTGCTATAAACATGGAAAACTTTATTATTTTCATTATTAATAACATCATTTGCATTTACAGATGCTTTTAGAACAATAAACAAGCGGATATTAAATTATGTTTAAATATTTAACTTGAGAAAGCTATATATTATTCCTAATCTGAAAATTTAACTTTTGCTTTTCAGTTCATGACTGTATTGCACGTACTAGTTTTTCTCAGTTAAGTACATTTATTTGAAGGATTGTAACATTTTTTTTCTGAACCACTTAACGCATTTTGCACAGATGATCTTGTACTTTTCATGCACATTTTCGACACACAGCTTTGCGACACTTCTCACAAAAATCACTTGTCTTGTTTCCTTTACACAGACTGATTTTATATTTCTTTCGCTTTTTGGAAGGTCTATGCCCTTCATCCTCTTCCTCTTGTTACTCTTCTTGAGTTTTCCCCTCTTGAATTTATTCACCAGCTGATTTTCTTTCTTTTTATCATTCTGTTTTTTACCTCACTGTAGGTGACCCATGCATTCATTACTGCCATGCCTAGCTCATCAAATCGGTGAAATCCGAGCAACCCCTGAAGTCTATCCCGTGATATTCATCCTTGATGAATGTAGGTCCCCATGAACGCGATCAAAGATCATCTGTATATACTTTTTGTACAGATTACTCCTCGGTGTACATGATGGTGATCATCTTCTCCAGTTCCTTGACTGAAACAGTCCACTGGTGTTTCAGTTCCATCTTTGCAGTGGATTCTGTATAGCATCGATTCTTCAAAGAGTAGATGAAAACCATTGATGGGAGAGTCATCCACTCGTTGGAAAGCAAATGCAGAGGGACCTCCTCGCTCTTTTAGGAAATTTACGGCAGTTCTTCCTGACGAAGGTGATGATATATTGATAACCTCCCATTCGGACCCGTCTAGCCACCATTTTCACTGTGGAGATATCTGATGAAGCCTGGGCTCTCTGAGACGACTGAGGCAACGATTGAGGAATATTGGCACTCGCACCCGCTTCGGTTAAGGAATCTTCGCTAGCATTTACATCACTGTAACTAGTTTTTGGCATAAATTCACAACTAGAATCTGATAGGTCAATTTCTGATTCAAAACCTCGGAACTTCTGGGGGGGGGGGCAAACTCTTGTCATCCGAAAGGCACCTATACATGATTCGAGGCGACTGTCCTGAACACACAACACTACCTAAATGGGAACGTAATATTTACAGATAAAACTGATAGTATACACACATGCCGGGTCCCAACAATGAGCTTATTTCTCTCTGCATATTACTGTAACACTATTATTGGTCATTTGTCGAAGTTTTACTGCGCAGCTACGGTATAAATTTATAGGGATCAAATTGGCCCCTCTAGCTGTTCTAGGTACAGGATATCAAAAATGAATGAAAAAAAAATTATATAAATGTAACATCATAAGGAGGAAGAAAGTCGCATAAAAGTCAATATGTTTTTTGGAAAAATATGAATGCCGGAGGAAACTGTTCGACAATAAATTTAGTCAGGGGTCATTTCAACCCCTTCCGCATTTCTAATGCTAACAAAGAGTCTTTGCCAACTGTAAAACACTTTTTGAGGGATATTAAAATTGATCAAGAAATGCACTATTTCAATATTGCATTTTGATTCCATTTCTTGAGCTGTGTTCCTGCCAAGTCAATAAATGAACCCACGTGAAAATGAATACACAATAAAAGAAACACAAGAGTAACAGAGGTAAAGGCCAATTAATTAAACAAAAATAAAAACGGGTTTTTATTTTTGAAAAGTCATTAAAGTTATGAAAATAATTTCATAAAACTATTCAACAATGTTTAATTTCATGAAAGAACGAATTTCTGGTCTTTCCCCTTCAAGTTACTAAAACCCCTTGATATAAGTCGTTGCATTGTTTCATTTTGGTTACAGCTACTGTTAAATCGCAGATTTTTGGGATACATTACCAGCGTGAAGTAACATGGAGACCTTGAACGTACTTCAGTTCATACCTTGCTGGCATGTCTGAACTGCAGTGCGAGAACTGTTTAATAATGATCATAATTTTATTATAGGCATAATTTCACGCGGATGTTTAACTTTACAATATTTTGTTTGCTTGATGTGTAATATACACCTGGTACTAATTTCCTGTTGTCGCTTCCCGCCTATTAGAGGTGTGCAAGTTGGTACATGTTTAGTTCTGCCTACAGCAAAACGTAGGCAATATGCTGCCTATGAAATTCTGTTTTCATCTCAACAAATCTTCAGCTAAGATCTATGAAATGTACAAAGGGCCCATGGAGAGTTTATTCCTTATAACATAGTTCGAAGATGGTTTAAAAAATGTAAAGGAAATGTGGTCCCGACTCTTCAGCTTGTGCTCTAACGGAAGAAAATATTAACACGCTGCTGTTTTTGTGAGGGAGAATAGTCGAATGACATTAAGAACACTTTCAAAAGTTCTGAACGGGTGTTACTTACATGTTGGTAAATGAACGGTTGCACATGAGAAGTGTTTGTGCACAGTAGCTTCCCAAACATAAGGACG
Organism: Metallyticus violacea; assembly: GCA_030762175.1. NCBI lineage: Eukaryota > Metazoa > Arthropoda > Insecta > Mantodea > Metallyticidae > Metallyticus > Metallyticus violacea. The sequence goes on along the minus strand of CM060845.1, from coordinate 76,553,891 downwards.
TTTGCATGCAATTAAAGATGAAGTTACAGGAAGATGGGGTATTTATTTTAAAGCTGATATAATTAGGCTATATTATTTTCATGTTGCTCAAACAAAAAAGATCTGTGCAGAAACCTCCATCATTACCAAAACAAAAAAGAGCAAAAGTGATTGTTTTCACTGGGAAAGTTATGGTCATCTAATTTTTAGATATTCAAGAAATGGTGTACCAGCATATAGTATCTGTACACAACAACTGTAACTGGGCCGTACTAAATAGATATTGAAAACTCAGCAAGCCAAAGGATATTGCTGTATGTTTTACATGATAATGGACGGCCGCACATCGCAAACGTTGTTACTGAGCATCTCACAAAATCAATGCGAAGTGTATTCCTCACCCTTCTTATAGTCCAGATTTAGCCTGGTGTGACATTTTTCGTTGGAAGCATTTTCCTCCATCAGAAGTGGTGGTGAAGGCGATCCTGAAGGATCTGTTAAAATGATTTACAACACATATTTGAAGACTGGCACAAAAAGCTGGGATAGGTGCATTGCATCCAACGGAGACCACTATGAAATAGATCAGAAGTGTGAGGACGAGCAAAGGTATATTAATAAAACAGTGTAAGGTCATTTTTATTGAATAACACTCGTATAGCAGCCATAAAGACAAGAAATTACTTACAGGATGTACATTATGTGGGTATGAAAACACACTAGGGGAGAATTTAGGAAGAAACATAAAGATCTACCATGACAACTCACTAGAGAGCCTGAAGACATGGGCAGGAATGGTGATAAATTATCTTAATACTAATTTAGCATGGAAGATAAAAATAACTTTTGAAAATGCTAACTCAAATCGTACAGGTATAAAAGAAATGATAGGAGAAAATAAGTTGATGATAATACTTGACCTATGCTTCTTAGCGCGTGACGGACTATCTGCAGGAAGTTATATTCAGTTCAGATCTAAATCTTCCTGGGCAATTGTGAGAAGATTGGATAGCACATTAAGTGTGGAGTTTCCCAGAACTTTGGACGGCATTGTTGCATGCACCCTCTGGAGATATCCTGCGCCCTACAATGGGAGTGCCTAAGTAAAACAGTTCCATAATTGGAACTAGAGATAGCACACACCCTTTCTTGACTACGACTGTGAAAGACAACACTGAATGCAACAACAATGCCATAAATAAATTACAAAATATTTTTATAAACGTTATAAATTATACAACTAAATAAAGAAGGGATATATTTTTAATACTAGCAGGCATCATCAAGAATTATGACATTCAAAAGAAGAGGTTAATCAAAATTATTAAGAAAATTGCAACTTCAAACTATGAAGGAAAGTTCCTAATTAAAAATGACAGATCCAAAGTTCAAACAGATTCATACCAAAAGACGAGAAACACAAGGACTCTTAGCAATTCAAATTACACCTTGGAAGAGCAATGAAATATTATTAGCTTATAATTATAGTCAGAGGTTATGAAATTTACAGCAGAATGAAGATCAGGGGAGAATGTATGAATGATTTAAAACATTTAAAATGGAAGAGAAAAGTTAGTGATTCACAACGAAATGTGAAACCAGTTTGCATTGCGACAGAAACAATCAAAGAGCAGATCGAGGAGCAAATCCTTGACTACTGGAGAACTATTAATAAAACTGCCGTAAAATTAAACACGTCAGGTCTGAGTACAATACGACATACAATCCTCGATGGTGTACATAATATAGGACTTATTATTAACGATGACCTTGGTATCAAGACGCCCACTAGCGTGCGCGGCAGTGTCAGGAGCACTGGGGAAGCAGATAATTTTCTCCATCGATTGAGACAAGAGACAATTGGTGCACTGGAAGCACCAGCTCAGAAAGTCATTCTTATGGTCAATGATCTTATTTTCGTGTCCTCCAGGAAAAGTCACACTGTGACAAGTATATGCTGTAAGGCTGGTAAACGGGCTGAAGCCCTCAATACGGTCAAAATTGTACGCGACTACTCTCAAAGGAAGGAGATGATTAACACCACATTCTTTCAAAAGGGTGTGAATATGTTAGACATAGTAAATTGTGCCTTCAAACCTAAGTACAGCTTCTTTCGGAAGGAAAGTAAAGCAGTGGGTCCCGTGTCGTACATTTACGGCACGAAAAAGAATCTCAAGCCTGAAAAAAAGACCTCTGAGCAAAATATAGCGCCCGTTTCACGCCCTGAATTGAATGGGACGCTGATGACCTGAGATGTTAAAGAGCGTCCATAAATAAATCAAATCAACAAAAAGCTACTCTAATGGTGTGAAGTACTACCCACCTCATCGGCTAGGGCGCAACAAAGGAGGAACACTTGCTGTTAACTGGTTCCTCTAGCCTTCAGTGTTTGAGTGTTGTCTTTGTACCGTTTTGTCCCTCTTAATGTGATAAATCGTAAAACTAAGTATTTTTATTTGTTGTTAGTGCTGTTATAATGACAAAAATTAGAACACCGAATTTTCAAGTATGTTTCATATGTGAAAACAAACACATTTAGACAAGTGAGACAGCTATTTGTAAGAAAATTCTCCGTTGTTTCTGTATCTCATAGATATACGGTTCGTAATCTTGTGAAAAGATTTAGGTAAACAGAATATTTTCGATAGGAAACCAAAAGTTAACTTCATGTACTTACAAAAGAGAAACTTGACCAAATAGGAGAATGTTTAGAACGATGTCCAAAGAACGCTTGCAAAGAAAACAGAAATTTCGCAAACCTCGACCTGGAATGCCACCAAACTTATAAAATTATAATCGTATAAGATGACAGTTGTTCAGGAATTGTAACCACGTGGTAATGGAAGTAGAATAACTTTCTAATTGGGATTTAGATATTGAAATCCATATTATTATTATTATTATTATTATTATTATTATTATTATTCACGGACGAAGCCTAGTTCCGTTTAAATAGTCATATAGTGACAGAATAACTGGAATGCAGAAATAAGCCTGGTCTTGTACACGAAATGTTATTGCATTACAAAAATTGGTGTATGATCCACAGAGAATATCTACAGAATTATAAGGTGCATATTTAATGAAAATAAATGAATGCGCAGAGATACAGAAAACCGTTTTTCAAAGAACTATCGGACATTGAATGTAAACATGCAGTTTTTCAGCTAGACTCCGTGTATACAATTGATTTTTCGTTAGTTGCAATTTAGGAACATTTTAAGGAAGGTCATTAGTAAATGATTTTAGCCAGCACGATTACCGGACCTTAACTATGTGATTTCTATAATGGGGAACTATAAAAATAAAGTTTAAAGGAATAACTCGCTTGTATTGGAAGAAATGAAAGACATAAGAAAATAAACAACAGCAATGTGAGAGAGACTGCAAACTTTCTTAGTGAGAGATATAGGGTGTTCAGGAACATTAATTTCAACGTCTTTTATGATGTAGGTAGGTGATTATCGTAATTGTAACTTGCACGAGAGATCAATGCGCTTGAATTGAGGGGATATGTATATCCGACTTTCCCGCAGATAGCCGTCACGCGGTCGCATTCTGACGGATGAATGTCTACACGTGTACTATTATATATACACTATTAATAAAGGCGGGGTTGGTAATAAATGGCCTTTACTTTAGCTAACATTTAGAGGGGTATGCATTACATAAGCAAACTTCGCGATTTTATAGCAATGTACTAAAGGAATTGAAAAACGACATGTTGAAACAACTGCCAGCGGGTCGAACTTTCGCTTGTTTGGACTTTGAAAGAAGTTTCGCAGGCTCAGGTGACGAGACAATGAAGGCGGTGCAAAGTTAGTTATCGCACCGAAAAGCTTTTTTCTCGCAAGCTTGTCGAAACAAGGAGAAAATTGGAATGGATATATAATAAGAATATTAGATCAAAAAGTCTCTAACAGTTATATATAGCTTTCAAGGTCATAGGGACAGAAGTCGACCTCCTTCCGTAATGGAATATGAAATTAAGAAATCTTAAAGTCGAAATAAACAAAAAAAATCTCTAATTAGATGACGCAATTTTTTTATTTCAATTTAAATGATGATTTTAAAAGAAAAATGTCAAATATATACATTTTACTTTTTAGGAAATTCGAAACGATTTAAATGTTCAGAAAATTTAATTTGTGAAAGAATGTAATAAATAACATTTTAAATATTATACAACTACATACATACAGAATAAATGATATTTTTGTCACATATTTGGCAAACATTATTAAAACTAAAGCATTAAGGATCCTGGCGCACGTTCCTCGAAGAAAACGGTTTTATTTGTGTTGTACATAATCTGCCATTAAAGCACATAAAAAAAAAGATAGTTCATACATTTCATTTTATTTTTATTTCAGCTGAGGAGGCTGGAAGAAGAATACCCGGGTTAGAAATATTCTCCAGGGTGGCCGAACGTGTGACAAATTCTTCCCTCAGGATCTTACGTCAGCTAGAGCAGCGCACAATCGGCCTGTTCCAGGTATATCAGACTATGGTAACATTTCAGTGTTTAAGACTAATTTCAACTCAAAAACAATGGTCACAGTTTTCTGCATTGTAGGGAACGAGGTCGCAATATTCGTCCTTGTAGGGTCTTTAAGCTTTCTAGTACTTTACGAGAAACCTTTCTTCAGAAACTTAGGAGGAAATACCAAATTTAACCCTATGAAATTATATCTAAATAAAGGACTCCGACTTCTCGCTTGAAAAAGTACTTAGCGACTATTTGTACAAGTGAAAGTGTAAGACCAAAGTTCAAACTTTTTAAGTTCAAAAATTGAATTCAAAGGAATAAATAGAAGTATTTAAATATTGTAAGTTAGTATAAGAATCGATATCCATGTATTATCCAAGGAGCAGCATCAAGGGAGTGACTGAGGCGAGAGCTCTTGAACTCGCATTCGTTTTCTTTAAGCTGTACATCCTGACAGTGACTTCCCATGGTCACTTTGGCAGATGCTGGGATGGTTCTTTCCTTTCTACGACTTTACTGCTCTCCCACTTCAATCGTTGCTTCCGCTACAGGGTCAAAAAAGTGAAAGGGCGAGATAGGGTGATGCCCTGGGACCTTGGTTTGCGTTTTGGAAAGATTTCTGCCCCTACGTCTGGTATGAAAGCGGCCTTCTGAAGATCTCGAAATTCCTTGGAGCGGGGACTACACCGACTTCGGGGGGTTGTATCTGAAAACAATGAATTCTGGCGATATGGAGTCTTCCTCTCTTCTCATCCCTTACTCCCGAAGGTTCTACTGGGGACGAAGGAACCAAATTCTTATACCTTATTCTCCTGTCATATTTTATAATGAGTTGCTGTTCATTGAGAATTTTATCGGGCATCCTACTGGGGACGCAGGCACAAACTACCAATAAGACAAGGATGAAAAACCGAAATATCCTCCTCCGCCATTAAATACATTTGAATCCAACAAGTGGCAGAGATAAGCGATGAAGAGACCAATCCAGCAAATAGTTTGGGACTGGAATAGGGAGTCTGGGTGGTAGTGAAAAATCCTATGCGCGCTGCTTCGTGGAGCAGCGTTTAAGTTAAAAATAAGTTTTAACTTGAGATGATTAATGGTGAAGGAATTCCAATATGAATAATACCGCTGTTTCCTTAGGCCTTCAGTTTTCTTTTAAGCTGACAAATGTATCGGTTGGATTTCAGATTACATTAGAAATTTGCGAAGTCAAAAGTTCATTATCGCTTGACTATAAAAGTATTTCAAACGATACTAACAGACATGACTTGTTCCTCAGAGTATTGTGACAGCGAGATTTGCGTCACTTTGTTAGATTCAGTATTTTTGTTTTAATACCGGATGCCGCTCGGAATTTTTGTTTTACCTTAACAGCTGCGTGTCAGAATTATGTGAACCATTCCGCATAAACATGTGAGATTTAGCAAAGAGAGAAATAAAGGAATATTATGACAATGCAACTCACAGAAATTTCTATTGTTTTCTACATTCATTCAGCAATACTGTGGCCAATATAATTACTAATTAATGACTGGCAAGTGGAGTACGATGATTTAGGTATACCTCAAAGTGACCTCACATTTATTTGATTGTTGTTTCATTTGTCTTTAGGTCATGTACCCCATAGTGCGACTACCTATTATCAGTTCAGTAATTGTTTTAATCGATTCATCTCGTCAACAGAGATGCAGTAGACCTTAAAGGACCAAAATTCAATAACTATTTGATGCATTTTCGTTTACATTTTCTCATATGTTTAATAATGTGTGTCATTATTACAACCTTAGATGTTTTATAAATATTTAGATTATTTTAAAATAATTTAGCGATTAATGTTTTTAAATAATGTAAAAAGAGATAAATGGATTAATTTTTTAAGTGTACAAAATTGAAAAATTTCCTACTGTTTATTAAGTCCTAACTTCCTAACAATATACTTATTTCTTTAATGAGTATTTATAAAATACACACAATAATTCATTGTGTACTGACTGTAATTTTTGAGAAAATGGTACATGAAAATCTCCCTCTTTTTGCTGAACTATTTTCAGTATTTTTATTTACAATTATACAAAAAATACGTATCATATGAAAAAAAATGTAAAGATATAACGCTTTTTACACGTTACTGTACATGGGTTGCAAACGTTTTCATGAAAATCCCTCCAACGTTTTTATATAGTTATTTTAAAACGTAATACCTAATGTAAAATATGGACCTTGTCCCTTTTAGTCTGATTCATAGTATTAATTAAAAGGCAATTCGAATACGAATTTCCAAGAGTACGCAATATCTAATCGCTGTCGAAAAAAAGGTGATATTCATGTATTAAACCTAATGGAATTTGGCAGATGTTCATCAAATTTATCACTTAGTTATACTGTGAAATTGCGAAATCATATGCACATTACTTTAATTATTTTAGCTCTAATGGATTAACTCATACATCTAGTAATTGCATTAGTTAAAATATATTACAGTGTTGTCAACCACGTCAAAAATATATATGACAATCATTAACAGCTTAAATTTAACTTAAAAAAAAAACAAAGAAAACTAAGAAAGCATGTAAAATGGAAATGCAGCATGGAACTGTATGAAACCTGTCCCGAAATTATCCAGCTTTATCACGTTTGCCTTGCTTAACCTTGCAGTCAGTCAGAGAGAACTTACTGCGAAATAATTTTACTGTACTACAACTTACGTCATCGGGCAATGAGACGCATTGATTCGTTTGTGTACTGTCTGATCCTGCTTGTTTTCCTGCGGCGCTCGTTTAGATGCTCAACAAGATAGCGCACCGACCTCCGTACAGCCCAGACTTGAATCTTTATTACTTCTTGCTTTTCACATTTGAGAAACTTGAATCGACTACGGTGCTAAATCCGTGTCAGCTAATCTAACGTGAACAAACTGGCATATCAATAGCTGGATAGTCATAAACCAGAAATAGTGACATGTTGATCAAATAATGCATGTGCAGTCATATTTCATGTGAAATACACGACATATTTTGCCTTATATTCTTTAAAATTTTGCAATATGAGATTTATGTGCCTTTGTGAAACTAATTAGATTTCAAAAAGTTGTAACACAGGAGTTTCCGTCCAATGGCCTCTGATACATAACTTAATGATGTTTATAAACAAGTAGATTAGTTATGAATTAGTAAATACAATAAAAATAAAATAAGTATAATATACATATTTTTTTTTGCAAACAAAGTTGGTTTTCTGTCAGTAAAGGGATAACTCTGTTTTTTCACAATATGCTCACCCATGGGGCCTCCGTGATGCCCATAATCGGTGTATCAATTATAGTTAAGCATTTTGTATAAAATTAGTAAGCATAATATTCTAAAATTCATAATAAAACTTAATTACACGTGTCTGATATTGTAACACCCCAATTTTGCAAGAGTTACTGCAAGTTAACTTCGTAATTTGTTGTGCAATATTTCTCGATGATCATAATATGTAACCATCTAGTTATTTTTTATCTACGGCCGCAACTGAGGGCAGCAAGTGCTGGACCAACGTCAGTCGCCCATCATAATAGCAGACAGTTCCTGCGCTAACTACTGCATGTAAATCACTCGAAGTTGTTACTACAGCTAATATTTTTTGTATTAGTACTATTCAAAATCAGCATGAGCATAAGAGATTTGTGTAACTCTGTGTAGTCAGTGGCTATTGTTATAGAGTGTGCTAAAGATAGCCTATTTATATTGAAATATGATCACTAGAACAGAAAAAAAAATAAAGTCTATAGAAAATAATGAGATCAGACATTGGCCGAATTACTGAGAAGAGCTTTTGAGAGTGAATGCAAATTTCATTAAAATATGTAAGTGCAAACGTACTCCTATAAAGGTTAGTATTAATTATGAAATAAAACGAATAATGTATGCATTCTATTGTCGATCAAACGTTGTAAAAGTAGGAACTTGTTCCTGACGAAGTCAGGGGAACTTTATTCCGTATGGTTCCCTTTCAACTGCTGACGCAGGCTAAAGATACTTTTCTGTATAATTATAATTCTTTCAAGTTATGAAAACTAATCCATTTTATATTCCATTTTGCGCATTTATAATGTTGGAAGTATTAAAGATTGATGTAAAAATGTATATTGTATCGTCTTTATTGGAAAAATTCCTGTGACTACCCTAGTTACAGTCTTTGGGAGTCAAACTGCTGGAGGTAGATTTTATATTTTCAATGAAGACAAGCTAAAGTGTAAAGATTAAACAAAAATGAAAATAATAGCCAGCCCAATATTATTAGAACTGAAAACATAGACAACCAGAAAAACGGGACTTTTGCGAATACGAGAGTTTGGGAACTCCATCGGTCTTCGTCGGGATTTGATATCACATGATATAATTATATTAGCATGAACTTGGGAAGAAAAGCAAATTACGATATTTAACCTTTTGCCACATATCATTAGGTACAGTAGCCAGGATCTGCAGGAGTTTTAACAAAGAAAGACAAACCAATGCTGAATGTCCTTAGCCATAGTTTGCAAAACCTTTCATCCTTCATCCAAGGCCAACAGTTTGGTGTTTACAGCATGTTGCCTATATTATTTTAACATACCTCTCCTCGCAATGCTAGACCAAAAGAGCAAAATTATTTGCAAATGCCCCAGAATTTCAGTACATAATACTCTTTATCGTAATTCTAATTTATGTACAGAAGGTACCAAAAATGTATAGACACTTCAAGCAAAGAAAAAACTGAATTCACACAAAGAGCAAATGATGAGCACTAATCATCTTAGACTTTTACAGTTACAACAGTAGCTCAAAAATCCCAATTTCGGCGTCGATACACTTCTGAGTATGTTCAACACATTGGAGCACATGCCGTTTCAATTTCTTCCCGAAGTGCTGCCAGTGTAGCTGGTTTTCTACAGTAAACAACATCCTTAAGAGTTCCCCATAGGTTGAAGTCCAACGGAGTTAGATCCGGAGAACGCGATGGAAACTCAATCGACCGCTTCGTCCTATCCAGTGCCTTGAAGATTGTCATCAAGTCGAGGACGCGGGGCTTGTTGCTGTGCGAGATCTCCCAGATTTGCCCTTGTGAACATCGCATACGGTACCATGAGTCTCAAATTTGTCTCGAACTCGCCTTGGCGGTTCTCTTCTGTACACACGTCTCCATTGCCTTTGAACTTCAACAACGTTCTCAGTTCCAATGCCACTTCAAAATTGCTTTCCGCTGTTCAAAAGATAATCTTGGCTCCATTATGTTGTGAAAACGCTAGCATATCGTAATGTGATTCAAATCTGTTTACAGAACATCATAGCTACACATTACTGTTGTTTTTCGGTCCAACTTTGCAATATATTAAATAGATATCTACTGTGAAAGTGTGTATACATTTTTGGCACCCTCTGTATATCTTCTATTTCTCGCATAATAGTGTGTTTCATAAAAAAAAAAAAAAAAATATTCCGAAAAATATTTGAATGTCAGCTAAAACTCTGCAAACTTTATTGCAAAGTGTTTCAGGAAACCATTGCAGTAATTAAAGTATTACTTAGATATTTTATTATTTTACATTGTTTTCTGATCGGCAAAGAATACTAATGTATAATTTTCAAGTAATATTAGGCAAGTAAGAAAATCACCAGACTAAATAAGTCATGCAAGTTGAAATAATTATAGTATGTGATTAAGTGTTTAAATATTTCCTGGGAATCTAATGAAACTAGCCACAAAATTATTCATTATTAGAGCTAAAGGCTAAGAAACAGTCAGTTTTAGAAAACTAGACTAGAGCTGTGTTTGTTTATTTATAATTAGCATAATTGATATGTCATATTTAACTTTTTATCAATTATTTTTCTTTCACATTTCTCTTAATGGTATCCGGCATAAAAAATAAGGAATGTTTCGCCAACTTGTTCATTTTTGTTATTATTTCAAACAATACAAGTCGTGCATTCGACTTAGAGATCACTGAAAAGAAATATCATTTATACTACCGTAAAGATACATTTACGAAATTCAACTTTTTATTTCAATGGTGATAGTAAACATTTTCCACGGAACAGCAATTTATATTTTTTCGAAGCTCATTATACACTTTTCTTAATGTTGCAGCCAGATGTCGCATACCAAGAGTGCAGGACTCTGACAGGGGGCCCCGGTAGATGTCGCCATTTGCAACATTGTATTGCAGCGCAATTACGGACATTCTCGAACATTTTGAGCCTTACCTGCCTGATCGAAGGAAGGTAAGTCAGATTTCTCTGATGAATTAGCGATACCCCCTTATCCAGATAATGGACAGCCAAATGAAGACGGTGAAACTGTTTACATGCATACCTTGTATCTCATGATATCATTTTGGTTTATATATAAAAGTCAACTCTTATTTGTTTAATCTGCTCTATAAATATACAACGCCTCTGCAAAGACTTCCTCTACTGTCAGCATTTCATTTTTCTCGGTTTTGTTTTGTATTTGAAAAATTTGTATACCAAAATTATATGCTATACGTTACTAGAGTTTTCAGGGTATATAAATAGTTTAACAAATAAAACATTCTTATAAGATAAGAGTCGTTTCATTGAGTTCACTATCGACTTTGTTCTCTTGCGTAGATATTTGCTAGGTCTACCAGGCCTTTTGGCAATTTATTTGTTAAATGCAGGAGTGTGCATGTAACAGAACCATCCATCAAGAAGTGGCCTGCGAAGAGGAAGGTCTATGCCATTATTCGTTATCAATTGCATAACGCGCATGCGCTCGTACCTGGGAGTCACGTGACATGAGAATTACGAACTAAAACGAATCACAAGCTAAGTATACGAGGTGGTATCCAGAATATTCGAGACTGGTGCTGCCATCTGGTCAGAAACTTACTTTGAGACCAATAACCGCCGTCACCTTCTAAGTAGTTCCCTGCCAAGCGTATACACCGGTCCCAGCGATTCTGCCATTTTCCAAGTGCATCTTGGAAGTCATGTTCTTTGAGGGTGTTTAGCACAGACGGCGTTTCTTCTTGAAATCCTTTTAATTGTGTCGAACCTATGACCTTTAAACTTGATTTTCAGTTTGGGGAATAGAGCGAAGTCGCAGGATGGCAAATCAGGCGAGTACGATGGGTGGGACAACCGTCATGTTGTTTTTTTGTCAAAAAGCTCCTGGTGAGCAAGGAATTGTGACAGGACGCATTATCATGATGCAACAGTCGGTTCCCTTGTCGCCAAAGTTCGGGCCGTCGTCTCCGCACATTTTCACGGAGCGAGGCAAAATGTAACAATAGTACGTGGAATTCACTGTTTGATTTAGTGGGACGAATTATTAGTGCACAATTCCCTTGGCAAAAAAGAAAACCAGGAGCATGCTCTTGACTTTGCTCTTCACTTGTCTCGGTTTTTTTTTTGGTCTTGGTGAGTTCGGGCTCTTCCACTGGGAGGAATGTCGATTTGTCTCAGGGTCATAAGCGTACATCCAACTATCGTCGCCGGTGATGACCCTGGACAAGAAGGTTGGGTCATCGGATACGACCTGGCTAAGCTCCGTGCAAACTTCAACAGGCTGCGCCTTCTGATCAGCAGTCAGGATCCTTGGCACAAATTTTGCGGCGACACGATGCATGCCCAATTCATCAGTTAAATTTCGTTGGCATATCACATAACCAATTCCCACTTCATGAGCAAGGTCTTCAATGGTTCACGAACGAGGTGCTGAACTTTGGCAACAATGTCAGGTGTTGTGCAGCTGACGGGCAGCTGACGGTGTGAGGATCGTCTTCAATAGCTGTGCGGCCGGCCTTGAACCGAGCATGTCACTAAAACACACGTGTATGGCTCAGCTTTGTTCCCTAAATACTTGTTGAATCATTGCAAGGGTCTCCGTAGCATTTTTCCCGAGATTTGCACAGAATTTGATGCACACTCTCTGTAATTCGACACATACTGCACACAGAGTATCATGAAAAGTACTATGGAATCTCAACAATCTACTCAGCTAGATGACACTTTAAACACTCACTCATCAGATGTACTAGTGTTGCCACCTAGTAGTACAAAACTATACTGCAACTACTGTCGAGATGGCAGCACCTGTCCCGAATATTGTGGATGCCACCTCGTATATCGGATGTGTTAACTTACATCACATTTGAATATCTACTGAAGACGCAAATTCGCTTCCGCGCCCTTTACTCGCATAACCCCTGCATAAAAAGTGCCTGAATAGTATGAAATAGCCTGTGGAGCTATAAAAACAGCTTATGTGATTCTTAATTTATTGTTAAAGCGCATTTGTAATGCAATACAGTTTGGCGAAAATACGAATGTTTCTATGACAGTAGAATTGTAAATCTCTGCAAAACATTATATATAGAAACATCTGATAGCTACAAAACACAAATATTTCAGTACACATTTTGTTTAAATACCAAAATTGTAACTAGATGTATATGTAGATAGTTTTTTCCGTAAAATATGTTCAAATAATATTAGAAATTAGTTAATACTCTGCATAGATAATCTCCTCCTCCTCCTCCTTATTTGGCACTACAGCTCGGGGTAAACCTTTTCCTGCCACATCGATCTCTGCATCCTCTACCTTCGTCTTACGATTTCATTGATTGAGGGCAGTATTGCAGGTGGAGGCATGTGATCAGCATGTCGGCTCCCGGCCGGTCGCCTATCACGCGGCTTTCGTGATCGAAGTTAGAAAACCTTCTAAGTAGTGAAGGAGTTATTGGGTGACGAGTTTTAATAGATTCGAAGATTATAATGCCCCACGTTGGAGGGTGAAGGTTCGAAGTGGTTCTAGGCGGCGGGGAGAATGGTGATAGGAGTTTGTTGTTCTTGACCCAGCTCACCAATAACTCTTCACGTCGATCTCAGGGATGTAGCTGGTTTTCGGGACCAGGTAGTGCCGGGTTGAGTGTAGGGAATTACTGTATTATATCGGCTAGAGAGAGACACATTATCTGCAGGTAAACGTCGTTTATTTATCAAAAAGTGCATCCCAGGGCGTTTTTGCTCGGAATGCAGTAACGAGACGTCTGGCAGACACGAGGAGCTGTAATGTTAGATTAGCAGTGTGAATGCAGACCGCTCGGAAGACATGTCGCGCTGAGGTGACGCTCAAACATCGGCGTTCCTATGACATCTGACGCTGAATACAACCAACCAGACCAAAAGGCCAGAAAGAACAAAAAGACCTCGAAAAGGGCGATTTCACGTGTTTAAATACCCGATATAACACGCTTTACCACGTGATGCAGGGACGCTCTATTTTCCGCCACTATGACTTTAGACATCCTCATAGGTTGCCTGTGACTTCATGCCACTCTCATATTATTGGCCAGTTTGATTATTTGAGCTTAACCACTCGTTGATTCGTCCAGCGTCTAATTTCAAGTTTTAGTGAACGTTACAGATCAACGGCCTTAGCGGTATCGTAGCGTTGTTCTTTTCCAGCATACCTGGCCGGGGCGACCACCCGTCCTCCTAATAACAATAGATGGTATTTGCTCCTTTGTCTGCCAAAACGGTCTCTCTGCTGTCCGAGCAAAATTCCTGCTTTTCTAGACATTCCTACAAACAGAACTCTTCACTTAAAGCTAGCTGAAATAAAAGATATATTCTAATCATTTTTTTGCAATTGATGGGATGCCAAATACTGTATCAGTAGGTACCGGGAATCGAACCCGAGCCTCCTGGCCAGCAGTCAGCAACACTAATCGCTAGAACAAGGGGATGGCCGCATATATAATCTAAATTTTCAAAATAATATTTCCTGAAGATATCCTGTTTAAACTAAATATTTACTAATAGAACATTGTAAAGAAGTAATTTATTATAAACTTATAACGTAAATAAAAGCAACGTTTATTCAGTATTTAAATTTTCTGATAAATATACATTCTTATAATCATTTTTATCATTAATAAAAGTAATGAAGATCTTATGTAGACACATATGTGCAGACGGAACAGGTCTCGTAGTCTAAACATATTGTATTAATATGTTTTGTGGTACATAATATTTCACATTTTGTATTTGTTCCTTCTATAACTATACATATACTCTGATATCTATTACGTTAGAATAACCAGTAAAATAATAATATAAATGTGCGCCTATGTTTTATTAGTGCGAAAATCAAGGGGGGCATAAAGGGGCAGTTGTTCCCTTCAAGGTTTATAGAAGGAATATATTTTCAATTAACAGCCACAACACTGATATTTTAAAATAAAGCATTTAAAGGGAACATAATTAACCTATATTTTCTTTGTTATATCAATTTTAAAAATTAGGTTAATTGATATTTTAAACGTGATAAATTTTTATCATCTACTTTAAAAATGTGTCGCCCCTCCCTCAAAAATATTCTGTGGACGCCCTTGGCGAAAATGCTTTAAAATTATTGGACAGCAAACCTGCATAAATCCAGTTCATGGGTTATCAACATACACAAACCGTATCTATGTCACCACGCTGAACGCTGTAGCTTGTTCGCAGACTGGAAGCGAATTGCAAATACAACGGCTATAGATCGGCCGGCTTAGCACGGTTTCCAAGTCAATATTCCAGTCGCCTAGCTACGTTTCACAAATCACAACACAATGCTTGGCTTCCTCACCACATCCCCGAGTTTATCGCATTCGTTTTCAGGATTCGTTCCCATTTGTTTTCAAGCTGTAACAATGAGCTCGAAACTGGCTTATTGTGCAATTGGAAGGTATTCATTGCTAACAATGAGGGCGATCTTGCGCGCAATTTCAGGTCTTATTTTGTCTAAAATCAACCGAATATCTCATATTGCTAATACTTTTCGGTAATAAATAAAATTTTATTTTATATTGAGAGATGGCATAATATTGGACAACTGGAAAAACTTTGCAGACGCTGGTACAACAATATCCGTTTTTATCAACGTTTACCAAATCTAAAATTACTTAGAATTGTAAAATGCTTGAATATTCTCACCGTTTTATAGATCTCATGAATTATTTAAATTGTAACCAATTTTTGAAAAAAATAACTAGAGACAAGCTTATGTTCTACTTTAAGTCTACAAGCTCTTCAGGGGGTAAATTTAGGATATTTGCTTATCTGAAAATTAATAAACGTTTAACTTTCTTAACAAAAATATTAGCTTTTTAAGATTGATTGTCTTACAGATACAAACATCCCAGTCAGTCATCTGCAGGCCAATCTACCGGATTTTGGCCTTATTAATTCAAATCTCCCAACATATTCAACAGTCATGTAACGTTAATAAAGGCCTGAACATCCTTCCTGGAATTTCTGTTGTAGTTTTGTCTTTTGAGTTCTACATAGTGTGTGGACCATTAAAATGGCCCATGCGTGCGAAGACATATGCAAAACCTGAGGAGCATAACCTCTAGTAACAATTCCACGATAAAAAAGTCCTTTAGAACCATCCAAGAATCGCGAGCAACGTGGGCTAAGGCAGAATCTTGTTGGAAATATCCATGTTGACTCTCATTAACTGATAATTGTTAAGAAAAATGTGCAAGTATTTGCATGCAACACCTCTAAGAATTTGCAGTACAATGAATAAATATGGGGTCTATTATTACAGCATACTCATGTGCTACTGTAATTTTGTTCTTGTACTGTCTTTGAGTTCCCCATAGTGCGAGAACTATTTCTATAGATTCTATTTTTTAGGATTCCTCACAAATAATAGTCGGAAGTGGTATGCTCCAGGAAATGTGAGGGTCACAGACCTCTAGTAACAGTTCTGTCATCAAAAGTTCCCTTAGAACCTCCAAAGAATCATTGTCAGAATGGGCTGTAGTACAATCTTGTTGGAAATATGTATCTCATTGTCGAATAATTATTAAAAACCTGTACGTGCATTTGATTCCAATACCTCTTTGAATTTGCAAAATATTAAAGAAATATAGAAATAAATATTCACCTGTAGTTTAAACACACACACACACACACAGAATAAATCGCAGATTTTCTATAATCCAATGCCTTTAGTTTACGAATACGGTGAAGCACATAAACGAAACTAACCTGATAGCCTGCGGATAAGCAATATTTCGCAAACCCAATTACAGAAATGTACAGTACTTTGTCGTCAAGCAAGCTGCGGTAATTCTTGAACTGTAATCTCTATATATAGTTTCAATTTTAACAATTTCTTGAGCTAAATGTACTAAACGGAGATTTCTTTGCAGAGCGGTCTAACGTTTCTCCAACGTAAATCTTTTTTCTCCAGTTACAACACGTCGTTTTCTATTAGGAATCTACCGTTTATCGTTTCTGTTTTTATAATTCAAAGAACAAGTTTTCTTATCACATGGAAATGGAATTCCAGAAAATTTATCTACAAATTACCTACCCATATTACTATACAAGATTCTGTTTTCACACAATTGTCATATTTTCTTTTCTAATATTAATTTCAAGATACAATTATTACATACACAATGCACTGCAAGCAAAATACTAATTAACAAAAACTGATTGAAGCCTGAAAGGTGAGCTTGAAAAGGAGATCATAAACGTTAACGATGGGATTTGACTAGCCAACCGAGAATGCGGTTGACGCGTATGGCTGATAGCTTAGTGGGACGCATGATAAATAATTCATCTTATAAAACTATTGTAAGCGTTAAAAGTTCAAAGTAAAACGCTCTTTGAAGCACAGTATTATTTTTAATGCTATATTTTATTAACGAGTTCACAATATATATATATACTTCTTTAAATTATATTGGATGTTTAATTAATACACAAATGTATATTTTTTTTACCTAACATATCCGAAAATCTTGAAACTAAGAATATTAAATATACTTATAAGCTACCTATAATAAAATACAATTAAATTTTAAATTATTGCATGTACAAAACACCATTAGTCGTTGTTAAAAAAAAAAAAAGTCACCAATGAAGGACAAGGTAAACGTTAAAATTTAGATTCATACACAATAGCTTGGATTATTTGTTTTTTAAAAGAAAAACTTAAGTATCTTAATGAAATTTCTCAAAAATTGTACCCATGGACAGAGAATATTCAGGGAAAAAATCTGAAATCGAGGAATTTTAGTTGCTTTGTTTCTATCCTACAGGAGGGTTTAGTACCGCGGTCGGTGCTGGACCTATTGTACTTAAGCTCCTGAGACGGTATCTCCGGGAGGAAGGGGAGAGAAAAAGGATACACCACGTTACACGGCCATAGGCGGGGTCGCTAACGTTTTCACAGATTATAAATCTCAGATGACTCATGTCCCGGTTTCATCAAGGTGACCCAAGGTCCCCCGAGAAGACCCCCAGACATGGACAGAACTTTTCCTGATCACTGGCAGAACACAAAGCACCAAGCCCGCGTCCCCCGACACTTCCTGTCGGTCCTGGTGGTGTAGTGGTTACCATACTTGCCTCCTAAACCCAAGATCGCGGGTTCGAACCGGGACCGATTGATTTTTTCGGGGCGTAAAATCCTAAGTATGGCTTCCTTCGGAAGGGAAGTAAAGCCGTGGGTCCCGTGTCGTACCATTACGGCACGAAAAAGAACCTAAGCCTGAAAGAGAGACCTCTGAGCAAAATTTGTCGGCCGTTTCACGCTCTGAGTTGATTCGGACGCTGATGACCTGAGCTGTTAAAGAGTGTCCATAAATAAATTATTCAAAAAAAAAAAAAATCCGACACTTCCAACCTTGTAACTAATGCTATGAATTAGCCTAAGTGAACTTGGCAGACAAGGGGAAAAAAAATAATAACCAAATCAAGATCATTCCAAGGGAATTAAACCCGGCACCTTCCGAATGGGAGTCTCAAGTGTTACCGCCTAAGTGACCCCACTCGGTGCAAGGTTTTATTTATTAAAAATGACATACAAAAAGCTGTAAACTCTACAGTAACTTTTATTCTGACGCACATTTGGGCTGATTTGCTAGAGTTAATGGTTGTCATAATAAAATTAAAATTGTTACTGTATTTCTTAATTAATGGAAAGAGAATTACAAAGTACATTTATGACATCTTTTGAGTAACGTTTGCCTTAGGTGGTGGACTATTAGTAATGTTCATAGTTTTTATCTTAAAAGCTGCGGATATACGGAAGCTCATACTTTTGAGGTTATATGGCGGTGCAGTGGTCAAATGGTGTGCCTTTTTATCTCCCACCGAGGCAGTTCGGGTTCGATTCTAGCAGTCATAAGTCTGATTTTGGAGGACATAACGGAGCCTAGGCAGGTTACATCGACTTTCCTAATCACTCATCCCGGCATTTCATCTTACTTCCATCTTCACTTTCATCATATAACGTAATGTAGTCCGTCGATTATGCTACTGCCACTACCGCCCGTGTTCTAAACTCCAATACAGAGCAAGCAAGTTCATATAAAAAGAACATTCCACCTCAACTAAAGCGCATGGAGCATATTTAAAACAAGCTATTTCGAAAGGACTCATACCAGTTACATCAGAGCATTCACCTTTCAGGAGATCATGGAAATGTTGATCAATGCAAAGTAAAGTAATTCTGATTGGTCTTGCGAACGAGCAAAAGATGAGCAGTGGTTGCTGGCCGAGTTCATTTTCTGTTTATGCGTTTATAGGGGTATCAGGTTAGTATCTCTCTTACTTTCGCACCGAACATATTAGGGACAGTTTATTGCATAGCTGTACTGCTCCCATCTTTCTCGCTTGAAATTGTTTGTATTTATGAAGCTGAGAACTTACTTCCACCTCAAATTTCCTAGAATTGTCTCGCGCAGATCTGTATAAGGTCATTCGCCAGGACTGTTCAAAACTACAGTACTTCCCTCATCCACTCTATTTCCCTGGTATTCATATTCTCGAGGTAACTGTGGGTTCCTTTCACAAATGAAGGTTCTTCTATTTAAACAGCTTAAGTGAACGAGGAGAATTTTTTTGACTGCTTGAAAAGAAGTAAATGTATAACAAGATTCTCAATAAATATTAGTGAGGTGAACATGCCATTTAATTTTTATAACTTTTTTCACTTAGATATATTGAAATTCTTTATGTGCTTTTTAAAATGCATAAGTAATCGTAGAAAAGAATGTAGTACAGATGAAAACAGACAATATATATATTAAACCTTAAAATAGGTCACAGAAATCAAAACAGGCAAAAAAAAAAAAAAATGCAAAATAAAAAACTATCGACCCCAAATGTACGTAAACATGTTCATTTCTATTAGACTCTTAAATATATCTGCCCAGATAGAAAACGCATTTAACCTAACTTCAGGGCTCTGTTAATAGTCTTTCACCTTGATTAAGCATTGACCTTTGTAGACACACCATGCATGTAGCATCCCCGTTTTAATTAAGGAAATGTACACATCATTAACCTTTGAAAATGGTGAATTAAACGAATTAATTGTTTCGACGATCATTCCAACAGGTGTATTTTTCCCCCTCCATTTTGCGCAGCTTAAGCATAACCTCTCTCTAGCGTTTAGGGACTGACACCTGTTGCACCCTCTGTTACAACTTTGTGATTTGTCGCACCGCGCTCCACCACACGCACAAGAAGCTGGGGGTAACTGTACTCATCTCTTTTGTTGTTTCTGATGCTGGGGACTGCGCAGTAATTTCTCTGAAGGCTTGAATGAGATTGTCACCTTGTCTGGAGTTTTCAAAGTGATTGCTTTTGTTCTGGAGAGAGGTGCCTTGTTATACTCTTGGAAGCCCCGAGTAATGCCGGGAAAGGAAAGTAACATAAGTGATTGTTTAGAAGAGTTTCAAAATACGCTGCTTTCCAAACGCTCCAGTTTCAAGTATTATCATTTAAAAGGGTTTTTGAGTTTGTCTTTTATTGTCTGTGTATTAAGCAGAGCAAAAATTAAAGCAGCAATTATCGATCTTTCAATTATTTATTTTCTTCTTTGTTCATAATCTCCTCCCTTTTCTTTAATTTTCGTTTATTTATGAGCCCTTATTTTTAAAATAATGTTTAATATTTAGCTTTATATTGTTTATAGCTTATATTTACTTTCTAATGTTATCTCTCAATTTTTTCTCTAATGTTTTTTTATATTTAAATTTTTTCTTTTTTATTTATTTCTTTTCTTTTCATAATGCGCTTACCTTGTGCCTTCTTTTCATAATTTCTTTTCTTGTGTTCTAGTTTTAATGTTTTCAGATTTTGTTTCTATTAATTTTTGCCCTAAAGCCCTTTTCATTGCTTTACTTCCATTCTCGTGTGTTTAACTAATTCTCTTTCTAAATTGAATGAGTGTATTAAAGTTTTCCTTTCCTGCTATGACTACCGTATTTCTGGAATCATTTTTTCGTTTAATTTCGTTCTTTGTTCAAATAAGCAACGTCACTCCTATTTACTACCTTTTCATTCTTGCTACCTTTACAACTTACAGTTCTTCTTACTTTTATTTCCATTTTGTTACATTTTTCCTGCGCTTGTCCCTTTCCATTTCTCTCTCTCTCTCTCTCTCTCTCTCTCTCTCTCTCTCTCTCTCTTTCTCAGTCTCTCTCTGTTTTAATTTGGACTGAGTTACCGGAACACGTCGCTGTGATTTCCAGGTACGTGGGGGTTTGCTGCCCCGAGATAGACGAAGTGGAGGGCGGGGAGGCACAACATCCGGGCTCCGAGGTTGCTGGACCCCTTCCTGCCATCGACCCGGGCATACAGCCCGTGTCTAACAACGACACCACTAGCACTACAGCTCCCGAAGACGTCAGAGGTCAGTTATTCGAATGGACCTTAGAACTATTTCTTATGGTATGATCTGCGGCGGAATTGACCAGATTTACCTATATGTTTATTATTGTGCGTGCTTGGTTATAACAATAAGCACTAGGTTGAAGCGCCATTTTATGGTGGCTTTGTAAAATGGTGTGTATATTTATTATTGAGTTGTTTAGTTTACTTTTATGAAGTTCAGATTAGTTTATATTGATTTGTGGGGGAAACTGATTTTAGTTAACTGGAGAAAGATGTATATTGCTGCTAATGATTCTTGATCTGTTGAATACCACGGCTTTGCTGCTGCTTTGAACACCGTCTCCTGCAGCTGTTTAAGAGGTGATCTTCTCAGAGATTCTGTAAATGTTTTAACGCTTTTTTGGAATGTTCTAAGCGGAGGAAAAATACACGGAACGGGGCTTTACTAAATAATAATAATAATAATAATAATAATAATAATAATAATAATAACAACAATAATAATGTTCACACTTCACTGAACTTATTTTATTAGTCTCTTCTCATTCACAACATATCTGGACCACTTGCAAGAAGCCATAAATCTTTGGTAACTTTTCTAATGATATAAATCACAAGTTATCTCGTTATTAATATACGTAATTCAGTTAGACTTTGGATTATTTACACCAAAAATGTTCCTTTTAAGATAATTCTGACTATGATTTCCTCCTAAATTGAATTAAACTTATTTCATCTTCCAACAACGAGATACAATCTCACATCTCCTAAGCCGAACAGAACTACATTATTACGTCTCACAAATAAAACTGAATTCTTACGTCTCCTGTAACGAACTGCTTTTTCACGTCACCCAAAACAATACGAATGCAAAGTGCCTCCAAATAAGACTTTTTAATGCTTTCTCTACGCACCTTTCCGCGAGAATTCATATCTTACAACATTCTAGACGCGTGCTAAACTTTACCCTCTGATTGGTTTAGTATTTTGCGGATGGAAGATTCTCAAGATATAATTTAAAACTCGAGTGCTTATTGGCTGAGTCCATTTCTTTCTTTCGTAAACTAGATGCGTTATATGTAGCGAGACTTTCTCTTTTTAAAGGGGCGCTTACCCAAGGGTGAAAAAGCGAGCTACGGTTTTCTTCAAGGAACTTTTTTTTTTAACAAAGATGAAAAGAAACGTTCCTATTATTCCAAAAACTGATCTTGTTCATGGCGCAAGGATGTAGTTGCGTTATTACATTGATGGCTCATCCTTACTGTACAAATTATATTTCTACCTCTAGTTCATTTTATAACATTATATATATATATATACTATTACAGAGTAATCAAAACTTCTAAAAAGCATAAAAACTCATAAAAACACTCAGAGTGCAATATAAAAAGGTTCACATAAAGTTTCACACTAAAAACCGTAAAATTGAACACTAAAATCACACTATATTTCGAGCTTGGCTCTTGGTCACGTGATGAAAATGAACTCGAGTTCATTTTCATCACGTGACCAAGAGCCAAGCTCGAAATATAGTGTGATTTTAGTGTTCAATTTTACGGTTTTTAGTGTGAAACTTTATGTGAACCTTTTTATATTGCACTCTGAGTGTTTTTTATGAGTTTATATATATATATATATATATATATATATATATATATATATTATAAACTACATGTTAATGAATTGCATATATTATAATAAACGTTTATTAAGCTGAATCTGAATCTCCCGTTATAGATCCATGGATTTTTCTGCAAGCTTAACTTGTAATGTTGATAAATAAGATTAATTTAAATAATGATTTTTTTTAGTTTAAGTTTTACCCGCAATTTATAATTCACCACTGTCAACTTTTAAGGCAACCTTATAACCATTTTATTTTTAATTGCAATTATTTTAACCACAGTGTAAATCATTATATCGCATTATTGCCAAGGGATATTGGTTCCTGCTCCATATGATCTAAACGGTGGCGTTGTCCTCTCTAACAAGATATTTAAAAATGCTAAGTAGTATTATTAACAGTTTTGGTGTGGTGAAGATAGAAAATTAAGCTCTAGCTGAATGAACCGAATTTTTATGTAATGCAGATATAGGAAGTGTATACACTCATTATACTGGAGCTGGACCAAGATATGAGTAAGTAACCACAATAATACTTATTCTGTCACCATGCGTGCTTGCAAACTGGATCGATTATCTTCAATAGCAGGCATTTTTCAAGGATAAGTGGAAGCTGATTGATATGAAAGGCAGCGAGCCGAAATAAAATTGATAAGAAGAAGACCAAGGCTCTGTAGATAATTCATTGTAATTAACTGCCTATCCAGTCCATAGAAACAGATGAGAGAAACATTTACTTTCTCATGAGGAGGAAATCCAGGCAATTTCTCGCATTCATTGCTTCACTTGGCTTATTATTAAAATATAAATTATAATTGCATTGTAAGAAGGGTTGCATTAAGCATATGTATTTACTTTCTTGTATTGCATTCTTATAAACATTTCTCGACTTTTGCAAAAACCATGGACCATAGTGATGGTAATAAGGTCTATCTCTTCTACTAGAAGCTACTTGCTGATATCCACAGGGAAGGCTGTTGCACTGAAGTGTAACTGCACATATTGAACATCGTTTGAGAATAGAATTTGGGAAATTTGTGAATGTTACGTTATTGGGAATACCTTCAGGCTTAATTGTTTCAATTGGTGTTGGAGAGTGTTGATAAACCTTGGTACTTATGTCTCAATGGGCTTTTTTGCATGTCTTTAATTCTCTTTTGGTCTTTTAAATGTAGAGCTTAGTGAACTCTAGAATTTGTTTCTCTAAGTCTAGGAAATATATGTCCTAAAGAACTGTACCCTAACATAGACATTCCTCGCCTTTCCGGAGCTTGACACTCTAGTAAGATTTGTTCTGCAGTTTCATCAGATTGTTCCCATAGACAGTAAGTGGGATTTCCATGTGGTTAAATCGTCTGTAGGAGTTTCCGCAATGACTGATGTCCAGTAGCTTTCTTGGTTTGCCTTTTATTTCTTTTCATGTGGTTCTTAGCCAGTGGATGTTTTAATGAGAAATTTACAGAAAAATCTTCCATTTTATGAGAGTTTTTTTCTTGGTACTAGCAGTTTTTTTTTAAAAAAATGGTAGAACTATTATGGTTCTACGAGGTCAATTCCAGTTCCTTCTTTTGCCAGTTTATCTGCCTCCTCATTGCCCTGTGTGCCCTGATGTCTAGGCATTGAGCAAAATTGTAGTTGATTCTTTGTAAAAATATGGATGAGAGCTTGGAGACATTCGCATACAAGTGTGAGGTTGGCTTGATGACATTTAAGCTCCTTAAGCGTAGCTCACCGAGCGGGTTCGTTCACATATTAACCCTGATACGTGCATTCAGAAGGTCCTGAGTTCAGATTCAGATTTCTTGGGACCAGCCATTCTGTTTTTTTGGTGGTTTCTCCTGGCCCATTACGCAACTGCTGGGATACATCTTTTCAGTTGTTCAATTTCATATCGTTTCATTCCGATGGCTCTATTACAGGGTCAAACGTGCCAAGACTTACTCTTTGGAAAGCTTCCTCTACCGGCGTCGGGGTGCTCTATCTGGAAACATTTATGGACCTCGTCTAAGCTCACTTAGTATCTCTCTGACTCCATCCCTTCCGCGCAAGTGCCCCCATTGGGAGCATAGGCACAAACGGCCAGCTTTTGAACATGGCCGAAGCACCTAAGCATCTGCTTTGAAGGATACTGGTGGTGTAGTGGTTACCATACTTGCTTCCTAAACCCAAGATCGCGGGTTCAAACCCGGCCAGGACCGATGGATTTTTTCGGGCGTAAAAATCCTAAGTATGGCTTCCTTCGGAAGGGAAGTAAAGCCGTGGGTCCCGTGTCGTACATTTACGGCAGGAAAAAGAACTTCAAGCCTAAAAGAGAGGCCTCTGAGCAAAATTTGTCGGCCGTTTCACGCCCTGAGTTGAATGGGACTCTGATGACCTGAGCTGTTAAACAGCGTCCATAAATAAACCAATCAAAAAAAAAAAAATAATTCTAATAATCGGATTCAATTATAGTGCAACTTTACTGGAATTGGAAAATAGTATATGTTGATTAAAATATTTCTCCTTTCACAGATCAGCGGTACAATTACTTCTACCTGAAAAACTGTAACTTCCGAAAACTTACGGAAATATTTGATTTTGGAGAGAGTCTATAAACTCCAGCTTCTGAACAATTTCATACGCTTGAGCATCGGTAAATAAGACCGGATAACCCTTAGATAAAGTATGTGAACTTTCTCCCATACAGCCAGATCGTTCCCCAATTCTGTTTCTGAAAGGTTGTAAAAATTGTGCTTTGTAGACATATGGCTATATTGAGACTAGTTTCATTTGTTTGGTTTGGTAGATCAACGCAGCAGTTGTTTCAGAAAACAACTTTGTTTTTCTATGATAAAAGTAAAATAACATGCATGATCAAAATGTTTGTTATTTCCGTATGTATATTAATGACAGAAGTTTATATGGGTGATGATTAAAAATTATTATTTTTATAAGTAAACTGAAAATATTACATATCAAAATTATAAGGATTTTGTACAAATGCAAAAGATGAACTACCTGTTGGCATAATATAAGTTAGTAACCAATGCTGGAAAGTGGGTAAAATATTATTAGCACAACCTTTGAAAGAATAAAAAAAAAAAAAAAGACTTTTTATAAGAGATTGCATCAGTAAATGTTTATTTCATATTAATTTAGGACAATCGTTTGAGAAATCCTGTAACTTTTCGATTATGGCATGAAAGTTAAACGCCATCATTGTTGGTATACAGCGTAAAGTTTCAGTCAAGTAGTTAACGTTTAACAGACGAATAGACCACTGTCGTAACTACTATAAAAATGGAGGAGGAGGGTGGACGAGTTCTGTGCAATGATTTTCGTTTGAAAAACTGGACTTCCTCAAAGCTGAGTGAATATCTACACTAAGTCTTAAAGACTGTTCATATATGGATAAACGTGGCCGTGAGAAGAGGCCTCTGAGCAAAATTTCACGCCCTGAATTGAATGGGACGCTGGTGACCTGAGATGTTAAAGAGCGTCCATAAATAAACCAAATTAAAAAACAAAATAAACGTGGCTGTACAAAGATCGAAGATAAAAAATGAACTTCCGAAAACCAACTGTGGTCCCCATGAAGGACATTGAAAAAAATTGTGTCATAAAAAAGCAGCCTGTTAAGTCAAAGTACGAGAGATAGCTGCATCTGTACGCATTCCTGAAACGCACGCAAAGAGAGAGAAAGAGAGAGAGAGAGAGAGAGAGAGAGAGAGAGAGAGAGAGAGAATGTTTAATTGAAATTAGCGAGTTTGTATCGATTCGTGATCATGGCTGAAATGGATCCATCATTATAATAACTTGTCGAAGCAGCGAAGAAATGGGTAACAATACACCGAAGAAGGCTGGAAATGTGTTGGTCACTATCAAATTTCGATAGACTACCAGAAAATTCCATTTTTTTTAAACTATTTGAAAGACGAATTTAAGGGAAAAGATCAAATCTAGCATCTAAAGGTGTTTTTTATCAGGACAATCTACCTTCTCTCATAATGGAAACTGTAATACAAAAAGTGCACGAATTGGGGTTTTTTAATTTAATGGGAAGAAATCTTTGTTGAATAAAGAGGTCAATGAACCATCAATGACTATTTTGAAAGATTTTAATAAAACTTATTCTTCTGCCAAGAAGACAAATTTGGAAACTCGCTGGATCAATTGTACAGCCCTTAATATAGAGTATTTAAAATTTTAATTGAAAATTTACAAAATAAAGCGTTTAATGCAAGCTTCTAAATATTCTTGTATTAGCTATTTAAAAATGACAACATTTCCAAAATAGCCGTTCTTTTGGACGATGTACCACATTTATCCTTTATTTGTGATGTTATTTAATATTCTCGCTATATGCGTGTGCTGTAAATAAGAAGGGCAAGAAGGGCCTGAGTAATGATAGCCAATAATTCGAACCAGTGTCGAGGCGTGCAGTGCCGGAAACAATGGGTAAGGCGAGTTGTTGTGCTGTTGTACGTGATTGAATTGGCCAGTTTTGTGCGCGATGCACTAAAGTATGTTTACGAGTCTGGAACAGTGTTCTTGGATTAAACAAAACTCCAAGCGTCCCATGGCAAAAATAGCACGTCAGTGCCATGACGGGTTGTGCATGTGGCAACGATGCGCTATGGTTGACGTTGGATGGAGGAGTTATTTGTAGGCTTGGATTAGCCAGCAGAATGGGCTTACCAACCATCACCTGCAACCGACATGTCCCTAAAGTCCGCAATTCTCGAGGGACACATCACCGCCCACATGACCGAGTTGTTGGAGAGGGCGCTTGAGTGGGAGTCTTGGAACATCCACTTCACTCGTCGGATACGAGCCCATGTAATTTCCACCTCTTTCCTCGATTGAAATTACCTCTCCAAGGCACCAGGTTATCAGATATTTCTCACTTGCTACTCGCCGTAAGGCAGTTCATTGTTGATAGCATAGGACGGTGACCACGGGTTTGGAACAACGCTGGAGGATTATATAGAAAGTTGGTAGTATGATTGACACTACAAGTTCAATAACAGATCTGTAACAACTATGTTACCTCTACTTTATTTAAAACCCATGAACGTAACAATGTTTGTACTCAGAAGTACATTTTCTTTTTCAATTGTACGTAGTTTAATTTAGTATCTACAACAAATGCTATTCATAATATTGAGAATTTTATCTGTGTGCATTATTCATTGTGATTTAAAAAAATTGTGCCTAATGGACTCAAACAATTTTCCGTTATCCGATTTGTCCGTTAGTACAGTTGCATCTGTTTATAGAAAGCTTCTACCAATAGACTTAAACGTAGATTTTTTTTTTGTCGCATGAACAACACTCTTTTCCATAAAAATATTGCAGAAGATTAAGTGAGCTGGAAGACGAAAGTTATGGGACAGGGAAGAAGACAGAAGAAGGAAGAGTACAGAAGAAAATTAGTTAGCTGGAAGACGTAAGTTGTGGAACCGGGAGGAAAATAGAAGAACGAAGATTAAGGGATATTGAAGATGCAAGTTATGGGACCGGGAAGAAGTTAGAAGAAGGAAGGCAAGAGAAGAAGATTTAGTGAGCTGCAAGATGTAAGCAAGTATAATTTTCTTAGATAGTTAGGGTGAGGAAGGTGCCAGTAACTTATCGTACGGCTTCCGACGGAACATTTTAGTTTAGTTAGCTATTGGTTATATATATATATATATTGGTTTTCAGTAGATTTGTAATTTTGTTTCATTTAGTTTTGGGCTGTGAAATGCTTACTTTTTAAGTTTAGTTATATATTTGTTTTGATTATATAAGTCTAGATTTAATCTATAAAATTATTTTGTATGGTGGGAAAAAGAAATTTAATAAACAATAAAATTTGAAAATGCACGTCCCAGTATAGGTAACAAGATGCCAGGAAGGAGTGCATATTTTTTATTTTATTTTGTTCATAGACGTAAGTCTTTCCATTCTAGTTTCTTTCCTTATCTAAAATGTTTAAATTATAATTTTATGCAGTAATATAAATTATTTTGCTTTCTCTGTATGAGTTTGTTTAAATAAACGAAGAACTAAAGACTACATTGTTTTTGTAAGATCCATGAAAATCCTACAGGCATAGTGTCTATGATCGTTATATATTTTTGAAAATGCACACTAAAGTCAAAAAAATGTGTTAGAAGCACACT
Organism: Metallyticus violacea; assembly: GCA_030762175.1. NCBI lineage: Eukaryota > Metazoa > Arthropoda > Insecta > Mantodea > Metallyticidae > Metallyticus > Metallyticus violacea. Next base: position 76,524,972 of record CM060845.1, on the reverse strand, counting down.
GTTGGGATGACATTCAAAATGCCTACATTTCAGCATTTCCAAAATAATTATGATGAAAGTGATAAAACATAAATGCAATACAAGAAAATGTACTTTCTTACTGCAAACATAAGTTGGTTCACTTTGTTACTAGTAATGAGGTATGCTAATAAAATTGAAATAAATATAAATAAATTAAAACATTTTCCTTATACGAGTATGCAAATATATAATTGATATTAATTCCATTAACTTGGCCTTATTTATAAATCTTGTCCGCTCACGCGATATTTTACATCTGCAGCAGCAGGTGGTGGTATCTCTGCATGTATAAAATTTTACGTTACAGAAGATGCTGAACTTTGTAGTTTATCTTTCGGCTAAACAGACACTGTATCGGGAAAACATACTCTCATTAAAACGATTAAATTTGGCTATGCGTTATTTTGGTTTTAATTGTTATTGCTTCCCTTTACATTCCGAAACTTTACTTGTGCTATTTTCGGGAGGGATTATGTAGATTGGAAAATGTTAAAAGTTTGCACCGTTTTCACATACTATTTCATTTTTGTTAAAACTGAATGCTTTGCACTGAACTAGTAGATTCAGATTTGTGAATTGCAGTTGTGAAAGGGGGGATTTATCTGGGAAGTTCTGAAGAAATTCCTCATTCACAAATAGTCGGTCCTGGTGGTGTAGTGGTAACCATACTTGCCTTCTAAACGCAAAGTCGCGGGTTCAAACCCGGCCAGGGTCGATGGATTTTTGGGGGGGGTGTAAAAATCCTAAGTATGGCTTCCTTCGGAAGGGAAATAAAGCTTTGGGTCCCGTGTCGTACATTTACGGCACGAAAAATAACCTCAACCCTGAAAAAAGAGGCCTTTGAGCAAAATTTGTCGGCCGTTTCACGCCCGGAATCGAGTGGAGCGCTGATGATCTGAGATGTTAAACAGCGTCCATAAATAAAAGAATCAATCATCCACAGATGAGAGTCTATACATCTTAACAAATAAATCTAGGCACTACTGCCATGAGGCTGGTAAGGAACATAACTTAGAAAGCGACGTTAAGGGGATGACAAAGGAGTAGAAGCATGGACGTCACCTGCTATCGACATCGTAATAAACCCCGCACGAATGGACAAGGCTGTATGATCATTCATTGTGGGGAAACTAGTTACAAAAAGTACTCTGATATTGATTTGCTTTTTGGAGATCAAATGCCTGTAATGCGATAACTTTGAGGTCTCCAGGGGGTATAAACGCAAATATATTATTAGTTTTTCAAATGATTAGAACATAAGCCAAAGATGCATCGTTCGAACCCCTCGAATTTTAACGACTCCAGTTTGTAATCGTGGTTTGTGTGGAAGTCACATTTACAAATTTAATGCTACTTTTAGAAATCTGAAGATAAGTTTTGAAACAGAAGAAAAATGATATTGCTTCAGATAAAAATAAAAATGAAAACGTCTGGCATATACAGGGTAATTAAAAAGTCCAATCTATTACTACAGCTAGAGAACAAACAGAAACAGCAAAACACAATTGAAAACAGGCTAAATCGCACAGTTTGCATTATTGGTAGATCTAGGACTGGCGATGGGCAGGCTAGAGGAAATGGCGGGACATGTAAGCAGCAGTAGTAAATGTTTCAGTTTGTCATTGCATGAATGTATGTGTTGTGTTTTCAGGCACATTATATTAAAAAAAAAAAAAAAAAAAAAAAAAAACAATCGCCCGCTTACTAATGTATTTGCACTAATACTGGAGTTATGTAACATAATTTAGTCCTTTGTCTATAACGCCGAAGTTATTAGATCACGCTGTAGAACTAAATAATGTCAGGTGAATCAGTTCAGTTACCTGACCCTTCATATTCAAGCTACGTTTGATATGTCCTGTTTTAAAAAGACTGGTGCCTGTCAAGTGGATGGACGGTTGTTTCCTGCTAATGGGACTGACTTTATATTGTGCAGGTTGTGGGATAAGTACGGTGAAGAAAATTCGTATTGTGGGAGGACAGCCGGCCGAGCCTGGAGAGTGGCCCTGGATGGTGGCTCTGATACGAGTTAGTACGGGCTTCCAGTTCTGCGGTGCTGTGCTCATCACAGACCTGCACGTTCTCACAGCCTCCCACTGTGTAGATAGGTACAGTTAACTTACATCCATTATTTTCTTTTTTACTGTGCTTGTTTTGTAGTATATTCTTTTGTTCCTTGATAACCAGCTCACGTCTAATCTCTAGTGTCTCCTTTTGTTCACTTCTTTTTTAATATTTTTTTTCTCTTCTCTATTCCCAGCAGTCATTTATAGTATTTTCCCTTCCATGCTTCCGTATCTCGTCGTAATTTAATTTCATGAAATTAATTACCTCTGTCATTTTTATTTATTTCATTTTTTTAAAAAAAATATTTTATCCAGAGTGTCATAAGTTTATCGTTTTTTCTACTTTTAATTCTTTTTTCCCTCCGTTTGTGCAGTTTATTTCCTTCTTCCACAACAAGTTTTTACATTCTTCTGTTGCTAGCATAAACAAAAAAAAAAAACAAAAAAAAAACAGAAGTACTTATAATTTAGATTAAATTAGATTTATTTATATATTAATTTAATATTTTTAATTCTTTTGATACTTTATTCCTTTCAAATTTTCTCATTTGCTATATCAGTCTGTAAAAATGTTCACTTTCGAGTATCAGGGTCTCAATGTTCTCGATTTTTTATCCTCAGAGAGACAAATTAGGGACTATAGTCAACAAAACCCTTGATAAAGCGAATGTTCGCGAATGTGCAGTTGACAACACGTTAGGACCCCGCTAACTTTTCTCGAGATAAGCAAAATGTTTGCACTCTTATCGAATGGATCTGTGCTGTGTGCTGTGTGCACCTTGGCTTCGTTTCGATCACAGTATAACATATAATATATTTGCGTCCAAGTGTTCATGTATGGAACATGTTCAGTTTTGCATTGGTATAATTTGCTTAAAATATTATATGTGTGTGTGTGTGTGTGTTTGATAGTGTAATTAATGCATACATTTGTTATATAAAAATGAAGTATATGCAAAATATATTCTTTTAATGTGAGAAATACGTTTATAAGTACCCAGTCTTACGAGCTTCTAGCTATATCTACTGAACTATTTATTACATGCAGAATACAGTACCCGTATATGAAGTAATTTTGCAAAAAAATCGTCAATAAAATATTAAAAAATGTAATCGTTAACTTATAAAATTTTCTACAGAGTAATAGGCTTTGTTACAAAGTATTTTTTAATAGCCATCACTGGACGAAAATAATGATTTGAAGTTGTTTGGTAAAGCTTGAAATATTCTAACGCATTTATAATGGACCCACATTTGATAGCAAGATAAATTAGCAATGGGTTTATGAGAACTTGTTTTTTGTTTAGTATTATGTAACTGCATATTTTTCACGTTCTTGCATTTTAACATAACATTCATAATGTTAAAATTTCCTGTCACAAGAAAATGCCAAAATATTCATTTGTTGATATAGACTCTTAAGTGATTTTGCTGTTAGAATTTCAAATTATTCGAATTGTCTTCTTTTGCGGCGTCAATAGTTACCCCTACATAGAAATTCATATTTTAAAAGTAAAAAAAGAAGCATAATAAAGTTTTTGCATATATCTGAAGCTGAAATGAGATGGTGATCTAAGAGCATAACATGACAGATTATCAGCTTTATCAGTTTGGAGACTTAGGAACTTGTCATCTGTGGGTTTATAATAGTCCATTGATTCCTACATTTCAACCGGGAGCTGGCGAGTATTATGTTAACATTTTTATATCTTTAGTTTAATCAATATTTAATGATTATTTGTTAGCTTTAAACCGTATGTGTGAGAACGTAATTCAATTTCGGTATTAAATGATTAATAATTATTGTTGAAAACTATTACACAGATATCAACAAATAGAACAGTGGCAGTTGTGTATTTTTATTGCTAATTGCAGATAATATAAAAGAACAGTGCACTCAGGATTGATCTTTGTGAGATAAATGCTTAATAATCCTCAAATTGAAATATTAGAATTGTTTTGCATGATGAATTTATTTGGATTCTTTGTTTTGTACTATTGGAGTTATGTGATAAAACGTTTAACATTCTATTTTTTACAGTATAGAAAATTAATATTTCATTTTCACGATTGACATAATGAATAACTGTGGTTAGATCACAGAATGTTGCACCGGAATGATTGTGACATGTTATATTAGTGGGGTTTTTTCCTTTGCGGAAAGATGTTATGTTCTTATAGTGGTCTGATAGACACTTTCATGGTAACTTAATACTTTGAAGCACTATATTTTATAATTTGGGGAAATATAGTTTTTTTCATTGCAAAATGACCGAATTAAGTTTTCGTTAGATACTGCGCAGAACGTTCCAATAATGCAACACATATTTATTGATAGATTTTCATTGGAAAAATAGCACCCTTAAACCTACCTACTTATAAACCTACCTAGTTTTACCATAAAAACTGTTACAACTTTTGAAAATGACTGTACTCCCCCATCTAACAGCCTACACATTCCTAAGAGTCGTTTCTGGTGGTGTACTGCTTACCATATTTGCCTGCTAAACCCAAGATCGCGGGTTCGAACCCGGCCAGGACTGATGTATTTTTTTCGGGCGTAAAAATCCTTCGGAAGGGAAGTAAAGCCGTGGGTCCCGTGTCGTACTTTATGGCACGAAAAAGAACCTCAAGCCTGAAAGAGAGGCCTCTGAGCAAAATTAGTCGGCCGTTTCATGCCCTGAGTTGAATGGGACGCTGATGACCTGAGCTATTAAAGAGCGTCCGTAAATAAATAATAATAAAAAAATATTCCTGAGTTAAGGTAGAAAGTCATTGACAGTTCAGCCTGCAGAAGCGGAAAATGGTTGTGTTAGTTTTCAAGATGAAATAAGGCGATTACGAAAAATGGAGTAGTTTTGGTAGTTTTGCACAAGGTGAGCATATCCCCAGGTGAGATTTTCAAATTCTCCAGAAACTGATAATAAGCATGAGGTTCGTATACCGCACTATCCACTGCTTCTATGAGACTGGAACTGTGAAAGACCACGCATTGTGTGCACTCTTGAACTGGTGAAAACTGTGGCAGCACATGTGCGAAGAAATCCGGTACGGAGACAGTCAGTGATGTTTCGTGAGCTGATAATTTCTAAAATATCTACGTCTCACAGTGACCTGAAACTCCGTGCCTACAAACGACGAAAAGGACACCTCCTCACAAGTGGGCCGAAGTTCAGAGACTCTTAAATTAAAAACGCTTACTTTAACAATACGGAGCGAATGGTCATCGAAGAATCCTTTTCACTGAAGAAACATTTTTCAGTGTTGAGGAAACTTTCAGTGCCCAAAACGACAGATGCTCTACAGCGGCAGGATCCAAGGATCCAGAGCGGCCATCATCCTGCATCTGTTGTGGTGTGGTGGGGTGTGAGGTATAAAGGTACCATGGAGGTTCCTTTCTGCGAAAAAGGGGTTACAACATCGGCCAAAGTGTGCCGGCCGACAGTGCAGCAGAGTTTGTTTAAGAAGTTTAACAGCACCCCCTTTCACGGACAAAGATGGCGCTTTCAATAGGATTCAACTCCAGCCTTAGCTCGACAACCCACTATTGTGATCTAAACTTTAGAAGAAGGCTTGCACGAAGAGACATCAAAACATTGAAAGTTTGAAGCGTTCTCTTCGGAAGGCAGCAGCAAATTTTCTGATAAAACTGTTGGTCTTCAATAGATTTTTTTTTTTTTTGATTGGTTTATTTATGGACGCTCTTTAACAGCTCAGGTCATCAGCGTCCCATTCAACTCAGGGCGTGAAACGGCCGGCAAATTTTGCTCAGAGGCCTCTTCTTTCAGGCTTGAGGTTCTTTATCGTGCCGTAAATGTACGACACGGGACCCACGGCTTTACTTCCCTTCCGAAGGAAGCCATACTTAGGATTTTTACGCCCGAAAAAGTCTTCAATAGATGAATGGTCACAAGGACTTAAGAATTGTATGCATGCCAAAGGGGGTTATTTTGAATTTTTGTGTGTTTTTGATTTGTTATGCATCAATTTAACTACTACTATTAGAATATTAAAATACCTCGAGCAATTTTGTCAAATTTATTGAAAACTTTGTGACAGATTTATGGTAAGACTAGGTAGCACATTGTCTTACATCATGTTACACTGATATAGTTGACTTTCATAATGAAGCTTGCAAGGAATGTGTCCAGAAACAAAGAACGAAAAATAAAGTCATAACACATATTACAAAAAATGTATGGCAAGATGGCAGTGTAAGAATATATATTTTATATATCCTTTCCTTGGGGGGCTGTGATAACAGCCTCTCTGATCTCTGAGCGACTATCACTGCAGTGATGCCGATAACTTTAATGGGGTCATCAGTGAGATACACCCATATAACCTGCTACTGAACTTAGTTGAGGATTGGCCCCTGACAGAAATGTAACCGAAACACTCCACATCTTCCACAACGGGAGGCCACTTATAAATCTGTGAATTCCAAAAGAAAACAAACTTTAGCTTATATAGACATTTCAGACTTCATTTCTTCGGTTTCCTAAAATGCTCAATCCACGAGCCGCAGTATGACAAGTGGTACCGCGAGGGCATACAGCCTCTGATATCTGGGCGACGTAAGCAAGAATATGGAGGGGGAAGCAATGTGTAACCAAAAAATTATGGAACGAAAGGTTGCATTCTAGTTGAAATAAAACAAAAATGACATGCATTATTTATTGAATTCTCTCTTAAATTTTGTGTATTTACTGTGCAAGTTTGATAAGCAAACAAACGATTATTAAACTTGCAAAAATCTGCCTTGAAGTCCCGCCCTTCAATATGATCAAAATTACAAAATTAACTGCCAACTGCTACTGTAAGCCCCTGAATTTTAAACTAGGATAGAGCAGCACTACACCACATATCGTTTGCTCAGAGTATTTGTTAGCTCTGATTTTGCATTACAGTTTCCTGATGTAATCAGTTATTACATCGAGAAATACTCTGAATAACTAACCCATCATCAAATAGTGTTGTACACAGTACAAAGATATAGGGGGTTAACACATATTACAGACCAACTTTTGCTTTGTTCACTGTGCCAAAGTAGCTTGTAACGTTGCAGACTGCAGTCCAAGGAGCTTAGAGTGAGGCTGGGCGAGTATGATCTCTCCAAATCTGACGAGACACGAACACAGGAGCTGGCAGTGAGCGAGATACGCATGCACGACGATTATTCCCGTTCTACGTATGAGAACGACATCGCCGTCTTGAAGCTGAGTCGTCCTGCCGTGTTCAACTCTTACGTATGGCCAATTTGCCTGCCACCTCCTGGCCCAACCTTCGAGAACGCCACAGCTTTCGTCACGGGTGAGCAAAACGTTGTTTCTCCGCTTTATTGTAGTTTTATTTGTTACTCTTTCAAATTACAGATTTAGACAGCCACATTTTTCTGAATGCGCTGAAAGTGTCTGACCATATCTTGCTTTATTCTGAGCAATAATCTACTATTAATTTCTATACACTTATTCTGCTTTCTGTTTCCATAATTATTTAGATGGTCCTGGTGGTCTAGTAGTACCCACACTTGGCACCTAAACCCAAGATTGCGGGTTCAATCCCGGTCAAGGTGGATGGATTTTTTTAGGGAGTAAAAATCCTAAATATGGCTTCTTTTTGAAGAGAAGTAAAGCCGTGGGTCCCTTGTCGTACATTTACGGCATGATAAAGAATTTCAAGCCTGAAAGAAGAGGCATCTGAGCAAAGTTTGTCGGCTGTTTCACGACCTAAATTGAATGGGTCGCTGATAACCTAAAATGTTAAAGAGCGTCCATAAATAAAACAACTCAACAAGCTTCCCTAATTCCACATTTTTAAACGGAAGACACGGTTCAGAGATTAAGGTTTTAAAGCAAAACTTGTTGAGGGCCGATAGAAAATTTGATATTCTTCTGTAGAATTTTTTTTTGTATTCTTTTGTGACCAATAAAATCAAAATGAGAGGTATGCAAACGCTTTAACATTACAAATCATTGAATATACCCAGCCTAGTCATTTAGTTTTCAGAAAAAGTAAAAGAGAGGAAATACTATTAAAAAAAATAGAAGGAAAAGAGAAAGATATAAAACGTGCAAACAACACAAAGAGAGAAGCGGAAGAAGAAGGAAAAGTTATAAAAACAGTCTTGACAAGTTGATAAACTGGACTTCCGCAAAGACATCTAATCCTGCCTAAGTTTTGTCCTTATTATAAGCAGATTGGCCTCTGTTAACGAAGATTTGAACCTGTTACGGTCTCTAGGATATCTTACAGTTGCATTTTTAAGGCACATTCCAGTAAAGCTAGGCAAACTCTTCAGAGCAGAGAACTCCAGGGACGTTAAATCTGGTAGCAAGAGGCCGAGTGTACGGTCCAAATACTGCGAGTGGAGAGCTCTTAATGAGAGTGTAAGCAGTAGATGTTGAGCTGAGGTTACCAATTTTGTTTTATCCAGCTGTGTGCTTCTTGTGCCGCTGCGTGCGCTCCAGAATTTTCTCGACATACGGTCATGAATGAAAATCTTTTCTTCCAGTTTCTTAAGAGCGAATAATCCTCCAATAAACATCACAAGTAAAATTAAAACATTCAACTCATGTTATTTTAGGTCTATTTTGTAATAAAAACTTTTATACAGTTTTAAATTAGCATGTCCCTGCTATAGGGGTTTTGAAACCATGCACCATATACAACTTTTGTTGCTTCGTCTGTCTCAAGAACAGTCTGGAAATAACACTTCGGTTGTCCACTTCTGGACATTTTTAGAACTCATCTACTGTGTAAGGAGATGCTCAAATCATACTACCTTTAATGTTGCACTGAAAGAGACATACAGGGCGTTCGTTTTAAAACTCTCCAGTCTGAATTACGCGTTATGTAGTGAGGGGATATTTCAAAACGAATGTTGATTAAACACAACACCACCACAACCCAACCACGATCACTTTGAAATTTCAGGTTTAAAGAGGGTGCATTTGTTATCACATTTTTTGTTCATTGCCCTAACATCCTGAAGCGAACGGAGTAACACTATAACAACTACTGAACATTTAATGTAATAGTTGTATTTTGGTAATAACTTGTTTCAGAATAGTGTATACCCTATGAGAAAGAACAGAATGTAAACCAATTAGAAGTTCTGAAACAGGATGTATTACTGTAATATTAAAAATTATAATTTTATTCAAAATATTTTTTTTTTTCGTTCTACAACTGACTTATTTTTCATTCTGTTCAATTTCAAACAATAACAATAATAATCATAACGATAACAAAGTTTGCCAGGCAAGGATACAAAACAAAAGTTCCGATAATTAAGCAAGAGAAAATAGAAGTACCGTTTGAAATTTAAAAATGAGAGGATAGGAGTGAGCGGGTGCAATTTAAAAGTTAATCAACATAGGTTTTAAACTTAATTTCTCATTTGATTGTTCTTTATGTTGGTTGTACACTATTTTGAAACAATTTATTACCCAAATATAACCAGTACTCAGTAGTTGTTGTTGGTAGGTATCGCCCATATGGCATTGGTCATACCCAAAGTAATATAGTGTGACTCACAGTAATTCTAATGTTGGTGGTTCTCTTTCCACCAACTCACAGCCTACTATTGGTTGCATGTTGGAATTCTTCTCTGATTGTTTCAACCGAGGAGACCCAACTTTGACGAGCCACCCTTTTCGAAGCTCGATGATCGTTTTCTGACATAATATGCGGCCAACCTGTAGTTGTGGTAGCACCATTGAGACGTTTCCAGTTTATAACAACATTGCCAACGGTTGATTTTGATACATTCAGGACGATTGAAATTTCTTTAGCATTTTCATTACTACTCGTATGTACGAGCAGCAGCTTTATGCCTGTGACCACAAAATTCCAAACCATACTACTGTTAACTGCACACACAATCAATTCAAAGCATATTGACTGCCATGAAAAAGTGTGTTGCCTGAAGCCTTCAAGTCATCACTTTGCAGGGGTGTTCCAGTATTTTTGATCAGATAGATGTACGAGGTGGTATATGTAGTATATGTGATACATGTACTATCCACAATATTAGGGCTTGGTGATGCCATCTCGACAATAGTTGCAGTAGAGTTTTGCACCGCTAGGTGGCAATACTAGCACATCTTATGAGTAAGTTTTTGAAGTTTCATTCAGCTGGGTAAATGTGTTGACATTCTATAATACTTTTTATGATATTCTGTGTGTAGTGTGTGACGATTTTACGATGAATCCAAGATTACAACAGAGAGTGTGAATCAAATTCTGTGCAAATCTCGGGGAAAATGCTACAGAGACCCTCGCAATGATTCAACAAGTATTTTGGGGACAAAGCATGAGCCGTACGTGTGTTTGAGTGGCATGCTTGGTTCAGGGCCGGCAGTATAGCTATTGAAGACGACGCTCACACGGTAGGCCCGTAGGCTGCACAACGCTGACATTGTTGTCAAAGTTCAACACCTCCTTCGAGAGGATCAACGTCGAACCATTGAAGACCTTGCTCATGAAGTGGGAATCGGTTGTGGGACATGCCAACGAATTGTAACTGATGAACTGGGTATGAATCGTGTCGCCGCAAAATTTGTGCCAAAGATTATAATTGCTGATCAGAAAGGCGCAGCCTGTTGAAGTTTGCACGGAGCTTAGCCAGGTCGTATCCAATGACCCAACCTTCTTGTCCAGGGTCATCACTGGCGACGATAGTTGGATGTACGCTTATGACCCTGAGACAAATCGACATTCCTCCCAGTGGAAGAGCCTGAACTCAGCAAGACAAAAAAAAAAAAAAAACAAAAACAAAAACAAAAACAACGAGACAAGTGAACAGCAAAGTCGAGAGCATATTCCTGTTTTCTTTGTTGCCAAGGGAATTGTACTCACATAATTCGTCCCACTAAATCAAACAGTGAATTCCACGTACTATTGTGACATTTTGCGACGCTCCGTGAAAATGTGCGGAGACGACGGCCCAAACTTTGGCGACAAGGGAACTGACTGTTGCATCACGATAATGGGCCCTGTCACAATTCCTTGTCTACAAGGAGCTTTTTGACGAAAAACAACATGGCGGTTGTCCCCCGCCCACCGTACTAGCCTGAATTGGCACCCTGCGACTTTGCTCTATCCCCCCAACTGAAAATAAAGTTGAAAGGACGTCGGTTCGACACACTTGAGAGGATTCAAGAAGAAACGCTGTCTGTGCTAAACACCCTCAAAGAACATGACTTCGAAGATGCACCTGGAAAATTACAGAATCGCTGGTACCGGTTTACACGTATGGAAGGAAACTACTTTGAGGGTGACGCGGTCATTAGTCTTGAAGTAATTTTGACCAGATGGCAGCTCCAATTCAGAATATTCTGGATACCACCTCGTACTTTTATGGTAGAACGCGAAGTATATATAATATGAAAATGAACTAATGAACTAGTATGCATGATTTACGCAAAAACAATTTGATGATATCCTTCTCCAATATTGTTTTTTGGGGCGTAGAAAATCTAGGAATAAAAGATTCTTAAATTAAACTTTTAATCAGATTCCTTCAACGAAACAAATGTGTTGGGCAGCCGGTAAAGGACACCTGAATTTTACTGACCGTCATTCATTTTTCTTCTGTATGAACTTGCTGCAAACGTAAACTCTTTATAAAGTTTAAAAAATAACATGTGTAAAACATACTTTTAGTGCATATTTAGGGTGAGATCTAAAATTCTTTGGTTAAATATAGGCTAAATATACCTAGGGCGTTGGCATGGCTAACAACTACGGGCAGTGGAACGGAAACACCCTTTTAGGCTGATGGATGTGCTGAGGTTAGGATGAGGTGCAAACTTGATAAATTATTATACATAATCAATATAATACTTAAATTTTACAACTAAAATTCATTATTCTGATGTATTCGTATATTATAATGATGAAACTGAGATCAATTTTGTGATATTACCTAACGAAGATGATCGTTAATTTATTGTTATATAAGGGCAGTTTCCTGCGATTTGGTAAGACTATATGTTGCGCCTATGCAGCATAAGTAATCTATTTTTTTTTACATCTTATGTGGTGATGAAAAAATGCGAGTAGTAAATTTGTGGGGATTTTAAAGTAAAGGATTACTTCTATGGATACAGGGTTGTTCATCAAATGTTGTTACTCTCTGGGAGAATGGAACAGCCGAACTAAGAAGAAAAATGAAGTTAAAGAGGCAATCCATATGGCGTGTTCGGTTTCCGAGGCAAATGAGTTTCAAAAATAAACTAATAGTTAATATAACAGATTTTTCTGCCATTGCTTCACATAAAGTTAGGACTAATGAAATAATTCGTGAAGGTCTTTGACAGAGAAGGTAAGGGATTTCCAAAATTTAAAGGAAAAACTCCCAAGATTAAGTGAAATTAATTGAAAGGAGACATATATTATTATTGGCCCATAAAGTAATACAAGATAATGTTTTTGAAGATCTGTTAATGTGCAATGAGAAACAAGCGTGGGTAGGGTTTAAGATATTGTGCAACAATTTTATGCGTTGAAAACTACAGAGAAATAATTAGAGACATGTTAACGATATAGGAAACTTTTCAGAAAAATATGTAATTGAAACTACATTTCCTACTTTCCCACTTGAGCTTTCTAATATGGTATAAACGCGGAGAACATTTTCATTACGACAACGCTGATTACCACGCATACTAATTTAAAATGTTTTTATGTATTTTACAAATGAATCTCGCTGTATTTTTAAAATACAAGTAAAATTAAGAATTGTAGCCGAAAATAAAGGATACATTTGATTAAATTAATACGGCTATAATAGATTTTAATAATTAATGTAAATATGATCTGATGCATGTATGTAATTTGTATTATGGGTATTGTATTCATTTAGATAGCACCTGAGCTAAATCTTTAGTAAAAGTCATTATGTATTTGTGTGAATGTACAACCGAACTGCTCGTTAAGCTATAGAATGTGTCGTATTGAAGTTTGTCCCAATGGAATGTTAAAAGGTTCGGCCAGGGAAGAAGGTCGTCTTTGTTCCGACCTGAACCTGTTTCCTCGGAAAAAAATTAGGGAAAACAATTTGCTGAGACACGGAATGTGTCTTTTTGACTAGTGCAGAGAAAAGTATTATTTCAATAGGTAAGGTTAGCGGTGCATAATGACAATAAGGGAAGAATTCTCTCGAGAACTGAACATATGTCAATCTTAGCTGACAGCACATGTTTTATAGCTCTTTTAACAGTAACGTTTAGACACTCAACCGGTTTCCGATATGACTTTAGAAACAAATAGACGCTTCTTATTTATGGCCGAGACATGGTCTATCGCGATTTCATCTGAAAGAGTAGAAAAGTCAGATGTAGATGTCAGGTAGAAAGGTTTCCGAATATTTATGGCAGGAATATCCGTTCTTGGAATTACTATAACGCAAGAAGACTTATTTTAGAGAATTAGTTCAGCTCAACCAATAGGAATCTTCTAAAATTGGATGAATCAGAGCGAGCCTGTATAATTATAGATATTAAGGAAGGACCAATAAAGCAGTGGGAATGGAACCGATCCATAATTTTGCGGATCTTTATTTTTAGGGAGAAGTTGCTAACAATATAATAAACTTTACGTCTAATATAAGCTAAAACAAGTAAGAGGCAGTTAGCAGTGTGTTAGCATTGAGGTGTGCGCAGTCGAGGCTATAAGTTGTGAGGAGTCAATGGTTGAAGTTGGAGGAAGGAATAATAAGAGGTAATTGGAATAAGCGGGCGTAAGAATAGACAATCAGAATCGGAGTGCGCGAAGTCTGTAGGAAAGGAATAGTAGCCAGAGCAGTCGAAATGGTGAACTGATAAGCGTTATCTAGAAGCCTTCTGAGATCTTCGACATATTTCCAAGCCTATACGAACAGTCCGATATTCTTATAACAGTGAAAAAACGGTGTCAAATGAGAAATTTAGTGTTTCTGTGTAGCCTGCTAGATTTCCTACCCTTCCCTCTGACTCAAACGAGTCACATAATTCCAGAATTTCCCTGAGAAAAATATTCCTAATCCAAACATAAAGGGGCATCCAACCAAGAAATCAAATAATCACTAAATTTCCTTCTCCTTATCTCACCAGTAATGACCGCATCCTACGTAAGGCCCCAGAATTTTTCATATTTTATCATGATAACCAAAAGAAGGCAAATGAAACATTTATTTTTGGATTCTTCGCGCACTTTTATGTTAATTAAAGTATTTTGTGAAGTTGACCTTCATACACAGTTAAAGAAATGCATAATTTGAATACTCTCTGAGAAATATAAAATCTACTTTACGCAAAAGCATATGTGAGAGAGGATTTTGGAATTTCTGATATAAATTCAGCGTGCTAATCATACATATTTTCATTCAAGTGCAAAATGTAACATTTCGTTTTTCAATGTTGTGGTACTGTGTTAGGAATGGGTTAAAACTTTCGTTGAGATCAACGCATTTCTGACCTGCACCAGCTTCGGCACACCAAACGTGTCTTTTATTGATGGCCTAATTCGTCATACGGTCGCTTAAATCTATTCTTATATGTAAAGGAAATATAGCGCTCTTTCTGTGACCGCTTTGGGCTCTTCAATTAACATTTTCTGCTTGTAAACTGATGTTATTATTCTAATACGTGTGCATTTGTGAATAATTTTTAAAAACCTTTTTTCTACTCAGGCTTTATAGGCGGTGGACACTGATGATACATGGATGAAATGATAAATTGGAAAGGTTTTTTTTTTTTAAGGAAGGAAGCGTTCTAGGCCTAAGTTTAGGATACTTCTCCGGCATTTGCCATTTATGAGGACTGAGGAAAACCTGGAAAGTCAGAGAGAACGGTCCTGGTGGGAATCGAACCCCAGATCTCCCGCTCACGAGTCCGCTCCTTAACGACCTCGGCCACTCTGGCGGTGCAGCTCAAGTTGAGAGGGCTAAATAATTATTATTAATCCCGAGAAAATGTTATGATAATTATCCGAAGGAATATTTCAGAGTCATTAATTGAGTGAACAGTAAAAATATTAAGCATATTTGAGAAACTACTCATTTGTTAGCCAATATATGAGTAAATTATTAATTTTTATTAAATACAAAACAATGTACTCTGCAATGAAGACGAATTATTTGTGTTTTCAGTAATGATACATTAGTTCCTCATTATTATATATAATATTAAGAAAAAAAATAACATCCAGTTAACAATATTTTAGTGACGAAAACAAAAGATGTAATTATTATTATTATTATTATTATTATTATTATTATTATGGTAATTTTGTGCAGCTGGTGTTGTAACGTTTTATTAGAGAACTTGACAAATATCTATTTATAATTTTGATATAAATATGTTTTCGTAATTATTTAGAAATTACTAACATCAAAGTTCATAACGCTAAACTATATACATGGAAAAACATAAGCAGACTACAGTCCTTTGACCGAAATCTCTGTTGCAACTCGCAAATAAATATTCATTTTTACAAAGCTGCCGTATGTGAACTCCATTTCCTTTAATTTAAAACGCACTCTTCATATTGGGATATATTTCATTTTCTTGCTTGTTAATGGTTGCTGAAGAAGTGTTACCTTTGCTCTTTTGCTTTGTGTGATGTTAACATCACACAAAAACGAGTGTGCGCGCGATATGCATCAAGTAGGTGCCTTATTTCCTCTCTTTTGCAGCGGGTGCAGCAAATTGAACTGTCAGGAAATGAGATTTTTCTGCGTATTAATGTATATAAATGCTATGAGACTTCCACATCCATACACTTGCTCGTTTATGGAGCATTTTCAAAATATATCATGACTTTGCGAAGTCAAAGCAATTGTATAGGAACGTTTTAATTAACATACAGCATAATAAATAATTACTTATGAGGACTTTAAACCTACTCGCAGGATGTTGCGTTAATGATAACATTTGTAAAAGCAGAAACTAAATTTGTCTCTCTAAAATGTAAATTATAAAAAAGTTAAAAATTACATTTTTTAAAATTTTAAGAATAGATAGGAATTTGCAAAAATTGAACAGAAAATTTGGAAGCGACTCATACACATCTGTTTAGACCAAAGACTGTGCTTGGCAAAAAGCCTCAAGCCCCGAGGTGCGGTTGCGGGCAAGTAAAGCGGCAGCTACAGTGGCGGAATCAGAATTTATATGTAAACCTAAATATTCGATAAGATTACTAAATATAAGGATAAATATATAAATATAAATAAACATTTACTTTATAATCAAGTGTACTTTCACTATTATATAATAATGAAAGCAATACATTATGTAGAAAACAACGTATACGAGGCAAAGCTACGAACATTCTGCCTGTTTGAAATCTGATTTAGTCATTATTGGTAGAAAATGAAATGAACTAAATGAACATTTTCCGTGTCTCGGTGCCGGCGGAGTTGTCTACCAGAGGCTTCAGAAGGCCGAGTGGGAGTCGAGGGAGTTTGTATGGCCGAGCGATATGCATAGATTGGTCAGTTTGAAACGCAAGGTTGACTTCTTTCTAGTAACCGTTTATTTACAGAAGAGTGATGAAAGATAATACAGAACCAAAAGAAAAACTACAATAGAACTCTGTAAGTTCCAAGGAGAGGATTCAGAATGTGTTACTAAAGTATTAAGTAACAAGGACTCTCCATAACCAGGCTGATACGAAGAGTCTTGGGTATTTTGTTGTGTTGTGCCCCCTAGAGTTCATTTCTGGAGTCTTATATAGCCCTTCGTGCAACTAGGTTGATTCATAGCAGACATGGACAATTAAGAGTGTCTCCCTTCGTGCAACTAGGTTGATTCATAGCAGACATGGACAATTAAGAGTGTCTGGCTACCCTTGCCAGACGCTCTTAAATTGCAAGATAATTGTTTGGTCTGGATATGAATGTGTGGCTGTGTGAAAGCGACTCAATTATCCTTCCAAAACGAATGTGTCAACCAATTTCGCAATTTCTGCTTGGTGCGAGTTTTAGAAGAAGGATGAGAGGTCAGAATTCATCTCTGTTTCCTTCGAAAACACTCGAAGTTCTAAACATGCCTTACAGAGCGATAAACGTGAAGAGAATTGAACAGAAAAGGACAGGTACCAGATGTGAGGAGGTTAAAGGGGTAGGTAATTATTATGCTTTGAGTTTTGAGGTAAGACATGCATAATGTAGCGAGATTAAAGGTTTTGAAGGTATCGAGGGTTTCGTCTACTTCTTTTGGAATACTTGGGCAATTGTGTGTGCTTGTGTGAAGCAGTGGTGTCAGGGGCAATGCTGCACATTCGCATTATTAAAATGAAAGTTCTTAATCAAATGCTCTTTACAAGGTTATCAGGAATTAGGAATTTTCCGCGATGTTTTCATTTTTTCTACATGCAAGCCATTTTCAATATGTGGTACTTTTTTTTTCAGTCCCATTTTGCTTTACTTTGATGTTTTTTTTCAAAACTGGGAATCAAAATAGAGACTAGATTTGTTCCTTTTGATAGATAAACGCTGTTATTGCTCAATATATATATATATATATATATATATATATATATATATATATATATATATATATATTCATTACATTTTAAAGAAGAAGAAGAGAAAAAGCGCGTTGACAGTGAAAACAAACACTGCAAAAACTAAAGCAAGAGCAAATATGCCATTGCTTGCAGTACATAGTATGCGACTATGTCAGCATAGGTCACTTGTTATATTGACAGCATAAATGTCCTAGTCTTTCTAACAGTATTAGCATATGTTCCGTTGTAGTAGTACAAGAATTCTCGGTAAGTTCATCTTACTTGTAGGACAGAAGTAGCTAATTATAGGAGTGTTATACAGCATTTAGTTTATTACCTTGTTCAACTTCAGTTTTTTTATCATAATGCATTACCTTTTAATTCTTAATCATTAAGACGCAGTGTTTCTCATGTTGACCCTAAGCACACAGTGAAAGGTTTACAAAGGTCCTAATATCTTTTCATCATTAAGTAATTGTAATAACTAATATTAATTGTAATAACTACTTTCCAAAAAGTGCTCTGGAATATTATAACATCTTGTGGTATAATATGCAGGATGGGGAACAATGTCCTATGGAGGACCTTCCAGTGATATCCTGATGGAGGTAGCGGTTCCTGTTTGGAATCAGACGAGATGTACCAAGCGCTTCGCTCAACCACTCATGGGCACCGTTCTTTGCGCAGGCGCGTACGAAGGTGGCAAGGACTCCTGTCAGGTTTGACTATAATTTTCATTATTTTATATTGTTATCATTATTATATACATTATTTACGCCTTTAATTTTTTGTTGTCTCATTTGGCTAAGTAATATCCTGGCTGCCAACAATATAGCCATGCTTAATGGGCCTATAAGGTAGGTGTTGACCTCAGCATGTTTAGGCATAGCTGTTCAACTTTTTCAGTGTTACAATACATATCTGTAGATGGAGGAATACGAAGCTATTGAGTTGTGTAATGGAACAATTTCGAACAGCGGTTCGAAATGATGGTTTATAGAATGAGCAGTGTGCATGGACTAAAATTGGAGTGACGTGTGTTAGCAACTTGAGGGAATGTCTTCCAGTTGTGTGAGAAGCCTAAGACAATGCTATTTTGCTATATCGAACGGTGGTCTGTGGGTGCCAGGCTTTCGACAAGGACGCAAGAGAGTGAAAGATGCACCACGTTTAGATATTGTCCTTGAGGTGCATTGCGTTCATTTGATTTAATCATTGCTGGAGATGGGTCGTTGGTGGATAGTGAGAGAATTTACTGCAAAAGTCAGAAAAAGTCACATTACAGTGTTACAGTAGGGCGCTTCTTCTCAAACATCAACAAAAAATGGTTTAGCTAGGGATGTCCAGTAACTTCCAGAAATATAACAGCGAGTGAAAAATGTCGCAGGAAATTACACTGAAGAACTGTAAAAGTCTTCAGATTCTAGAAATGGTTTATCATTTATGAATATATTGCCATCACTTTCTTCCCAGCCCTCGTATTTTTTATTCCATTAGTCAACAAAATAAACATCTTTCATTCTATACAAATTTAAAAGTCATTATAATTTTAAATTTTATTTAGGACATCACGGCTTGCTCATTCCTTTGTTTGTTTGAAATACCTACAGTGCAATTCAATGGATTGCTGATCGCGTGCGCGTCGCTTATGTTATGGGCAAATGTATCGCCAATTACAAATTTATGATGAAGTTAATACTTTTTCTTTAATATCTCCATGAAATTAGACCACTTGAAACGACCGCTTTCGCTACTCATACATTTTGAACCTATAGGGGAAGAGAGAGAGAGAGAGAAAGAGAGAGAGAGAGAGAGAGAGAGAAGGAAAAAAAAAAAAGAGAACCCGGTCCTCTGGACTTAACACCTCGTGATTTGTGTTTGTATCTCTGCGATAAATTAAAAAAGACCATTAAAAAGGAACGGTTAAAATTTGTTTTCACTTTAGTATTTTTATATGTATTTTGAAATATTTATACATTATTACACTTTTATTTAATGAAGGCGTTTGTACCCATAGTGAGAAATATATCACAATGAATACACTGTTAAGATTTCTGTCAACCATTATTTTACACAAATTACTTTTTACATTATAACACATAATTAAAACTCTACATGAAAAGTTAATTTGCACAAACAATTTTACATTTCTTTTCCACTCATTCCTCTAAGTGTTTTTAAGATGGGAAAATTAGAAAATACGTTGAAATATTATATTCTATGCTCCCTTATTTCCGTTCATTAACCTCCCTCTCCTTCACAGTCTAGACAGCTTTTTTCTTTTCGCTTGAACTTTCTATCTTTAATCATATTCTGTCTTCATTCAACGTTGCCTCTTTGTATGCACTTCAGTGTTCATCTTTCATTGAAACTTTTTCATTTTGTTATATCACTGAATATAATCATATATTTTTTTTTTACCTCAAGCTCTAACTATTCAGAGATAGATTTCAAAGGTGTTAGATAATTGTTGAGGTGTTTCACATCTGTATTGTGATGAAGAAATACTAACGCCGTATAGTAATAGAAAGTATCTTGTGTCCTATTTCTACCTGGTGCTGGAATAACCGAAAAAAGAAAAGAACCTCAAACCCGAAAAAAGGAGCCCCTGAGTAAAATTAACCGCCCGTTTCACGCCTTGAATTAAATAGGACGATGATGACCTGAAATGTTAAGTAGCGTCCGTAAATAAACAAAATCAACAAATGGTCTAATTAATTTGATTGTAATTCTAATTCCAATTAATTACAATGAAAAAAATAAATAATGCAGCTAGCTAAGAAGAACACTTTGTTAAATAATTGACATCAGCTACAACTTTATTTGCTGTAACTTAACAACTGAGCAATTTACAAACGCCACAGCAAAGTATTTGTCTTTGAAAGAGTACGGAAAAGATAAAACCCAAAATTTGGCACAGAAAAGGTAGGTTACTGAACTGGAGAAAAATAATGCTTAATATATGACTTTAGTACATTTTAACAATATAACAAGATAAACGTGCAATTATTCAGCAAGGTTCTCCTCTTAAAAACTTTAACAAAAGACGTTGCTAAATTCAAAACCTTATAATTTGAAAGACTAAGCACAGTGAAACAGTAATAAAAATTTACCAATACTTTCCCAATCAAATACCATAAAAATAAAATAGTATAGAAATAAACGTTTAATGCTGAATTCAAATCCACGTCTAGGACAAAATAGTTAGCCAGCAAATAAATATATGTTATTTCATAACTAGAGAAAATATTACAATTGTAATATTCCCAATACTAGAATAATGTTTAATATCTGGGTTACTCGTTCATTGTTTAAAAATATGGGGTTGGCACCGGCGCCTAACAAACTTTGAGGAAATCTCAGGTATGAGATGCCACTTACGTACAAAGATGATTGTTATCCCAAGTAATGTCACAAGAGGGTCTGAGACTCACTACATTCGTGGACTTATGTGGAAAACTCAGACCCTTCAGTGATATTTATTAGGAATATTTCACGAATAAAATAAGAATTTAAATATAATTCCCGTAAACTTCACTAACAATATTGCAACAATTGTGCAATTGTATTATCAACACTTAACCTTTTCGAGTCATCTAGTAACAGATGAGTTTTAGTAATGCTATTAGAGAAGAGTCAAATACGGGTTTGGGACTATTTCGTGAATAGAATAAGAATAAATGTAATATGAGAAATTCCGCATGGGTTATAAACATTTTAATAACATGTTGCATTTACTTATGAATACCTATCCATTCAGGAGCCAGGAGAATAAAATAGATGAAAATCGACTATTACAGTCGCTACAGCCAGATTTACTAATACCAACTGAGAAAAACAAAACAGAGAAAACATTTTACCATTCTAAAAATTTTTTATTAAGATTTATGGTGGCTTAGGTAGCTATTGTTACATAATTTATAAAACGATTTTAGACTGTTTGGCTGAATACGCAAAAACAATTGCTTATGTGAACACATTTTAAGTTAAATAAATTTACAATTACTGAAAATACACAAAAGTGGTCAGTGCTCAGGAATTATATAGTGCAGGTTAGAGTTGGCTACACTGGTCACAACAAATGCATGTCGAGTGATATAACGGATTTCATACTTCTTTTTTCGAGAATTTCACTGCAGTAACCGGCTGTGATTAATCAAAATTCAAAATTTTGTCTCACTTCATTAGTAGATTTAAAGATGACGCCACATAAGCGAAATAGTCACTAACAAAACAAATGGAATCAGCCGCTCAACAGAGAAAACAATTAAAAATTAAGAATTAATTTAATAAATTAAGGTAGCTTACATGAGTTATATGCATAATAGTGTTTAATAATTATTATAAATATTATAATCATTCATTAAATTTATAATGTGCAGATAGCATTGCATTTTAATGTAAATATTAGGTTAACTAATATAAAAATACTAATATTATAAAGAAACACGTTGGTTTAATAAAAATAAAAATGCTAAGATTGTATTCAAGTTCATAATGTACTAGAACGAAATTAGAAAATTTACCTTAATGAAGCCCAACAGTAAAAAGGGGGGGGGGATTTTGCAGGTGCTGAAAGTTAGTATAGATTACATACAAATATTGCTGAGAAATCTCGTTTTGGGATAAATGAAAATCCTTGTGTACGGCTGTATTAAGACATACTCCTGTAGTAATGCAACAATAGAGAAAAGTAAATGTAAATTGTTTGCAATGATAAGTGAACGTGCAAAGCCAGAAAAACTATTAAATCATCTTTAAAATACATAAGACAGACCAATTATAAAACATCCAACGGCCGCACAAACCTACAAAATCCATGGGGAAACCACAAACCAAGAAGTAGGGAAAAAAATCTTCAAGGAGATACTTATTAATTATTTAATGTAACCATTAGTATGAAGCAACGCACCAAAATATTTAAAGTTATATGTATTGAGCTTCTATATTTGTAAGCACTTTTCCTTCAAAATCAATATTAAAAGTACAATGCAACAACAAAATATTCCATAAAATAGAAAGCAGTAGATAAACTGTCAACTATATGACTCTAATTCTACATTGCGCCAGGAAATGGAAAAGTCGCTACCTGTAAGTTAGAGGCACTAAACGTGGCGTAATGCACGATTTATTCACCCGAGAGAACAAATAGAGCAAAATTGAGACAACACAAGGCTGACATGTAATTAGAATAAAAATCATACAAACTTCCAATAATTGCAGCAAGTTTAGTTACAGATTATGAGTGCAGATATAATAATAATAATAATAATAATAATAATAATAATAATAATAATAATAATAATAATAATAATAATAATGATAATGTATCTATTAACGGCAATTTTGAGCAATTCCACCTTTATTTTTCAGAGTTGCAAATCCAACTTTATGTAATTTTATGATGAACAAACAGATTCGCGTGCATAGGATTTGTCCGAGGGTAGGTTTAGATTAGTGTGTTGATTATTAATTGCATTTTTTTATTGTTACATTGTTAGAAGCAATAATAGAAGCATTTGTCGTTTGTTTTCTGACGTCACCATGTTTCAACATGGCTGTGTTACATCCCCGTTTCGTGTTGGTACAACCTTGACGTAAGCATACTACGCAGCTGTTTCATTCTTCTTCTATTTCAGCTACAGAAGTAAATTAAATTTTTTGGGATGGTGGGTGGCATACTAGTTTTCAACCGAGTCACATCATCTCCAAATACTCTTTTTATTAATTCTCCTATTATTCTTGGTAAGCTCAGAACTTTAATTTCTCCAGTGTGCCTATAAGGCAGTTTCCCTAAAAAAACAAAATGAAATGAAAATGAAAATGAAAATGGACTAAGAAAAGTGAGGATATTAGTCACAGTTTAAGCAAGTGAGTCTCGTGGGGTAAGATTCAGAATGGGGAAAGTTAATCAAAAGAAGAGGAAGTTCCTTGGGGACCGAAGTATCTCCACTATTGGATACTTTAATACAGTGACTTAATTTAAATAGTCGAGTTTCGGTCAGAAACCCACTGATCTCAGTAACATAGTCATAGAAAATAATTTAAAGTCACTAAACTGTGAAAATATGTAAACAGTCGTTAAATGCGCTTTTATACAATAAAACTTTATCGAAAGCAATAAAGCAAAGAGGAAAAGCAAACCTAAGATTACAACAAAACAGTCTAGAATACATTAAATATATTACCTTGTGTAGGTTATGCTTAATCAGTCCCATAAACAGAAATAACCCCGGCGAGTTGAATAATATCGTTATGCACTGAGGACGAGTAAAACGCTCATTGTAACAACGAAATGACACAGTAAAACAAGAGTATTTTCGGCTGTTATTCTTCTTCAGATAAAAAGTGAGTTATGAAGGAAAGGCTAGCATGTGACAAAAACACACCGGCAGGCATTGGCGGTAGCTGATACCAACCTCACAAAGAAAAAAACAGAGAGACCACAGTGTGGCAAACCATGATAATTAACAACTGAGGAAATGTACGCGTAGCAATATATCAACCCATGTGAAAAGTCCTGCAGAAAAATAACAAAATATCTACAATATAAAGTCGCACTTTTATACTTATTGTGGGACACAGTAAAATCATGAAAGTTAACTAAAGGTCGGGAGGGACTCGGCAAATAATTTATCTCTAAGAGTTCTCTATGTGACGAAAAACAGCATAGCATCAATTAACATAAACACAGTGCACACATTATGGACAGCTTGGGTATTTCGTGGGATCGCATTCTAAGTGCATATATCACGAAATTGATCCTACTACTTGTATTCTACATCAGGTGCCTCTGCATTAATTAAGAGATGGAATAATTGAATGCAAAACGAGAACATTTATTGCCGCTTTTATAGCATTAAGTTTAACAGCTATCAGGCGTTTGTATGCTATCGAAAACCTAATAATAATTACTGCCGAGTGTAAGTATTCCGAAACATTTACTTGACCGTAACAGTAAAATTCACCGGATTGGTGGTAATTAATTTAAATTATTAGTTCTTGCAGATACTCCTAAGTTCATTAGGAGCATTAAAGTGTCATTATGTAGACACTAATGTTAATTAAAACGCTCGTGGTAATTTTATGGTTCTATAGATTACGGCCATAATATAAAATTTGAATAATTCTTACTAAATTACTATAGAAGTTCTAATTTCACTCTTTTTCACTGCTGGAAAATTTTAAAAACATGGAAACTATATATTATTCCTTTGAATAATAATTAATTCTGAACCTTTCTGCGCCATTATTATTATTATTATTATTATTATTATTATTATTATTATTGATTAGGTTAGGCCTATATGTTATAAAATGCTGTCAAGAGAATTAATAAAGAAAAATGAACAAACTGAGGTGGTACTTGTGTAGTGAAATTTTCTCTTGAAAAAATGATTAATTTTATATAGTAATTTTAGAATATTTTTCTCTACAATATATGATTTTCAGAGACCGGTTATTTACGGTAAGTATAAAACTGTTTTATATCAGATACGTTAAAGTTCAATAAGATTGTTATAATTCCTCAGTTAAATATAAAGTAGGTATTTAGATTAAAAAATTCTTAATGCTTATCCGTCATTCAGAAACCACCAATAAATAATAATCAAAACGGAAAACTAGAATTAAAAAAAAAAAAACACGATTTACCTAATTGGATTAATGTGATGTTCTGCATAATAGCCTTTGTTTCAATGACAAATACTGCAATATCATGTCTATTTTGAAAAGAATATATGATTAAATTAATGATCATTACATTAAACAGCTGTTCGTTGAAGGTGCCCATTCAAGTCGCCTCTATATGACCATGACCAAAGAATATTAGGTAAACGAGCATGTTGGGAAATAAACTATAAGCAAGACTATCTAAGATCACATCATAAAATATAATATTATGATTTTCAAACATGTATGGGATTTGATGCAGAAAGGGATTTTATCTGTAAATATTGAGGTTTTATGTTTATGATTTAATTGATTTCATTGAGCAATTGTATATTACTATCTTGTTATTGTAAGATATTCTATCCCCATAGGCAAAACCAGGAGTTAGGAGAAAAATAATAATAAGAGAAGGGGCAATTGCCCCTCTTGCACCGGAACCTGATAAATATGGATCTCAAGCAGGTATATGCCAAAATCCTATCAAGATCAAAGAAATATTTTATGGTATATTTCTCCCTTGGCCTATTAGTATTTAGGTAATATATTATTTAGGTCCTCCAAATGATTAAGCTTTAAATGTTTAACAATTACTTTGACAGACCATTCTCTTGTTATCGCAGATTTGTGGCTATTGATAAAAAATGTCTTTGGGTTTCCGGCAAAAAAAAAAAAAAAAAAAAAAAACCACCAGTAAATACACACTAAATAATTTATGCAGGGCTATTCATAATTATTTTATACTGTTAATAAATTCATGATTCTGCAAGAAGCCAAAGGGTAGTGATTTCTGAGCGAAGAAATGAAAGAAAAGCTCACTAAGTTCTTTTTTCATAAATTTTCTGTATATGCATAATGCATGACGCGACATAAGCTCAGGGGAAAATCGATTTCTGACTATATGCGGCGCAGCATATGATGGATCATGTTTACAATTACTGTACTGGTGCGATATCACAGTTTAGTCAAAGGAAACAAAAACATTGTTCTTCACATACTCTCATAGAAAATAGCAGGAATCAGATCAGGTGATCTTGGGAGAAGGGGCTTAAGTTCTATCACCATAGGACATTATAGCATTAACCTTGCCGATTATTAAATATAAGTTTATTCTTAAAACCGACAAACTTCAAGAGGGGGAGGCAGTTACATTTTCCAGAAGAATTGTACCAGCGTTGCCTAATCACAAATATTATGCTCTTGCACTAGCTGCGGTTTATTGTGTTTCACCATAGTGTGCTTGCGAAGAATTCTCCAAACTGTTGATTTACTTACACTCCGCTTATAATGAGTTCAAGGATGGACTTCCAGGGTTCTTTTTGCAGCGTTTTACATCAGCTCTTATTCTGTTCCGCGTAGGAACTTTAAGTGTATATTCACATCTAAATCTTCGCTGTGCAATCATTGCTGAATGAATGTTTGTTTATTAACAGATGCTAAATATTTTCTCACGTTTGGAGATATCATATTGCATGCGCCCGCACCCTTATTGCAGCTGATTGAAATTCACCACCAGCCTGCTTGGGCAAGAGGTCCTTGGTGAGTTTACATGTAAACAGCTGTTCAATAAATAAGGATTATAATTTTTTTGGACAACATACCTTTACTAATCATCATCATTTTGATATTTCTCAAAGTCGTACCCGTTAGTTGCAATGCCCCTGTCCCAGCATTTGTGGCTGTATTCAAAGATATGCTGGTATTAATCTTGAATCGCCTCCGCAGCCTCCTCTTCATTTTGGGGAAAAGGGAAAGGTCACACGCTGGACTATAGAGAGAGTGAGGTGAACTTCGTATTGCTTTTTGTGAAATATTTAGCAATAACATTTGGTATGTCCATTATTATGATGCAAGGGCTTATTACACCAAAATGTATTTTTGCTTGTGATGTAACCTTTCAGAGCTTTCAGGATATATTTGTAGTACTGTGCAGTTTTACAGTGGTAAACCACTTGCTGGTAAACCATTCCTTGAATATCGAAAAATGAGATGCCCATAATTCCCCCCCCCCCCCAGAAGCAATCACACTTGCATTTTTCTTGTTGGTGATGCTGGAGATTTTCAAACAAAACCTTGCTGTTTGGCCATAGGATTGTAGTGAACTAGCCAAGTAATTTACCTTTGAAAGAAACTCCTTATTTTCCTGTAGCATCATCATCATCTGCATGCAAACGTTCTTTTGTTGTCATGGAGCTCCTCATGCAAACTTTTTATTTCCAACGTGTGGGTGGCACCCCTTTGAAACTTTCAGAATTTCTGAAAATGTTTTTAACGGTATTCGATGCTTCTCTCTCATAATGACAGCAGCTGTGTTAATGGTTTTTTTCCCGTTAGTGCACAAACTTGATTGCTTCCCCTCTTTAAACGTTTTACAGCATCTTCGAGCTGTACTATAAAGAGAACAAACTGCCCATAGATCTCCTGTTAGATAGAAGATTGTTGAGACAAAAACAGAATTTCAGCATATTGTTTGTCACGTGTCACCTCCATTTTGCTGTAGGCGGAAGTCACCATGTTTCAACTTGCACACCTCTCACAGGTGGGGAAAATTATGCCTGTAAAATATTACGATCGTTCTTTATTGTAATGTAATACCCTAGAAGCGGCAATTCTTAGTTCAATTGTAATATGTCTGGAATTACGGACAGTCCCTATGTATGTGGTTATGTTCCCCGTGTCTTCAAATTAGCCCCTGAATAGGACTACAAATGGCATCAATAACTTCACCGTATGTCTTGTTTTGCTACCAATTGTATACATGCTATGGCGAACACTGCCAATGAGCAGAGGGATGTTAGCAAATTGGATTTGTGTTTCGATGTTTGTTTTGGCATTGCTGGTGCTGTTGGCATAATGCGCATCAACAATAGAGGTTATAGTGTGACATGGTCAAAGAACAGTTGTCAAAATATTATGTATTAACAATTTATGGTTTACTAACAGAAGGCATTACAATGAGCAAGTTTTATAAATGTTTTCATGATCGAATATCCCAATAAATATTATAATATTAGTATTAATATCGTTCCAATAAGTATTTTCAATATATAATTCTGTGTATTATGAGCGATGAACATATGAGAATCAGGAATACCTTAGTTTACTTATAATATAAGCTTTGAAGCAAAGGCAATCGTTGACCGCAAATTGCATTAACTTGATCTACTCATTACTCCTGGATTAATGTAAGCTGCCCGTCCTCTAAAGTATTGGAGAAGGGATGAAAGTGAATGTTTTTGATCTTATACGGAACAAGCAATGGCATTAATGGAAATAGGCACGGATATTTGAAAGACCATCACAATGACTGCTCAGACAGAGAATAAAATAATACATGCAGATATCAGGACGTGGCAGAGGAATGGATTGAAAATATTTATAAGTGAAAATTGAATGCCGCGAGTTCCATAAATGCACAAGTGCACCTTTTGGCATAGTGACTTTGGAATTGTATATTTAGAAGCCGTACTTTCTTTTTAACATAGTAGGCACATAAATATGCATGGAGGAATCTTTATAATTGAAAAGCGAAGCTGTGCACATTCGTGAGAAAATGGCCCATTTGCGTCTTTTAAAATTTAACCATTTCCCTTCGTTTCTCTCTTCCTTCTCCTCAGAGCCTCTATGATTTTGAGGTTTGTTAATTGCTCAAAGATGTAAACGAGTTACTATTAAGCACGAAGGGAACAGTTTAATTTGTTTTATAACAATTAGCAGTTAAAAGTACCTCATTACCTTCTTATTAATTATTTAGAACTCTGATGTTCAATTTAAAGCAATTAAATCTCTGACTACAGCCCCCTGTGTCACGTTTCGTAATATGCCAGTGCCCTTTTTAAATTATATACATGGCTTTGAAGTGATGACAGATAATGAGTAACGTGACAATACGAGGTCTGTTCAAAAAGTATCGCGAATTTTGAATTTCCGCGGGCTTTGTATATTCTATTTTGGATTTTTTTGTGGCGTTATGTTGGCACTCATGTCCCTCACTTATTTTGACAAAATTCGTACCAAAGTTGCTCAATTTCGACCAAAAACACCGTTAACAGCATTAACCTTGCTAAGAAGCTGTTGAACTCTGTCCGCGACGACCCAAATTTGCTCCAGAGGGTCATAACTGGTGACGAATCATGGTTTTATGGTTATGACGTGGAAACCAAAGCTCAATCATCCCAATGGATGCTGCCACACGAGCCAAGATCGAAAAAAGCGCGCCAAGTTCGGTCGAATGTGAAGGGTTTGCTTACAGTTTTCTTCGATTGCAGGGGCGTGGTGCATCATGAGTTCTTGCCACAGGGTAGAACGGTCAATAAGGAATATTACCTGCAAGTTATGCGCACACGGCGTGCACAATCTAGCGCCCATGGAGGCTGAGCCTTCAAAATGTTCAAGTATTATTGGTGAGCTCTTGTGCTTCCAAACGCGCTCGCTTTAAATCTATCAACTCTTTGACTCCTCATTGGGGAGTTCGTCATCATTCGATGCATTGACGTCATCGCCAATACCTGTTCCCTTTCTAACTTTAATGAATTTCGGAGCATCTCCAGCAACTAAAGATACAGGAGACCTATTGTTTGGTTCATACCAGACCCTAGCATATACTTAGCTTTGTCACAACAGAGAGACCCATTGCTCTACCCATGATCAGTAAGTGAGAGAACAAACGATTACAAAGGTCGTCTTTTCCCTCTCGTCAAGGTGTTATACGTCCAGGTAGCCATGAAAACGTGTTCTTGATACATGAAATATTCCTACATGTTACTACAGGCTATATAGTATTTAATAATTATTACTATTGAAATTATATAAATTGCCTCCTATACCCAAAACGCGGGTTCGAACCCGGCCAGGACCGATGGATTTTTTCGGGCGTAAAAATCCTAAGTATGGCTTCCTTCGGAAGGGAAGTAAAGCCGTGGGTCCCGTGTCGTACATTTGCGGCACGAAAAAGAACCTCAAGCCTGAAAGAGAGGCCTCTGAGCAAAATTTGTCGGCCGTTTCACGCCCTGAGTTGAATGGGACGCTGATGACCTGCGCTGTTAAAGAGCGTCCTTAAATAAATCAATAAAAAAAAAAATTATATAAATACATTCATTCTCGGGCATGCGTGGGTGTAAGGACCTACCACAATTCACGAATTATTTTTTGTTTACAGAAGACTTCTAGACAATAATTTTCTTATTACTGAATCTGTAAAATGGATTAATCATGTGATATTTCTTTGATCTAAACAAATATATCTTGAAGTCTTAAGTACCATTAAGAGTGGGCCAGCATCAGTCGGTATATATTTGCCGACCACATAAGCAGAAGTAGTTTTCTGAACGACAGAACTCTTAACGGATCAAGTACAGCTCTGGGTACCAAAAAGCACTAGTCTATATTATTTGTCATACACAGACAATAGGGAACAATTTGTGGCTTTGGCACAGAAGGGAAAATTGAATTATGAATAAGTACCTTTAAATTTTTCACAGTTTGCAGGCAATGAAATATAAATGTAATAAATTCGTGAATGCAGACAATATACATATGTTCAGGGATAGATGAAACCTGTCCAATGCCCAATTTAAAAAAAAAAAATGTGTGAATCGTCATAAGTGGAGCTTTCTGGTTTATAAACTCAATTTGTAAGCAACCATTTCAAGACCCAAATGCATTTTGAGTGCAAAAGACATATTTTTAATTTTTTACTATATTATAGTCGAATGTGATCACTAGAAAATACAGTTTGTGATGTTGTATGACCTGTGATATTATTTCAGAGCAATTAATTTTTTTAAAATTGTTGTAAACATGTACTGCAACAGATTATTTTAATTACTGACTAACTCTAATGTAATCTGTGTTCACTACTGAACATATTAACTCACTGCAGCTCGTATTGCGGTTGGGTTTATAGCGTAGATGTGGATTTAGAAGTGAAAAGAAATTACTGTGCTAGACGACATTTTTTGGGAAACAGACTTGCAGGGTATTCAAGAAGCATGATTTTCTTCGTCAATGTAATCTTGGTACAAAATGTATTTCGTATACCTATATAGATAAATTAAACACTGGTAGTTTTCAATAATTTTTCAAAAGTATAGTATGATTAAATAAGATATCTTGAATTTTACATTTCAAAAGTATTTTTCAATGGAAGTAGCATATTCTAAGGATCTTGCTGTGCGATTTTTGACATCAAAGACAACTGACTTTAAAAGACATCCAATTATTTGTTCATATTATTGTGCTGGCCTTGCACTTACAAATCCATGTTTCACCCCCGGTTTCCCTAACTTCCCGGTACCTTCTCGAATCGTGATGCAGTAAAGGCCTCATTGTTGTAAACGTTCGTCTTCTGACTGACACGCCTTCTCTCTTAATGAATCTTCTGGCCTTTATAAGTATAGAGCCAGAGGAGACTCTTCTTTGCTTCCCCCCCCCCCCCTTTTCCGAAGCAGACACAGTCAAGACGCCCCCACTTTGGAAATCCAAGAAGCCTCTTGGCTGGGTCTTCAGAGATTCAGCTATCGGGGTGTTAATGTGTTAAGCTGTAAAAACAGTGTATTGTATAATGCATTTCATTGGATTTTAACGTTTTTCTCTTTTAGGTAATTTTAGTAGTGTTTAGTCAGGTAATTTTGGGTAAATTATGCCACCTATCTAGAATGAACTTGCTTTAGTAATGAACTGCATAGCCATATCTTTTTATTATTTTGGGTTTGAAAGCCTATTTAATTATTATCGCTCTGCCGAAGTATAATGTAAACTTACAGCTAAATGGGCTAGATTCTTTATAATTTAAGGTATTTCAAATCTTTTAATGTTAATCATTTCATATTTTATTAATATCATTGTTGTATATTCAGTTTAGATTACACCAAGATTTATTAAGCTGCATTATATTAGCACTATTTTTTAGTATTTTAATACTGTTTTTAATAAGATGTATTTATACAGTATTACTAAATATTGTCAAGCTTCTTCTCCAGTAGTAGGAGAACATTTCCTGGGTACCTACCTCTCGACTTTTTATTTCAGTACGTTCCTTATACCGACAAAGTAAATCGTACTGACATCAAAAGGAGGATGACATTGAGAATTTATCGAAAAGTGGAACAGATGTAACAAATGATAGCAAAGTAAACTTTATAAAGGATCACATTATTTGAAAAATAAACTTTGTCTCTATATCTTTATTTTTCACAGAAACGCATGCTTTTGCGATATGAGAATGGTTTTAGAATTAAAACAATGCAGGTTGATTAAAGGTAACAATAATACGAGGTCGCGGATCGCAATGATATTTAATATCTCGCTAAAGTCAATGTGAGGTGCCCTCACTCTCCCTAGAGCCCAGATTTAGCCCCGTGTGACTTTTTACTTTTCCCCAAATTGAAAAAAAACCTACATGGGAGAAATTTGTCATTAGTAGAGATAAAGGCTGCAGAGTCTATTCTGAAAGACCTGTAAAAATGTGATTTCCAGGATGCTTTTGAAGACTAGCAGAAACACTGGGACAGGTGCATTGCTTTCAACGAGGACTCTTTGAGAAATATCATCAAAATTATGAGAATGAGTAAAAGCAGATTAAAATGGGATGTGTCTAAGTGGAATAAGTTATTAATGGTAAATACTGAAAATGGATGATGTGAAATTGCAACTGATGTCTTGCTATATTTGAATTTTCGCCCATTGTGCGCCGTTTTCGTCTTGAGTGGGATGGATGAATATAAATCTACACGTGCAAACATCGAGTTGTAGGGAACGATATTCTAAGCTTAGGGAGTTTTACATCAAGTTCCGTAAAAATATATGTTAATAAACCATTAATCACATTTGTTTTTTTATGCCTTTAAGCGGAACAGTCTGTATATTAAGAGAAAATGAAGATAGTAATAATGGTAGGATATGGTGTAGAAATATACAAACAGTTATGCAGACAAATATCACAAAAATAGTTGAAGATATACAAAAGGAGTTTGTACTGAGCTGTAATATTTCCTGATTGCAAATGGAAATACTTTTGAACATTTAATTAAGTATAAATTTAATGTGCAAACTTAATAGAAATTATTTAAGAGAATGATATTTTCTATTTAGATACATAATTATTTGTTGTACATTTTCTCTTAAAATTGTTGAATATATCATAACTTTCATAACTATATATTCTCTGTTCATAAAACTTCCTTTCAAAATATAATATGTTAAATGTTTTAAGTACTTTATAAAAATACTTATACCTTCTGCGCTACTTTCGAGACGTCATGTATAAACATTAACTGATATTAAATTATTGAATCTTATAGCTATAATTCACTTTTGTGTTTTCACAATTCTCACGTATCTCGGTATAAGTTTAACCGATTACAAGCGGACTTTTGGGTAACAGATTCCTATCAAACTCATACTGTCGGCTACTTGTAATGGCCCAAACAGAGCTGGCAAAGATCCCAATTGCTGTTCAGAGGAAATGTACTCGAACACTGCGAGTTGCAGTACAGGATGATTCAGGTAACTGTTACCATTTCAATTAATTTCCTTCCTTCCACATGGAATTAGATTCAGAAGTTGCGATGCCTCTGAGAGAAACAGAGTAGGCGATGCAATAAGTAGAAGTAATGTCGTGCATTGTGTGCAACGTCTCACATGGGAAAGCTTCATTTCAGTAGTAATGAGCTATAACTACGAGTATTTTTGAATGTGGCCTAATTTTTATAATTTATTTTGTTCCTGCTCCTGCTATCAGCGTCTGTGCTTTATACTTGTATATAAATACGTTGTCCTTAACATATAAAGAACCATTTGATTCCATTTTTTACTTTAGTGCGGTATTTTGATACCAGTTCATGTGAACGAACTGTTCAATACGGAAGGAACACAGGATGTGTATGATTCTTGCACGGTTTATTTTAACAATTTAATTTTCGCTTATTTTTGAAGTTTAAAAGATATATTCAAGTGTTAAATGCGGCATGTAATATGTTATTAGAAAGTAACAATGACAAAATATATAACAATTTAATGGAATATACTAATTTTCAACTTCAAGATAAATAATTTGCTTATGAATCAGATATTCAATATTTAAAAACACGTAATTGAACATATTTTAACCAAATTGAAAATTAATAAGGAATTAATTTAATTTTACACTTTTTCAGACAAAAAATTATTCGCTGTATTAAAAACAAGCATTTGATTTAATAACATTTATCTTACAAATCTTCCCTATATAACTAAAGCCATGGTGCAAGAATTTGGTAAGAAAAAAGCTTCAACATGAAGCATAACAATAATAAACCACGCTAAAGCTTACACAATTATAATCAAAACTTAACTGCAAGACAGTGAAAAAATGAATGTAAAGAAAATTATACATACAATAAATTAATGAGTAATTAATTAGATGCCTATCACAGAAAACAAATCAGGCTCTAAAATTACCGAATTTCAAAGAAAATTTTACAGGTGAACCCTGCTGAAGGACATCGTCGCAGAACGATAGAACACGAGTTCCCACCCAATCAGACGACAGCCTCGATCAAGGAAAAGCCAAGAGTTCACAATTAATTACATCAAATTCAAGAGCTGACTACTATGTACACTTACCGTTACCAGGAGAAACGTTTTCGAAGCTGCTACAGCTCCAGTCTTGAGCAACAGAGGAGAGAGGCGAACTCCTCAGTCCCGAGATGAAGATGGTGGAATATATATTATTCTCTGTTTTCGTGGACAGTGGTAAAAGTGTAAATATTGCATATAAAGTTTTTTGTTAAAGGTAAGGTATCCTATGCGTTGTCTTCCGTAACTTTCTGGCTGCAATATATTGTTCCTTATTACAAAACTGCGTTTTTCACTTTTTATCACGCGTTATCTTATCGGAATGCACCATTAATTCATATATATAATTCATATATATATATATATATATACCATTAACCTTGCGTAAATGGTAGAAGAAGAAAAGAAGAAGAAAAATCCTAGAAACTGGCGGACCCGGTGGTTTGCTGCGGCTCGCTACGGCCTGACAACCTACGCTCGCTTCCTTTAGGGGCGAGTAAATCATTGTAATGTTCATCACGCCTTGTCTTATTGGAATTTGCAATTAATTAATATATACATGTACACTAGCCTTAACGCTAACCTCGATAAATCGCCTCCTTTTCGTAAATATAATTGATAGGGGCGGGTAAAACACTGTAATGATAGCAAAGCTCTTTTGATTCCAGCAGGAAAAAAGAGCCGTAAATATTATTTATAGCGCAATGTATGCGTGGTACAATGTTAGTGAGTAAATCATTGTAATGATCGCAAATCTCCTGTAACTAATAAAAAAAAACAACAGAATATGAAGATTCAAAACCACTGCCTTTACAACTATAGCATGGCACTCTAACCGTCTAAGCTATCATGGCGTTGTGCTTGAGTGCTTTATTACCTAGTTATATCTCTTAAAGTTGCACTACCTTCGGCTTTCTCCACTATCGCTCTGAAGTGGCTCGGGACTGGAACTGTAGCACCTCCGAGAATTTTTCTACCGGTAAGGAAAAGTCTAGTATCGACAAGTACAGCAATAAAGAAAATGAGTAGAAAACTATGACGCACCTAGTGGCAAGAAAAGGCAGAAAGGCAAGAATGCACATAAACTTAGCCGAGCGGAAAATAACTATATACCGCTACAATTTTGTCCTTTCCATGTACATTATGCATTGGTTAAGAGGAAGTTATATTACAGCAGAGTTAATCAGGCAATTCATGTTCATCTTTCCTTTTAAAATGGAGCGAGTTCATGAAAGTATTTCATATTTAATATAACACTTTTTCGTTTAAAGGTATATAATATATCATGCTACACGTTTGTTTGGGCCTCTCTTTACGAGGCAGGGTGATCTATTGATTCCGCGCGAGTCAGAAAGTGGATCCAAGTTCAGTTATAATCAACCGGGAGTCACTAATTGCCATACAATATTAATAAGTGTAATTAGATTCAATAAAGAACGAACAACCTCTCTTTGTTGTTATAAAAGTGAATCAATTGATCAGTGTCCTAAAAATATTACGAAACTTTTCTTGGAGTCGATCCTCCTAAAGAGAATTGTTTATAATAACTAACAAATTCTAAACAATAGGATAAGTATGTATTAAGAAAATAAATCGAGGTATTATCTTTTCATATACGGTTTGATTATGATGTTCAATCCTTAAACCTAAGACCTTGTAATTTGTACTCATCATAGTGTCATAAATCAATTACGCAAGTATTTAAATTAATTGCAAAACAGCATAAGAGAAGAAATAGCAAAATTGAAATGTGTTTCGCTCCGAAGAATGAAAACTTTCGAGGATGCAAAACTTTTTAATAATAATAATAATAATAATAATAATAATAATAATAATAATAATAATAATAATAATAATAAAAAAACAATAACTTACTGGCCTTGAACAACTTGTGTGGCGCGTATTCGGCTGCCAATTCTGAGTTCACTCTGCTGAGTAAAACGAAGCTCAAACAAATGAACAGCAAGCTGAAATAAAAGGACAGACGTAAGTTTAATCTGTCCCCTAGAAACGGGAGAAAGGGACATGAACTGTTTTCAGTTTCTTAATGATAACAATCTAAATATGCATATAATTTTCTTTCAGTTATAAGGCATGAACCATTCACCAATGCAAATATATTTAATTATATTTTTTAATTGTAAAACAAGAAACTATTTCCACAAGATACAGCCAGCATCAGCTAATTTATCTGCATCTACCGAGAGTTATTTTACGCCTTCGTCCGCAGTTTGGCTCAATGGTTGCTTGGACAAGGTCATGTCAGTCTCCTATTACAAAGTGCAATCCCCACGTTGAAAGGTGCATGTGCATGTTATTTGCAATTTGCTGTTACGTGAATAAGCATACTTTCTTTCTTTGTGTTATTACAGGCTATTAGTATCCTAAGTATTGTTATAAGCTACATGAAGTGAAGTAAAATTGTATTAGTGTATGTAATTAAACGCTTCTCTAGAACAGAGAAAAAAATAAGTTTACATATTGTAGATGAACTTAAAGAAAATATCAAGCCGGAAATGGAAAAATCGCGTAAGTAGATTTGTTTTTAATAAAGTAAATGTCATTAAATGTCAGCAATGTGACACTGCAGAGGGACATCACTTTGAAAAACCCCTGTAAAACAGGTTAGTATTAATTATTAAATGAAACTTCTGTGTTTTAGCTGTTGCTGGTCAAAGTTGTGACAGTAGAAATGTTCAAGACACAGACGGCAATTGGCGATAACGTAAGCCACGCGGCTTAAGTTCAGCTGCGGTCACAGGTCAAAATGTCGCATGTTCCTCCATACTACAGTAAGATTATTTGAATTACTGGCCGGCTGAGCACCGCTGCTTACTGGGGGAATCCAGTCCCCACGGCCATAATATGCATATGTAGTTAGCAGCATGTTGTTTTAGGGTCGATTTGCCAGTGAGTGACTCTGCTTCGTGTGCTACTCGGTCCTTTAATTTGTATAATTTTGTTCTTATTGCCCTTGGTTAGTTATTCCACTGCACAAATATAGTCTTAAAGAACGGACTTTTATATACGATACATATGTGAAAAGGAATCTCGCAATGAAGTCGTAAAACGATTAGCGAGGAATTATTCTGGCAATCATGTCTCAGTAAGAGAAACTGTTCGCTAACTTGTTAAAAAGATGCGAGAGACAGGGTCTTTCATTGACAAGAAACATGTTCCAAAACACCGTGCTCTTGTGGAAGCAAAATAGATGAAATTCAGAAGTTCCTATCAGATGCCGGCAATGTATTGCCGCTGAGGGGCACCATTTTAAAAATCTTTTAAAACAAGTTAATACTTATTATCAGTTTTAAATACAGTATAAATATATGCTTTCAGTAAAAATATAAGCACTAAAATAAAAATACTAACTTTACGCGAGGCGATTCAATCTCCCCCCCTTTTTTTTTGCAGTTGCGGCGGCTGTGCTTCCCCAGGAAGCGACCTATAATTCAAATAACCTTACTGTATCGTTTGCATGTGGTTGAAGTCTCCGAGATTGTAGAGAGATGACTCATCAATTCACAGATAATAAATAAAAGGTTGATATCGATATTTTTTCTTAACTTCAGTTATAAAACTACAATATCGGATATCTCAGCAATGCAGTAATAACTTAGAAATATGCAGTCTATTGCCTCTCAGTACTTTTATTAAATTTTATTGAATATAACAAGATATCTTTTGGGCCGAGTGTAAATGTTCTAACCAAGCCAACAAGATAAAAAAGCTGAAAACCGCCTCAATTAAGGCTTGCTATACTCTAAGGTGGCACAGAAGGAGTTTTAATGACAACCAATTGTTTTACGCAGTCATGTGAAATTTCTTGACTGTTAGTGCACGTACCTTTGACTTAATCGGTGCTTTGATTTCCCTCATACAGAAAGCTGTCAACAATAAATGGCATTATGTGCTAATTATATTCAACGTTTGTACTGTTTGTGCTCAAAACTATCGGCACTCCAGAATCCAGTTTGAAATGTATATATACAACTTCCGCAAGGAAACAGTATAGGTAATTAATCAAAACGATGATGGTTTATATTAATTACAATGCACAAGCAATGACCCCCAAACGGTGGCTTAGACAAATAAACACATATATTGCTTTAATTTTTACTTATAAAAGTTAGGCATGTATGAGTGTTTACTATTTGTTGCATTATCATAAAAAACGCCACTAGGGTGTTTTTAAATCTAGTTCATTAACATTTGATCAGTAAAGAAAACCGTTAATTGGAAGATGGCTGAAAACTATCGCAAATTGTTGCAATTTTGATGTTTACTTTTCACAGTATATCCAAGCTCTACTTGCGTGTTCTTACCTTCTCTTATTCCTTTTCGTTTATATTATTTACATAGTTTGCATTTGTAATCACAACATATAAATGTACGTAATCCAATTTGATTAAGATTGGAGTTAAATACACTGCTCAAAACAATAGAGGGACAAATGTTTGAACGTATGTATTGTTGCTGTAGTTGAGGTTAGGGTGGTAACTATTATTTTTATAGAAAGTTTAAATCTTTATTTAACAGCAGTGTATATCTTGTTTACTTTCCATTTCTCACAAGGATGCTGTAAGCCGAAATTACAAACGATGTTGTAAACTCCTTCAATTAATTTCAGAGTTGCACATAGAGTAACACTTCATTATTTTGTATGTACCTGAATTATACTGCCTCACATCTTGACCAGTCTAAGAACCTCCTCTTGTGGAATGTTCCCCCATTCTTATATGGGCATCTGCAAGCTGTTGAAGAGTCTGAGGGGCTACAGGATGTCTTTCTCCAGCTTATCCCAAAAATGTACATTGGGGTTCACGTCAGGACTCCTAGCAGGTCAGTCCAATGTTTGAATCTGGAGTTCCTGTAGGGTGGCTCCTGCTGTATGCAATCTAGCATTGTCTTGCTGGAACCTCATTTCGACTGCAACACGCATAACATGCTCTAGTACCATTTCAGCAATGTACCTAGAATTATGAAAAAGTCTGTTCGGCTACCCCACACTATGACTGACCCACAACCAAATCTGTTCCTTTCCTGGACTGCTATTTCTGTAAGAAGCTCACCACGGTGACGATACACACGCAGACTGTGTTAGACAAAAGTGAGACATTGTAAACAGCACCTTGCGGCAGTGACAAAACTGTCAGTTCCTGAGCAAATCTCAGTCGGACTCTCTTGTGAGCTGGCGTTAATCTCGGGGCTTTGAGGTCTTCATGGTCTTAAACCTGCTTCTCTAAGTCTGTTTCCTATTGTTTGGTTACTTACATTTGCACCAGTTGCCGCCCTCAGATCATTTTTATAATCCCAAAAAGAAACTCTGCGCCGCCGAAGAGCTCAATTGACTACATATCGACGTTCTCTGGTCGATATTTTACGTTTTCGACCCTGCCTGCTTACCTAGAGTACATACCGGTTTCAGAAGCGCCACCTATAACAGATTTAACTACATTAAAGCCAGCAGCCATTACACGAATAGTCCAACTCTCCTGCAACAATGTGATCTCTGGAACAGTTCCTACCTCGTGAGGTGAGGCACGTTAACATTTCTTTTTTTTAATAGTGTTTAACGCTCTTTTTACTACTGAGGCACTACATGCGATGAACACTGGCGATACATAAGATGAAATGATATATTGGGAAAGGATTTTTTTAAAGGAAGGAAACATTCCAGGCCTAAGTTTAGGGTACCTCCTCGGCATTGGCCATTTATGAGGACTGAGGAAAACATGGAAAATCCTGTCAGGCAGGACGGTCCTGGCGGGGTTCTCACGTTCACGAGTCCGCGCCTTAACGACCTCGGCCACTCGTGGCGGTTTGACTGAATTCGTAAATGTAAATAAAATGTACAAAGGTGAACTCTTCACCTACAGGCATTACAGGTGTGAAATGAGAAGTAAACAAGATGTATATCGCTGTTAAATGAAGATTTAAACTTTCTGTAAAACAATATTAATCCTAAACCCAAATACGGCAGCATACATATATTCAAAATTTTGGCCCTTTAATTGCAGATTGGAATAGTATCGTACTATTTGTTTATTCACAATTTATTACACAGACTTTTTAATTTTGTGCGCAAAAATCACACGTTTTTGTTCAATAAACTATATGGCTTGCCCAATAGTAAGTGAAATTATTCTTATTTTATTCTGTAATTATTTATTGTTTGGAATATATGAACATACAGGAAGTATGGATATCCTGTACACACAGTCACCTTGTCTGCTCAAGCAAGTATCCCAGCGTGTCACAAGGTTATGGATACTCTGAGCGTGGTTGAATGCGGAACCAATCTTCAAAGAAATGAACTCCCCTCTGCTTGGTAACGCAGCAGATTCTCCATGCAAGCACCCAATTGCCGAGCATTCTGTTCCTCGGCGAGATACTTGGGGACCCACTGCATGCTAACC
Organism: Metallyticus violacea; assembly: GCA_030762175.1. Lineage (NCBI taxonomy): Eukaryota > Metazoa > Arthropoda > Insecta > Mantodea > Metallyticidae > Metallyticus > Metallyticus violacea. The sequence continues at coordinate 76,483,748 of CM060845.1, read as the reverse complement.
TTGTGGTATCCCATCCGTCGATGCAGAGTGCTCTGAACAGTTCCCTTCCTCAATGACAATGTGTAGGTTCTGGTGGCGTAGTGGTAACCATACTTGTCTCCTAAACCCAAGATCGCGAGTTCAAACCCGGCCAGGATCGGTGGATTTTTTGGTGTAAAAATCCCAAGCATGGCTTCCTTGGAAGGGAAGTAAAGCCCTGGGTCCCAATTCGTGCCTTTACAGCATGATAAAGAGCCTCAAGTCGGAAAAAAGATGCCTCTGAGCAAAATTTGTCGGCCGTTTTCCGCCCTGAATTGAATGGGACGCTGATGACCTGGGATATTAAAGAGCGTCCGTAAACAAAAAAAAAAAAAAAAAAACAAAAAAAAAACAAACAAAAAAACAAACAAACAAACAAAAAAAACCAATGGCATTGTTTCTGCAATCTCTTGGGTGGTGATTAGGCGATTCTCCCTTAGGTTAAGGTTGTGTATGGCTGCAATAGATTCCTCTGTGATGGTAAGTGAGCTTGGTCAGGTTTAGGCATGTCCTCAGTTTGCACATGGCCGTCACCACACCAACACTGTGCTGCGTGACAGATATACATTCCTGTACACATTAATCCTACAAGGATAAATTTTGACTCCACTAACACCTTCTGCGAATTACTGCTCGCTAGGCCCGTTTGGACTAGTCACAGTGCACATGTAAACAACACACTGTGCCGTCAGACCATACCAGTCTGCTTTCTTACATACAACGCCACCTACCAGAACAAACAGAACTCTGTGTAGTTACTACTATGTGTTTTTATTTCAATCATGATTTACCAGATGCATAAATTAAACAGTTATTAGCTCACAGGCCTATTCAAACAATCCATTCGCCTATTTACTCACAAGAAATGTTTAAAAACTAAAAAAATACACACACACACATATATATATACATACATACATACAGAATTAAAAATATATAAACATTATATATTGTCATGTACTAAAAGTTTAGGAAATATCCTCCTCTTCCAGTCAATACGAAAAAAAAAAAAAATAATGTAGTTAATAATCTTTAAAACAGTTAAAATCTCCCGGACTGTTTTGCCGTGGTCAATGGTTTAAATTACTATCATAGCTTTCACCAACTACTCTGGTTGGCATCTTCAGTGGACGATGAATAACACCTAACTCTTAACAGGACGACAGTATATTGATCCCTCTCTGTCTGGCTGTAGAGGACGATCGATATGTGTGCGGTGGAAGTGGAGGGGGGATGGAGGGGTGGTAGTTGCTTGTTTTTAAGAACCGGTTTCCATGTTCTACTTAGATGATATCCGCCATCTCTATTAAAATTGTTTGGATGCTGTTGTATTTCCAATGCTTCCCTCCTGGCTAGATTGAAAAAGCTTTGTGTTTTTGCAACCACTTCTGGTTTGTCAAAGTATATACCATGGCATTCCTTTATTGCATGCTTTGCTACTGCCGATCGTTCGGGCTGATTAAGGCGCAGATGTTCTCTAATCGTTTGTCAATCGATCTTCCGGTCATGCCTATGTAAACTTTGCCACATTCACACCGTATTTTATAAATTCCCGTGGTGTCAAGGGGATGCCTAAAGCCTTGTGCATTATTAAGCATATGTCCTAATTTAACAGTTGGTGTTAAGATTGATAGTGTGCAAAAATTTAAGGGGAGATTTTAACCGTTTTAACTACAACACCGGCCGTGAAAGCCTAAGAAGTACCAGTTAATAATTATCTTAAAATTATCATTTCAGGTATTAAACAAGAGAAATGCATTAATTAAATACATACATGTATATACACAAAGAAAATAGAAATGCATTTTAAATAGATTTGTACATTATACGCTATAATAATAATAATAATAATAATAATAATAATAATAATAATAATAATAATAATAATAATAATAATAATAATAATAATAACGGAGCATACAACATTGTCTCTGTAATGTTAAAAACAATATTGTATTGCACTTTTGTCACATTATTGGACTTCCAAACATCTCTGCTAAACTGATCAACAGCCCAGGTAACAAACCTATTTGCTATGTGCACCGCAACCTTCTCGCAATACTAATACTTCCCAGTGTATTTACTATAACTATTACTTTCCAAACGTTTTTGGTAACTGTTGATGACATTAAATATTACCTGCTGCAGTTTCCTACAAGAAAGAACATCTCTTTGTGGGTGTTAATTTTATTTCCTTTAGTACGAGAAGATTTTTTCCCACATTCTCTGCACTAGTATGTTTTGGCTTAGGGATTCTATCGTTAAAAATTAAATGAAAACGGCGAGCTCGACATTTTGCCTTGTCCACAGCATATCAATGCACGACTTTTTGCATCAGAAAGCCACATGTTCTACCACGCCTTCCATTTTTATTATTTATTACTGGTTAAGCTGATTGACCCTTGCAAAAATAGGTGGCATATGAATTATTTGTTACATTTTCCCACTAAAAGCATTGCTATTGTAAGAAGTTTTCAAATTAATTTTCTTCAGTTTGTTTGCCTGATACCCTTTTCTTCCCCGAGAATTTCTTCTCTTTGTTATTTATCTTGGAACGTAAATATGGAAGATAGTCATACAAAATGCACAAGAAATCCTCACATATTTAAGGAATTGTAAATGAAAGTATGTCAATAAAACACAGGGCAACCATTTTATTATTTCAAGATATATATATATATATATATATATATATATATATATATATAATTTGTTGCGATAATCGTTAATACTCCAGAGACTTTTGTCTTTGACAACCCCGGAGTGCCCACCGAGAACATCAGTGCCATGAAACGTTGATTTACAGAAATAATAAGTGTGGTAGTGACGGTGATATAAGAAATGTTACAGTTACCACATTCTTTGACAAATATTTAAAGCTTACTTCATGCTGTTAAAATAGAACTACATTTTCTACTTTTGTGGATTCTGAATCAAACTACATTATTTTAAATACGGACTAAACCAGCTTTTTGCTATTGTTTTAAGGGAGCGGTATTGGTTCTAGGTCCAACACGGGTACCCTAAGACCTAACTGATACAAGCTCCTTTGTACAGGCCGATATCAACATGCTTGGCCTGGGGACTGTATCGACCGGTCAGAAGAGCTATGACAAGCTCCATGTCTTCCAATATCCTGGGGATATTTGAAATAGATATGTCCTACCTGTAGTAACGCATTTACCAGAGATATAAACAATACAGGCGGACATGGTCACTATTCTCTGATCGCATTATGTAACGTTTTAACTAAACAAGCATAGCTATTGTTTATTACTATTTAGGAGACAGCTTAATTGCTATGAAAATACAAATTATAGAAAGATTTAATCTTTTATTACATTTAGTTATGTTTTCTGGTTCAGTGATAATTTCATATCATATCATTTTTGGCCTATTTTCAATTCCAGTAATATTATACTATTATTTGAATGAGAGTAGACCAAAATGTATTCAAATGCTAGCAAATTATTAATGTTGCTGTATAATACATTTTTATATACATTCAGACCTATTGTTTTTTTTATTATTATTTCTCTATACGTTATTACAAGCTTTAGTTTAAATTTTTGTAAGTTAAAATTGTACACTCTCCTTTTCAAATGTTTCGACGACAAATACAGTGAAACACAAGCAACTACTAGGTAGGATATTCAAAAAGTATTGGTACCATAGCTACCGTTTCACAGTATTTAGGCTACTTTTGACATAAAATATTTCAAACATGGTTCACTACCATGTAAGCAATAGGTTGCAAATCATTGGAAGATGGTGCATATGTTATGAATATATCTGTCACTGATCGATCCAAAGCTCTTTAGATATCAACGCTTGATTGAAAGCGGATGCCTTGGAGAGGTTCTTTGATCTTCGAAGACATGCCATTGTCATAACGCCTTTAATATACAATACGCGGTCTCATGTGTACGCGAATGGCATTTTGCAATAGTTCTCTCACAATCTTCTTTTAATGCCCTAAAGCAATGTTGCATTTGTTCCTGTAGCATTTTTAAGAAAAACCTTTGTTCATGCGTATCCGCATTTTTAGCCCGGTATTATTTACTACATGGTACAGCAACTGCCATTACTTTTTGAATGCCTTGTATATAACCTTAACCTGAAACCCACTGACTCAATTCTTAATTTTCAGTTCTGAGTACAGTTTATTGGGGTTTTAAAATAGATCATTTCCCCAGTCAGTTTCAAAGGAGTGTGAAATGAATATTATACGATATGCATTAAAAACGAAAATTCTTTGTCATATAGTGCACTAAAACGTAAGATTTAGTTTATAAGTTAAAATGTTTCTTTATTACAAAACTCGTTCTATTTTATATTAAATTGATAAAATGAAATTAATAAATGCGTAGGCTTGTTTAGTTTCTTTCATTACTTTTTACGTTAATTTATTGCAGATGTTAAATAATTTTACTAGAATTGCTGTTATTTTATAGTTCATTTATAAAAGGTTGTCAACGTCCCAGCCCTGATCAATTACTACCGTTAATACCATAATTAAGAATATGGGTCTTTTCTTATTGAAAGTAAAGTTGATAATAAAAACAAATCCCTTATTCCGGATACAGCTTATTGTGAATTAAACTTTTAATGTTCCATGATGTTGATGTTACAGACGGATGTTGATTTACAAAAATAATTAGGCAATTATTATGATATTTTTAGCTGTACTATAAATGGAAGCTGTGTCTCATAATATACTAAAATATTTTACTGAAATCAAACTCAATATTATATTCTTGATAAAGGCATCGAGAGAAGATATTTTACACAGTTCCAAGACAAATATATATATATACACCTCGTTATAGTGTTGCAGAGAGGCTAACGTTTTTAATAACTTTTCCAGGCTAACTGGAAAGAAACAAATAATTTACAGTATCCTTCTGGGGCATGAAAACATCTTGTTTACAAAATAAATTCCAATATACAATTTTAAATGATCTATTAAAGTTTGGTAAACCATTAACAGGCACAGCGTTTTTGTTAATCGACAAGCTCTAAATGTAGGTATTAAAAGGAGATTACTGTACTATCGAGGAACTAGCATATTCCACTTAAAACACAGTGAAATTGTTTTCTGCAGTAACACTCCATTGTTTCAAATACTTTGTTCTTTATATATGGGAAATGCCCATGAACAAGGCACACGTACTAATTAATTACAAAATAACATCTATTTTAAAACTCTAAAACAGTAGTATTATTCATTGGTTGTTAAAAGGGGGTTAAGAATATCAGAACCATTGGCACAGAAGTTTAAGTAATCATAAAACTCCCTACATTCCGGGTTTAAAAGCTTTGCATCCGAAACGTCAATAAAAGGTAATCCCCAGAAATCTATTCATGTTTATAGAATGTAGTACGGAATATGCCCAGACAATTAAAAGCAATGGAAATGGAGGAAGTTTCAAAATGCACACAATTTATAAAGAAAAATATCAAGATATTCTATCTTAAGTAAGGAAAATCCGACCTAATATCAGTTACGAAAAGCGTTTAGGACGTTAGGAATAAACTAAAATAGGCATATACAAGCGGACAATTTCAGAAAGGCAAACTGTAACTGATATGTTAAAATTTTCAATGTTGCTATAAACTAGTAAAGCATTCAAAAATATATTAAGGTTTAAGGTACTTTGTTTGGGTTGACAACTCGCGCTTCCTAAGCATTAGTAACAAGACACAGGCATTCCAAACTATTACATTTTTTAACTAACTTTACCTCTGACGTGGAGCTTCTAGAGTATTTGTTTAAAAGAAAATTTATCTACTGCGGGAAGTGAGATGAACGGCGGGGTCGATAGAACAGTATAATTGTATCACAATGTTATAAACAGCATACAGACCGAAGATGTACATAAGGAGTCATTAGCTATAACTTTATATTTCACTAGAACTTGTTGCCTGTTGTTTAGCGCGTTGAACGAGACAACAACCATAACCAAATGCTTTTTTCAATGAAATATATGTTCGCAGAGACTTTACAGCGTATAATAGAAAGTTACTGAGTATGTCATTAGTAAAGTAAGCTGAAAGGGTAACTGCTACAACAGCATGTGTTTGTTGTAAAAAAAAAAGCCTTTTAATTTATGTATACTTCCTTTATAATGAAAATAGTCATAAAATATGTTGTTACTACATATTTTATGTCTTATTTCCTGCATGGTTCACATATCTATTAAACATTCGATCTTCAAACTCTCCTATCTTATATATTTCTAGTACATCATTAATTGCACTTTTAATAGTGTATTACGCTATTAGTGTAGTAAGAATCAAAATAGAATCGAAAAGAAATTTATTCAATTCTATTATCAGCTTAAGGATAAGTATTGTATACTTTTTAGCAAGATTTTAGATTTTCAAATATTCTATAATTTTACTATATTTTTTTGCATGAAAGTACGAAGTAAAATTATTTTTAGGGAGCTTTGCATTTGTTTTATTGTAGGCCAGTAGGTAACTAAGTAAGAATAGAGTTTGTGGATGCTTCGCTATTTTAATGCATTCTCAAATAATATGACTATTTTGCCAAAAATATTAGTGAAAGTTATTATTTGAAACATTACATTAGGGAACAATCATTTTGTATCCCTATAGGAAAAAGTGTTATTAATTTCGGCAAGGTAATTGTGGAATTGCATGATACGGATATACTGATTTCCTAGTGCTTTCCTAATCGGGCCACAATGCAAGCTGTTTTCGCGTCAAATTGCTGTATGTATGTCTAATCCTATAGAAGGCATCGGTACGTGAGTTTATTGTTAAATTTCTCACTGTAAGGAACAAAATTAATAGATACTGTATTAAGCAAATCCGCAGTTTACAGTGTGTGATTTGTAGGTATACTCTTGGCCTATTATACAAAATACAGCTGATTTCACTCTCTGAGGGATATTGCGGCGATATTGTTAACCATTTCATAAAGGGATACTGGCCAAACGTCCAGGCCCATTTTTGGTTGATAAGTGATTCCTCTTAATATCAAACTTGGCTTGATGCAAGAATTTGTTAAAGCTATGGATTCTTATATATATACGAAGAATATTTATGGAGATGAAAGAAGCTAAAACCACAGAAGGGTTTTAATAGGAAAATAAAATAAGAAAATGGCAAAAGACAAGGAATTTGAAACACGAATGGCTGTATTGGAATTAGCAGCATGGAAACCTTTTGCAGTAGTTTGTACTGGTTGCATTGGAAATATGAAACAATTCAACTGTGTAGAAGTGTAAATAACTTCTAGAAAGTTTCAAAGTTTCAAAAAACTTCATTATCGCATATTATTGAAATTTCCCCTCCTCAATGCACACATGGATTTCTTGGGGTGTCTTCAGCGACGAGCAGGGATTAAGACACCAGGGTGCTTTTTTATTTATTTGGTTTATTTACGGATGCTCTTTAACATCTAAGGCTATAAAGGTTTGTTTGACCAATAAATTTTGCTCACAGGCCTCTTCAGACTTGAGGTTCTTTTACGTAGCGTAAATCTCCAATAGGGGTCCAACGGTTTTACTTCCCTTACGAAAGAAGGCATACTTAGGATTTTTACGCCCGAATAAATCCATCGACTCTGGCTGAAATAGGCCGATGGGATAGCGCTGTACTTGCAGACTACTTCTGGTTTTTATTTTGGGAGACAATTCGGCATACAAGAGAAGATCAATAGGAGTGATCTTTCCAATCTTTTCCTATATCGGATGTAACAATAACGTATGGCCAAACTTACATTCCTCACACGTAGAAGGCGAAAATATGCTATATGGACATGGGTCCGGAAACGCTTTATTTCCACGTCAGAACTCATTTTCTGCAACTCTCCATGGTACATTAATCATGAGAAACAAGCAGGAACAGAACGTACCAGCAAACCACATGAAACTCTTTCTTACATGGGATGTTCAAATGCCTTCCGCTAGCATTAATACATGCATCAACCCGCAGTCGAATTTAATCCCGGATGTACTGATGTATTCCTGAAGAACTGCGTATTATTTCGCAGCCTTCCATAATACGGGCGCGAAGACTGTCTGCATCTTTTACTGGGGCTCAATACACAAGAGATTTCAAATGCCTCCGCAAATAGCAATGAAGTGAGTCGCATGTCAACATTATCTTCGTTCCAATGAAACACAAAACACTTTCAGTGAACCTAAGAATTACAACATAACCAGTCGCAACCAAATGTATCCTTTTGAACATTTCAAGTAAGAAAGAGTTTCATGTGGTATGCTGGTACGTTCTGGTTGTGTGTGTTTTCCATGATAATGTACTATGAGGAGTGTAGAAAATAAGTTCTAACGTGTAAATAAAAGCGTATCCAGTCTCGTGTCCATATAACATATTTTCTTCTTCTAAGTGTGAGGTATGTGTCCTAAAAATTTGGCTGTACCTTGTTATATCCAGTATTTTTTTATTTGAAATGTTCAATACTTATTTCACGCTCTAACACACTTAACACATGCGTTCTCTGTAAAATATATTATTAGTGTGGGTAAATATAAATATATACTGTATGTTTGCATATTTGTTGTATTGCCTCTTGAAACTGTGAGGTGATATATAACTTGAAACTTGCTCTGAATTCCTTGATTAGTAAAGTACGTTTATTTCATCTGAGCTACAGAAAAAGTTGAAATTTAATATGATTTGAGGAGATATCCTTTGGCACAGACTTTGAAGAGTTGTGAAAAATGCCTGTATAGTTTATATTACTGTTCTAGTACTGTTATGCACAATTTGTTGCAAACAGACTTTTAGGTTGTATCAACATTAACGGTAAGTAAAACAAAGAACACGATCGTGCAAAAAACATTTTTTTCCATATCAGGTCAGCTCTATTCCTTGCTTATATCTCTTGTTTTCATATAAAGGCCTTGCATTTATGCAACACTATCAACTACAAAACACATTTCAAATGTGTATGTAGTGACTTTCTTTGTGTCTATGCCCTAAGGGCAAAGCGCGTTTATTGCTATTTTCCATTTATTGCTATTTGTATTTCTTTATATAGACAAAGCCACTTTCTCTCTGCCTAATGGAGTTCAGAGGTTTTACCGTAGAGGGCATGCAATTTCCTTTTGTTTCAGCAATGCTGGCATTCTTTTTTGACCCGTATAGCAGGAGATTTTCTCTTTTTGGACCTTTCTAAAAACTGTATCTGTTGATACATGTAAAGACAATTTCAAGAATAAGCAAATGAAAATTCTTGAAAGCATGTGTTTCACGAAAGCATGTGTAGACGACACCGAGCGCATTCGAGTCAGTTTAGAGGGAATATAGTACTAATCTTACCATTTTACAGCATCTGCGTATGAGTTCAGAAATGAAGAGGAACTTTAATACTAAATAGGTAGTTGCGCAATTCCAAAACTGCCATGGGTGGCCGAGGTCGTTAAGGCGCGGACTTGTGAGCGGGAGATATAGGGTCGAATCCCGCCAGGACCGTCCTCCCTGACTGAAGTTTTTTTCAGTTTTTCCTCAGTCTTCATAACTGGCAAATGCCGGGGAGATACCCTAAACTTAGGCCTGGAACGTTTCCTTCCTTCAAAAAAAATCTTTCCCAATTTATCATTTCATTTCATGTATCACCAAGGTTCACCGCCTGTGGTGCCTCAGTAGTAAAAACAGGCATTAAATACCATTCAGGCGGTCAGGTAATTCCAGTAGACCTGAGACGTACATTGTGAACGAAATTAACGAATCAGTTTAAGTTATAGATTAAAAAAAGGAAATTTTCGTTTGTTACATTATGGTTAACATTAGCATTTTTATGACTATCTGACTTCACTTCAGGTTATGCTTTACCCATGTAACAAACTAACTCGCGCTGCTCTAAAGTCCAACTGTGCTGTTTCACACTTTAGATCTCCACAATGTAAGATCTAACTCTTCATGCAAGTAAACCAACATTTCTGCATTCACACAAGGGGGCTGAAAGAGGGCATATCTCTCATTCTATCACCACAGAACCAACAAGTATAAAATTTATTTAATCTCAAAAATACATATTTCTTTCACATATTTTCATTATATTTTGCTTTTGGTAGGTAAAAAGAAAAAGGAAGGAGAAAAACGTTAAGGAAAAATTAAAGTTCAGGAAATCGAGAAAGTTGAAATTCAAGTAAATGTAGATAACTCGTGCTGCAAAAATAACGTCATAAATTATTTTCACTACAATACAATTGTAACGGTTGCAGAAAATATGCTAATTATGTGACTAATCACTAAATCATGTATTAAATGAATACCCATCACTTTAATTATTTAAATTGATTATACATTGATTTCAATAAACTGTCATAAGTGAAATAATAAGCTTTTATACTTAAATTTTACTTTTAAAATGCAACGCAAATACAACTTAAGAAAGCTTCAAGCGAGATCTTGGACGCCAAACGAATGAAATAGTACCATTTTCAGGAATGACATTTTTGTACTAATACAAGATTGTATTCTGATATAGTATCAAATCATCCAATTATCTGATAACCGTTGCGGTGGTAGGTGCTGCATCGGCTGACAAGTCATCACTTAAGGCTAACTGAGCTATAGGAGTCAAGCGGGCGAGCCGGGTGTACACTTTTACATTGGCTTCGAGTCTCACGCCACTCGGTCAGTGTCGTTTTCAGTGGCGTTCTCAGGAGATTATATGAAGCGAGTTCCAAATCGTAGTAATGTCCACATACTTTAGACGAACTAAAGGTAACATCCGTAAAACGGGCAATTTAATTTCTCAAAAAGAGTTAAAAATGTGCTAGAATTTTATAAAGGTATGAAAAACGAAGGCAGGCCGTTCCACCAACTTGTTATATGAAATGGGTGAACACACTTTTTAGAGTGTATTAGACCTTTTTATACTGCCATTCTTGTTTCTCGGTTTGCTCTACTGGCCGCCCCGACTCTAGCTCGTCTGGCAGCGAGAGATAGCTCATCGGCCGATGCAGTTCCCTTCGCCGCTTCGGTCATAGATAATTGCATGACTTGATATTTATATACATGTCTGTAAATTAAATGTGACCATAAAATATAATAGTTCGTTTTAGTTCATAGTTAATAGTGGTGCCTATATTAAATTAAGAAAAATCCATATAATGGTAAAAATGATTAGCAATTGCTATTTGTAGAGAGGCAAGCATTGTAAATTATATAGATATAAACTATTTCAAAAATAAAAAGTTAATCAACGATGAAAAATAATTAAAAGAAAGAAACATGCGTTCGATCACTATAACTTACCTATCCTTATGATATTAAGGAAAAAAAATTCAGTATTCAAATAAAAATTCGTAAATAAAAAACGATTTTAGGTCTAACAAATGATTCAATGTATTTACCAGATTGCACTATAAACTTAAAAGAGCCAAGTTCAATTGCAACACTGTAAGAGATCGGAATTGGAACGATAATCTAACAGAAATTTTAAAAGGACATATAAAACTTTAAGCAGAAACTCTTAAGGCACAAGATCGCTAACTGTGGAAATTTGAAAGATCAAAAGTTGAAATATATATAGGTAATTTCACTCTGCTTTAAAAAAAAAAGATTCGTTTTATTCTTGTCTTTATAAGAATTATCTTGGTACCAACTTTCTGTGTTAGAGGGCAAAGTAAAGTACGGGGCAAATGCGCCGAAAATGAGATTTCAGTGGTCTAGTTGCTAATTTATGTATGTTCCTATGATAGGTTTGAACAATGCGGGTATCGGAGTTCACAACGTTGTCATTTCTCTGTAATCCCTTTCAGTACATGTTTAGTGCTAACAGAGATGGGTTGAGGGAAGGAGGTAATTTATGATTAATTTATTCTTTATTAATTATTCATATATATTTAATAATATAACTAATAGAAAATATTCATAGTTTCTGCTCAATCTTTGATGCACGAAAGTAACATTGACAACACTGGAGAATTACCAGGTATCTCGTGGCAGTGTGTTATTTTTTACTTAGGCGAAAGCGGTCATAATATACTCGTACATTCGGAACTCGACGGAATGGGCCGAGGTTACTAAGGTCTATCCCTCACTTTACATACGATTAAATAGAAAACTAGACATTTCGTTCCACACGCCTTCTACCGTTTTTATTAACACTTGAATATTATAATATACACCAATATTTTTATTATTGTTTAGAAATAATTACACATCATTCAATACCCCAGCTATAACGTAAATGCAAATTGGAGCTACAGTTCAAAGCGTTGATTTCTGAGGCAAAAGAAGTTTGTTATTAAATCCGATATAATCCTTTTGGGTCACGTATTGTTCCATATAATGTTTGGTTTAACGTCGATGGCCAGAATTCCCAAGCGAAAACAAGGACCTAGGCAAACATTTCGAGAGCTCGTAATTAGAGTTTGCTTTCATACGAGTAGAACTTTACGCGCTTATGCACATTAAACCATAGCGCCGTAATGCTTGTTCTTTTTTCTTCGGGAGAAGCTTTTGTTTACATTATTCATATTTAAGCCAGCATATGACAGAAACTGTAGGCGGAGTTTGTGTTTAACGCTAAACTTCCCAAGCATTTCTCTTCCCGCGTAAGATCACAAAAACTGCAGCATTAATCTTTAAATATATTACGAGGGTTCCATGAAGCTAGAATAAGTTCGAGTATGTCCTGATTTCTACTAACATAAAACTAGTTACGTTGTTAATTGTAATATTATATCATGAGGTTTAAACTATGTAATATGGAGAAGCATTTATGTTTTTTGAAATCGACATTTGATCTATTGATCGAAATATTGTAGAAGTATAGAAAACATTTTTTAACAGTTCAGCCTTAAATCCAAATATTTCATTTGCAGACTCGATTCTTGAAGATGACAAAGGTCAAGGATATCCAAGTGCTGTTGATAAGGAAAATTGTGGAAGAAAACATTCATCAGTCTACTTGAAACATTGTTAAAAAATTCAGCTTGCATCTTCCATATATGATTACTTGGAGAAAACAGAGAAAGCGAAAATGCATGATAAATGAATTGCACGAAAACTAAGCGAGAATCCAGTCTGTGTAAAATAGAAATTATCCGTTTTGGGCTCCTATTGGCACCTGTATTTTCAAAGACATTACAGTGTTGGATTTTCCCTTATTCCTTCCGTTCGGCGCGTTAACAGAAAAGTATTTCGTAAAACTGATTCAGAGAAATGTAATGGAGACTGTATGGTGCCATAAGAGGGCTTAATGTTCAAAATGCTATACTTTTGGAGAAGTTAATAAAATGTCTCAGAAGTTGAAAGAAAAATAGTTAACATTATTCTATAGTAAAGGATCAATTCTGCTTCATGATATATCCGCAGACCCTTACTGAATGGGGCCAGGACTTTTTTCCCCTATGGTAGTTCTTTGTCTCATTCCTTGCATGGAGGAATTGTTGCGGAATTCTGAGGCCAGGATGCCCATAGGGTGCCACTACATTGTCCCGTTGAAGTTGACATGGTTATGGTACACTAGAGAGGTCCTTAAATCTATTGGTACCTAAACTTAATCTGTAGGAACGAATGAAATGACGGCGCAGATCACAGTCCTTGGCACCTTAAAGCTATCTGACGTTCACATTCTAAGGGTAAGTAAAACATCAGAATAATAAAAAAAAAACTTATCCAGAGAGCTTGATGTGACTGAAAATAGAACCCAGATTAGCAGTCGGATTAGTTGTCGCAAACGGTACCACCAGACCACGGAGGCGGGGGATCGAAAGCATTACCTCATCCCCCATATTAGTCTTAGAGCGCCAATCAGTTTATCAGACACCCTGACAATTTGTGAAATTATTAAGTAGAAGATGAGACAGCATTTAGGGATGTAATGCATTGACAGAAACTATAATTTTATACAAAAGCCGTAAAGGAACTTTTTGATAGCTAGAAATAATATGTAGATATTGGTGGTAGTTAACATAATTAATGCATTTAATATAAATGAAAGGTACTTTAATGAAGCCTATGTCGTAAAGCATCATTCGTTTCCGAACAGTCTACTATTATTAATAATATCCACAATGAGTGACTTTGACTGTGGTATAAGCCACAACATTTGATAGAACAAATGAATAATCTTATATTGTACTAAACTTGCCTGAATGTAAATGTTTTTTTAAATTTTATTACTATTTTTATTTCATTTATCGTAATCTTGTGTTTTTGATTAACTATAAGAACTACAGCACTTGGTAAGAACAAGCGAGACCTATCCAAAAGTCATTCATTATTCGCATATCCTTGCACATTTGATTATTTGGGTGAAGCATTTGACGAGAAGTAGAAAAGCAAACAAAACTATGTATACATCGTGCCTATTATCTGTTGCCTTTTTCGCTTCCAACTATTGCCTCTTAGAATGTCTTAGTAAGGATTTTTTGTTCCTATATTTATGCTTAGCACAGTGGGCTTAAACATGCTGTGAGGCTTATTTGAAACAGTTCATTCGCAAGTCGGCTGCTTACCGGCGCAATCTCATCACAATCGCGTGTTGGTCCTGTTGGTGTAGTGTAGTGTATTTGTCTTCCCAAGATCGCGGGTTCAAACCCGGCTAGGATCGATTGATTTTTCGGACGTAAAAATCCTAAGTATGGCTTCCTTCGGAAGGGAAGTAAAGCCGTGGGTCCCGTGTCGTACATTTACGGCACGATAAAGAACCTCAAGCCTGAAAGCAGAGACCTCTGAGCAAAATTTGTTAAGTACCTTATGTAGAATTTCATAATCAAGGATGTAAAATTCATTGATAATATGTTTAAAAAGAGCACATCTGAGCTCATCAGCGTACCAATGAAGTCAGGGCGTCAAACGGCTTGAGGTTCTTTTACATGCCTTAGATGTATATTATTCCAATTGTATATATTGCAGATCACAGTTGTGTGGGGCGTAATACTGTTCATGCTCTAGTAAAATACTTAATTACTGAAATTAATTCCAACAAAACAAAACAACGATATTAACAAAAACCATAGCCACATACATATATGAAACAGAAATACATACATAAAATAATTTTGATATTCATATAAATTTTCGTATTATTTATGTAAAATATTTTAGGAATTTCTTATCCATAAAACTACGTATTTCGTGTAAGAAAATGCCCAGGTTAACCAGTTTTGTCTATATACAATTAATTCCCAACATGCCAAACTCCCCCTACCGGAAATCAAAAATGAATCCCGGAGACATTTTATAGTAGCATCTTTTCTAACTGTGCGCACCCAGTCTTCCAGTTCCGAGCAAACTGGACATATCCTTCTCAACAACCTTACTTACGTCGTGCCTCTCAGGCTCCCAGTCTATAGCCATGCTATTCCCGATCTCCGTTTCTTTACCCCATCTAATTTTAAGTTCGCTCCGCAGGTTCCAGAGCTGATATCTGATATATCGCGCCTATATTTCTAGGCGGTTTAAGTCAAATAAGCGTCTTTTGACTTTTTCACTACGCCATACCTGCTTTCATTACCCCTCCCCCAAATATACTTTAAACCGATTTTTGACAATTCCCGCTGTACAACTGCCGCCCACCATTTTGAATAATGCATGTTGTTTAACTGGTTCCGGTAAACATATTGCCCTGAGGGTTGCTTTTACATGTCGTAAATCTACGATATAGAACCCCATGGATTTACTTCCCTTTCGAAGGAAGCCATTCTAGGGATTTTTACGCCCCCTCCCAAAAAAAAAATCCTGGCCGGGGTTGAACCCGCGATCTTCTATTTAGGAGGCAAGTACGTTTACCACTACACGACAAGGAGGGACAATAGCCAAGTGAAATTACCATACCAAGTATTAAAGGGACATATAAAAGAACAATTGATGATCAAAGCGCAAATTAGCAAATTTTAAAAATTGCTTTAAAATGAAAATTGGGAAGCTGTTTATTTCTGTATGGATGTAAATGATAAGATTCATACATTCTTAAGTACTCTATTACTATCATTTAAGGATAAGTTTCCAATTATAAAGTACATTGAATAATAAATCTTTATCATCTTCAGGGATAAAATATCATATAAAACAGAATTATGCCTGTAATATTATACAGAAAATTATCCAAAGCATAAATTACATACATTACAAAGCATAATAAATCAATCAATTGTAATACAATAAGTTCATTTATAAATACAAAGCCATATTGAATACAATTAAACCGGAAACAAACACTGATAACCCCTTCCTTGTATATCCTTAATGAAAGCAAGTTTCATAATGCACAAGGAATTATTAAATGTAAAATGTTTATTTTTTAAATGTTTCTGAAGGAAATAAGTCCAATGAAAGGAATAATGCAAATAGAGGTGCTTTAATTTTATTTAAAAAAAGGACGACCAAAATTACAATTAAATCATACCACTGATGCACTAACTGAAACCTTTATGAAGCAGCTTAAAGCTAAAACTTTATTTGAATGGGATGAAATAAGCAGTAAAGTATAAACATATTGCTCTTTTGAAAAGAGTGGACCAATCAGATATGCCATAAATTTTCATTTGCAGCATATATCGTCGGTCCTGGTGGTGCATGATAACCCTTGGTTTCTAAACCTAAGATCGCGGGTTCGAACCTGGCCAGGATCGATGGATTTTTTTCGGGCGTAAAAATCCTAAGTATGGCTTCCTTCGGAAGGGAAGTAATGCCGTAGGTCCCGTGTCGTACATTTACGGCACGATAAAGAACCTCAAGCCTGAAAGAAGAGACCTCTGAGCAAAATTTGTCAGCTGCTTCACGCCCTGAATTGAATGGGACGCTGATGACCTGAGATGTTAAAGAGCATCCGTAAATAAATCAATGAAAAAAGACAGATAGATTCCATAAATTATTAAAGCAAGCTGTGGTTAATCCAGTTTATAAAAAGGGCGATGCACGCACAATTTAAAATTATAGGCCTATTTCACTTTTAACCAGAAATTCAGAGTGTTCGAAAATAGCACTTTATATAACCACTTCATAAATGATCTCAAATCAAGTAATATCCTAAAGCCATTTCAGTTTGAATTCAGAGCAGAAATTTCTGTTATTAAGCTACATCTTAACTCACCTCCGAAGTATTAAATAACTCTGAATAATAAGAAACAAGCATTTATCACGAGAGGATCTGAGATTAATGATAAATTCACGAACGTAGTGAGGAATTTATCTGGAAAGCTCACACCCTCTCGTGATATTTATTAGAACTATTTCACGAATAAAGTAAGAATTTAAATATAATTCTTCTAACCTTGACTTACGAAATTGTAATAATTGTATATTTATACTTAATCTTTTCAAGCAACCTTGCGACAGAATAATGTCAATTGTCATAATGCCAATAGAGAAGAGAAAAATACAAATTTAGTACTATTTTATGAGTGGAATAAGAATAAAAGTGATATATATATATTTGAAATTCGTGTACAGACTATTAACACTTGTATTAAAATGCTCTACTTATGAATATCTATTCTACTCAGTAACCGTGAGACTGAATTAGACAAAAGTAGACTATTACAATCGCTACCAACTGAGAGAGAGAGAGAGAGAGAGAGAGAGAGAGAGAGAGAGAGAGAGAGAAGATAACATATAGTGTTTCTAATTTTCTTACTATTCTGTGGTTTGGAATTCCTAATGATAAGACCAATTTGCGCATTTGACGCATAACCAAAACGCTTTGAAGAACCCTCAATTTTGCGTTATGATGTCCATTGTCCATGCTTTTGGTGCTATCAATAGCCGCCCACCGCCTCTAACAAAAGTGTACAGTGATGCGTGTACAGGAGTTATATTATGGAGGTTTATAGTTGGCTACACTGACCACAGGCAAATGTACGTTGCTTTATAAAAACGAGTTTGATAATTTTTTCCCCATTATTTTACTCAGTAATCCGGTTGTGATTGGCCAAAATTTAAACTTTTGTTTAGTTTCATTTGTCGATTTTAAGATGACGTCACATGAATGAAATAATCTGTCTTAACCGCTAAATACTACTGCAAAAATTAAGCTGTTAGACCTAGAGAAACTTTCACTAAATTGCTTTGCCTCCTATACAACAAAAAGAAACGAAAAAGGCTGTAATATATGACCATGAATAAGATGTCATAAAATAGAGAGTTACACAGGGGTAAATATTGCGACCCTCACTCTTCCTAATTTTCATTAATGACTTACCATATAGTCTTTGCAACGATTTTAAAACTAGTCATCTTTTTTCCAGATGATAGCCATTAAGACATTTGAAGAATTCAACGAATGGATTGAAGCTAATGAACTAATGTTAAATTATGATAAAACAACATTTTTGCAACTGAGAACTGAGAAAAAAAAGTATAGAACTTAGAAATTAAATATATCAATAGAGGAGATCTCTCACAAAAATTCTACAGCTAGTGATCGATGATGAAATCAATTGGAAGAACACATAAACACTATACTTCCAAAACCTAATTTATTCTGTCTTGCTTTAAGAAGCATAAAAACTCTTCCGCACAATGAAATACTGAGAACAGCATAATTTGCTTATTTTCCCTTCATTATGTTGAATTTTCCCAGAAAATTCAGCATACGGTAATATTTTATTCATTCTGCACAAGAGCGCCCAAATATTATGCAATATTCACTTTTGTGTCATCTACCTGATTATTATGAAACTTTAAAGCTATTTATTTAGTGCATGATCATATTAGACACAGATAAATGTTATATAAACCACAAACTCATGAAAACACTTCCAGAAGGGTTGCTATTATTCTGCAGTGCAGGTATATAACAGCCTCCCACCTCATTTAAAAATACTGGATAACCAACGGAATTGCTCTATATTTAAAAATCGTATAAACATTTCTTGTCATTTATTATATGATATGAAGGATTTCTTTAATATCATTACAAAATATATTTCCATGCATGTCCTATTGCTTTAGTCACTAACATAACATTCCTTTTGTTATATGACATGGTTTACACCCTGGAGTCTCGTCAAACGGAACAATATTTATTATTTATTACTTTGCTTAATGTAGTAATTTTAAGGTGATAAGGTAACGGATTATATGCAGAGTAAAATATGGGTAAGATAATGTTGTAAATTAAGTCGACACTGTTCAACTCTATATAGATGATATTTTGAAAGAAATGAAGAGATAAATTACATCTAACAGTAATAAATAATAAGGAAATACCAGGGTTGCTTTTTGTAGATGCTTTAGTAATCACATCTATATTTGGTGGAGGATTGAGAAGAGCAATTGAAGTACTGAATACTTTTTTAAAACAATTTGGATTGAAAATTAAAGAAAAGAAATCAAATATTTTGGTTTTTAAAGGAGGTTATAAGTTGAAAATTGGTGAAAAATGGCAGTTAAAAGGGAAAGAAATAAAGGTAGTACGGAATATTAATTATCTAGGGCCATGATGAAACTCTAATGGAAGTTGGAATGAGCAGAAAAAAATAGCAATAGCAAAAGGAAAAGCATCTATGAGTGTTATATCAGCATGTTTAAAACAATTCCTGATGTAAGAGTGAATTGGATGAATATACACAATCAAAGTAGAAACTGAAATGTATGGATCAGTGATTTGGAGTGTAGAGGATGCATGGAAAGATGTTGATAAAATAAATAGAAGTGTTTGTAAATTGATTTGAGGTTTACCAACAGCATCCCCAAATCGTATAGCACAGCTAGAATTAGGTAGATAATACTCTAAGAAAGAAAGAATCACAAGAATTAGGAAATATTTATTTAGAATTAAATAAAAGAGTGATATTATTAAGGAATTGTTTAAGGGAGAAATGTAAGTGGAAAGAATCACAGTGTTTCAAAATGCAGGAAATTTTACAACAGATAGGGTTAGGAAAAATATGGATAAATAAGGAATACCAAAACAGAGGATTTTGGAAAGAAATAAATCTAAGATTGGAAAATATTGGACACGAAATATTTAATAGTTTGGGTGAAAAGAGTTTACTGAGACTTTATAGGGGAATAAAAATAGTATGGGGTAGGGAAAAAATATAGAACAATGTGATAAGGCAGGTAGAGCTGGGTTTGTTATGAATTTAAAAGTATTGGGGCATGATAAAGGAATAGGAAATTGTTTAATGTGTGGAGAAAATGATAAGAGGCTTTTATTGTTTGTTATATTGTAATCAAACAAAGTTATAGAGAGAAAAGATCTGGAATAAAAAAATGGGAAAATTGAAATGGGAAATTTTCAATTAGGAAGATTTTAAATGTAAAAGGAGAGAAAGGTACAAAAATGATAGAGAACTATTTAGCTAAAGTTTTACAGAAATAAACAAGAATGACGAAGAGAACGTTGGAAGGAAATGTAGAAAGAAATGTAACATTATAGGTGTAATAAATGAAGGATATTACAGACTTTGATGGTCAGCAATGCACTACTAACCTAGAGTTATGTGTATTGGGACCAAAATGTTAATAAGCAACTTAGCAAAATTAATAATTGTATTTGTGTTATTGTAAATAAATTCAAATTCATACTTGCACTCATTCTCCTATAATTAAACTTGCTATGATCATGTGTGCATTCTTAATTTTTATAACTTTATAAATTTTGATCGAACGTGTACTGATAAAAACTTTTGTGTAGGTCTTTAACATGGCGACTTCCAAACGGTTAAAGAGTTGCTAATTTACCTCGATATACCCTTAACGCACACTATTCCATTCTTCTAAATAATTGAAGAATACGCCAGTTCGCTAAAAGTTCTCTTACCTTGTTACAGGGAGATTCCGGCGGTCCGCTCATGGTGCAGTTGTCAAATGGACGCTGGACAAACATCGGCGTGGTGTCGTGGGGAGTACGATGCGGTGAAGTCAACACACCAGGCATATACACACGTGTGAATCAGTACCTTCCTTGGATCGTACGAAACTCTGTATCTTAAGCAGCATTTTTACCGAAATCTGGTCACCAGTACCCAATATTACACTTTATACTGTTCCACAAAACACAGACGTAATGGATTGCATAACAAGAGATCTTCAGAACTTCTACGCGGTAAATAACCGTCAAGTCGAACGCCAGGCGTATCAACCCTCACGTGAAGGCCATCCTGCAACTCTACCGCGTTTACTAAACGAAAACAACTCAAGCGAAATCTGCCGGAAAATTCCCAGAACTATGTAGAAATATAGATAGGCGTAAAACGATTTTATCCTGGGAAAGGAATGATTCATAAAAATTGTAGTAGATATATACGCCGTTATCTTATTACTCTTTGTGACACTAGTTGAGCCAGGGCGATCTTTTCGGCTCTGACATTTTCTACTGACTTCCAACTATAATTATGATCACTTATCACGCCCATTTATTGCTATATATCAACTAATCAGTTAACTGCAAAATAAGAGTGAGGAAATAGCTAAATTGAAAGCGAAAATAGTTTAAAGTGGCTACGAAGAGATGAAAGTGACTTGGGAACTTATCCACAACTCAAAAAAAAAAAAAAAAAAAAAAAAAAAAAAAGTCAAAGATTGAATTAATGTTTTATAATATTTTTAAAACATTTCTTTACTCTTCAACATTTTTTAATTTAGACGTACTTCCAAATAAAGCTGCCAAGGAACATGAAACATTCAGTATTTTATTTTATTTTAAAATTTTCCAAAAATAAGTGTTGGATGAAAAGTGGTTCGTTATTTAATAGTTTAATAACGAAAACATGGAAATAGAAGACACTCTTTAATTACCCGTATTAATTACTAAATATCATCATTAGAAAACTGAATACAGATTAGTCGATGTTGAACCCTTTCCTAACGATCCTCTCAATATTTTCATTGGATACATGATGAGGTTCACAAAAGTATTTTTTAAAGTTCGGAAAATGTAGAAATCGCAGGGAGCCATGTTTGGACTGTATGGCGCATGCTATAGTATAGTGAAATTCAGTCTCTCAGCATCTATATGATGTGTGTGACTTGGCATTTTCGTGTTTCGTGTTGGAGGAAAATCATGTCAATTCTCCCTTAAAGAAATCGGAGAGTCAAAATGCAACCTTTTGAGTTGATTGCAGAAAACACTATCTGCTTTACAAAACGTTGGCATACGCTTCTCGGCCGAGATCCGTGATCATGAATGTCTTTTTATGGAGCGAATATTCGTAGTCTCGGCGATGGCTTCACGAAGCTTGTTCATCGTTGTCGAGTAATAAATGCGGGTTATTATAGGGCGCATTCAAAGGACTATTTCTGTTTCATTTAATAAAATAATCCCACAAGCTCAATAAGCCATCAATTAGATTGAATATTCGTAAAGTGTATAATGGTAAAATAAATGCAAATAAAACTCTTAACTGCTCTTTTATTTCCTTAAACTTTCGTTAAAATAGGAAAATCCAAAACACAATAGACGTATATACTATGCAAAAAAATAAGCAGGATTTAAAACTTTTATTAAGAACATACATCCTCTTTCTTATTGCCGTTGTACCTGTATGATCTTGAAAATATGCTGCAATCAGTTGAACCATAGCATGGTAATAATATGAGTATTACTTTTATATTAATAAATTCATTTTTTAAATTCTACTTACTAGTTCTATCTCATATGCGTATTTATTAAACATATGTTTTTAATGTAGGACTTTAAATACTACGCAGTTTTTAACTTAAATGAAGGCTCTAGACTTTCCACACATTAGAAAAAGCGGGGTAGCTCAGGAAGTCCCGTATTAAATTTCCATTTTACCGGCCATCTTGACATTTTTTGTGATTTCCTTTGGTCACTTAGGTGAATGTTAGAATGGATATTTACATTCTACAAATTTTCCACTCTCACATTTCATATTATTTCATTCCGTTTGGTTGAAAGTGCTAGGGCGAGGTTGCCGGCGAGGTGTGATAGTGGCTTGCACCTTATAAAGAATTCTTCCTCGGCATATGGAATTAAGACGGGTCTTCTGAGGGGCTCGAACAACTCAGTGCATAAGGTTCCACCGGCATCGGGATGTTCTATCTGGAAACATGTTAGAGATTCCATCTGCGTCCACACAGTCACAACCTGATTTCGCGCTCACCTCATCCCTTTCTCCCGTAGGTGTCCGCATTAAGGAGGAACAAAGGACCAGATGAAAAAGGCTGAAGTACCGAAAGTATCCTCCTCCACTCCATCCATCCATCCATCCATCCATCCATCCATCCATCCATCCATCCATCCATCCATCCATCCATCCATCCATCCATCCATCCATCCATCCATCCATCCATTAACAATATAGATATAACAATAAACTAAACAAATCTAAGATAAAATCTTCAAAAACATCATAAAACATAATATTTACACAATGTAGCAGCAATTAATGCTTGTTATGGAAATGCTTGGTCCATCTGAAAGCTCTCTTGGCATATGCAGTTCACAGAAATAGTACACTTTTCTTATTACTGTATATGTAAGTAAAATAAGTAATCTGACAAAATGAAAACTTTCTACTACTTTCATCATTTGAGTATGCTATAATCGACAACCATCGCTCAGCTCGCCTATGAAGAAGAAAGAGTGTGCATTTTTTGGAAATATGCTGAGTTACAAGATTTCAGTGTTTCTTACTCAGAAAACTAGTAATATAGATGTTTGTTCTCTGCATATTTGTACATGAGCTATTTTTATGATAAATAATGAAACGAATATTTATTTTAAATGTACTTCATTGGCTGTGCACACTAACTATAGTTGTATCTGCGGTTTAAATCAAATTAAAAGCATTTATTTTCAAAATTTTGAAAAAAAAAAAAAACAGTTATTTGGAATTTCTCTCTTCTTACTGATTTAAGTTTTATAAAGGCTCACATTTGACTATTCATAGGCACCAGTTTCCATAGCTCAGTGAGGGAGATCATTGTTTTTTTTAATAGTGTTTTTACTACTGAGGCACCACAGGCGGTGAACACTGATGATAACATGAGATGAAATGATATAATGGGAAACATTTTTTTTTAAGGAAGGAAACGTTTTAGGCCTAAGTTCAGGGTTCCTCCCCGGCATTTGCCATTTATGAGGACTGGGGAAAACCTGGAAAAAAACCTCAGTCAGGAAGGACGGTCCAGCCGGGATTCGAACTCCAGACCACCTGCTCACGAGTTCGCGCCTTAACGACCTCGTCACCCGTGATACCCGGTGGATCATTGAGTTGCTACAACTTCACACAAGAGTCCGAATTTCGGTTCTGTGGAGTCGCCTTTAAGGCGTGAAAAGTACACATTTTCGGTTTGGGAAAAGAAGAGATTTTCAGTTTTTCCTCGAGGTCCTTCCATTTTCCTGATTTTATTCTATCTGCACTCTTTATTTTCTCTCCATTTTCCTCTTTTTCACATAATTTGATCTCAATACATTGCCATAATTCTGGGAAGACCATGGACACCAATCATCTCCTTTGAGTTCTCAAGTTGTAACTGTGACGTACATGTACGGCATTAGGAGCTTTAGTTTCTGAAACCAGAACTCTTCGATATCCGATACTCAAGTTCCGAAATGGAAGAGAGGGCCGGAATCCCCAATATCGCTCTTCTTTTGCCTTTCCAAGGATTGGATTTATCCCGTTAGGCGCCAAAGATATTTTATTCTTAATTGATCTTTTCCTTAGTTCTCGGCCGTCCTAACTCCCGTCTTCAATTTGGTTTATAAAGACTATTTCGCTCATATGACGTCATCTTAAAATCCACCAATGAAGCGAAACAAAAATTTGAATTTTCATCAATCACTAAATGAAATTATCTAAAAAAAGTCAAATCTGTTTTATCACGTGACTATGTCTTGTGGTGAGTGTAGACAACTCTATACTTCCACTATATAATTCCTGAACACGCATCACTGCACACTTTTGTTAGAGGCGATGGGGAGCTATTGATAGCAACAAAAGCATGGACAATCGCAATCATAACGCAAAATGGAGGGTTCTTCAAAGTGTTGTGATGATGCGTCAATGTGCAAATTGATGTTATCATTAGGAATTCCAAACCACAGAATACAAAGAAAAATAGAGACACTGTATGTTATTTTTTTTTCTGAGTTGGTATTAGAAAATGGAATGGTAACGATTGTAATAGTCGACTTTTGTCCATTTAAGTCTCACGACTTTATAATTATAACATTCTATATAAATGTTAATATTCTTTGCGCGAACTTCAAATTTATATAGCTTTTATTCTTATTCTCATGAAATAATCTTAAACCCGTATTTTACTCTTCTCTTTTGGCATTACTGACAATCTGCATTCTTCTATCGCAATATTGTTTGAAAAAGTTAAGTACAAATATACAATTATTACATTTTGTAAGCCAAGTTTAGAGGAATTGTATTAAATTCTTATTTTATTCGTGAAATAGTCCTAATAAATATCACGAGGGGGTCTGAGCTCTCCAGATAAATTCACTGACTACGATCGTGAATTTAGCCGTAATCTCTAACCCTCTCGTGATTATTTATTACTTATGATAAACTTGGTGTGGTAATCTGTCAGGTGATGTCCGATTATGTTCTTGTCAGTTCTTTTGCTAATGAATTATCTCTTGTACCATATTATTTCTTACATCCAGTTTCATTAATATGTCTGCACTTATCAATTTAACTCTTAGAGATACTTCTAATAATCTTCTCATCTCTGAGCTTTCAGTTTTATTTGTGTATTTTTTGTCTTTTTTTCTCATTACCCAAGTTTCACTACTATAGAGTATCGCTGGTTTCGATACAATATTATGTAATCTGAGTTTTACCTCCTTCCTCATTGAGTTTCCCTAATATCTATCTAGCCCCCAGTACCGTTTTCGAAACAATATGAACTCATTATAAATATCTAGATGGTTGGTAGATGGGGATAATAGGGCCGTAAGAATAATTATTCCTCTCATGCAAGGATTATTTCTAATTTCATTTATTTATTCCTATCCTTTTTATATTCTTAGTGTCAGTCCTAGTGATGTAGTGGTCACCATACTTGCCTTCTAAACCGTGGGTTCAAACCCGAACAGGATCGATGGATTTTTTCGGGCGTAAAAATCCTAAGTATGGCTTCCTTCGTAAGGGAAGTAAAGCCGTGGATCCCGTGTCGTACATTTACGGCACGATAAAGAACCTCAAGCCTGAAAGAAGAGGCCTCTGAGCAAAATTTATCGGCCGTTTCACGCCCTGAATTAAATGGGACGCTGATGACTTGAGATGTTAAAGAGCGTCCGTAAACAAATCAAACCAATCTATTCTTAGATTGTCTTTGAGTTAAGAAATGATTTGTTTTCTGCTTTCTTTCAGACATTTTAACATTCTCATGGTTGGGAAATATTTAGTACTGAATATGTCGTTTTTTTTAACGCCCGCTTTTACTATTGAGGCATCACAGGCGGTGGACACTGATGATAATTGAAATGAAATGGTAAATTGGGAAAAGGGTTTTTTTTTAAGGAAGGAAACGTTCTAGGCCTAAGTTAAGGCAACCTCCCCGGCATTTGCCATTTATGAGGACTGAGGAAAACCTGGAAAAAACCTCTATCAGGAAGGACGGTCCTGACTGGATTCGAACCCCAGACCTCCCACTCACGAGCCCGCGCCTTAACGAGTTCGGCCACCCGTGGCGGTATATATGTCGTAAATGCATAATAAACACCACGTAGTTTTAGGTGTCTGTTTTTTCCAAGTTATAAACATGTGAGACAACACAATATACCGTATCTAAAACGCTCAGTGTTTTTAAGCTTGTAAAGGATCCATCAACCTCGTATGCCTAGTTTGCAAAGCAGTCTCATTAGTTCTTTCAACCACTTTTTTTTTTAATTGCTCAGGGTGAGGCGAAGAGAAATGCTACATTTTTAGTACAGGAGCAAAAAGGGGTGGAAGTTTGAAGCATTTTTGTTACTGCTGGAGGCAGCACGGGAGTAAAGGTCGAACTGTCACAGTCTGTTGCACTGTGGTCAGGACGAGATACGTCCAAACCGCATGAGAGACATCTACTGCAAATAATGATCGCTGTTCAGAGCAGTAAAAAAGCGCTTGTAATGAAAAAACAGCAAGTTGTATCTAGACGTAGCTCAATGTGATGGGATGCTTATTTTTCATCTGTACGCATTTTGTATGTTCCTTTTGGCTTATAATTGAATAGACATTTACAAAAATGATATATGACCATTCAAAACTATTATTCTGAAGAATACATAAAATTATTAATCATATTTTCAATTAAATAATTTCTTTATAATGAAAATTCTTGCAGTAATTGTGCAAGAAATGGGAATTATTGAAAAGCTCTTGTGTTTATTTAATCCGTTTTGTAATTAATATCATTAAATTCATAAGAAATACTGAGTGCCAAGTAATACTACATAAAAATATGAATTGTAAACTTTTAGTTTTAAATAGTGAATCAAACACTTAAAATATATTCATATAAAGCATATTGTTTCTTTTATAGCATTCTCTGAATTAACCTTTCCTTGAACACACTTTGAGTACTCTGACACTGAAGGTATGTTTGCTCGCTAGCGAGCTCGAGTTAGATACGCTGTAGGTTTGCTTTGAATGGGTAAGTTTTCTCCTCAACTTGGAAAGGGGAATATCGGTGATAAAACTTTAATTGGGTATAGAATCCATCTATACTTATAAAAACAAATGACCCCTATCTTCAATAAAAATCTCTTTATCCTTCACAGACATTGGGTTGGAGTGTTAGGGTCGGAAAAAATGTTTTGGCATTTTAGCCTAGCTCAATGGCTGGTAGTTTTAGCTACATCTCCAATGGGATACATCTGCGGGAGGAAGGGATGCGCAGCTAGGATCTAAGGGTGGAGAGACTCGAAGGTAAACGGTTTTTTTTTTAGATAAAACAACCAATGCTGGCAGAACCCCCTCTCCAAGAGTTCGAGCCCCTCAGAAGAGCCGCTTCTATATCAGAACCCCTTTTTCCAAAGAGCAAGCCATCGCCACACAGAACTAGATCACTTCGTTTGGTACTTTCGGAATGAAATGAGAGAATGGAAAAGTCCATCCCAGCATTTGCCTAAGCGACCAGGGGAAAGCCACGAAAGGTCAGAGTGAGCGGCTTCAAGGGATTTGAATCTGAGACCTAAGTCAGCCCGCTCTAACAACTAGAGACTCTTGTTCATTTTTATGTTTAAATTACTCATACATACATACAAATTTCATTTTGTTTTATCCTGCAACTTCATTCCTACATTTTGCAGTATTATTTTAGAACAAACGCTGCCACAACCAGGGTGACAAATTGAATCATAATCAAGAAAATTCTTCCCCTTGCGTGAGCATTTCGAGGTAACTTTAAAGAAAATGAATTCCATGCATGCACATCAACTATTACTCCAGTACACTCAACTACTGGGCTACTTCGAACTAGAGCTCTCAATGTCTTTACATTAGGTATACCATAATGATTTATAATCTAACGTGAACTCTGGGCAAAGAGAAAATATTGTTCGAATTTTGTTAGTGATTTTAATATGCTAATAAATTAATTGCGTTCGTACCTGAAATCGTTTCAGCTTTAGATGAAACAGAAAATTTATAAATTTACTTATTTACTACAATGTTACTTTTTTATAGGTAATTATTATGATAATTTCAATAATAGTGTTCCTGGCTTTTGCATGTGAGAATGTCTCAGTGAACATGGAACCCAAACCATTAATTACAGAATATTCCTACTCCTGGTACATCTCTTAATTTTATTTTTCTTTATTTTCCTTCAATTCCATCATAATCTTCATTACTACCATTTTCTTTTAGAAGCACTAAATATATCTAATTACATTTTAAGGCGAGTTTTGTCTTTATAAAGTTTACAAATATTTTTATTTATATAAATCTAGTCTAGTTTTCCCTCCCTTATTGAAAAGGCGAATGAGGGTAACCTTAGTCCCTACTGAGCTCCGCGCTAATTTACCTCATCACTAATTCTTTCACCCTTTGAATGCTGACACGGGACAATTTGATTGAAAAGGAAAGAAAAGCTAGTCAAAGTAAGATTATCGTGTACTTTTCTTTTGCTCGACTTTTACACAGAGAAATGTTACGAAAATGTATATTTTAATTTAGTTATGTAATGATAGACTATTTCTTGACCTAGTACTCCATTAGTTTACTCGAAATAATTTCTCTACAGCGTTAAAGTCTACCTGCTGTTAATAATTTTATTTCAAAATCCTATAAGCAACTTTGAAGATCCATTCATGCTTATTTATCATCTCAGAATGAAAAAAAGTGAAAATAATTAAGTTTTCAGTTCTAAAGTTACCGCGGATTCGAAGTAAGTTTTATGACTAACACAGGTTAAAAATAACCGATATCCTCATATTCTTAAAATCTATGACATATAAAATATTTTCAATAGTGTTTAACCCGTTTTTACCGCTGAAGCATCACTGGTGGTGGACAATAGTTACCGTTGGTGACTACTAGCTGGAAAGTTCCGAGTTCGATCTCCAGTATTTGCTTGGGCATTTTGTAAGTTATGGAATGGGGTCTATTCAGTTGGGAGTCACAACTGCCGCACCATAATTTTGAACTTGAAAGTCCGTTATTATGAGAAAGAGAAAATCTGTTCAGTGAGAGTGAGATAGAGAGATAGAGAGAGAGAGAGAGGGAGAGAGAGAGAGAGAGAGAGCACAGTTCCTGCGCCTGCGCACAATCTTTCTCTGGAATAGGTTTACTTTTTATGAAAACATTAATTTTTGTGTTTGAGCATTAGAGAAAATATGGCAGCAAGTGAAATGTATTAATTATATCTTTGATTTATGTAGTTAACAAAAGTTTAAGGTCGTATTCAAACAAATAGTTCGGTAAAATGTACAATTTAGTTTATACGATGCTCCTGCAGTGATCTGCTAGGTCCATGTCGACATATTAGGTAGAAGTAAAGC
The DNA here is from genome assembly GCA_030762175.1 of Metallyticus violacea. NCBI lineage: Eukaryota > Metazoa > Arthropoda > Insecta > Mantodea > Metallyticidae > Metallyticus > Metallyticus violacea. The sequence goes on along the minus strand of CM060845.1, from coordinate 76,453,858 downwards.
TCCCTTCGGCAATGTGACACAGGCTGAGTGCAGAGTTATCGTGAGTTAGCTCTATCTTATGATATCAGAAATCTTTGATGCAGTATGCTGATCATAGACTCCCTGCAATACTGCACTCTGCCAACGATGTTGTAAGACGGAGGGAGAAGATACATGGGGTCATGCGGCATGTCAGTGCTTTTAATAAACTTTAGCTCCACAGGATGATTATTGTGTATTTTCTGGAAACATCTATCTATATGGAGTTATATTTTAATGAGTTTATTTACTTTAATTTATTTTTTGAAAACACCGAACAAAATAGTTTTTACTCTGTTAATAAACATTAAAGATAAAGAAAGAGTGGACATTTCTAAGGAAGAACTGGAGCCTGAAAATGTGAGTTCACTTTTTCAGACCAAACCAAAATATACGAAACGTTTGAGAAAAAAAAAAAAAAATCTCCAACACAATGAAGAAAAGAGGTAAGGTTTTATGGACAATTAAGACGAATGGAAACAGAAAGAATAGAAATAAGATCCTCACCTCCAAGAGAAAAGGAGGACACAAATCCTATGGGTGAAGGAAGTTCATCAAAATTTAAACAGCGCGGAGTCAAGGATGAAGTTAAAGGAAACAGAGAAATGTTCAGAAAGAAAGTTGCAGAGGTGAAGCATCCGTCCGAAGAAAAATCAAAGAAAACAACAAGGGAATTCTCGAAAGAAGAAAGAATTAGAATGAATCAGAGAATGAAAGATTACTGGCGTAGGAGGAAACAACTTGCGAAAGAAAAGGAAGTTGTTAATCGTAGCCCCGTAATTGGCTGAAACGAATAAAAAAATTATAAAAAACCACGGCAGTTTATTAATTGAATTAAAACTTTAGAAACATCTAAATGAAATGAACTAACAGTTTTCATAATTAACCGTATAAAAATAAATTATAATCAACAACATAATATTTTTGTTGTATATTAATAAACTGTTTTATAATTATGCAATTACTACGAAATTCATAAAATACTATTGATTACGAAGTGGTAATCAACCTACGGAGTAAAAATAACGGATCTAAGCAAATGGCTTGTATAAGTTTACTATTTGATAATGAATCGTAAGCATCAGCACTATTAAAAACCATGAAGTCAGCACAGTTCTCACCAAAGAAATTTCAGTTTTCACTGTTTAATGACCGAAAGTTCTCCTTAGTATCGCTTGACATCTTTCATAACTAACAGGACTTGTAGAGCATAGAACCATGCCCTGCAAAACTGCTGTAATGATATTATCCCACATCAGGAGTAGGTTTTGAGTGAAATAGAAACAAAATACATAAGCTGCCATTTTCCTCTGGGCTAAGATTTTGTTCAGTGGTGGTCTAGAAACCTGAATGTTGTTCTTGATATTCTCCATGACGAGAAAGAAAGCGATTAAGAAAGGTAGAGTTAATAATAATACTTTTTGACCTCTTAGGTCCTCTGACCTAAGTCTATGACAATTTTAGAGTACTTCTTGGTAAATTACAAGGATAATTTATTCTAGAGAATGTCATGAGAGACTACGGTATGTACGGTACAATACTCTCTTACTATATCGGATGGCGTTTTGGCAGGTATGTGATTGTGTAGAGTAGAGGTTGCGTCTGTGCAGATCTTCCTGGCACTACAGCACACTATGAGAGTTGATCCAATCTCCATTGAAGATAAATAGGCGATAAATAGTGAGAAAACTATTTTCACAGCTAGCAATTACTCACCCATCAGTGTAGAGTGTGTTGAAATACTTTTTTTTTTTCTATATCAAAAGTTGCGTCCTTTTGAGTGGACCATAAGCCAACCGTATCACTTGTATAATGAGGGTACAAGATGTTTGAGCATCCCCCATACTCACCATACATAAGCCCCAGTGACTTCGATCTCTTTGAGCAGTGAGATGTTCGTTCGCTGATATAGGCAAAAACAGTATTGGTATTGTTTGCTATTTAACGCCTTCCAAAATTACGACAAAGGGTGATAAATGTAGCAGGGGATTACACAGCATGCTGATTCTATAAAAAATAACTTTTTTCCACTAATTTTTTACAATCCTCTTAGAAGAAGTATGTACAAAACAAAACACCAAACTTAAAAGAACATAACTTTCTTTGTTAAAGCAAGAAGGATTTTTTCCCAAATGTTCGCACTTCATAAGATGTTGAGAGTGTTTATAGTTAGTGCGTTAATACCACTCAATGGATAATATAATTATAAAAAGTGAAGGGAAATGGTGGCACTGTATTATTTTTAAGAGCTTCACAGTTAAATGATGATAAAATGCATAATAGCGTTTATTATTTTAAGTTCCAAAAATGGAGTATTTATACATAAAATGTAACTCGAATTTATTAACCATACATTTTAATCACACTAAAGTTTGCAATTCAATGTGAGTCAATTCAAAGCTAAGACTTTTCTTATGATATTTAGGATTAGAATAACAGATCAACTAAGTTGATGGTGTGAATCATTTTAAAAGTAATTTCTGTCAGCTGTTTTCGATGTTGACCAGCAAATACTATGAGGTTTTATAAGTTATGGGCCACCTGAGCATGGCTACTTACTGCTTAAGTGCAGCTGGTACAACGGGAAAAGGTAGATAGGAGTCAATGCCTGTAAAGTTAGTATGTCTATTTTTTCTATAAGCATAAAATTATACTGTATTTAAGCTCATAATAAGAAGCACTAACCTGCGTTATAAGGACGTTGAAAATGATGCCCCTCAGCGGCAATACATTGCCGGCACCTACATAGACAAGTCCTGTAATTCATCTAACTTTTCTTCTGTAAGAACAGGCAGTTTGGAACACGTTTCTATTCATAGAGAGTTTCTGTCTCAAGTAGTTGGCGAATATGTTGCCATATATAAAGGCAAAGAAAACGAAGAACAATTAGCATGCAATTTACACACTATTAACACATGAACGCACAACCACTCTCTGACAAACCTTCCCTCAAATTAACTACAAGCTGCTACCTGCACTTACATGATACGGCCTTAGCTACTGCCTTCTTCTAGTATGCAGTCGTGCTCTGTGGGTTCATAGCATAAATAACCTTATTGTACAAGAATACTTATGGTGGTTCTACGGTTATCTTAGTACGAGCAGAAAATGATCTTAATCTATAGTATTCATTTAAAGTCCACATACATTACAATTTCTTATAGAATTCCTTATTTATTTCACTCCTTTTCTTCTTTTCTTTAGCTTTCGCGACGGAAAGAGTTTTATTTTACATATAATTGCAAAACTCTGGTAAGGATTATTCAAGTTCTCAGTTCATTTGTATAGGAGCCGAGAGTTTCCTGCTATATAGGATCGAAGTTCTTAATAACGCCGTTGAAAATGAGAATAGACAGTCTCGCCGAGGGATTTCGAATAAAGGCACTTTGGCTAGGGATTAAGAAGTTTAGATACTAAGCTTATTAAAGATGCTGTGGTTATGTGCTTAGCTGTAAGCTCGTTTTCATTTTTCGGTTGCTAAGCCTACTAAGTTTGAACTTGATGACAGAGAGGCTGGATTAAGTACTTAGCTACAGGCAGGGTTTCTAGTCATGACAATTGTTGCTGGAAATAATTACCTACCCTGAGCAACGCTGCTTTCACACCCAATAACATCATTAGCACGTTCTGAATATCCTGCTAGGCCTTTGACTCTGATAATGATGTCCGTTTACGCAAATATTCAGTCAGCGTGCATCGTTATCCCCAAGATTATGTTTGCCAGATGCTTTCGTTCTGGAACATTGCGGTTCATTCTCAGAATGTCAATAAACAATATTGCTTCAGATATGTTTGCTTTTATAAGGAGTGACTAAATTAAAAAAAAAAAACAATTTTAACCAATGTAAATGGATTTTAGGAGTTCTTTTAGCATAAATTAATATGTTTATCAACAAAAATTGTTGTGACGAAAGGGATCGCATTTGACTTCTTCTGACTTCCAACCTTTTAAAACCTTTGCTTCAGAATAAGAAACAAATTTTTAATCATTACCACTAAAGATTAATTGTATATCAGTAGGAAGAATGTAACACGAAGGCTGCTTGAGCCTATCGAATGAAATTTAAATAGGTGTATATGCTCGATCTAGGGACAAAGGCGAGATCAGGAATTGCATGATTTAGACTCAGAAGTTGGAAGGTTAAAAAAATAACGCATAGTTATGCTAGGAAAATATTCCCATTTTGTGGAGGGGAACACCTGAGAAAAAACGCAGTTTCCGGAAAACTTTTTGGCACGCTGGAATCTGTTAGCGAACCACACTAACTAGTTCAATATGGGCATTTTCCTAGCCAAAGTCCGCGAAGCTGGAGCAATTTATTTTCTGATTAGAACGCAACAACTTGTGTAATTATAAATAATATAATATATTTCCATTAATATATCTCTAAATATCATTCTTTAACTGTTTTAATGTATATTAATTTACAACAACAATAATAATAATAATAATAATAATAATAATAATAATAATAATAATAATGTTTTATTAGTTCCTCTTTCTAATTGTGTATAACACTAATACATATACGGTCTTCGATCCATGTATAAGATATATTTGTAATGTGTATATAGAATTTTATAACCATAAAGATGCTGCTGCTACTATATTTAAGTGGGAGCAAATTTCCAGGCCAGTGTCTTCAAAACATTCGAATAAATCCTTATATGCCTATTGCACAAAAGTAGCCATTTATTCATTACCGTATTTTATAGGTTATACTTACATTTCCTTAGATTTTTGAAAAATCTGCAGAAAGATTTTGCATTGCTTTGCTATCCGTAATTGCTGAAACCATAGACAGTACAAACCCTCCCGCTCCCAGTCATTTTCGAAGTTATAAATTATAAAATATTACATTTAAAATTTGTCTTGTCATATCTGATCATACTGGCTTGCTAGTGTATAGTGCAAGTCGCTAGAGTGAGCTGGAATCGCTGTCTCGAATTTTAAGAAAGAGTTTGTGCTATTATCTTTTGAATTAAGGTTCTTTGCCTGTGCAATATTGCACACATATACTGTTATCCCATGTGAATTATCACACTTGAGAGGTTAGGTCCAGTTGTTAGGAAATCTATTCGGCAATATTCTCTTAATGTTTTCTTATGTTAGAGCAAAGATTGGGACCTTCCGGGTCCTACTTCCTTTCAATTTGATTGCTTCCCCCTCTTTAAACATTTTGTACCATATTTGCGTTGGGTTATAGGAAAGGAAAAGCTCTCCATAGGCTTCCTTAAATATGCAAAGTCCTCAACTTTGTTGAAATGAAAGCAGAAATATACAACAGCATATTGTTTGTTGCTTGTTACCTCCATTTTGCTGTAGGCAGAACTGAACATGTCTCAACTTCCACACCTTTCACAGATGTGCAACTAGTATCACGTGTGCATTATGCAATAAATTAACAAACTATTGTAAAGTTAATTTTAGCGCGAGAAATTATGCCTGTAAAATATTATGATAATTCTTTATTGAACAGCGCTCATTAAAACCCTTGCGTTTTTTATTATTGTACTAAAGCGTGGATCATGAGCACTCGCAGTTATCAAATGGCCTTGTAGAGAAAAATCTCTGTAACAAAATAATATCGTAGGCGCAAATGAGAAATTCCCGGTAGTATTGTATTACTACTAAACCGAACTTTTGTGATTCCAGTGTCAGCTACGATATCGAAGTTTTCTATCCAACTTTGAATTCAGAAAACTTAAATTTTATGTATTCAAAAAGAAAGGAAAATTAAGTAGGGCAACTTTACATTGATATGTGTATGTCATGAATAAAAAGGAGGGAGTGCATTTTTCATGCATAGAATATAGTTCGTATTTTCACTGCTTTGATTTGACTAAACTTTACAAGTGTTAATTTTTTATTATATTATAAAAATTGGAAAATAGAATCTTAAGGAGCTAAGAATTCGGAAACACTCGTAATAGTAGAAACATCCTTTCTTATATTTTAAAGAGAATTTTTCTGATTGAACATTTTATTTTTGGTACTAGAGATTCATGTGCAATTTCAGTAGTTTTTGTTTTTACTTGGAAGTTTTAGTGTATTTCTTGTTTACTAACTTTTATATTAAGGACTGCTGTAACATTTTAAGCATAATTGTTTATTTCCTTATGCATAGATTTTATGTAAAATTTTTTTATTACCACCATCTATCATAGCAAATTTTAATATTAGCTTCTATTTCGTCTACGCGAGGAACTTTAAATTAAGTATGATGTTTTACATTCCCAAACCTCTTAATTGCTATTTGTACTTTGTATTTAGGCAGCAACTGTTTGCATTCTATTGGCATATTACATCCAGTTTGTGCTAATTTGAAGTTTGTAGCCAATAAATTAATAAAAAAACACAGAATAAATGATTTGTTTGTCTGGGTTTGTGAACCACTTATATGCATATAACCACTTGCAATATGTGTTTATTTTTTATAAAACATATTCCACTTTCTTCTAATGCACTATGTTTAATAAAAAAATTAATCAATACTTTTGTTTCACATTATGTTTATTATTCATCTAAAACTAATATTTTATAATTAATGACAAACAAAACAAATAAAAATTAAATCATATCACTTTGGTACTTTATTTGTTATAGAAAATTTTTGTTTTTTAAACCTAAATAAACCCCTAACTATTTTTCAGCTTAGATGCATTAACATTTTACTGTTTTGAATTATGGAAATTACAAAATAAAGAGATTAATAATTAATCACCCAGGATTTCAATGTTTTTAAAAACTATAGAACAATGTGAGGTAAAATGAAATGGTCATTGTAGTTTTGACAGGAGCGCATTGGTTAAAGTGTTATCAGGTTCAACGAGTTACTGTTTGGTAGGCTAGTGTGGTAACTTGCGTAACTTAGCTTGTTGTTGCCTTGGGGTATTAGAAATGTAGGTCAGGAGAGCACTCGGGTATCTCCGATATTGCAAGCTAGCAATTAATCCAAATTCCATTTCCTGCAACAGATCAGCCCCAAGTGATTTCCCTCTACAGTACTTCAACAGCCAATAAAAATTCTACCACATGAACAATACACATAATAAAGAGATGAGAGTTTGCTAGGATGAGATGTTTGTTCTTTTTTATCCTTGGTGACGAAACCTTTGCTTCCTCAATTTAAAGATTGAATGCTTATGCTTTTTTGTCTCATATGGGTGAAGGTTTGATATGTGGGCATAGGTAGAAGCTCGTTTATGTGTCTAAACATGGAAATTTCTTTCCATCAAGTTCTACACTGACAGAAAACAGAGAAGATATTCGATAACTGTACAGCTATGAGGGATGTGAATAAAAAAGATACTGATGCCTAGTTCTTCACTCTCTACTACTAAATTTATTAATAAACAACATCTGAAATTGCTCAACATAACTCACATAACAAATTTAACTATGGGAACTTCAACTGGAATGAGCTGAGAGACTATAGTTTTGAACTGTCTCTTCGAGACTACCTGAAGAGTAGAATTTGAAGTTTTGGTGCAATGTATTATAGGTGTGTAGTATTACATTACAACACATTCAGTCGGTCCTGGTGGTGTAGTGGTTACCTACACCAAAGATCGCGGGTTCGAACGCGGCCAGGACCGATGGATTTTTTCGGGCGTAAAAATCTTAAGCATGGGCTTCCTTCGGAAGGGAAGTAAAGCCGTGGGTCCCGTGTCGTAGATTTACGGCACGAAAAAGAACCTCAAGCCTGAAAGAGAGGCCGCTGAGCAAAATTTGTCGGCCATTTCACGTCTTGAGTTGAATGGGACGCTGATGACCTGAGCTGTTAAAGAGCGTCCATAAATAAATCATTCAAAAAAAAAAAAAACACATTCACACAGGAAAAAACCACATGTAGTCAATATAATTCAGCATTGAAAAAATATTGTCCCGCAGAAAAATGATCAGAGTCCTCTGTAAATTACCTACAATGAAACCATGCAGCTGATGAAGTTGCATCAATGTTGTTTAACTTTTATTTCCATCATCTGGACCCATCAGTTCGAAATGTGCAACTTTTTGTGATTCGTCAAAATAAAAAATATACCATTATTTGCCTCAGTCATGCTGTGGTTCATAGGTACTATATATTTGAATCAGTAAATGTGACTTTTTTCATCAGAGGCCACAGGTATATGGAATGTGATAAAGATATTTATTTAATAAATAAAAAAACCACACTGAAACACCTACGATTGGACTTTTTAATAATGTTTAAATCCGTTTGTTCCTACTGAGACATTACAGGTCATGGACACTGATGATACATGAAATGAAATGATAAATTGGGAAAGGATTTTTTTTTTAAGGAAGGAAGCGTTCCAGGCCTAAGTTTAGGTACCTCCCCGGCATTTGCCAGTTATGAAGACTGAGGAAAACCTGGAAAAACCCCAGTCAGGGAGGACGGTCCTGGCGGGATTCGAACCGCAGAGTTCCCGCTCACGAGTCCGTGCCTTAACGACCTCGGCCATCCGTGGCGGGACGCAACATCATGAATGTGAGAGACATATAAAATATCTTTACTTTTCTACTTTGAAGTGTATTGTTAGGTAATCTAATTAAAGCTCTAGCTTTCCACTAACTTGAAAGAATCTTAAAAGTGTTTAATGGTAAGAGTTTTAATCCACTTGGAAATCCGTTGTGTGAAACGCCAGTTTAAAGTTAGCTTTTAGTGCAAGGAAATTAAAAGTTAAGTGCAATGTTTCAAGGAAACAGAACAAACACAGCAGTCTGTTTTTAGTAGACCTGGAAAACCTGTCAGACGCCCGCTGTAACAGCTTCATATAAAGGAACTTTTCGTTTTAAAATTTATTCAACAAACTTATAAAAATGTCTATATACATTTTAATTGACGAAGAATTAACTAGAGGTGATAAATACACCCGCGCGTGCGCGTGTGTTTTTACGAATAATTTGAACAATATTTTTGAACAGACTTCTGCAGTGATCACAATTAGTTCTCTGATAATGACAATTTTCATCTAAATGCTACGTGAACAAATAGAATATGCACATCTGGATCGGTTACACGTGCATCCTCAAAACTACAAAGTACCATGGACCATTTCATAACTTGGCGGAATGGGAATAACCCTCAAAGGAATTTTTATTAAAATGGAGCGAAATCATATGTGAGTAACATTATAAATGAACACTTCAATGGTGGAAAGTTGATAAATTTTGAGAGTACTGTTTGCCGAGCTCATATGAAGTTCTATGATTATCTCTAGGGATTCTTAAATGAACAATGTGCCTGAATAAATTATTGCACACAGAATAAGGACATTTTTGTGCATTATTATTTAATAGTCACTCTAAATAATCGGATTGCATGATTAAGCAAGAGACTATGCTTCTCCCCCCTCCTCCAACTGATAAGTCTTTTACTATAAGATGACAGATTGCTTCCTTTTTTTTCGTTTTATTTAAGACGCTCTTTAACATCTCAGGTCATCAGCGTCCCATTCAATTCCGGGCGTGAAACGGCCGACAAAATTTGCTCTGAGGCCTCTTTTTTCAGGCTTGAGGTTCTTTTCGTGCCGTAAATGAGATTGCTTGTGAACCAATGTTCTGCCACGTATCGCAAAATGATATTTAAATACATCTATCTGGACTGAAAATGTCATGCATAGTCCTGATGACGAGTATTATCGTGCAGGATGATGAAGGCATACGGAGGTGTTTTGTATTTGATGGCATATCGCATTCATGTTAGTGTTTCTGCGTACGCACCACTGTGGTATTTCCATTTACATGAGCAGCAGTGAAAGCAGTAGAAACCCTCCCGTTACGTAGCAAAACCATGGAAACCACCTATGGGACGCTAGTGAGATCTACAGTACATATGAGGCAGAAATTTGAGGATGGGAATGAACTGCGAACATAGATGCAGTGAGGAAATGTTTACTGAAAAGAATTTTGGGCCTGGGGAGGGGCACTACGGAACTAAGAGAGAATTCGGTGCCTACAGCGATACCACAGAGTGTAAAATTAGAATACTGTAGTACTGACTGCGAATTATTCATGGAAACCAAACTTTAATTAGAGCATCTTGAACAGCTGGGGATGGAAGGAATAAGACATGGACATCGAAATTAAGAAAGGTACTAGAAACAATAGAGCAGGGCTCCATTTGGATGGCGAGTCAAGGGAATAGAAAGAGCATATGGAGGAAGGTTAAAAACCGCTTGAGGGATATAGATAAGCAGCAGATAATTGCGCAATGCACAGAGATGATTTAGCTGGTAATAAAATCGGAATAGGGGATAGAGGAGTATATCCAAACTCACAGGGACTAAACTCATTAGACAGGGGTTCACGGGGCTCAAACTAATAGCATGGGGATGATTAAAATCACTGAAGAATATGAATAGGTAATTTATCCCATCTATGAGGGGGGGATGATGGACACATATTTTAGTTAAATGTAAAATTATGGAAGAATGCAGGGGAAAAAATGTATCCACCGTACGACTTTACGGTATCGAACAGAGTAGATGGTCTTGCTGGGCTTCGCTGGTAAGCAAGGATGGAAAGGAAAGATTAGGTAAATTTCTGATGAAAATAAGACAGCTCAGTTCTGAAAAGGTAAATAACCGCGAATATTTAAAGTGTATCACAAAAGCAGTAGCCGTGCACTTGCTGAAATTGCTTGTATTGTATTGGTGTCATTATAATAAATACACTCTTACCTTCCATTTTCATAAAATGCGGCCAAAGAGAAATGTAACGCTCTGCCTGCACTACTCCTCATGGTGAGAGACCTCTTCGGAGGAAATGAAGCAGTGTATTTGCACTGATGACTTTGGCATTGAGATTTACAACTCCTGTTTCATGTATGCAGGAAAGAAAAGCACTACCTTCGGTGTGAAAATACTGAAGAAACACCAACTATTCTTGCTCTAGGTTCAATAGAACGATAGCGGTGATCCCGAGTAAACACAGCTCTGTTTACGTCGTTCCAATGCTCTGGACCACAGATGTTGCTGCGCCTATCCTTCAGGAACTTGTTACTTTATTTTACTTTGTCTGCCAATTAGTGCACAACATCAATAGATATTTAATTTTTAGTTTCATTAGGATGAACATTTTGAAACTTTGTGTTTTGGTTGATATCGCTGTTAGATAGGGAAGGGATTTGTCCCCACTCCCTTCAATATATCACAAGATGTCGGAGCCATTGGATAGAGTTATTTACTTATCTTATAGTTAAGCTAATTGATAAAGTAGCAACGCTCTCATTTTCCTTCTAAATTTTTCTTCCTGATCAACAAGTTGTACAACTTTCGACAGATCACGAAATGGAGCTGTTCAAAGCTGTAAGTAAGACAGTGTTAACCGCTGTAATGCAGCATTTTTGCTTTCTCGTATGTGTGACGACGATTCAACTAATTTTGAAATTGGCCGTGAAGAAAAATATTCTTTATAACAAGTTACTTCCTCCAGTCATTTAGTCACGCACTCGTATTCTGTAGTTCGGATGAGTCCACTTAGGTAGTGATTCTTTTTTTTTAAGGGCGCTCTTTAACATCTCAAATCATCAGCGTCCCATTCAATTCAGGGCGAGAAGCGGCCGATAAATTTTGCTCAGATGCCTCTTCTTTCAAACTTGAGGTTCTTTTTCGTGCTTTAAATGTACGACACGGGACTTACGGCTTTATTTCTCTTCCGAAGGAAGCCATACTTAGGATTTTTACGCCCGAAAAAATCCTTCATCCTGGCCGGGTTTGAACCCGCGATCTTGGGTTTAGAAGGCAAGTATGGTTACCACTACACCACCAGGACCGACTTTGGTAGCGAGAGGATAACGCTTAGTCTGTTAGGTATTCTGGGGTGCATCTTTTCTCAAAGATATCTGCATGCTTGCACTTATCCCCAGTGCTCTCAACTTTTCCCCTGGTTTCCCCTCTTTTGCGTCGATGAACTTTTACCTCAAAGTAACCTAACAGCAAAAGAGACGAAATTGCTCACTAAAAACAACTACTTACCTTCTCTTACAGTGAACTCAATACTTCTGAGCTTTAGCTAATGAAAGCTTGAGAGCGAGTTACTTACCAATGGTTATCTTGAAGAGTTCCTAACCTGCCTCCTCATGATGTGGGGGAACTGGTTTCACTCTTTAGCACTATCTAACGATATTTGAGCATAATAATTGTCAGTGCCAAATTTTCTGTACATACAAAAATTAATGCAAGGAAGTTTTTGTGTATTTAATTAGCTTGTCTCATATATAAACAAATTGCCAATAATCCAGTAATAAAATGAACCCTCAACTTACCTATTCCAGACATTTCTTCATCAGCATGACCTTTTCTATCCTCACTTCTATCACAGTTAAATTTTAGGTTATGCTGTCTTTATCGCAGCTACTACTATTGCTAGTATCATTTCTATTGTTGATTAAAGAATAGGTTTTGTGCTAGGCTTGTGTTTTTATTAAGTCATACAATTTGTGATCAGTTGTGGATTTGAAAGAGGATATTATTTATCATGTCGTTTATTAAAAGAATTGAAATCTGGTGATTTTCCTTATGCGTGCTATGACATTGTCTAAAATGAGCCAAGAGTTTAGAGGTAAAGCTAGAGTTAGTATACCTTTTGAGTTCTACTATATAGTCATCTTCCCACACGAGTTTTGTGTCAATAAACCACACATTTAATACACTAACTTTTATATTTTCACGTAGTAGTTACATCTATATATTTACCTATTACTTGTATTTCTTCTCAGATGGAAAACTAACTTTTAGCACAGTGTATGCAAGCACAATTACGTTAGAGGTAATACCTCACATACGTGTACCTAATGCATAGTTTCAAGCGTCCCGAGCCCCAATTCATCAGGGAGGTTGAACAGCCCGTTAGTCCCACAAAGCTGCAGCTACTTACATGGACTTGCAGAGGGCTTGTGGCCCGGAATCCTCTAGAGCTAATGGCTTGTTATGCGTTCACTACTGCAGCAATATTCCCAACGTCAATAGCAGAAAAGAGAGAGCTATAGGATGAACAATGTGTTTTAACAACATCCACATATTTTTTTCACTGCTCAGAGTTCCATTTGACACGAATGCCATTTTTATCTCCTATTCCTTTTCAATAAAATTGTTTTCCGTGGTAGGTAGTACAAATACATTCATTCCACACGTGTTGCTATTTTTTATTCTTGGAATTTTATAATTTTTAACTAACATGATGGAACAACATTCTCTTATTATAACCGACACGGTTGCCGCAGGAGGTCTAGGGTTCGATTTCAACTAGGGCCGTTCTTCGTAACCGAGGGTTTTTCCAGGTTCTCCTCAGACCTCATAATGGCAAAGGCCAGGGAGGTACCATAAACTTAGGCCTGAAATGTTTCTTTCTTAAAATATGTTTTTTCAATTTATCATTTCATCTCATGTTAGATCAGGTCCACCGTCTTTGGTGTCTCAGGGTTCTATTCAACAATTCTGTGTTATAAAGGTAACTACAGAGCTATTTTTTGATGCGCAGCTGAACATAATCCCCGCGGAACCAAAGTCGCAACAGTCGCCGCCCGACACTTGCCCGTACAAGCAGAAGGCATCTACAGCTGTAGTCCGGAACCATAGCGAAGAAAGCCGATTGGTTACAATACGATAAATGGTGTTATGAAGTAATATGACTTTTTATGATCTTTTTTTTTTGTTAAATTTAAAATAAACTAACCGAAAAAGTAAAAGTTACTGGATTAAGAATAGTGTAAAAATATTATGAAGAAAAAAATAATAACGAATTAAAAAATCTATTATGAAGTAATATTGCTTTTTATGTTATATTATCTTTTGTTAAACTTAAACTAAACTAATCTAACCTAACGTAACCTATGAAAAGGTAACATTTATTCGATTAAAAATAGCGTAGAAAAATTATGAAGACAAAAAAAAAAAAAAAGTAACGAGTTAGAAACGTTTATTATGGATAATATAATTTTTTTGTTCTATTGTTTTTCTTAAACTTAAACTTAAACTAAACTACCTAACCTAATGTATGAATAAGTAATATTTATTCGATTTAAATAGTGCAAAAAGTGTTATTATGGAGTAATATATTTTTTGTTTTCTTTTATTTTTTTTTGTTAAAGTTAAACTAAACTAACCTAACCTAATGTATGAAAAAGTAACTTTTTATTTTATTAAAAATAATGTAGAAAAATGTTATTATGCGGTAGCTTTTTTGGGGTTAAACTTAACTAATCTAACCCAACCTAACATATGAAAAGTAACATGTATTGGATTAAGAATAGCGTAGAAAAAAAGTGTTATTTCGGAGTAATATTTTTTATGTTCTATTATTTTTGTTAAAGTTAAAATAAACTAACCTAGCCTAACGTAACCTTTGAAAAAAGTAAATTTATTCGCTTAAGAATAGTGTAGAAAAAGTATGAAGATTAAAAAAAAAAATTAATCACATTTATTCTGAGAGAAAGAAGGTTGCAAGTAAGGAGAGAAAAAATTATCCATTGGGGATCGAACCTACGGCCCTCACAAAATTAACACGACACTTTAACGTACTGAGCTAATAGGGCTTCATATCAATATTTTAGTATTAGCTATTACTTTAGGCGAATACTTTACACTCCGAATATGAAACCTATTAGCTCAGTACATAACAAAATAAAATCGTAACCAGTCGGCAGCGTTCACTGTCGTTTGGGACTGCCGGCTGCAGAAGCATTCGTTTTGTTCGGGTTACTGTCGCCGGTTACGTTGATGGACAAATTCTCCTCGCATTTCTGTGTTGTTCGAAGTTGCGTGTGTGCTGACACATTCCTGATATGTTTTAATGAAAGTGGCATTTGCTCGCAACAGCTCTGCTTCCATAATCTTTCCTATTTCTGCTCCGATATTTTCTTTAAGTTCCTCTACAGATTTTATTTTCTTTTTGTCTGTCATTAACAATTAAAGTCCGAACTCCAATGCCCGTTTATTGCACGGTCACTCAGAATACGTTTTCTGAGACTTTCACTATGCAAAGGCACCATAACTTGATATCTCATTTGTCAATATCCTAGTGTATGTCATTCAGTCGCCTCTAAGCTGTGCAAAATGTAAACAAAGAAGTAATAAATAAAATTAAAAATGCAATAAAACAACTGGTCATTAAAAATAAAATAAAGCATTTCCTTATCCTCCACGCGATTGTGCCTTTTTCTGAGTAGCGACTGCGCTTTGTACTTCTCCCAGTCTTTCCACTACACGTTTGAGTACACTAGCTGTACTCCCAGTCTGTAATAACGCCTGACTGCACAAAGAATTGAGTTTCGTTAACAGCAAACTGCGATTGTCTACACGCAGCCATCACCGAGAGTAGTGACTATAATTATCGAACCACCATACTTGCGTATGTTAGGACAATGTTATTCGATGCCTCTGATTCAAACAAACATTTTGAAAGCTTTCTGTTTTTAGGTAACACCTTATGGAAAAAAACTCAGGATATGTTTTCGGACTGCATGTTGCTGTACCAGTAATTAAATTCTCATCTGATATGGATAAAAATTGTGCTCTACCTAACTCCAATATTTTACGAGCATAAAAATGTAGACTTAGAATTAAAACGTATTTAAAACTAAGGGACTCTTTACAAGATCAAAGCGAGATATTTGTTTTCACTATACTTTTTATATTGCTTTCTCTCTGTAATTGTCTATTTTCTATTTTCTATCTCTACCAGGCATATGCATTCCTTATCTTTAAGGTACTCGTTAAGTTTGTGAATGAATATAATTTTTAATGCTGTAATAGTTTTATCAATATCTCGCTGTAAGCTCTAAAACAAGTTTTAAATTTGATATGAAATGCCTCGTAGGCGTTGGAAGTGCGAGTACTTTCAGATGAAATGGCCGGCCTGCTTGTAAGAGGGAATATGATTTCGTCAGAGATAGTCACCAAACAGTTATTTTTGGGCAAATTGGCTTTTTCTTAGCCATGTCAAATACAGAACAACCACCTACTTCAGCTGTAGTTAAATAGAATAAATAAAGTTCCACTTACCAGCTGCATTCTATTTCACAAAAATATGGTTTAATATATTACAAGTATATCAGTACAAGTCCTTGTAAAGTATGGACTTGTAAGTTTCTGTTCCATGAAAGAATGTACAACACTTTCCAATCCTTAGTAATAAATTCGTATTTTTTAATGTACACAGCGAATTACTGACATTTCTGTTATACGGGTTTTGCATTTGTTTTTCTCAGAAATAATTATAGTTTAAGTACTTTATAATGCATTTGTTAATATAAAAACGTAATAGTTCACTTTGAGACGACACGAGTCGCATACGGCTCAAATTCGAATCAAGCTTCCCAATTGCGCTCGATCATTTATTTTATTAGTTTGAGCATTAATATTGAAACAAAAATTTTTATATTGTTTAGCAATCATCTTTTCATTATAAGCAAAAGGACTGTGAAAATGGCATCAAAAGAGAATGAGGAATAACAAAGAAATTATTTTTGTGACATGTAGCAAGAACCTTAAAAGAACAAAAATGTTGGTGTGAAATATGCATTTGACACTTAACTATCACAACTTTTGCTAATACTTCGCATATTTAGGTCAGCTGATTTCCAAAAACTATAAAAATATATTAAAACTTGCACTGGTGTTTGAAGTTACCAATATTTCTACACTTTTAGAGAAATCTGTACAAGTTACAAGTATATGAACAGTGTCAACGTTTCTCTGGAATAAAATAACTAAAAATCACTTGCCACTTTTAAGTATGAAGTTGTAAACTACAAACGTAGAAGAAACCTTTGTGGAACAGAATTCAACTAATAACTACAAGTTACAAATCCTTGTGATGTATTAGATCATACCTCAGTGGAACAGGGCCCCGTAGAAAACTTGTTTTTCTATACTCTGTAGCTTACACAACGAAACCTAACCATATAAACTCGAAAACCTGAGAGTTGGATTGCCTCACTCTATGTTGAATTACTTGATTCGATCTAAAACGCTGCATTTTTCTTTTAAGGAATGAAGTACCGTGGAATAGATAGGTAATGAAACCTTTATCAAAAATCTCCTAAGGGAGAATGGGCTGATGCAAAATGTATTCCTCTATACTAATGACCAAAGAATACAACAGCAACCCGGCACAAAAGCATTGGTGGCTATGGTGACCTTTGCGATGCAATGAGCTGCGGACGCAGGCCAAAAATAATCCTCGGTACTGCGTGTTAGCGGGCTAGAAATTGAAAACATCAACGTGGCTTATTTCATAAACCGCAACATGCTTGGACGGCTTTTAGACCAGAATGAGAGAAAACCAGCTACCTTATTTTGAAAATCATACAGTTTTGCCTACATTTAAAAGCATAAATATACTTCAATTGTAGAATGTGTTAACTTTTTACTATTATTCTTATTTTAACATAATAATATATGGAAAAGGTTTTCTTTAGTTCATTTGAAACTTATAAGTATTATTTTAATTGTTTGTATCTGCTTATTAATATTTTGCTTTTTATACTTCTGTTCTTGGAAGTTCTCGTTTACACAGTAGGTAGACAATATTAAATTCCACCTATGATGTTTGCTAAGCATTTTTCATTGCTGTTGCTTATATTATAAATATATTCATATTATTTTTATTTCAATGGTACAATTATTATAATACCTCTAACACCTACACGATCATTTCTCCCCTTCACAAATTTAAGGACGCTGTTTAACCCATTCACAAAGTTCCATAATCCCCTACTGTATGCAATGGGCACGGTAGAAGGAATCAAAAAGCTGAGTTCATACCCACCGTGGTTGTCAGAGTTGTATGTAATACGATTTAACTCGGCAATGTTATGCTTCTAATATTTCATAATGTTTACTCTAGGGCTGGTAGAGCTTGCACTCAAGATAAGCGTACAATGTCACTTGCGGAGTCTAGTGAGAGGAGTGTAAACTACATTTATCAACAGTGTTATTGCGGAAACACCCGTTCCAGCCGCTATCCTTTACATTTCAAGTATAGCGGAGTCCATCATTTTATGTGCCCTCGGTATTAAATAATAACTCATTATGCATAAATTGCGAAAAAGCTATCATACTCAATATACATTTAAATAGAAGTTCAAAATAAAATAGGGTCTGTGAGCATAGGGAAATTGCAAAGATATTCAAAAAGATATGCGATGCGTATATTCATTAGAAAAGGGGTTTAATGAACGTGAACCAACACCAAGTAGGGTGACTTTTACGGTAACAATTGAGGTCCACGGTTCAAATCCCTTGGAACTGACCTTGGGAATGCTGGAACGCTTTTCCGCTTACCATTTCGTATACTTTCATTTCGTTGGTCCTGTTATAGAGTTCCAAGTGTCAAGATGTGATGGATTGCTACAATGAGATGGTGGTTTGCGCTTTTTAAAGAGTTCTGCCTGATATTTGGTTTGGAAGCGACGAAGCGACCCTTCTTAGGGGTTCCAACTCTTTGAAGAGCGGTTTTGACCTCGTTGGGAAAATGGACCATCGCAGCCCGATGTCTCCCTCACATCACCCTTTCCTGCCGGAGGGGATTCACAGGGGTCGTAGGCACAAACGGCCAGCCCTTAAGCAAGGTTTAAGTACCGAAATATTTTTCTCCGTCCTTACCAATACAATAATTGTGAAATATCAGTATATTTAAAGATAAGGGACAATTTAAATTATTGACTGCGCGTCAGAGAATTTCACTGTGGAAGGTCAAGAATGAGAAATTGTGTCTGCGAGATTTTTGGCAGCCGCAGATAGGTGCACACTATTAAAAGCGGGCAAAAACATGGGTTAATTATCAAATAAACAAAGTTCTCTCTCAACAGAAGCAGTAACTATATAACAATTTATTATACTACTTCAAATGATACTGATATACCAACAACTGTATTAAAGAAGACACAGTAGATCTCCAGATCTGCACTTTATTCTCATTAAAATGCTATTTTGTTTCAAAAATTTAATTTTTTTCTATCACGAAAATAGAACGCTTTGCTCTTTCATATTACAGGGGAATATGTAGTTGGTAAATTCGTTCGTTTATCCAAAAGCCAGCCGATGACAGACGCTATTGATTAGTGTAAAGTGATGGTGCTTATATGTTCAATAGGCATTGCATCGGCTTTTGATTTTATCCGGATGAGCTGAAGGGCAGTTTATTTTTCACACTTCTACGCTGCGTCACAAAAACAAACTTTCGGCAATACCTGCTGTCATTTTGTCATATTAAAGAGTTTTATTGTTGCGTAATTAATTCCTTTAGTTTAAATGCATTTTTATAAAAAGTGCAAAAAACTGCAAAAAAGTGTAAAAGTAATATATTAATTCAATTAAGAGTAACGAAACATTATTTGAGAAAATTCTAGGACGTGCCAATTTATAAAATTATTTTAAAACAGAATATCATTACAATTACTGTTATACGAACTAGCAACTCTTATACAAAAATTCTAAAGGATAACCTTAGGAAAATTCTTAGGCCTGAACGCTTCCCTCCATAAAAAAATAAATAACCCTTTCCCAGTTTATCATTTCATCTCATGTATCATTAGTGTCACCGCCTGTGAATGCCTCAGCAGTTAAATCGGGCGTTAAACGATATTAAAAAAATCTCTCAGATTCTTGCCCTTAATGCTAAAATAATAATAATAATAATAATAATAATAATAATAATAAAAAGAACGGCCAAAAATAAGTATTTAATTCCTTAACTAGTAAAACAGTAATTAATTAATCAAAAATGATTGTAAGAAATTATTATGAGATACAACGGCTTAGATATCAAGCGGCCGACAAAATTTTCACACATATTCACTCGAAGGGCAAATATGGGTCAATGGCGCCTTTCTCACAGATGATGTGTGACAGATAAATTTTGTTGGCATATTTGAATTCAGCATCATAAAATCTACAAGAATGCACTATTATTTTTACAATACCGACCAGTTTTATTAATATAGAATGAAGAGGAAATTTGAGCAAATCCTCATTCGTGTTATTTGCCACCCAAAACTTTGGGAAAAACTTATATCATTGTTACTTTTTTATTCTCTTAAAAAAAACTAAATAAAATATATATGTAACTTTCTTAATGAAATAATTTCTAAAACAAAATCCTTAGTATAAAACCTTTCCAAAGTTTATGTGGGAAATGATCCGTAAAAATATAACAATACATAATCTCTATAAATATCTGCATATCTGCACTATGAATGGGTAAAACGGATACCAAAGGGAATTTGACGTAATGTCCATTACATATCAACGCAGATACTTCATGGCCTGAGTTGCTCTTATGCAATGGAAATTCAACATCAAAGAGTAATGTAAACTCTAAGAGGAAAGGATGAAACGTTAATATAACAGACAGTAATTATGTTCAACTGTTGTCAAACTGAAGGGGAAAAAAGTTGGTGGTAAGGTTGACCAATAACATTCACATGTGATTATTGTAGCTGATTGCCTTGTAGTACAGATAATAACGTCATTTCACAACAGCACAGGCCGCAAACACCTTTAATGTTTCCATTATGTCACCAGGGAGACCGGAATCGCAGGTGAAATTTTCATTAGTACTGGACTAGTGCATTCTGTAGTTTTATTTAATACTGAACAAAATAGCTTCCTCTCTATGTGAGAGTTTCTGTTGCATTGTTAAAGAGAGAGTTTAGGACACTTTTTAAATTTAAATTACAGTTTTTTTGGGAAAGAAGGGAAACTATTGCAAAGATTTCAAGAAAACGTCGGAAGCATCCTCAGTACCTTTAAAAATTTTGAACAAGTTATACAAAATAGGCATTCAAATATACATCACTTGGACGGCTTAACTTTATGGAAATAAAGCACCTAAATATGTGATTTATTGTGATAAGAACCGAATGGATTTTGTGAGAGAAGTTTCTAAGCAATAAAAATGTCATTTAATGTTTTTTAGTGAGAAGCCTTGGCTATATTTTCTTTTCACAAACACTTCCACTTTTCCGAAATATATGAATTGAGTTGGAGCTTAATTTTTTTAATAGTGTTTAACAATTGTTTTTACTACCGAGGCACCACAGGCGGTGGACACGGATGATATGAAATGAAATGATAAATTGGGAAAGCGTTTTTTTTTAAAGAAAGGAAACATTCCAGACCTAATTTACGGTAGCCCCCCGGATTTGCTGAGGAAAACCTAGAAAAAACCTCGGTGAGGAAAGCGAACCCAAGACTCCCGCTCATGGTCACTTGTGGCGGTTTCGATCTTGATCAGCCGATTCTGTTAGCATACATAAATCATAAATAATTGACAAAAGTTTATTGTTAAACATTCCATGAGTATGTCCTTATCAAGTATAAGAACGAATGGCGCGCGAGGGTCGATATCAACAGTAAGGTTACGGGCAGCCTGAGTACGGCTGCTTCCGAAAGTGCAGCCGCTGCAACCGGAAACAGGTAAACAGAGCCACTGTTCAAGTATTTTCGATTTATTTTAGTATTTAAATTTTAACTGAAGGCAATAAAATTATACTGTATTTCAAACTGGCAATAATAAGCACTAACCTATGTTATAGGAGATGATTGAAACGATGGACTTCAACGGAAATACATTGAGGGTATCTGCATAGGAAATTCCTGTTTTTCTTCCGTAAGAACACGGCGGTTCGAAACATGTTTCTTGTCACTGAGAGATTCTGTCTCCTCTTTTTAACAAGTTGGAGAGCTCTTTCTCCACCAGGAACACGATTGTTGGGTTATTTCCTTGTGAATCGCGCTATCACTTCTCTGTAAGAATCCTTTTCGCCGATTCATAAAAACCCGTTCTTCAAGATTATATATTCATACAGTGACTAACGAAGAACAATAAGCACCAATTTATATACAATGAACACACCGAGTAACACACGAACGCACAATACCTCGTTAACAAATTCTCCCTGAAACTGCTTC
Organism: Metallyticus violacea; assembly: GCA_030762175.1. Lineage (NCBI taxonomy): Eukaryota > Metazoa > Arthropoda > Insecta > Mantodea > Metallyticidae > Metallyticus > Metallyticus violacea. The sequence goes on along the minus strand of CM060845.1, from coordinate 76,431,916 downwards.
TGCACATGCATTATACGGCCTTGATGACTGACTTGTTCCAGCGCACAATCGCGCTCTGTCGGCCCATTACTCAAATAACCTCATTGTATATAATTGACCATATAGAGAATTATTTTGGCTTGAGCCCACAGCTCAACGCAGCGGGTGCTGGCCAAGGCCACGCGTATGTCATATGCCTAATAACAGACAGTTCACGCTATCATGGGTGCGCGTAAAACGTCAGTCGCAGTTTGCGGTTACTAGAGCAAGCATTATTTCCGTCTTTGTTTTATTGTAGTTCAATTTGCGGTTAAGAATTCAGTATAACTCAAGTTTTTATGTTAGTACAGCCTGTTGCTGCACCAGTGTTATTAATTACAGTATGTTAGCGAAGTAAATGACAAATGGAAAGAGTTCCAGTAGGACTTTGCAAATTGTCGAATGAATGCAACTTTCGTTTTAAGATGCGAGATAGCACACGAAAATCATTTCCAACTCCCTTAAGAAAAGTAATTTTGAAATAAAAGTTATATTCTGTGCATGCTGTTTAAATCAAAGGTGTGCGGCCACTAATGGACCTGATGATGGCGCGGTGGCCACTCGCGGAATACGTATAACCGCGTACGCAAGTAAAAAAAGAACTGTAATAAATAATAGTAATAAGAACATCAGTAAATCAATGTTCAATGTTAAAATTTGTTAAATAACACTTAAATGCCCAAATAAAATGCCTTAGGTCTTTAATCTGTTAACTGCTACGATTGATTTACCTGCGTGTTTTGCCAATGTACAACAATTGCATTTCTTATTTGCTCCTACAGACTTCGCAATGGTCAAAACAAGCAAAATAATAACAATCAATATATGACCTAGACCAGTGTTTCCAAACTGTGGTTCGCGAACTCTAAGAGAAGTATCCGAAATAATACAAGGAACACAACAAAGCTTTGTGAAATGGCAAATTTTGAGTTTTTTAATTGTAATATTATTATAATTTAGAACTGGAATATTGATTTGTAAGCCAACGTGGACTAGACATTGTTTAGCCTTTGTTTATGGGCACGGAGATGAAGGAAGTTAAATAAAGTCTTAGGTCACTTTCAGCTGCAGTTCCTGATTTCAAAACTCTCTACCATCCAAAGTAGCGATATACTGGCCTCTTCACTTGAAATTCAGCGAGAAAGATGCATTTAAACCCTCACGGAATTCTGTCACTACGTTAAATATTTCAATAATATTTAAAAATGCTCTATGTGTGGTTTAGATTAAAATCAAATGTAAATTGTTATTTAAAATATAGGGCAAATTTCTATTGCATTATTAACTACCTTTTTAATTTCGGGTTTATTTTAATATATAAAATAAATTATAATTATTTGAACTTGTGTAGTTTCAGTATTTTTAGCACTGCTATGACATTTTTGGAGGGGAATCCCATGGCAGGACTATTTAGCGTAACTACAGCAACTTGGGTTAATTTAAGTTTATTAAAACCTTTTGTGAATTAATGAGTGCGCTCAGGACCCTTTAAGTGGGCGAAGTTTGGAAACCCCTGCCCTAGACTCTTCTGTGAAATACATGCAAAGAAAAAACAAACAAATAAAATTGTAATATTAACAACAACAACTATAACATTTTGTGTTTCACGCAAGCCCCACTCCTATTAGTCGGATTTCCCTGATTTCCAAAAAATATTTTTCTTATTTTATTTCAATGGTATATACCGAGTTTCCTTTAAATTTTTTAAAGTTTCGGTAGCTAGAGCAATTTTTAAATTTCGCTTTAACCCCACTCCTTATGGTCCTATTGTCCTGATTTTCGGAAACTAGTTTTATAAATTTATTTTAAAGAAATATACACAATTTCATTGAGAAAAAACAAAAATTGCGAAGCTAGAGCGTAAAAGGACATACACACCTATATATATAACCCACAGGTTTTAGGGTGCAACCTCAATTTATATTCCTTAGACTTCACTAAAACCCTAAAAAATTTGAAATATTTTCTTTCTGATAGACATCCCTTTGTTTTATGACGAACGATTCAATGTCATTTGGAGATTAATGTTAAACTTTATTTTGTAGCTTGTTGTTAAAAGTTGGCTCCCAAAGAACAAACTTGCTTAGTCAAAATTAACAGTCATAAAACATCCTGCTATAACATTTTTGAAAACGCAGTTCATATTCATAGCAGGGGCGAATTTTAAAATCAAATTATTATGCTAAATGATGGAGCAGCTAAAATATGACTTAAAGATGCGTTACAAGTTTGTTTTCTTATGACCACGTGAGAAAAGTATTTTATTCCTAATATAAAAATAAACGATGAAATTAGTTTTCTACTTTAATTCCACTAGAGGTTAAGACTTTGTGAAAAAGATAAAAACTCGATCAAGGTACAAAAGACACAAAGGCTCTTTCCCATTATACGTAAAAGAAACGGTAGAAAGACCTCATTCTGACGGCTTTTTATCTGCAAATGAGCTGCGAGTTGCTTTGTGTTTCTTTTTTGGCCTCTGCAGTAGCACGAAAGCTATCCTTTCATTATGTATTACATTTTAGTAGGTGCTGAGAAGCTGATTTTACATTTAAAAAATCAAAAACGGAATTTACGATGAGTAGAGCAGATGTTTTGAATATTTAATGGTTCATCTTCCAGCGAACCTTAGAATATAATTATACGATGAAAGGACAATTTCCACGAGAGGTATGAAGCGCAAGCAGAAAAAGGGGGGGGGGTTCTACCTTCGCTATGTCAGACAAAAACAAGCCGAGAAATAGTTAGATCTAAACTGCACTGCTGAAGGGAATATATTTGCAAAACATGTTTATAGGCAACGTGTTTTATTGATGATAATTTTTAAATTTGATATACACGTTATTTTACGCAAGGGGATAATGGATTGGTGAACAAATTAACTTATGTTGCTGCTTTGAATCGTTTCACATAATGAGTCGAGTAGTTATACTGTTGGACCACCTCCTCGATATAGTGGTTAGCTTTGCTAACTGCTAACCGGGAAGCCCTGGCTCGATTACCGGTCCCCACTTAGGTATTTTTCTAAGTTAGGGGGGTCTGGGATACCCAGCCTCGTGAGGACAATTTGGAAACTGCCTGATGGAGATAGGTAGTGTTCTTCGATCATGGAAGCCGCGTGATATAGGCGAACGGCGGATACTGGCATGTTAATTACAAGCCTCCCTGCAATACTGCCCTCAATCAATGAAGTCGCAAGACGAAGGTAGAGGAAGTAGAGGTCGCTGCGGCAGGTCAAGGCTCACCCTGGGTTGTAGCGCAAAATGAGAACAAGAAGTTACACAGTTGCCATTCGTGAACCAATTGCGGTTTATCTTCAAAATATAGAAAGAAAACAAATGTACCTACTAAGGTTATGATAAACAAAGTAATTTTTCCAAAAAAAAAAAAATCATTGTGAAGCTACACCTTTTCTCTCAATAGCTTGGCGAACTCGGAGTCAAACTAGCGTTTGCGACCCGCATTGTTTTATTTCGTAGAGGTGGACAACAACCCAGAGTTATCATAACACACTGCGATCTTTCGCCATTATACTTTGCGGGCATTTTACATCTCGGATTTGACTCGGCGCGCAATAGATCTTAACATGAAACGAAAAAATAATGCTAGAATTTAACTTTATTTTTCATTATTTAAAATGAAAATACCAAGATTTTGCAATATCGCATGATTAAACTTTCTGTCATAGATTTCTTTTTAAAAACTGCGAACCAGAACAATTTTATCGTGTTAGTTGTATAGTTTTTGATTCGTTTTATTTAAGGACGCTCTTTAAGAGCTCAGGTCATCAGCGTCCCATTCAATTCCGGGAGTGAAACGGCCGACAAATTTTGCTCAGAGGTTTCTTCTATCAGGATTGAGGTTCTTTTTCGTGCCCTAAATGTGTCCCGTGTCGTACACGTATGGTTACTACTACACCACCAGGACCGACTAGAGTAGTTGTATAGTGGTAACTGTACACAGTTTATGTAATAACGGGTTAGGTTAAGTTAAAAAAAACTTAAAACAAGAAATTAAAGGCGACAATAAATAAAAAATTGAAAAGATTAAATATGACTTTTTATATCAACATTTTCAGATTCGGGAAGCCCTGGATTGAAATTCCAGTATTCCTGACTTTGTTCTCTCTCATGGTCTCCCCTGTTCCGTTAGCTAGGATTGACTTTCCTTTCCACAACTTTTCCGCTCTCTCATGTCACCTCTTTTCATTCAATTAATTTTGATTGCAGGGGCAAAAGTATCAAGCGACGGCGGGCTGGTGTTGCATGAGGTATAGCAGTGGATTCGAGCTTTGGATAAGTTCTTGCCCTAGCGTTTGCTGTGAAAGTAGTCCTTCTGAGGCTCTACGATTCCTTGGTGGGGAGAGGGATAGCCTCCCAGTGTCTCATCTCATTCCTTCCTCCCGAAGGTGCCCCTTTTGGGGAACGTAAATTTAAGCAGTCATTGAAATGGCTGAGGCACCGACGTTCCTCCTCAGTCTCCGTCAAGCCAATCCAATTTTGGTGAAATGATGAGATGGGGATTTCTCTGGCGATCATTGAGTTCTGTCCATATTGATGCATAATAACTATTCTTCTCATTCTGTGTAAAACTGAATACAAGTCATGCCTTAGTGTAGGACTAAAGTCAATTTGTTGCAAACGCAAATAAAATATAGATACTGTCTCATAAGTAATGTCGGTTTTTAAGCATAGTTTATTTGAAAGGTATTCTGACAAGATTATACTATTCTTCAAGAAAGGTCATTATATTCTATAGAATTTAAGCGAGGTTTATCCCGCTATGGCACTAGTTTTGGGGTTTTGATGCCAAGAATTCGGTTTTAATGGTTTCAGCGTTTTCAAAATGTCTTCTATGCAGAAAATGGGCCATGGATGGAAACGGATAGCAATCTGAAGGCGAAAGATCAGAGCTATACGCTGGGTGTGGTGGCAGTCCCAAAGTTCTGGATTGTCCCGCTGCAACACAGCTCTATTTCGATTAGCTAATGCTGGGTGTCTCTGTCTCAAACTTTATGAACCCCTTCCAGTTGATGAGCATAAACATTCACATAGATTGCTCGCTCATTTGGGACAAACAGCCAGTGAGTCACACATTCAAAATTGCATCAGACACATGACATTACTTTGGTGCCGAACAGAGTTTGTTTAGCGATGACTTTGGCAGGCTGACGGGGATCGAACCACTGTTTCGAGGTGTCAGGATTGCGGTAATATGTCCATTTTCATGACATTTGACAGTTCTCCCAATAATCTGTTCCATGAGCTGACGACGATATCCACTTTGCAAAGGGTCTGTTCAGGTGTCATCAATGCACGAGATACAGCTTCTGTATGATTTTTGTGTCTTGTATGTATATTTTGATGCACCGAGTTCTTCTAACAGCCTACGAACACTTCTTTTGCGGATTTCCTTCCGAAACTCTGGTGTATTCTCAGTAGTCCATATTTCTGGAAGTGGCAAATCTTTAGTGCTTTCTTCTGCATTATTGACACGCTGGAACTATCATAGTGTTAAATGTTCATCGACAATCCTTCTCTCTCCACTTCACTATCACGGGTGGCCAAGGTCGTTAAGGCGCGGATTAGTGAGCGGGAGGTTTGGGATTCGAATCCCGCCAGGATCGTCCTCCTTTATTGAGGTTTTTTCTAGGTTTTCCTTAGTCCTCATAAATGACAAATGTCGGGGAGGTACCCTAACCTCAGGCCTGGAACGCTTCCTTCCTTAAAAAATAATAAATCCTTTTTCCAATATATCATCTCATGTATCGTCAGTGTCCACCGCCTGTGATGCCTGAATAGTAAAAACGGGCGTTAAACACTACTCAAAAAAAAAAAAAAAAAAAAAAAAATCTCTCCACCTCACATATTCTTCGGGCCGAGGCAGTAGCTTTATGAAGTAACGGTTTAGGACTCTAATTTCAAACTTAATTGCCTCCTTTTTATGACTGTATATTAAAAAAAATATGCTCACAATATACACAGTATATAGAATTCTATAATTAACGTTGTTATATGGAAGAAAATCATTAAATTTTTTATAAAATACCAAACTTAAAAAGCTCAAGTAAAAAGCAAAAGAAAAACCCAAACTACTCTGAACGACATTACATTCGTTTGTGTCTGAAAAGCTCCTTAAACCAGCTCACAAGACCATTTAACAAACATTAAAGAGCAAAGTTATATCGCCCTGGCTGTCATAAATAGCATTCTACGTTTAATATTACTGCAGCATTTAAAATAATAATATAATAAGAAGAAAAAGAAATATTATATTCCAAATTATTTTGAAATTCATTAAAAGTCCTTTCAGATAAACACCCTTTTTGTTACATATTTGAACTAAACAGAATCTAATTCATCACTCAAGAAGGGACGATTGCTGGTTTTGGCACTACGTGCATTTTTCGATTTCATATTTGTAGTTACATTTCTTCTTCACTATTCTGTGCTATCCGAGAATATGTTGCATGTTGTGATGTACAAATCATAGCAAGGGTACTTGCGACTTTCCTCTTAATCTAACAAAGATCCTGTTATTTTGAGGATTTATATTAAATACATTTTGCCTTAGTGCTATTCCTTTCTTAGATATTCACTGATTTATTCTGCAAAGTTCGCAACGCAAGAGTTAATTCCTATAAGACATATGGAATTTGAAGCCATGTGAGGCGGTACGGGGGGGCTAAGCGTGCAATGTTGCCTAGTTCGGATGCTCACGGCACAAGCGTGAGCAATAGTGTTTTCTATTTTTTATGCGCCCAAAATTAATACTTGATTTTAATTTGCTAGATGTGGCAAGAAGTGTCCAAAGGCCATGCATCTACATCGTATACTTCTCTAGTTATCTTTCAGGAAATAACAGAGCTGATTGATGCTTGTGCTTATGATATGTTCCAACCTTGCCCTTGTGGTATTTCTTTTCAGTAAGCTGTAGTCAGCGGAAGATTTATGATGTGTCGTTTAGAACTGTACGTATTTCTGTCATAAACTAATTTATCACGGTGGAAGAGTGACTTAAGTACGTAAAGTAAATTAAGCTTTAAGTGCTTTGTATAGCTGTGACAACAAAAACATTTTCACTGAGTGTTTTGTGAACTATTAATGTGTTAGTGTCACTTTCAAAACCTGGTACCAGTGATGCAGGCACTAGGATAAGGTATTCCACTCCCAGGCCTTCCACGGGTGGCCGAAGTCGTTAAGGCGCGGACTTGTGAGCGGGAGGTCTGGGGTTCGAATGCCGCAAGAATCGTCCTCCCCCTGACTGAGATTTTTTCCAGGTTTTCTCAGTCTTCACAAATGGCAAATGCCGGGGAGGTACCCCCTAAACTTTGGCCTGAATCATTTCCTTTCTGAAATAAAAATATCCTTTCTCAATTTATCATTTCATTTCATTTCATATATCATCAGTGTCACCGCCTGTGGTGCTTCAGTAGTAAAAACGGGCGTGAGTGTCCATAAATAAAATATAAAAACGGGCGTTAAACACTATTAAAATATTCATAGGCCAATTATTTTTAATGTGTACACTTGCTTTAGGAATTGTCCTCAAGAATTCACGGCCCACATGCAACGTGAGTGTGCATACTGAGGCGCGCATTGTGAAACAGGAACTTCTGCCATAGAAATTGGTGAATATTATTTGGATCTCCAGGAAAGCATGTCAGAAAGTAAAAAAGCGTTTCCAATTTATATGACTTTGAAAAATATGTTCTTCGGCACACAACATAGGCAATGTGGTGAATACCCCACCATTAAAATGCTGGTTCATATTATGAGTGAACTAGAGAAAGAGCGAGAGAGAGAGAGAGAGAGAGGGGAGGGAGATAGAGAGGGGAAGAGAGAGGGGGGAGAGAAAAGATGGGCGTACATTTTTGCTAGAAAGAGGTGATATAGCTGCTGTGAGAATAAATTTTTCAAGAACTATGCACATGCTTAGGACATCTGGAGATACGCACCCAATTTTTGTTTTGCTGGTATGGGGAAAACAGAACCACTGCAAGAAGAACCACAGCAAAGATTGGACTCAAGATTCCTGTAGAAAAAGGCAATAGGCTTACAATTTGTCATGCAAGTTTCGCACAAACCGGGTCATTTACCGAAAGCAAGTGGGTTTCCCATTCCAAACTACCGCCACGGGTTGCCGAGGTCGTTACGGCACGGACTCGTGAGCGGGAAATCTGGGGTTCGAATCCTGCCAGGACCGTCCTCCCTGACTCAAGTTTTTTTTCCAGATTTTCCTCAGTCCTCATAATTTGCAAATGCCAGGGAGTACCCTAAACTTAGGCCTGGTACAATTCCTTAAAAAATAAATTCTTTCCCAATATATCATTTCATCTCATGTATCATCAGTGTCCATCGTCTGTAGTGCCTCTGTAGCAAAAACGGACGTTAAACACTATTAATTAATAAATTAATTAATTCATTCCATACTAGGGAATAAAAATGTCGGCTATCTATAAGAAGAAGCAATCATTATCATGGATAGCTACAATTCTAAAATCATAAGGCGAATCTCCCTCTACAAATTCCCCGAAAACAAGATATCCAGAACCGGCTGGTATTCAATAACATGGCATTTCACCTTTCTGAAACGAAAACAGAAATGTTGGAAAAAGCAAATCAATTCAAAATGCGGGGAAAAAAAATACGAGCTAGACCACATTGCATCACAAAACGGGCACCAGCGTATTCGTTTGCCTTCCTATCATTGCCAGTACAAAACCCATTGAACTAATTTGGGCTAAGGTAAAGGGGGAAGTCGCTAAAGAGAACATGACCTTTTTGTCTTGCAGATGTTGAAAAGCTTATGCACGCACTGACAGAGTGACAAAACAAGACTGGGCTTGTCGTGTTGCACACTGTGAAAAACTACAGGAAGATTTCCATAAAGAAGTCACCAGAGATAACACTGTATAAAATGTAGTTATAAATCTGCAGGAAACTGATTGTTATAATGCTATGTCGAAGTATTCACACATGCTTTCCTGCCTTAGTTTACGTTATGACTATTTGTGAATCGACGAATGTTACTTCATTTCCTCTTATATTCCCTACTACCTTCCTTGCTCTGAACGCATCACTTGGCAACAGTGCAGCCGCCGCTAGAAAGCATTGCCTGAGCTCATATGCCTTCTGAAAGTAAAACCGTACCTTGCATAGTTACTGCAGCTGTTATAAGAACGAAAGGTCATGTCATAAACAGCTTCTTCCGGTGTACGATAAACGTTTGAATTATTTACAATGAAAATGAAATATAAGATAATGTAAGCATGACACCTTAAATCAGATAACTTAATGGAAATATTCACAATTACTTACATAAAAAGCCGAGAGAAGCTAATAAATGTCCTAGGCGATCTTCTGTTTGGGAACCTTTTGTACCGCTGCAGCTCCAGTGCGACACACTTCACTTTAAACAGTAACATTTCATGATATTCTGCACTGATAAACTGTGTCATCTTACAAACTGATGTCGTTTGTTTCATAGTCAAAGATAAACAAACAGTTGTAGCTATTACAAACTACGCAGCGCCAAAACAATTGAAAATCACTATTCAAATAGCACGCAACGTAACTCATAATTTGTATTGGATCTGTAGCGTTGTCAATTTATGACGTTACAATTGATGCAAAAAATAACAGACTTTGCCACTTTTGTAATCCGAATACCGTTGCAAAATAAAAGTTTACAGTTCGCTATTTTTCATAAGAAATATCTCCATATTAAAATGATTACGTAACAGATCTATTTTAAAAAAGTAACACATAACCTAGACTTTCTCAAAACTGCTTCAAAAAAAAAAAAAAAAAAAAAAAGAGGAAATGACCAGTAGCTTTTATTCCATTCATTACAAAGAATTATTTGTAATTTCTTCTATTGTGTATTAACGAGAAAAATTGGAAACTTTAATGGAAACTCAAGTAAACCACTCTATTAATTATATCGGCTATACATTGTTTATTTTAAAGGACTAGATGAAAATATTATGTAACAGTGCCGATGAGTGCGTCTATTTCTTACAAAAAGTCCGGGCATGAAACCCAAGGCACATGTTAGTTTGAAGAAAAATATGCCATTAAAAGTTATCTCAGGACATTGAAAAGTTTCTCTTTATTTTCCACAATTCTTTATTACGACTGGCTTAACTCGAAAATCACTTGGGATAAAAAATATGAAACTTCACGTCCAAGGAGCTTCAAACTTGTGTTATAAGTAACTTGTTTTTTTATATATAAAATACATTTTTTATAAGGCGTAAGGCGGAATCACAAGTCAGATTTGGTTTGTTCATTGTTTGTCAGCAGAGGGACGTTGCAGTTTTTAACAGCAGTAATTCTTAGCTAACTCAGCATTACAAATAGGTTATTTAGAGGAAATTTAGATGCTTTTTCTATCTTAAAGTATACTTAATGATAACTCACACACGTTATAATCTTGTTTACTGAAGAAAAGTGTTTTTCCTTTTCACATATGCCAAAATACTCCATGTATATTTTTAACGCCAATATTTTTGAAAACGATAGCAAACTGCAATAATGCAATAGAGGAGTCTATTATTCATGTCATCTATTAGTAATATAATTTAATGTAAGTTTGGCATCATTTACATACCATTAAAATGTTATTTTCGGCATTTGCTATTGCAGCTACTGAAATGTTTTTACTATAACGAGGCAAGATAAACTATTTCACTATGTGGAATCTGCTAATTATATAAAACAATTTTCTCTGATTCTTGAAGCTTCCCTGGAGTCAGCTGATGTGTATGCAATTTGAAATAGGTGGATAATATTAAAGACTACTCGATATCACTGTAACGCCATGGTGTTACATTTATTTTAGGTAGTTCACAACATTTATGAGGTTGTTAAATATTATCCCTTATCTCTTGATTCACCTATTTTACATGCAGAAAACGCATCTTAAAAAAAGAAATAAATATTTGTTCACCTATTCCATCTGTTTTTATTTTCTACCCCTCCCCCAAAACCCTGATATTTAGTGAATATTTATAATTTTTAAATAAAATTTAAAATAGTTGGGTGTTGTCTATATTAGTTGCCTACTGTTAGCTTAAAATAAAGAATTAATACTTCTCTGTATTTTTTATATCAGAAGAGAAATAGCATTAAATTGGTTCTATCGTTCCTAACAGCGACAGTATGCAAGCTAATTGAGTTATATTTGTATCTGTTATCTGAAGAAAGCAGAATGTTTTTGTTATTTGTATATGCATTCTTTCCCGACCTGTAAGTGCGTTAAGTGGGCAGTTTATCTTATGTTTTGCTACTGCTCCATACTTACACGTTTCCTTTTATGTTGCACTTATTTGTATATTTCAGTCTCACAATAATTAAACAATGGCTGGGTTGAAATGTTGTATACATGACCGCAAAATAAACAATGTGTAACAAATTAATTGTGAGAAAGTGAAATACTCTCATGGCCACGACATAATTTGAAACCCCAGTCATATTGGCGCATAATTCAAAACTGAAGCAATACTCGCATGGCAAAATATTGCAGCATGTATTATTGCAAATTTACACGGATGCTTCTGTTAATGTTAGACTTAGCATTTATATATTAGTTAATCCGACAACATTAATATTTTCAAATTATGGCTATTTAAACATTTGCTATCTCGCAGTGTAATATTTACGAAATGGTGAAGATATTCAACATTAACACTCTATGCACAAGAAATAAAGCTCTCTAAATTTATTTTTTAATAGGAAGAAGATAAAAACAAGTTAATGAATCTTTCAACTGAAATTACTAATTCAAGAAGATCGCATTTAATATTTTACTTAACTTACATATGTATTAGATTCATTATACTTCAGAAACTATCAAATTCTGAACTTTGCATTATATCTGTCAACAGTGATTTTGGTGCTTTGCTTTCGAACGAAAACATAGGAAATAACGAAGCGAAACAAAATTGTTATGTCAAAAGCAACTTTAAGAATCTTATACCAATATTTTTTTTTATTTGTTTATTTACTGACACTCTTTAACATCTCAGGTCATCAGTGTCACATTCAATTCAGGGCGTGAAACGGCCGATAAATTTTGCTCAGAGGTCTCTTTTTTTCAGGCTTGAGGTTCTTTATCATGCCGTAAATGTACGACACGGGACCCACGACTTTACTTCCCTCCCGAAATAAGCCATACTTAGGATTTTTACGCCCGAAAAAAATCCATCGGTCCTGGCCGGGTTTGAACCCGAGATCTTGGTTTTAGAAGGCTAGTGTGGTTACCACTACATCACCAGGCCCAACGTTTTATACCTCTAGAATTCCTATTTCACTATGATGCAAAATACAGCATTATTTTAAAAAGATAACTGAAAAGTGACATTGTTAACTGATCCAAGCAAATATTAATTCTTTCATTATTTACATAAAATAAAATTGTAAAATTATGCAATTAAAAGGAAAAAAAAAAAAAGGCATGTGGAACACTCACATAAATATGCAAGGTCAATCAGAAGATTTTACGATTTTAGAGATATGTATATATTTTTTTCAGAAGCATCTGACAACGCCGCTTAATTGCAACTATTGTATCTGTTATGAAACAGCAGGTGACTCTCGCACCTTTTCGATAAACTTCGCCCTTTCGTAAACTCAGTGATGCAAAGTCTAAATTGGCATAAAAACGCTTTGATTAGTAGAAAAAAATTCAGATATACTTTTGTCTCTATTACTACAGTCAGATTAACACACTAAACTTTATTACAACTCTTTATTGTTTGGGGCGCAGGATGCTTCGGTGTTCAGTCTTGCTCACGGCTGGCCGTTTGTACCTACTCGCCCAAGGTAAGAGGAACGGTGAATGCGCGGATGTAGACGGGGTACCTAACATATTATGGAACACCTGGCACTTTAGAGATCCCCCCCAAAAGAATTTCCAGCCCCTCAGAAGATGCGTTTCCTTACCAGACGCCGAGACAGAAACCTTCACAAAGCGCAAGCTACCATCACATCGTGATAGCCCAAGTCGCTCAGGCACTTTCGACCCTGAGAGCTCATGGAATGAAATGAAACGAAGTGGAAGAGGGAACATTTGTGGAAAATATACATCCACATTCAGGATTTCCCTAAGAGACCAGGAGAAACTATGAAAATCTCAGCGTCAGGGTAGCCGGCTCCTTGAGATTTGAACCTGGGCCTCCAGAATCCGTTACTGCCTAAGCCACTCCGATCGGTAGCATATCTCTGGAGGAAATGTTCGTTCTTGCATCAGACAGTTAATAGTAATAATTTAAATTTTTTTTCTCCCTGATGCAATTCCCATGTAAAGCACATTTTAGGACCTGGCTTAGCGAGTATGGGGGATGTGGCGGCAATGGAAACGTTTCAATGCAAAATGTTTATATTGTCACGATGTAGGTTCGGATCTAAGAACCGTACTGCCAGATAGTTTTATTCAATTCCTGGCTTAATTCCAAGTAATCATATTATATATTAATTTTTTATTCACGCAATACTCTCTACCGTTACCAGAAATGGTAGCAAATACTTCTAGAAGGTGTTGGATTGTAGATGTTGAACTTATAAATCCATCAATTTACATTTTTTAAACTTAAATATGACTCACCAAATGTTGATGAATTTAACTTCTTAAGCATCAAAATTTTCATGTGATTTAATTTATTAATCACCATAAAAATATGAACTTTGCATTGCTTAGTGATGTCCAGCACACTGTACACGTCGTTGAGCGCTGAAATCAATTCTGGGAAAATTTTAGACTTGTTCTCGGCTACAGCTGTGGGCTCCAGTTCAGAGTAGCAACAGGTTCTTCCGGACTGGAAGACGACAAAAAGGAAGGCACTTCGTGGCAAGACGGGAGTAAATACCAGAAGCAACAACCGCTTCATAAATGCTTTCCTCTAAAATAGAGGCTTGCGATTGGTGTTGTGAGCAGGTGTTCTCTTAGTAACAGCACAGTCCGTTCTTAGTCCTCTTTTCTGGATTTTTAGAGATGATCATTTCCCTGTCTGCTTAGTTTCTGCATTTTGTCAGAGGTGACTAATTTAGAACCATTGGCACTTGGTTTAGTTAAATTCAGATTTTGGGCTATTGAAGTCTTAAACTAGACCAAGATCTCGTGAACTATCCCGGTTTAAACATTATGGCTGTTTCGACTTCAGGAGAACGTGTCTTCCCATCTTGTTCTGAGGCTGCTTAGAGCTCTGTTCCCATTTGGTTTATATTTGAAAAGTAGCTTAGGAAGTTCGTATCCTTTGAATGGTGTGTACAAACTTATTTTACTTTCTTCTATAAAACCATTTCAGTAACACATATTTAGCACGCTCTGATATTATCATTTAACTAACGAAACGAGCCAGTTATGGATCTTAAAAACCTCATCTTTTGTCACTTCTGTTTATTATCCATTTTTCAGACCTGGAACGGCTATCACGTTATAATACTTTAACTCTCTTCAGCTGTGATTATTTGGCGACCTCCTATTTGTTCCACACTTCATTCTAAATTTGTTTAGTTTGTTTTCATTGTCTAATTAAGTTACATATGAGATGGAATGTTCTAAACAATTTATTGTTTTATTATACTTTACAACAAAACAGATTTATTCTCGAAGGTCAGAGTTTTTTAGTATTTTAACACACATTTTTAAATTAAAAAACCCAACTTTTCGCTTTTTGTAGTTCATCTTTCGAGTCACTCACAACGATCTGATGGTCTGCAATGCATTGTTTGTAATTCTTGATTTCCAATACCGTCCCAATAGCTATTGTAATTTTATTAAAATTATACACAATTTTAATCACAATTATTAAGTGATAGGGATGCCTTGTCTTTCTAGTATTTTCCACAGCTTACTTCCAATTACAGTATCAATTTTATATCGAAAGTCTCAAATGCCCAATATTTCAATCTGTAGCAAATTTATTTGCCTTCCCCTATGGCATTTGATGAGAAGCTATTATTGCTGCAGGATGGCGAGCAAATCCCTAAGGGATTTTTATGTTCCTTATAGGCTATTTTGTATCTTTCTTTATCATTATATCCACCAGTTACTTATTGCTCTTTTTAATTAATGTTTTCCTAGTCTCAAAATCGGGAATCCAAAGAAAACTGCGGTTGGTGCATAAAATTGCCCATGTTATAATTTCAATGCCTGTAATTAGTATTAAAGAAAACATTTACAAGAAAATACTTCCTTCAAAAATTGTACTTTGCACCTATTTAAGTCAAACCGTATGATGCTCAGAAATTATTGAACCAAAGTCCCCGAATCTGCCATTGTTGCTGCATTTCTAATCACATTCGCATTTCCAAATGAGGTTATGTTTTTGGAAATTGCTTTACAATACTTCTATTCTTAGATAAGCACATGTGTGGATATATTACTTTGAGAAGCAGCATGGTTATTGTATCGATGGCTATGTGCGCATCACAACATTGTAACTAGGAATCGGTATATGCCGTGGAGTATTGAGTGGAGTGTTTTGTCTTGCGGGTGTTTTTTGAGTAGTAGTTTCCGTATTATGAATATCCTGATTATTATCGTAGGGAACTGATTAGCCTCTCATGATTTGTATTGGGCAATAAACTTAATTTAGGGTAATATATTTAAATATAAGATGTAATATAGCAAGATGTATATTCACACTTTTAGCGAGTTATCTGTTATCTACTACTTTAGCGCTCTCCTTTTACCCGCTACAAGTTATATGGTGTTGATTTATAAGAGTATGTGTGTATCTCTAGTTTTGCAGATCACTGACCATACTCTGACAACAAGTGTAACGTTCGTTAGGTTGCTAAATGCCGGGATTGCTCTTCTGAATAAAACAGGACGGAAAGATGAGTAAAAGAATAAAATATCCACTGACTACATACTTCCGTCCATTATTTTTTGATATACCATTTTAAATTAATGAAATAGCTGTAAATTAGGTAAGATAATATATAAGTACTAACTATAAAAAAATTTAGGTTTTATATGAAGTTTTGTAAAACTTTCAAACTTCAATTACAAAAAATAATTGCAAATATTATCACATACCATTCTGATAAGAAATTCACAAAGTGTATTTGTTCCACATTTACCACCAAGCGAGTAATTTCGTAAACCTCCCAATCTGCGTTAGTTGCAAAGATAATGGCGTCTTGGTACTGAGAAAGTTTTCTGTGTGTAGGAGCAAACGTGCCACGGATGTTAAGCAGTAAGTCAATATAGCAGTGCATGCCAAATCTGTAAGTATGAGGGATGTTTGAGTCCTGAGCAGAGAAATGACTGCTTGAACAATGAAGAGAAGTGCAATGAGTGAGACATTCACAAGAAACCCAAAGAAATCTGCGAGTAGAGCATCCCATGAGCTCCAAATGACATTAATGACTATGTGGGAAGCTTTGTGTAAGAAATGTACTATGAAGTCATAAACATTGCAATTCGGCGTGAGCTAACAGAAACTGATAAAGAAAAGCGCTTTCAGTTTTATTGTCGGCTGCAAAGCAAAGCTGTCTCTGGCCACCCACCAATTACAGAGTAATTGAGATAATTGATATGTGAAATTACCAACAGTAACTCAGTAATTACGTGCAATTGCGTTGTGCCTTTTCTTTTATTGGAGAAGCTTTAATGACAAAATTAAAAAATATAGAATTAAGATGGTATAGTGTTTAAGACTGAGTATAGTGTCTATAATATGTATTTTAGTACTATTTAAAATGATACGTAATATAGCAAAGGGCAAAGAAGGACTTGAATCTCACTCTAAACATGCAAGACAAGGGCTGGAAAAGTCAGACAAAGCCCGCTTGGGAAGTGATAGGTGTGCAAGTACACAGTTCATTGACATTAAAGTGTAAAATTTATTTAAAGTGAACTTATTGACGAATAGCGGAGTGTGTGCTCTACCAAAAACTGTTTAGCGAATAGGAAGAACCATCAATGATGTAAGCGTCAACCTATGAGCATGGTAAAAACAAACCTGGCGGGAATATTTCGCGTCGCTTTTAGGGGATAGCGTCAGTTTATCTTCAGTATATAAGAAATAGAATATGCCTAAAAAGGTGCAATTTCAAAATTCTTCGGGCCAAGATACTGCTGCTGCGTCGCCTGGGCACCTAATTTCGAGATAAAAGACATGACATCAACAAGGCTCGACAATCAACACGCGAGCTACATGTAGCAAAAATGTGCTGCATTAAATACTATTGTTAGGCACCATTTGGGTGAACGCAGTCAAATTTACATGTTTGCCAAGTTTACATTGCCAATTATCCGGTGTGAGACTCGAGTTCATCTGATTATTCATGTTTGGGAGAATAAACAACCTCAGTAGCTATATCATGTGGCGTTATTTATCGCTGCATTCAATATCAAATTCCCATTTCCTCAGCCGTGGCTAGCTTACAGCTGCCAAAAACCAGAAGCCCCAGAGAGACAGACAGACAGAGAGAGAGAGAGAGAGAGAGAGAGAGAGTCGTGGAAGCAGAGTTGGCGGCCTGCAGCAGTCGTGGCGAAGTCTGCGATCGGCGAGCTTAAATTAATTAACACAGCTTAAATTAATTAACACAGCTACCATACAGCCCAATTCCCATCCCCCACCATTCCTACTTCAAATTGGCGTTTACATCTAGGGGCCAACTATAATAATGACCCTCCACCAATAAACTCGTTTCAAACGACAGGCAGAAGAGAATGAAAACTTCACTAATCAATAATTAATTTTCTGCATCGTAGTGATATTTCATACAAATGCAATCATAAACAAACGTAATTATTGCATTTGGGGTACACAGAAACCAATGAAACGAATATCAGCGTGATTTGAAAAAGGATACAATATTTCTTGAATAGTCACTCCCCTTTCTTATTTGTTAAAGCCTCTCGATTGAATATTTCTATTTGGACATGTTACGTCTATGACTAATGTCTCAAATGTGGAATGATTTTCATACTTTTGACGCAGCCCCATCCCATTTTCATGATGACGTTCGTGCATATTTAAAAAACAGAGATCAGAAGTGCTGCAGCAGTGGACAATTTGATGAAATGGCGCCAAAGTTCCCCGACTTGAGGTGTGTGACTTCTGCCACGTATGTGGATGATATCAAACAGAATTCGTGAAGCAGCCTCCATGGTCAAAGGGTGTGACACGAGTTAGATTATATCTGCGGAGTCACATTAAAGTTCTAAAAAATTCTCTTCAGAATGGTATATCTAAAAATATCACTTATGAATTTTGTGTAATTGAAGCTTATAAGTGTGACCGAAGTTCATGTAGCTCTAAAGATATAAATTTAAAAATAAACCTCCTGTAGGAACGTGTGTCCAACTCAACTCTATTAAGATAAGTGATGTTATTCAAATTCTACTGTTTGTTAATTGTTCACTGTAAAACAAAATTAATACAACAACATTATTTACTCACAGAAATACAGAAGAATCTGCTACGGTGTTTCAGTGAAGTTTACCTGTGAATGGTAATGGAAGCCATTACTCAATAGGACTTCTAGAAGCAACTGCTTCTTTATTTGTCGTAAAACTCTGAGACAATCATCACTGCTCAGGAAACACAAAAGAAAACTTCTTTGAAACGGTAACGTATCACATTTTTTTAAAGTTTCTTTCACATTATTTTTTTCTGTATTGCATTCAGATACATACCTATACATACAGAAATATTAATGCTTGTACGATCTCTTCGTCTGCTATAGATTCTTTCAAAGACACTCTTTAAGAATACTGACTATATATAATATATATCTCCACAAATAAATAATTTCATCTAATTGCTCTCAGTAACACTCTCAAGAAAATAGACGTTGAAGAAAATAATTCCTTATACGTCTTTGATACGTTCTCTTCATTTTGATGTTCTGTTGTGACATCACAGCCAACGCAACCTTTACGCAGGGGATGGGTGGGGTTTAAGTATTTGCACAATTGCACACATGCTGTATGTGGCCAAATGAATTTATCACTCAATCACTCACTCTCGCACTACACCTTGCACAGGAATGGGGTTAGGGGCCTTCCATTAAAACGCGATTCTCCTTCAGCAAGGACTGTATCACACTCAAAAGAGTCGGGGAAGAAAGCGATATGGAGCACAGAGTGGTCAGTATACCTACATAGAACAACACCAAATCCTTGTCCTGAGCTATTGCAGGGGCATCTGAAGCCTCTACGCTGTAGAGTCCTTGGCTAGCAAGGGGGTAGTCACATTAGGAGTCACGTTGTTGGTCTTCTGCACTGGGGTCACATTGTTGGACTTACTCGAGACTGCTCCTAAGGGCGCCGAATTGCTGCCTCTGCTGTTGGGATTCGCCGAGATGCAGTTGTTTGTCTTGTTGGGAGCTGCAGTCGCGTTCTTACTCATTGTCGTCGACGTCACAGAAGTGGTGACAGCGGTAGCGACCGCTATGACGACTGGGGTTTTGTTTGGAGCTGCTGATGAGGAACTGGTAACAGCAGTGGTGATGCAGTTGGCTGTAGGGGCGAGGGGTGTGGGCGCCGTCTCGCAGATGATGGGCAGTGAGGACGGCGGCGTGGCGGGCATTATTCCCGTCACGGTCACTGCAGGCGGGTTGGGAGGCTTGTTGTGGTTGGGGGTTGTGGTAACCGCCGCCGGGTTGCCAGAAGCGCTATCCGGTTTCTTCTCTCCCAGCAGCCAGTATGTCGTTACTTTGCCCTTGCCCTGTCGACCAAACAAAAACATTAGTGTCACATCAACTGAGTATCAGGACTCTTCTGAATGCCTAGTGCAATCTACCCAGTGTGAAAGATACTAGGCATTTGTGCTCCACTTAATTCTACATCTTATAAAACACACATCACTCTATAAAATAACATTTTAAAAAGAACTTAAAAAGACATCTGACTGTACAAACACACGTATTTGAACATCTAACAAATATGTTTTTGAATACTTCAACTGTATATGATGGCAAAAAATGTAATCCCAAAAATTTGTGCCAGTTTTTCATTCACTTCGTATATCGAATTTAATTCAAGTTTCCATTTTGTCTTTTCTTACTTTCAAGTATCTTCTCGAATTGTAACATAAGGAATGGACTCATAGAGGAAGCGTTCGCCAGTTGGTTGACACGCCTCTTTCCTAACGGACATACAAGGGAGCTGCTCTTCCTTCGCATTGACTGAGGACAAATATTTCCTACTGTTTTTTCTTAGCCGTCGCACTCAGGACTTTATATTCGATTTAATAATTAGAAATGTTCAAGAAGCCTCTTACCTTGGTATCCATTGAATTAGATTTTCAGGTATTAATGTTTTCTAATTATTAGAAGTTCTTAAAGAAAAGTTTTTTATTTATCTAATTTTAGTAGTTTTAGTAATGCTTACTCAGGTGATTTCAGGACATTAAGCGATGATCTGCATTATCAATGAATTGTATAGTCGTATCTTTTATGTGTTTTATTATTGCGTTTTTGAATTATGAAGGCAAGTTGTTTGCAATCTATTTAATAATTATTGCCTTACTCGAAATTTAATTTAGCTTCATAGTAAAATAGACAACTTGCTTTATACTTTTGGTATATATATATATAGGGCTTTTGTTTTCAAATTTTTAATGTTAATCATTGCATACTGTATTTGTCACTATTGCTGAAGGTTCAGTTCAAGTGATATCTATAATTATTATGTCGCACCATACTTTATCACTGTTTGGGGTATTTTCAAATAATTATGAGGGAAATACACTAAATATTTATGTTTAAATAAATTGTATTTAATTAGTACCCTTGAATTTCATCAAGTTATCCTTTTCCTGTATTAGCGTGGTACCTTTCTAGGGTTTTTGAGTTTTTATAAGTGCCAAGAAACACGCTTGGTCTTACAAAGTAGGGTAATCTGTAATAAGAAATTTTCAGATTTGTGCGAGCATAAATTTCTGCATGCACTGTGACATTCATTTGAGATAAAGAAACATTAATAAATTTTTGTCAAAATGGAATATTTACTTTAATAGGGTTATTTCCATGCGTGCTACTTTCCCGAAAAGTAGCGAAACAAATGTGGGAAACATTATGCAATCGCCGATAGTGCGTTTCTCACTCTGTCCATGAAATGTATGCAAACTCTTAGCTGGTCCGTCGTGTATATTGTACAAAACGTGCCTATTTACATAAAATAACAGAGTACTCCTGCTATGTTACTGTCAATAAAAACCAAGCTAGCGTAGAGCTAAGGCTCAGATTCGTAATTGAAAGTTCCATGTTCTACTTCTTTTAGTTATGAAGATAAACTCTGGGTTGCTTTTTACGCCAAGAACCTCTAAAAGGCAGTACAGGGTTAAATATACAAAATGAGGTAGATAATGTAGAAAGCAATTACCCAATCAAAATGATCTGATCTACATGAGCGAATTTGATATTACTCAACTATGCACTTGCCAAAGTTCTGGACAAGTAACAAAATATCCTGACTGAAATTTGGTTGGTACCGGGTATTAATGCCGTGACTCGCAACCTTTTCAGAGATAGGTCATTCAGAGATAGAATGAAACAAAACTACGGCAGAGCTATTTGAAAGTATTCTAATTCTTCAACATAATTTCCCTTGACATTAATGTACTTTTTCCAGCCATGCTCCATAGCCATTATTCCATCAGAAAAGTATTTAAAAATTCCACACAGTACTTATAACTGTGTCTATCCGTGGTATTATATTTTATTGAATTAATTGTATACGATTATTTTTTGTGGTTTAATATAAATAGAAATAAAAATAATACATTTTTCTCAACAAAATTTAGTATATACAATTGAAATAAAATAATAAAGATATTATCCGGAAAATAAGCAAAATCAGGCTAGTAGAGGTGGGGTTTACCTGAAACCCAAAATTTTAAAATCTTCCTAGCGGCACCAACATTTCTTTTTTTGCAATGAAATTCTGCATATACCATTTAAGTAAAATAACAAACATATTTCCTGAAAATTAAGGAAATCAGACCATTAGGAGTGTGATGTGTGGCTGAAAACCAAAATTTGAAAAGCGTTCTTGCGTCACCAATTTGTCTGCTCTGTAATACCCTTCTCAAATTCGACTTGCTGAAGTATTCACTTGTTTGCGCAGCCCCTGCCTGACGGATTTTTTTAATGATGAAATGTGCTCATAGATAAAATGTACAAAAATAATAACAATGAAAACTATTCGAATTCGATAATAATGATATGTTTTCGCTTGATGTTAGTGTTACATCGATTTTATGTGAGAGACATGCTCCACAACTTCTGTATATTATCGTGTGGTAGCTTTCTAATAGAAGCTTCATTAGTCAGCGACGAAAAATCATTTACAGACTTTGTGCATGACTTTAAAACCTGAACAGGCAGATCACAAATTATTTATATCACATTGCTTGTCTAATACTCCACAACATGCTCTGAAATTATTGTTGTAATATTCACACCATTAATGCTTTTTTTCTATGATGCACATGTGAAAAAAATTTTCAAGAAAGTTAGAAGGTGATATTTTTATGGAATTTAAGGGTTAAACCTGCTCCAATTACATATCCTGTGTGAAAGCTTGTCAATAAATTTAGAGCTATAGGACATGTTTTCAATAAAAACAAGTATAAGGATGTATGTGCTTACTGAAAAAAAAATCGCTAGAAGAAGTTAAGTAAAGAATAGAACATTTTCCTCAAAACTCCCTACACGACTTGGACAGGAAACAAGAACAGTTGAGTTCAGCGTAGCGAGCTACAAACCTAAATTTGAAAGCATATTAGGTCACTGTTATCGAGGAATTGCAAGCAGATGATCCTGATACTCGGGTAAACTTTTGTAATTGTACATTTAATAGATCGACGCCTAATGTTCCTTATTACTGAAGCATGATTCCATTTATGTGATAAAGTTTGGGCACAAAATAACAGGGTTTGGAGTGCAGAAAAACACATTTTTATATTCTTGCATGTCGAGAAATAATGTGTATGGTACTAAGTAAGTGCATAGAAAGAAATAGGCAGAAATATATAGGAATGATATAGATATTAGTACCATTTTTTGAATAAATGATATGGAATTGTTTTGAAACAAAATCCCACACATTAGAAGAACTGAGTGAAAATACCAGGCGAAAAATTTATTTATTTAAGAAGTTGGACTAATGCGTGTGAATTACAATTTTATAAAAAATGGCAAAATATTTATATATAGCAGGACAGCATTTTCAACACCTCTTATCATAAGGTACGATCTTAGTTTCATTGTAATTGCGAAGGCGGATGTTACATCTGCTTCCCCGGGAGCTATCGTTCTGACTGCCAACCTGCCAGATGTCCTGAAACGGGTGACTAAACGATGAAAAATCCGGTTTATAGATTAGTTTGTTTTACCACATAGTCACTTGGACCGCGTGATATTCCTGTGCAAAGCGTCTTCAACTGAAGAAGTCCTTCAGTATTGCAATCAGGAGAATTAGCTCGGGGCCAGGTTGGGACTGTATGTTGACGAAAACTTGCATTGAGTCCTTTTTTTTTTTTCCTCCTGGAGAATGAAAACAGACATACAAGCTGATCTCCAGTGTTTTACTGTGATTCTATTTGACCCGTTTGAAAGGAAAATATCTTTAAGGGCAGTTGCTTTGACTTTCCCCATTGGAAGAGTATGCTTGAATGTGTATACATTTTTATGGCATATAAGGGAGATGCTATTCAGTTCACTGCTTTTAGCTCTTGAAATACTGTAGAAAATCCTATCAGGATGTTTGTCAAGAACCGTTCCCTTCTCTTGAGTACATACTCATCCAATTTCTGTTCTGAGTGAACACGTGTATTAATCTCATTTATATTTTCCTGCGCTTATGATAGTTTGCGAATTATTGATCTAGAAACATGTGGAAAGCCCTCACGGCATTCAGTGAGTGCCTAATGCCGATGTAGTCGCGGCAAATTATTCGTAATGACCTCCCGGTTCGTTCTTAATTATAAGACCGCGTTTTAAACTTTCGTAACCATCGCCGTATTGTTGTCATCTAAGAAATTACTAAGAACTTTTTGGTTTAACGACAAATCTATTTTGATGTTTATTTTAAATACGCACTGTGAAGCTGTCCCTGGCTCCCTATCAATTATAGAGTAATTGAAATAATTAACATTTGCAATTTTAAATCAACCATTCTGTGATTTCTTACAGGTATGTTTTGTATATAGGAAACTCCGATAACAAAATTCATGTATGTACAATTAAGAGTTTACGGTGTTTAAGATTGAGCATTGTGTCTATAAGCAATATAGCAAAGGGTAAAGATGAGCTTGAATTTTACTCTGAACATGGCAAGGTAAGGGTTGGAAAAGTCAGACAATGCAATTTAATCCCTTCAGTAATGCGGCGAGCATAGGAGTGGTCATGCCTTAGACATGAAAACCAGCTATTTTCGCTAAGGTACGCTACAGATGCGAGTACTGAGTTCATTGACATTGAAGAGTAAAATTTGTTTAAATTGAACTACTTGACGAATGGCGTAGCGTGTGCTTTACCAAAAACTGTTTAGCCAATAGGAAGAACCATGAGTGATGCAAGCGTCAACGTATGGCCAGTGAAAATAAAACTGGTGGGAATATTTCGCGTCGCTTTTAGGGGAGAGTGTCAGTTAAATTTGAGTATATAAGAAATGGATTTCGCCTCAAAAAGGGTCAGTCTCAGAATTCTCCGAGCCAAGATGGTGCTGCCGAGTGGCCCGGCCTGTTAGAGGAAGAAAGTCCTAAGTCTGAGGTACAAGATCCGACATCAACAAGGCTGACAACCAATCAACTCGCGAGCTATATATAACACCATTATGTTGCATTAAATACCATTGAAGTAGAACTTTCTTCAAATTAGGCACTATTTGGGTGAACGCAACCAAATTTACGTGTTTGCCAAATTTACCTTGCCAGTGATCCGGCGTGAGATGTGAGTTCATCTGATTAATCATGTGTGGGAGAATAAACAACCTCAGTAAATAAATCACGAAACGTTATTTATCGTTGCATTCAATATGAAATTCCCATTACCTAAGCCCTGGCTAGCTCACAGCTGCCAAAAATCAGCAGAAAGCCCTAGAGAAAGAGAGAGAGAGAGTCTCTTGTGGAGGAGAAGTTAGTTGATCTGCGATTGGCTTAAATTAATTAGCACAGCTACCATATAGCCTAATCCCCCCCCCCCAAGAACAGTCCTTGACGACTTGAGGGTCAACTATAACATCATCTTCCACCTATCAATCTTGTTTCAACTGTAACAGCTAACGCAATGAAACATAGAGGTTAGTAAATGAGTGAAACAAATGTACCTTCAGTTGTTCGAATATGTTTCGTGAATAGGCATTACCTGCTGCATGATTCTGGTACTTAATTTTTTAAAAGTATGTTTACCTTTCTTAGCTATTTCAATAATTTCCAAGAAAAATATTAACATGCCAGTTTGGTAAATTGCTTTAAGCTTTGCTCACACTATACCGAATAAGTTAAAAATCTCGTTACCACTCTACCTTAAGGTTCTGTGAGGAAAAGGCAAAATAAATTTGTGTGGATTATTCCCTTTCATATTTCATCCGTGAACGGAAGCTGAAACTCGAAGCCGCTCTGAAGGGCTCTTTACAGTTTTCCTGGAGTAATGCTTAGCCGTAGAGAGGCTGGATATTGATCTAATTGGCCTGGAACACATTCAGGTAAATGGAGTTACCATGCACTCCATTAATATATTGCCAGAGAGGATTGGTTTCTCTTCGTAAAGATCTGCTAATTGATAGCAAACCCCACATAGTTCTGACTGTACACCTTAAACTACCATACGGTTATGATTTCCCGGCTAAGTTAATTTATGATTTATCACTCATTATACACTGAAAGTGAAATGTATTTTATCAAAAATTTAATTATTTTTATAAACATTTATTGGATTATTTACAATTAAAATTTTCTGTAATAAAGTTTGAGAACTAGTTTGTATGTTCGGTCATAGTACGGTTATATCACTGATTTTAAATTTCAAGTTATCTCTTAATTATTTTCTTCATACACATTACATTCGTTGGTTTGGTTTCCCACACTTTAATTGCCTTTCATAGGAAATTGCTGGTGATTGTGCTGGCTATGAAATAGCCTATCTATTGAAATCAATGGATCTGTAATGAAGTTAAGAACCGTCTTGATTCTATGGAGAGCATCAAATAAGAAGGAAATTGGGCAGCGCCAGACGAAGATAGGCTAGTGCACTTATTGGGGGGTGTAGGCACAAACTTGAGTAAGGCTGAAGTGCCGAAGAAACCCTCCTCTGCCTCAAACAATCCAATCTCACTAAATTTTGAAAAGAGAATACAGTGAGGTATTGACCTTTTTTTATTACAAATAAATAACTTACTCCCGAAAAAGTTAAAAATAACTTAAATGAAGAGTAATTCAAGAGTTAAGGGGGGGGGTCTAAACCGTTTCGATTTGGACGAACACACATCGGAGTTAATTCGCGTGAGGACCAAAAGCAATAGAAGTGTCAACACCGTCCATTGCTCTTGTTAAAGAAATGGTGTTGAGGAACAGAGTCAAAAATTGAAAGAAATTGCAGCGAGGATGGGCCTTTCGAAAATATCGACTTTAGAATGCTGCATGAAAAACGTCATAAGAAAGAGGCCTCAATTTCTCCTAAAACAACATCGAGTGGAGAGCTGTGAAAGGATTTTGACCTTATGTTAAACAAACAGATAGTAATTTCTACAGTAAATTGTATCAGGGTATATAACTATGGGTGTCTACTATGATCCACTTTCCAAAAGGAAGTCCACGGAGCGGCGTGTACGCACTGAGACTCTCAGTTTGTTCACTCCAAGATGAAGACTGGACTGCAGGAGAATGCTGTTATTTGCCTTCAAAGAGAGAAACATCAGCATCAATGTAGTTTCTTCATAAACTGCGAGCAACTATATAAGAAAGAGACGCGGTATTTGAGCCAATACTGCCTGACAATATTGCCTGGATTTCAAAGAATAGTGTCGATAACTGTAATTAGATCATTCCCCTTACAGCCCAGATCTAGCCTCCTATGATTATCTCATAATTGACGGAAGACCTACCGGGAAAAACATTTAATGATGACAATGAAGTGAAGGAAGCCGTTTTTAGAATAGTTTGCAGGCATAAGTTTGTACAATTAAAATATGCGAAAAGTATTGGAACAATTAAAGATTACGTTCAAAAGTGACATTATTATTGTCTTACTCTTAGCTCTAAAGGCAAGTTAGAGCTGAAACTGATGGAACCTATTTCGTACTTAACAAGAGAATATGTAAAACGTTCTATGATCTCTACATATATACAAATTTATGCTTTTTTAATTTTTTTATCATTAAAGATTTTCTTCATGAACAGCAATTTTGAAGTTAGCATTGCAAGAAGAGAGAAGAGGAGAAGATATTCAGCCTGGAGGTCGTCAATCACCAGCTTTGTTTAGACTGAAGTCCCATTAATTATGTGAGCAGAGTAATCAAGCCGTCAACATATACGCAAATGTCAATAATAAAGCCATCCGTCCCGCTCTGTTTGTAGCACCAGAATTCACAGAAAGCGTCTTATAGCCTTATCCGTGCTAAACCGGACGATTTTATCCAGATCTCCTGTAAAATGGAAAAACAGTGAAAGGGATATATGAATTTTGTAACCGAACCTTCAGAAACAGGTAATTTGTATCTATAACATGACTCTATCTATTTATAAATAACAATTCATTTATTTTCAAAGTTTACGACAGCTTCTATTGAGAATTTATTATTATTATTATTATTATTATTAAAACTTTAATGCCTTTCATTGTATACTTGAAAGAGTATATGTGTATATTAAACTATTTTATTATTGTTGTTTAAATTAAGATATGACTTCCTGTGTATATTTTAACTCAGCTTAGCTAATATCAGTTTTCTTCCCAACTTTTTGTATTCTTCAGAAAATCTCTGTGCTTATTATTTCAGTAATTTTTTGTGAATTTTTTTCTTTCCCGTTTATCTTATTCTAATTTTGTTCTTTGATAATATTTTCATATGTGTTCTTGGTGTGTTCAAACCATTTAAATTTTAAGTTTCTAAAAACTGTAAAACTGAATTTTTAAAGCTAATCTTTTCTATTATAGCTTTCTTTTTATAATTCTACCTAATTAAAAATTTAAGCTATTATAGCCTGAAGAAGTACACTTGTGTAATGTAAGTTTTAAAGCTGAAAATTATTTTGCTCTCTTTGTAATTTTGATTTCGAAATATTTAATATCACAATAATATTAATCATTCTCTTTCTCTTTTAAGAATTGTTGTCTCGTCATCAATCATCATATAATTCCAGTTGAACCTCAACTACAAATTCTACTCGCATTATACAGTAACTGTCTTTTATAAACGCCAGGAGACAATAGCTTAGCAGTGATTAGAATATGCACTTTGATAATGAGTTATGTGGACAGAATAAAAAAGTGAGTAATTTGTAGGGTGAATGAGCGAGTAGTGTTACAGTTTTTAATATATAGACTATTTCGGAACTTGTGTCTAAATACGCTTTCCTATGTTGAACAAAATACAATCTAGTAAATGTTAAGAAGTCGCTAGAATGCAAAAACAAACAACTGAATTGCTACGATTAACTCGGCATGACATTCTTTCTTTCCCACTCAAGGAGAGCGACTTGCTGATCGATTATCACGAATACGACAATATTTAAAAGCATGTGCGTGTTAAAGATAACTCTTGTTGAACTTACCTTCATTTCCACCTCTCCCCTCAACTCCAACTCGAATGACCCGAAAGTGTCTAGCACTGCCTTAGTCTTAGGGCTAACATGTATCTTGAGCGCTGAAACGAAAAATCAAAATTAGTGTCATGTACATCGGGAAAGAGCAGGAAAGGAAGAGGGAGACCGAGAACGACGTGGGCAGACTCCTTCAGGAAAGCAGCCGGGCTACACTGGACAAGGGTTACGCTTACGCAGGCCCTAACCCTGGGTGGGGCATAAGTAGCTTAATTTATACATTCATACAGTGGGAAAACATAAGACCTTTGTGCAGTTATGATCCTTTCCAAAAAACCTAAAACAATGTTTATGTTATTGAATGAAAGTTTTCACAATAAACTACCATAAGATAAACTTAAACGTAAGTTTAACATATCAACAAGAAATCTTACACATACAAATTATTATGTTTATGTTAATATTACTTACATATTTTATTCTGTGGAGTGTCCAAAAATAGTTTTAGTCAGTTCTTTTAATACAAAGCAACTGCATTTTACGAAACTCATTGTTCATTGTTACCACCTTTGGTTTAATATGGAATCTAATGATTATTAATCTATTTAAACAAATATAAATCATATATTTTACAGTATATTAAAACTTTTAAACGTTTACATTTCTCACGAGGCTGAAAAATCAGGCAATAGTGTAAAATTACGTAAATAAATATTTATTTGCTTGCACATTGCATACCTGGGACTATGTTCAAGCAGATAAAAATTAATAATCTAATCATTGCATGCCCAAATGCACACTATTAGGTTATTTCAGCGCCAGAAATTAAATTTTTAAAAAAGAAATTTAATACAATTATGATAATGATGATGATGATAATAATAATAACAATAATACAAATTTAATTTGAAGTTTTATTCCAAATACGGTTTAAAACCACCAATTTTACCGTTGTAATACACCGAGGTTTAAATAACATTCTTTCATGTTCTTTGGAACTATTTCTTTAAAAAAGAAACGTTACGGAATGACTAGCATAGCTTTAATTTAAAATTATTAATTTATTTATAAGTATAAGCACTGTCTAAGAATAGTGTACGGCACTCATGTTAAAACAATGCTTTTAACAGTTATAAGATAGATAACTATTACATACATGTAGCATTGTCCAAGGGCGAAGAGGGTCAATTATACAGTGTGTTACAGAAAATCCTTGTATCTGAAGTATGTGTTTTTAATGCGATCATATACATATGTTCTGTTTCATAAATTTGTTGGAATTCAAATGATATAAACTAAGACATATGTGAGCTATCAAAAGCATATTAATTAAGTTGAATAACTCATTAGTTTAATATATCTAGGGGCTGTTTGTGATTATACAGGGTGCTACACACATAGCAACTTGTCAATGCAGCATGGCACCTACACTTACATATTAAGCAATCAAATCGAAGTTGCTTGCTTTAGCGAGATAACATGGCATGGCATCTCATCCCTCTGAAGAAAATATTTTAATATGGGATTAATTGTTGCTGTTTCCTTAACAAAAAAAAAAAAACGGTTAAGTGAAAGGCAAACGCCCTAACTTATACCACTGTTAACTGAGCTGGAGACCTCAGCTCCAGAGAACTTTTCCAATTAGGAGGACTGTTCAATATAAAATTATATTTTACAGGCTCGCTTTCTCGTGCTAAAATTTAAATTTACAATGTAATGTTAGCTTAGTGAGTAAAGTATAAGTTGTACTAGTTTTATCCTTGTCGCTTCCGGTTTTCGCCTGCAAGAGGTGTGCAAGTTGACACGTGTTCAGTTCTACCTACAGCACAATGGAGGTGATTCGCGATGAACCATGTGCTACACTTTTTTTTGAGTAGTGTTTAACGCCCGTTTTCACTACTGAGGCACCACAGGCGGTGGACATTGATGATACATGAAATGATAAATTGGGAAAGGATATTTTTTTTTAAGGAAGGAAGCGTTCCAGGCCTAAGTTTAGGTACCTCCCCGGCATTTGCCAGTTATGAAGACTGAGGAAAACCTGGAAAAAACCCCAGTCAGGGAGGACGGTCCTGGCGGGATTCGAACCGCAGACCTCCCGCTCACGAGTCCGTGCCTTAACGATCTCGGCCACCCGTGGCGGTTGTGTGCTACACTGAAATTCTGCTTTCGTCTCAATAAAATTTTAACTGAGGCTTCTTTATGTAGAGTTGATCTTCCCTATAGCACAGCTGGAAGATTTGAAAAGGGGAGGCAATCAATTTCTAAGAAAGGTGGACCCGGATCTCCAGTTTGTGCTCTAGCGGAAGTAAATGTAACACCGCTGCTGTCATTGAGAGAGAGAGAGAGAGAGAGAGAGAGAGAGAGAGAGAGAGAGAGAGAGAGTCGTCAATTACGTTAAGAACCCTTTCAGAAATTCTGAACATTTCACTTGGTTCCACCCATATGTTGGTGACGTTGCATGAGTTCTGCATGGAAAAATGAATAAATAAAAAGATGGTTGCTTCTGTTGGGAAAGTAATGGTATCTCAATTTTCGATATGCGATGAATGGATTACCAGCATGTCGTACCTGCACGCACAACTGTAGCTGGGAAATACTACAGAGATGTCCTGAAAACTCTCCAGGACTATATCACACACATGCAAAAATCCAAATTTCCCTGCAACAAGCGATATTGCACGCCCGCACATCGCAAATGTTGTTGCTGAATGTATCTTACAATTAGTAATGGGACGCGTTTCCTTCACTCACCCTACAGCTCAGATTTAGCCCAGTGTGACTTGTTTCTTTTCCTTCGTGAAAGGCATTTTTCATCATCACAAGCAGTGGTGAGAGCTGCGGAGGCGATTCTGAAGGACCTGTCTAAATGATTTCCAGTATGTCTTTGAGGACCGACAGAAACGCTGGGACAGGTGCGTTACATCTACTTTGATGTATGCTGTCAAAAAGTACAGTAATTATTTATTGAATAACCTTCGTATTTATGAATTCACACGCTTTATACATTGCTTGAGTTGATTGATCCTGATATACGAGTACGTATGAGGGAATAACTGGCAGGAGCTACGAAGACTTTTACGCGCAGTTCTAAAATATTTGAGGGGCGGGCTACTCGAGAACTAACAGTTCCAACAATGACAGTGTTGAAAGTGTTAAGAAAACATCTCCAACAGAGACCACATCGTCTGCAATTGCTATAGGCCCCTACATAAAGGCAAACTTTCCTCATTGTTGGATTGGTTGTCATGGTCAGGACGCCTTGGTTTTTCTCCATTGGCATCTGAGGTCCCCAGACCTGACCCCCTGTGAATTTTTCTTGTGGGGGTACAAAAAGATCAGGTTGTTTTTGTTGATTTGATTTATTTACGGACACTCTTTAACAGCCCAGGTCATCAGCGTCCCATTCAATTCAGAGCGGGAAACGGCCGACAAATTTTGCTCAGAGGCCTCTTCTTTCAGGCTTGAGGTTCTTTATCGTGCCGTAAATGTACGACACGGGACCCAGGCTTTACTTCCCTTCCGAAGGAAGCCATACTTAAGATTTTTACGTCAGGAAAAATCTATCGATCCTGGCCGGGTTTGAGCCCGCGATCTTGGGCTCAAGTATGTTTACCACTACACCACCAGGACCGACATCAAGATCACATATACGTGTCACTGCTACCTGCAGGCCTACCCGAGTTGAGATGGAGGATTATTGCAGCAGTTGGGTCAGTTACACCAGACATGTTAACATCAGTTTGGCAAGAAATAAATTACCGGCTCGATGTATGCCATGTCACAAATGAATCTCATATTGAATAGTTGTAATTTGTGTTATGGTAGTTTCCACAATTTTTTTTTTCAATTTAAGTTTGATTCAAAATTATAGAGAAAAAATAAGTTTAAAACTGTTATAATCATTTGTGTGAACTCTGTATATAGATACAACATTACTATAAAAGATATTCGCTCTTCTATCTTCGGTAATAAAAAAAAACCGCTGTTTGCAACCGTCCAGCCGGTAAGAAAGACAACTAAACTTAATTATAAGAATCACTTTAAATGTTATCCCAAGAGATCTCCCGTGGAAGACTTTGGTTTTTCAGCGAAATTTACAGTTTTTCCTACTAATTACCTTTCTATGATAACGCGTCTGTTTTAATAATACGAAGCCACAGAAATCCATGCTCCTGTTAGGTAATTTCGAAAATCTTGCTTCTTTCTTTATGTATAGTATGTGTCAACAATAACTGAGAATAGACATTACACTTTTAAAAAATTATAATATATAAACAACGATTAAGTAGCGCGCTTTAATGAACTAGAGCTTTAATATAATTTTGCATTATACTTATTGACCACATTTATTATATCAAGTGAATGCACAAAGTACCTTCTATTGTTTTAGTAAGCATCCGTAACGTTTACACATTTTTGAATGAGTTGCCACAGTTGGTTTAGGACCCTGAAACTTTTCCCATAATTCTAAAAAATGCTGTCGGCGGATTCTCCTTTCCAGAGGAACTCCTTTAACTACTCCATATGTAGGGCATGGGTTGCTATAATGTCAGGTGAATGCAATGAATAAGGACATTATGCGTTCCCTGAGGTATTCCTGGAGCAAAGCGAAAATATCTATGGCCACGTTTGTGGCCCCACCTTGTTGAAACTATTGACTGTGACAGGCAATGTTTTTACAAGCAGAACCCTCAGAAAATGCCGCGATCGGATCTCAATTCTGGATCGGATATTCATTACAGTTTGAGGAAGTCTTCCATAAAATATCGACCCAACACATCGACTGCAGATACGGCATACCGAATGGTGAAACTATCTGAATTATATAAAATTTGGGGCATTTGCAGGTTCAAATATAAATAGCTGCATTAAACCAAACATTGAATGTACATCTTTAAATCTTTTCGGAAATAAACATATATCAAAATGAAGGAATTTCCATTGAAACAGCACAACAGAACAGGAAAAATCAGGTTCTTTAGACTAGGGGCGGTTAGGAGGTTACTGGTTTGCAATACCCCCAAACATTTCACGTTAAATTTCCTGTAACTATTACTTCGCGCGTTTCTATGCGAAAATAACCGTAATGTTTGTAAGAGAATTCTGTTTTACGTCTGCTATTTACATTTGCGGTTATCATCTGTAGGGAACTTGCCTCGACAAGCTTATGAAGGATTTTAATTGGGGAAGGCAGAGGTAGTGGTAGTAGAAGCCTCTAGGCCATAAGTCATTTTGTTCCTGCACCACTAGTAACGTCATTTTTCATCATATATTTTCCCAGGACAAGTTTGCCTAGAGCTTTATACAGATCGATTGCTGTTGCGCTGTAAAGTGAAATAAAATTTTTTTAAGGACTGTTTAGATAATTATAGTGAAACAGTATATTAATGGCAACATTGTATATCAGAAAAACTTGCAGAATTAAATGAAACAATATTACATATGCAGTAACAGTATCTTATGCAGACCCTCTCTAGCAGCAATAATTGGTCGTTTGGTTTGTAGTCAGCTGTTCCTGAAAAGCAGTGTAGTGAATTGTCGCTATACTTTTTGCTTGGAAGAACAAATCGAAATAAAAAAAAATAAATTAAAAAAACTGGTTAGATCAACTTTTAGTATTAATTCGAGTCAAACTGTGAATTCAAAATACAAGACGTATAGAACGCTTTCTGTAGAGACAGGCTTGCACATTCCACACTTTAAACAAAGCATCATCGACTAGTTTTCTGGCATAAAAAGAGAATAATGAATTTTTTTATAATTATGTGCGTTATTTATATTTTCATTAAACTTTCTCTCTGTTGTCTATGCTGCCCCGCATGTATGGGAGTTAATTCAGTTACTAAGATACTACAGGTTTACGATGCACATTCAGCAGTAGTAAAGTTGTGCACCTTGGCTTTATATTGCCACGAGCCGCCGCTGCTTTATTCTCAATAACATTAGAAAAATTACAAAATTCATGGAAATAAACTAAAATAGAAATGCAGCATGAGCTAAAGACATTAAACTATGATGTCCTTTTCTTATATCTAGAACTATTCTACCTTATAAATAGATGCTGGCAAAGAACTGAAATACCAGTAAATTGGAAAATAGCTGAAACAATGCCCATCTTCAAAAATGGTTACCTTAGAAAAATTAAAAATATAGAGGAATTAATCTGCTGAGTCTATAAACAAAATTACCGCCACGGGTGGCCGAGGTAGTTAAGGCACGGACTCGTGAGCGGGAGGTCTGCGGTTCGAATCCCGCCAGGACCGTCCTCCCTGACTGGAGTTTTTTCCAGGTTTTCCTCAGTCTTCATAACTGGCAAATGCCGGGGATGTACCCAAACTTAGGCCTGGAATGCTTCCTTCCTAAAAAAAAAAATATCCTTTCCCAATTTATCATTTCATCTCATGTATCATCAGTGTCCACCGCCTGTGGTGCCTCAGTAGTGAAAACGGGCGTTAAACACTACTCAAAAAAAAAAAAAAAATACGCTAGAATAATAGAAATATCTTAGTGTCTTCTAGAATAAGAGTAAGTGAATTCTTTGTTGCAAATCTACATTGCCCGTGTTTTCATTATAAAAAAAGGATAATGAAAAAAATAGGGAATATAATTTTGAGATGCATGTTCCTTTTATAGACTTTGAAAAAATCCTTTGAATTTATAGAGTACAAATTGTGGTCATTAATGTATAAACAAAAACACTAACTTCATCTTATACAAATAATAAAAATTATAGGTATATGACACTTCCAAAATAAAAATAAAAACAGGAAAACCGAAATAGAACCTGTATTTACAAATAGAGAATGAGAAATGTATGTTCGTTATTAGCTACCCTCATTAATCTCTGAAATTGAATTGTTTTCACCAAACTGAAGTTCAGACAAACCCCATTTAACTGTTGAAATACTTGACTGGAAATGTACCGCACATTCCTGCCTGCCGCAAATGCCAGATTTCTTCTTTTCTTCTTCTCACTCTTCTTCCTGATATTTTACTGAATTTATATATAGTACCTTTACGGTCAAGAATCTAATCTGGTTAATGGTGCACACAACTCTATCCAGGGCTTAAAACTTTAGACCTATCCAAAATAAATTACCACACAGTGTTGATAATTTCCTTAAATTGTAAATATAATGTAAATAGACATATTCTGCATTCATTTAACAAATGGGAGTGTATACTTTTTTCCTAATTATCTTGGACACTCTCTTAAACCCCCCGCCCCCATCGATATTATTTTCTTTTTTTGATTGATTTATTTATGGACGCTCTTTTAACATCTCAGGTCATCAGCGTCCCATTCAACTCAGGGCGTGAAACGGCCGACAAAATTTGCTCAGAGGCCTCTCTTTCAGGCTTGAGGTTCTTTTTCGTGCCGCAAATGTACAACACGGGACCCACGGCTTTACTTCCCTTCCGAAGGAAGCCATACTTAGGATTTTTACGCCCGAAAAATCCATCGGTCCTGGCCGGGTTCGAACCCGCAAGTATGGTAACCACTACACCACCAGGACCGACTATCGACATTATAATGTCAATTAGTTTTTATTTCTTGAAATAAATATGTATTCTTTCATTTGAAAATATATAACTTAAGGCTCGAAAAGAATAGTTGGAAGCTTTGTATGGGTTACATTGATGAGCCGTTGTATAAATTTCATTTCGGTAAATAAAGCTAACCAATGACACCTTTCGCTTCACTCGCAGTTTTAAACGATTCAAACTGTATGATGTAGCATATAGTGGGATGAAAGTGTGGGGCAATGTATTGCAAGAGAATAAGTTCATTAAGAAGCAGGAGTGCGGTTGGGAAAGATTACGTATATGTGAGGAAAATTAGAGTCTGCGCATGCAGGGGAAGCGACAGTGTTTTAAGGGCTTCCTTAGGGAGTCGAGTGTGTAAGCTTGAAGAGAGCGAACGTTGCACCTTCGGTCCCAATATGGTCACCTTTACGACGTACCCGTCGAGTTCATAACACCTTTAGACACAGTAATAAAGTTTTGATTTAGGTTAGAGGATTGTTTATGGTTGTATAACATACCTTGGCCGACTATTCTCTTGTTTTTATTTAAGTTTGATTAGGGATGGATAGAATTTGTCTGGATAGTTACAGCTACGCCCTTTGCCCTACCCATGGACAATGAATGATTACAGAATAACCGGTAGACTGTACACTTTGGCTGCTACAATGTGTTTTGCATTTTCCAAAAACGAATTAAAACTTTAATTTAGAAATACATTTGAGGGAACAAAATAGTCTTAATTGTGTGTATGCAGATGATGTAATAACAATTAGGTACAAAATCATAAAGCTGTTTACATCGCTCCGTATACCATTTATATCACACATGCAAATAATATAACATCAATATATATATATATATATATATATGAAGAAAAATTGAAATAATTACCCTCAAGAGTACAAATATGATTAGATCTAAAATTTTACAAAAGGATAACTCTTTAGAACAAATTATCTCAGTTCAAGTATCTAGGCTGTAAAATAAGCCCATGAAACGATCAAGACGTGAAAATAAAACTGGCACAATATCAGTCAATTTGTGATACAATACAAAAAAAGAGTTAAATTCTATAAGACAGTGGCTAAGTCTGGTTGCGTAGGTTGGCCCTTTATAATAAAAATTCAAAGTAAATTACAAAGGATTTTTTGATTGATTTATTTATGTACGCTCTTTAACATCTCAGGTCATCAGCGTCCCATTCAACTCAGGGCGTGAAACGGCCGACAAATTTTTCTCAGAGGCCTCTCTTTCAGGCTTGAGGTTCTTTTTCGTTCCGTAAATGTACAACACGGGACCCACGGCTTTACTTCCCTTCTGAAGGAAGCCATACTTAGGAGTTTTACGCCCGAAAAATCCATCAGTCCTGGCTGGGTTCGAACCCGCGATTTTGGGTTTAAGA
Source organism: Metallyticus violacea (assembly GCA_030762175.1). NCBI lineage: Eukaryota > Metazoa > Arthropoda > Insecta > Mantodea > Metallyticidae > Metallyticus > Metallyticus violacea. The sequence continues at coordinate 76,394,240 of CM060845.1, read as the reverse complement.
GGAAAGCATGGTAACATTACAAAGGAGAAGAAATAAAAATTCTAAAGCGAAATAGATCACATTAGTAATATAAATATTAGAAAATAATTAATGTAAAATCAACATATGAAGAAGTAGAGAGATGCAAACATTGTAAGCACGTTCAAATAATGAACAAACAGAGAATACCAAAGCAAACCTTACATTATTGACCGGTTGAAAAGAGATATGTGGATAGTCCAGAAAACGGCTGGATGGACGTAAAAGGCAATGGCCTAATCCTTGAAATGAGAATTATGATATATATGGTAACATGCGCAGTAATGAGCGATTCAGCATATTGCTTGTTTTTGTCCATAAGGTAGTTAATTGCCTTTTCTGTCTTTCATAACTTACGCAAATTAATTCCTAATCAAGTTAACTATGCAGAAGGACGCCTTGTCACCGTACAGCGTGGCTTTTGGCAACTTGCCAGTAAAGTTTAAGAACTTCTTTTCCCAGATATGACTTCCAAACATTCTCTCTATACAGAGTGTACATAAAGTCTGCATGATTGGTATATGCAGAAAATTACAACACATTAAACGAAATGACATTACAACGTTCAAAACGGTAAGCAAAATTATTATGACTGCGATCCCTTAACATTGCATCGCCATTATTCTTCGCTTCCATGAGATGTTTCCTCATATAAAACATTTATCTATGTTTTCACTGAAAATAATTCTGTCCTCAACAGGATTTCAAATATATGTATAGAATAAATCAAAATTAAAGTGGAAGAATGAATTTATTACTAATTTTGCCTCAGTAAGCGAGCAAGGAGAGTTTGAGAATTGCAAAAGGATAAAAGAAGCTTTATGTAGATCTTAAATTTGATACACATTTACGCGCTTTTCATCAAATCTCGTTTAAAATTTTCAAAACTGCTTTAACTACTTTTCCGTCTGCTATTCTATTGGTAGAAATGGCATTTCCTTTCCTATGTTTTAATATCCACATTCGAGACAGCAAGTTCAAGATAGCTAACATAACACTCCAGACTTCGGTTAGAAAACCGTAGAAATACGTTAGGTAGGAAACCAACTAAATTTCGAACGTAAAAAGGAGAATATGCAAGTAAAGAAGAGGTAACTTTGTACATATTACTCCTACATTCATCGAGAAATACGTATTCTAGGCCTTAGTACACCCTACTTCCGTTTCCGGTCGCATCATTAGCGCTGTTCTCGTAATATGTACCAGAACTCACAGTTAACACACCGTCACCAGTCACTAAACCTCCACAGAGGAGAAACTTTGGATTTTTGTTCAGTAATTTAAGAGTTAACCCTTTTTATATGGAAAACCCTGTATATTGGTATAACTGTTGCAATCAAAAGGTAAATTATGTTAGTCTACATAATTTCTTTCCTATAATATAATTTATTTGTCAGAAAAATACAAACAAGGCCTATGAAATAATTTATAGTCAAATACCGATATCAGGAGGCAAAATAATCCTGTAATGTGTTTCTCATTTCTCCAAATTAATTGAAAGATCGTCTTCTTAGAAATGCTGCCATGGTTGGAAACAATCCATAAACCTGAATTGCAGACTGGATGAGGCAGAATTTATAACTCATTTAAACTCCGAAATTTGATAATAATATGTGTTAATATGTGCTAGAGCACTAATAATGGAAGAGGTGGACATTTTCAGTTTGTTAAAACAGTACAGCGGTGCTTCAAAATATCGTGCGTTAATTTATTTTTTTCAATTAACAAAATTAAAATTAACAATATCCTCAAATTTTCATAATTTCATAACCTTCATTACTTTGTATTGCGGTTAATTTTGAATGACATGTAATACAAAAAAAAAAAAAAAACAGAAGTAATGCAAAACAATCAAATGTTTTAATCTGGCTAGGAGAAAGGCCTTAGAAATAGTGAGTTAATATAAACAAAACAAAGATTTTAAAATTAGAAAGACATAGAATCTATTACTGGTTCACAAACAACATCTACACCACAAGTTTCCCTCCTAACCCCTCCCACTGATAACTTTTCTGTCCGTCTGCTTCTTCTTTCAGTCCACTGAGAAGCTAACCGTACAGCCAGCGAAAGCTTTGATTTTACACTTAATTTAAACCAACAACTATGGCAAAATAGGCCGGTTATGATCAATTTAATAACAACACATTCTATAGGCTGGGAATGAATTCTTCCTGTGGTTAATGATATAGTTAATATTGCGTTTGATCAAAAATAAGCAAACCAGTTAGATTTATTCCCGTAACTAAACAGTGCATTATGTATCAATGAAATGGCCAGTGTCTTAGAAAATCAATTGGTTATGATAATTGAGTAGTTTATTTCAGAAAGTAGCCAAGCACCAAGTTTGCTATTTCTGTAAAATAAATAAATAAATAAATAAATAACTGTCTAGCATCAGACTAAATGTTTTGGGAGTGGTTTTAACATTTTTTATTCAAATTAGGGTATATTTAAATACTTTTTTTTTTATCTAAAGACATTTATTTTGTGCATTTTAACTTCGTTGTAAAAAACTAAAAAATATTTTGCACTTAATTGGTTTCTGCAATAAATGAGTGATGCAAACGTATTTTATGACACAATTCTCGAACTTTTGAGAATTTTGTCATAAATTTTGGAAAAAGAAAATTATTTGTAATTAGGTTCAGACTACAATGCTAATGCAGAGATAATTAAAAGGATGAAATCAGCAATGCCTACTCATCATTTTTTTTTTTTTGAGTAGTGTTTAACGCCCGTTTTTACTACTGAGGCATTACAGGCGGTGGACACTGATGATACATGAGATGAAATAATGAAAATTGGGAAAGGATATTTTTTTTTTAAGGAAGGAAGCGTTCCAGGCCTAAGTTTAGGTACTTCCCCGGCATTTGCCAGTTATGAAGACTGAGGAAAACCTGGAAAAAACCCCAGTCAGGGAGGACGGTCCTGGCGGGATTCGAACCGCAGACCTCCCGCTCACGAGTCCGTGCCTTAACGACCTCGGCCACCCGTGGCGGTCTACTCATCATGACAGGAGCTAATCGATCCTTATAAACAAACTCCACAACACATTCTGCTTCTGTAGTAGGTAATTATAAAATGCTGTCAAAAATCCCACCAGATTTTAGGGCATTTCGATCTTGCATCTTCTCGATATTTATGAGAACTTAAAACAATAAGGTAATTTAGGGCTCAGACTGAAACAAAAATGAAGAGTGTACAAAAATATTTAAGCTAAATATATTTCAGATTTTTGATAGACTTTTAATGCTAGTATATTTTTACATGTAAGTTTAAGTAATATTTTGATAAGTAAGCTTAGTAAATTACATTTACAAACTTACTTTTCCTAAAGGATAGGCTATTTGGGTGGGTAAGTCAGGATCTGTTTTCAGCAGTGTGCAATTTGGTTGAATGATTCCATCAATATACGTCCTTACTATCACTTTCCCACAATGCTCTTATTGTAACAAAACTGTTTGTATGTTGATATCTTGAAACTCTGCTTTCAGTCTTTAGGAACACCTCTACCAGAGGTGTCTTCTGAGTGAGTAAGCTTATTGTATGAATCAGGTCACCATGTTTTGAAACTTCTGATATCTTGGGAGGTAGGGAGGGAGGTGAACAGTAAAACGCAAATGCTTTATAGCCCCAAAGTTTCTGTCATACAGTGAAATGGACAGGGAAGCTGTGTGCGATACTGTCAAATCTCACTTTGTCACAAAGGTTTATAAAAAATCTAACAAATGTGTGATTCTTGTTTTGTCCTGACGGATCATCACTATGAATGATCACTTTCTTTACCTAATTGGGTAACAAAAACACAAAATGTACCTGCTAATGTTGTATTAGCAATGTAACAAATCAACAGTAATAATACAAGCTTTAAAAGGATAAAACACTAAGATAAAGTCACACTTGAAATCGCTATATTTCGAACCCGTTGAGATAATATTTGATTAAAACTTTTACTCAAACATTATTTAATATTTGAGTAAAAGTATGTAAGGAATGTAAAGGTCACCAGTAAAGTTTCTACTGGATACCGGTGAATAGTAGTTTAATAATTTAGAGTTAGAGATTAAGTGGAAGTAATAGAAGTAGTAGCTGGTTTCCAGTTACTCGAATATTGCGGGTGCTCAGCAATTGGGAAGTAGTTGAAGGAAATGTCATTTTTTATTTATCAAATTTGTTATTTTTATTATTTTTGTAAATTTCTAATTGTAACCTAGGTATAAGTATTATCTGGGAAATAGTAATGTAAGAATGTAATTTCGTAATTTAGAAACAAAGTGTAAGAGTTTGCAATACATGTCCCGGTGTAGGAAACGAGGTACCGGGATGGAGTATTTCAGATTATTATTATTATTATTATTATTATTATTATTATTTGTATAATGGTAGCTATTAGCACTCAATTTACTCGCCAATTAACACTCACTGACAAAGCTTCCCCCAAAACTATGTACTAGCTGCTGCCTTTGATTGATTTATTTATTTATGGACGCTCTTTAACAGCTCAGGTCATCAGCGTCCCATTCAACTCAGGGCGTGAAACGGCCGACAAATTTTGCTCAGAGGCCTCTCCTTCAGGCTTGAGGTTCTTTTTCGTGCCGTAAATGTACAATACGGGACCCACGTATTTACTTCCTCTCCGAAGGAAGCCATACTTAGGATTTTTACGCCCGGAAAAATCCATCAGTCCTGGCCGGGTTCGAACCCGCGATCTTGGGTTTAGGAGGCAAGTATGGTAACCACTACACCACCAGGACCGACAGGTGCTGCCTGCACAAGCATTATACGGCCCTGACGATTGACTTCTTCCAGTATGCAGCCGAGCTCTGACTACTCCTTACTCGAATAACCTCACTGTATTTTCAAGTTCTAAATTCATATATGATTAAACACAATACTGATTGGGGGAAAATTGTTGGATTAACTTCTAATGGGTGTCGATTTTTCAACTATGCAATTCTTTGTGCGGCGGTGTGTGAAGGATACTGTTTACCTTTGCCTCAAAATCTACCAGAGCTACAACGCTTGAAATACTGCACAAGAACTTGACTATCGCTCGGAATATGCCCTGTGGCTTAAGTATACTTAGAGAGTTCCCTTGCCCTTTATTACCTCATGCATTTTCATATAACAAATAGTTTATTTATAATAAATGCGTAAGTTGTTCCAATCACTTAGAATAACCCTATATCCTATTACTAAGGGATGTATTAGGTCAATACTTGTTAAGTGTTTTCTTATATAGATATTTAATTCTATTATATTTTAATATACTTATAACAATTTCTGCTTCCTTTGCTTGAAATATTACTATGAAAATAAATAATAATTTGAAAGATTATCTGAAAATCATGTTGAATTCAAAAGACATAGCATTGAACCATTTATGTAAATCTCTCCTCAGAAAATATTATCCATCTCCAGGCGCGATTGGGACTTACTTTCTGGATGGGCCTCGTAGATTGAAATAATTCACATTTATTGCTTATTCCTCTTTGGTGTATTCTATGAGGTATTTTATTCCCGTTGTGCATATCAGCAGGCGATAGCTTTTGCACTTGTGGTTGCACGGTACATACACAGTTTTCATCTGGTTCATAATATGCTTCTGGTTACATGTTTTATGGCGTAATCCATTTTTAGCTGTTCCTGTGACTATGTAGTGACTGACAGTTTGCACTTTTCCAGTTCTGGTTTGTTATATGCTCCATACTGTAGAAATCTTCCACATAAATTTTGTTTCTGCTGTTTAGTTTCTGAGTGCTGTGCCTATGTTCTCTGTATATGGTAGCAGGAAGTTCAATGAGAATGTCTTCATTTGTCAGGACTTATGTCAACATAAGTTTTAAACACTTGGTATTCTTTTGAGCACATTTCAATTTAATTCCCCTACTCCATCTTCTTTCTGTGTGTAATTTTCTGTTAAGAAGTTTGATATTAGTACTGTCGATTGAGACTCTACGATCAGATTCTCCAGTTTCCTAATCATGGTTTGACTATTGATTAAATCAAAGGCTTTGGAGTAATTTATAAATATTATGTACAGTTTGCCGCTTTCCTTTAGGTCCTGTCTCTTCAGAAAATGTGCACAAGAGTTAGAAAACATACAAAGACAATATCTCAGTTTAGAAGAGGTGTTCAGGTGTAGTTCTAGAGAAATAAACAACAGGAGTGGGACGGAAATTGTTGGTCTTATAGGAGACAATTAAAGTTCATGAGGTTCTTACCGCAAACGACGCCGCATTTACAACCCAAGAATCGCGTTCCGGTTTCTCCATATAATGGTTACGGCTTTCTCCCAGCTAGCGCCGCATTCCACAAGCTGATGGAGAATCGATACCCGGCAGCACTATCTACCGCATATCCCAAAACCTACGAGTGAGTTAATTAATTAAAGAGCTATCATTCATCATCGGCTTTGATGTATTATACTTCAGGCCTTTTGTGGGTACTTGATGAACGATATGAGAGCTGAAACGTCCAAATTCTAGCAGGTGATGGCCTCAGACATATTTTTACGCGTTTCAGACAACGGATCTTTATCTTTATTCTAATTAATTAAATTAAATCCTAAGATAGTTCTTATGAGGACAAAAAATCGAATACTTTAAGAAACTGTAAAAGTATATGATGTATGTTAATTTTATATTGTAACATACAATAATATGGTAACTAACTAAACGGCAAAGTCTGTTATAATCTCACGTGATAAGTAATTCTCTACGTTACGACTGTTCTACTTTTAAAAGTATGACTCATAAGTTAGGTTTAAATATGAAGGACTTTTGGATTTATAAGTAAGTGCTAAATTAGCTTTAGCTCTAAGTATAGGAAACTACAAATCTGTAATGCATTTATACTTCATTTCTCCATCACTGTCCGGTCATAACAATGGTGTTACAGTAGGGAGTGGTGAAATCGGCTACATGATTTTGTACGTAAAGAATATTTTGGTTTCTTATTGCCAATTCAATCATGCAAATGTGTGACTTTTGTGCTCTGAGAAGTTATAACGTAAATAGGTCTAAATTTCTTTGTTATAGTTGTGAGATTGCTGGTGTTCAAATATGAACTTCAAAGAGAAGTAAGTGGATTGGTTAGCATTTGTAAGCGAGATAGATCAGTGCTATAACTTTATAAGCATCGCGTTATGAATGCCCATGTTCCTTCTTTTCATACTTTTCTTCAAGGTCAGGCTATAAACGTATCTCCCGATCTGGCCACAGAACAGCTAACAGAACACCGACCTCTTAGTTTATATTATAACATTTCCTTTATCAGAAGTTTGAAATCCCTATAGTTTGTATGTTGAGATCATTGAAATTTGATATCTGTTAGTTTGTTTAAGTGCTCATACATTTTTATTCCTTTCTAATATCGCTTTTGCGACTGTGATATCCTAAAATGCGTCTGAAAATCATCATGGAAACAGCATTTCTGCAAATTTTATTTTTCGTTTGCCACATCTGTTTAGTAATCAATATTTGCTTCCATATGAATAGTACAGGAGAAAAACCTGATAAGTCAAAAACCATGAATTTCTTTGACTTTCGATGTCATGCAATAGTTTAGATAGTATAGTTGTCTATGATTTAACGCTATGGAATAAACACTCAGTACCTCAGAGAAAGTTAAATGCCTTAAAACACCATACAGGGCATACACATATGACGTAGGGAAACGGGGAATAATATGATAAGTGTGTAGAATAGAACGAAAAACAAAATGTTTTACAGATTTCTATACGAACAAGGAGATGGACGATGTAAACACCCAATTGTTTTTGAATGGTAAAAGAAATGTTTCCAAATGTTGGAAGGTACACAATATATTATATAAAATTTTCATACAATCTTTAATTCATATTTAAACACGCGTTTTGAATAACACGCAGTTCATGTGATGATAATAAAATCAAAAACCAAACATTTTGAAAAAATGCTTCGACATCATGTGCTGAAATGTAGTTGATTTGATTTATTTACGGATGCTCTTTAACATCTCAGGTCATCAGCGTCCCATTCAATTCAGGGTGTGAAACGGCCGACAAATTTTGCGCAGATGCCTCTTCTTTCAAGCTTGAGGTTCTTTTTCGTGCCGTAAATGTACAACACGGTACCCACGGCTTTACTTCCCTTCCGAAGGAAGCCACACTTTGGATTTTTACGCCCGAAAAAAATCCATCGATCCTGGCCGGGATTGAACCCGCGATCTTGGGTTTAGAGGGCAAGTATGGTTAACACTACACCACAAGGACCGACCTGCAGAAAAGAGAAGGCAGCTCGATTGTGAATTTCTAACTCACCGTCAATTACACATTAAAAAGCAGAGTATATTTCATGGCTGGACAAAGAAAGCAAAAATGGAATGCAAGAAGAACAGTCTAAAGCTGCAGTTAGTCTACCGTACTACAGTAAACTTTCTTCTTGTTCTAACACATACACAAATTATGTTTATTATAAGTTATCTGTGTTTTCCTTCATTTTTCACATTCTTAAAGTGAGAGTTATTTTTACATGTAGCCTGAGAGCAAAGGGTGAGAAGGATCACATCTTGCATTATTTTATGTCAATTTCTAGACCCAACAGTCAGAAACTTAGACATTTCAGTGATCAAAATAAGAACATTACTAACTCAGATTTTTACACTGTATTTTAGCCTATATTAAAGAAGCGTCTAGATTATGTAAAAATGACTTTTACCGTAAGCAGTCATTCATATCTTCAACATGACAAGAATATGGGTAGCGATGACCAAGAACAAGTCAAGTTTTTCGAGATGCAGCAATGCATGCAATTCTGTGTCCTTTTTTAAAAATAGAAAAAACTTGAGCTTCCTTCCACTGTCTGGCGTTTTCACGTGTTATACAGCACACATATACTATATTTAAGAACCTTGATATACTTTTCATTGTAGATTATCTCATCAATTCCATATTAATGCCTAGGCGCTATTTTATTTTTAAATGATGTTAACACTATCTCTAGTTCATTCATAGATAAATAGTCTACTTCATTTATGCATCTTGATTAATAATATTGTGAAAACATGTTATAAGAGCACTTGATTTTCTTACATTAAAATAATTCTTAACATAACTTCGTTAAGCATGGGGGCTAATTTAACTCGCTGTATCGAAATATATCTTCAACACACTTAATTTAATTCATTAAAATAACAAACCAGTATTGACGCCAAGGTATTTCTTAATCATAATCAGTAATCTCACTTAAAGCATTACGTTTATTACGTGGTAAACAGGTCGAAATTACATCACCTTATTGCCGGTATACAAGATGGCCCATTGGAGCGATTGGCGACACGTCCTCTCTCATCTAAGTCTTAAGCTCCACTTACCATTACCACGTTAACCGCCAGTAGTTGCCCCTCGGCGCGTACGCAGTACTTCCCCTCCATCTCTTTCACGTATATTTCATATGATAGCAACGACTTTGCCGCTTGGCGCGTGCATTCCTGATTGTTAATACCAATACTAACCCATCCCACTGCCACAATATGGTGATATCACAGGCAGTTAAGTACAATTTCCGTTCGGCGCGTTTAACACAAAATACCGAAAATATGAATTTAATTATTATTTCCACACAAAGCTCGGGATTAGCTAAGGATTTAAAAGAAAGAAGGAAAAAAATCGAAATCACGGGCGGAAATCGAACCTCGGATATTCGGCTTATATGTTGTACCTCTAAGTACTCTAGTTCGACCGCAACTGCAAAAGTTTCGAAGATCGTGGTTCGAGTTCCAGAAATGACTTTTGAAATTTCGCCTTTTGACCCCGATTTGAAACACAGAAAACATCAGTTATCTCAAACTTAGTATAGATATATTTCAGTGGGGAACAGACCGTGCGCCATTTCTGTTATTAGTATGTGGCCTCTTATAGGGACTGAACATATTAAACGGAATTAACAGTTACAAATTATAAGCCAAAACTTGCAAACTATTGATGCTTCCAATAGCCAAATTTGTTAGCTTTATTATATATAATTTAAATAGTTTATCCTTTCTTATCATAAAACTTTTACTGACATAACACTATTTTACTGTTTCAAAAACTAAACTTCTTTAAATATTCTTTGTAATTAAATATAAAATTAAACAATGAAATATTAAATTCTTTACTATAATTTCAGTTTAGCCTTGGTTTAAAGTTGTAACTAGTGTGGGTTGAATATACAGGGTTGTCATTTGAAATATTCCCAGTCTGAATAACTAGATTATTAAACATAAATTTAATTAAAAGTACAACCTTAATCGAGATATTGAGGAATAATTTTAGATCTGAAGTAGATACATTTTACGTTTTACCCCCTATCCGCGCTTTAAATTTCAAATGGTACCTCTTACCTACAAAACTTAAAATTTAAAGCTGATACAACTGTTATCGTTTTTTCGTTTTTTATCGTTGCCCGAGTACCTATACTGTTATTGTTGCTTTAATTTGCATAGATTAATATTCTAAAATCTACTGAACATTTAACATTGTGTTTTGTAAAAAAAAATTATATATAACCTACATGAAAATACAAAATGCAAGCGAATTAGCCAGAGCTCCGAAATAGGCTCTACTACTGTCTGGCAAAAATTGGAGCACATTTGGAACATTTAATTGAAGTGGTTTTGTCAGTCAACAATTAGAACCTAATTATGAAGCTATTTAGTAGGCTCCGGCTATGTGTCCCAGAGTAGGCACCAATCTTGAAGCGATCTGTTGTCAACGTCGAAAGGTCTCACGTTGTGATTCACAATTTCTCACCGTGTATATCTTTAAAGGTTCAAGCATACATTTTCCATTGATTAAATTGAATGGATTAAATGGATTAAATTAAATGGATGGTTTAAATTCGCCTGCCTCACGTACCATTCGCTATTTTTTGAAAGTTTAAAACTTTTTGTTAGCATTGGCTGGTTTAAAGGACTAGCAATAAATCCGCTTATCGAGCTCATTCAGCCTAAAGAATTTAAAAGACCTTGAGTTTATTAACTCTGCAAGGGTAGGCATTTTAAAAAAACAGAAAGGGGCTTCATACTTGTTCCTTGTCCTATGAATACAGATTTTATAACCTTTTTGTGTTGACTTTCTAAGTTTCATAACAAAACACCAAGGAGCTTTGTAGATATGCAACTCACATGTTAATATTACCTATGCCGTATTATACATAGAGTCTATCTACATTATTAATTACAGTAAATTAAATATTATGATTGGGCTTGCATATATATACATTATAATTATATTTCAATACGGGTGGAACGGAGGAACCGTTACATAATTTAATAAAATTGTAATAATTTTCAAAATAGATCTTTTAAGTAGCAACACGTTTATTTCTTATTCTGTCTAATTCAAACACCAATAACTATCCAGGTTACGAGGCAACGATTTAAACAAAAGATGTGATTAATAAAAATTGAATCCTCTTTAAAATTTAAGCATCATAAGATGAGAGTGGTACTTTTAAATTTTAAAATGAGGGTGGCTAACATAAGGGGGTGAAAACTGAATGTTATCAATATCGGTTTTGAACTTCTCCCCTCACTATATAAATCGGTACTGTTGCTTCGGCTTTATTGGAATTCAGTCCAATACATTTCGCGTCTTATTGAAAAAAAAAAACATTATGAAACAAATAAAAAGAACAACACTCTATAAGTAAACATTAAATTTTTAATTTAAAAATAAAAATGACAAATGGTAGGTATAAGCTTATTTGAGACGAGTTCTGGCATCCGAATACAATTTACCTCTGCGGAACCTTATATAGGCAGCAAGAAAGGGGTGACGGGGGGGGGGGGGCAATTCCGTAAGAAACCCTCTGAATGGTAATAAATGAGTAACAAGAAACGATAAATGGCAGCACATTGCAAATAACAACGAACTCAATGGTTTTTCTTTAAACCAAATTTATTTCAAATATACGGTTATTCAATGGGAGGCTTTGAAAGTTGTATATTCACTTATTCAGAGCTCTCCTCAGCTTTCAGGTTCACGTTGAACTGTGGTACCCTGTACCTTATTAAGCATTACATCCAAGAAAGTTGTGCATTACGGTTGATTAACGTATGAAAAACTATTTCGCACAGCTTTCCTGATAAAGTTGGTTGCAATGCTAGCATTGAAAAGCAATGCCTGTTTAGACGTAAGAACTGTTTTTTGGGAGTGTTATTCCGTCGTTTCCAAACACTGTAATTCTTAACGGAGTGGAATTTGTTAAAACTACCTGCTATTTGCTTTCACTCGTATATATTTTATGCCTCTTGTGAACTTTTCGAGAACGGATCAATTCTTCAGCCAATAACCTCTTTTTATATTACATGACATCGTCCTTCAGTTTCCTCGTCTGACATTCTACAGAATTCAAATATCACTCGGGGAAGTAATATCGAAACACGTAAGAAAGATTTGGGATCACTGGGGTCACTTTATTTTTATTGCCTTTACAACTTGTTTATCTCAACTAGTTTATTGTTTTAACATTTCAGTTGGGCTAAAAGTAAAAAACAATTATTATAATATTATTACATACATCTTTTGAAACTTCTGAAATTTGGAAAACTGTTATTTGAAAATGTTAAAATTGCATTCATTCTAATATAATAAGCGCAGAATTAAGGTGCCAAAAGTTTCTCTGTTTCATTCCACCAACACTCTTCACTTAATTTCTCTTGCTGCCTTTTCGTTTCGTGAAACTTTTTCAGTTGGCATCCGTTGGCCTTTGGCCACATATAAAACATTTAATGTGAAAGAACTCAGCAGGTTGACTTGGTGTGAGTGAACCTTGCCCTGGACACACTGAGTTGCAGTTATTTCACATTCAGGAACGGTACAATAGATTTGAGAGGAGGCGTTCTTAGGGGCTGCCACATCTGCCAAAGTTATGGAACAATGTAAATATATGAAATGAAAAGAAAAAAGGTAGTTTTAATTTGGAAATAAATAAAAAAAAAACTAAAGATTAAACCAGGAATTTTAATTACTCAAGATGGAGGTATATTTTTAGTTTACCGAATACATTTAAGCATTATGGTTTATAAAGGGACTTCTCCAATGGATGTTATAATGTAAAATTAAAAAAAAAAATACTTCATTAAAATGTTAAATTACGGTAATGGTTTGAAAGCATTTTCAATGTACGAACGTACTTCTGGTTTTTGAGCAAGTCTTCGTTTACGATCGCTCACTACAATACTTACAACCCATTAGAAAAATAAAGAACCTGTGAAATGGAACACAATAATAACCCAATAACCATATAATGAACTGTTTTTCTAGAAACATTTTTAATTTGTTTTATTAGAGGTTTGTCGGTCCTGGTGGTGTAGTGGTTACCATACTTGCCTCCTATACCCAAAACGCGGGTTCGAACCCGGCCAGGACCGATGGATTTTTTCGGGCGTAAAAATCCTAAGTATGGCTTCCTTCGGAAGGGAAGTAAAGCCGTGGGTCCCGTGTCGTACATTTGCGGCACGAAAAAGAACCTCAAGCCTGAAAGAGAGGCCTCTGAGCAAAATTTGTCGGCCGTTTCACGCCCTGAGTTGAATGGGACGCTTATGACCTGAGCTGTTAAAGAGCGTCCTTAAATAAATCAATCAATTATTAGAGGTTACATATTTTGCTCAATGCTATGAGTACATGGTTTACAAACCAAAACTTGTGTTTTTACCTTCCTTGTTGATATTTTCGCACTCTTGAACATTATGAATTAAAACGACATATAAGTTTACAAGTAGACATTTTAATACAACACTATTCAGAGATTAAAAAAAAAAAAAAAAAACCGAACTTGTTAACAAATGAAACCTAAGATACGAATAGTTTTGCCTTTGTTTTTAGCAAACTTGAAACTAAGTTTTAACACATTTACAGAGCAGCCTTTTTATTCCATTTTAGAAGTTGAAAATAATTATTGACAGTCATAGGTGGATACTGTATCCAGTTTTAGACATTTTCGCCAATTAGCTGGAAAAAAAATCTAACTGATATACTTACTGATGGAGCAGAACAGAATATAGCAAAGCATTGATCAGTTTTGGATCAAAAGAATGCAAAGAATAGCCGGTCTTGCAAAAGTACCTGTTAAATTTTATATCATTTTTTAAACTTCGTCGTTAGTGTATGACTGCCATAAAAATAAATCTGAAGAAATACCAAGTATAGAGCCCAGTTTTGAAAAGCTAATTTCTTGAAAAATGGGCATTTATATCGCATATTTTCTTTTTTAGAGATGTCTATATTTATATTACTAAACACAAAATAAAGTTATATTAATAGTCTATTCGTTTTACGTCTTTTTAATTTGAAAAAAATTAATGATGTGATTCTGCCTTAGCAACCCTTTCATCTAGAAGTTAAACTCTGCCTCAGGTCATTTTGATCTTTATCAAAACAAAAGGCAGGAAGAGGGAGCGGAGTTCTAGTCACTGCGGTGTCGTCGTGGTGCCAACATTCACAAATTTATTTTGATAATTTACTTTGTACTACAGGAAAGGCCAATCGTATTTACTTTAAGCGGAATCGATTTTTAAAAATGGTTTTATTGTTGATGTCATCATCCTGCATTTATTTAAATCTATGTTTTCAATAACAGAAGATTTTTTTAATGGTGTTTAACGCCCGTTTTTGCTGCAGAGGCACCACAGGCGATGGACACTGATGATACATGAGATAATGTTATATATTGGGAAAGGATTTATATTTTTAAGGAAGAAACCGTTCCAGGCCTAAGTATAGGATACTTCTCCAGCATTTGCCATTTATGAGGACTGAGAAAAACCTGGAAAAAATCTCAGTCAGGGAGAACGGTCCTGGCGGGATTCGAACCCCAGACCTCCAGCTCACGAGTTCGCGCTATAACGACCTCGACCACCCGTGGCGGTATAACACAAGAATTATTTTACCTTAATTTAGGCTCGCGATAGCTCACCGTAGGTATTGCTTTTATGCCTTGATTTATTTATTTCAAATCATATTTATTTTCCTCGTTTTCAGGTTTAACTGTATTTAGATGAAAACTGTATTTAGATGAAAACTAAATTATTATACTTATATAAAGACTATTAACTTAATATTGGAATAGTAGCCAGTCAAATATATGTAGGCAAAATTCAATGCTATTTAAGGGTATATATTTTGTTCCAATGCAGAAATTAGCAATTATGAATTATGATGTATTATATAACCAAGAGGTTTTCGCTCCATCTCTTCCTATAAATGAAAATGGAATTCATAATTAAAATGATGACGAAGTGATTTATTGTCACCTATAACATAACATTTCATCACCAACTTCGTCCCTTTCGTCATCTATCTCTTCTTCAGCTTCATGAGAAATTTCTGTATCTAAAGACTTTGCTTCAGTTTATTTTCACAATCATCAATTTCATAGAAACTATCATCCGGTGGAAGAGCATCATCATCGAAAAGCAGAAAATGAACTTTCAAATCCTCGGGCTTTTGTAAATCATAGCTCTTGCTGATTCCCATGTCGAAAGACTAACGTCAGCATGCAATGGCAAAGCAATTGTGCAAATATACACTTAAAATAATATTCCAGTGACATCAACATTGTGTAACAAGAGTTGGCGCGCCGGGTCAGATTCGCCCTGCGGACACGCAGCTGCTTATTGATATTCTTTCTTGCAACTCAACAAATAGCTGCAGTAAAGAAAACACTGAAAAAGTTATGATAAGGTATGTCCAAGTAAGGTGCGTTCCTTGGAAAATCATAGCATCTAAATGATGCTATGGGGTCCTTGGGTTAGTAACTAACGGAAGGTTAAAAGAACGGTGCTATTTCTTATGGATGCATACTATATGTTTACAGGTGTAACGGTCGAAATCATCATATACCTTCGCAACTAGGAACTAAACTGAATTCGAATCGAGGTTTCCTGCAATTAATATGAGGTCTAAAAATGGACATAAAGTACAGTAGTTTTAGAAGCAAAATAAAAATGCTTATGAACATAAACGGATAGGACCAATTCTGTATCTGGGATTGTACTTCTTTCAACGGCATAAATACAGGAGGTTGTACACAGAGACATTCAGTTAATGTTAACATGAATAGCTTCGCTCTCGATAGTCATTTTTACATGAAACAAGTGACATTAGAAAGATAAACAATGTGTGCTCCAAGTGTCACGTTGCGATATTCCCAGTCATGCCATATGTCTCATTGACAATATGCACAGAAAGCAATTCATTTTCAAGGTCATAAAGTTTCAATGTACTTTGTAAGTGTGACACTTAGACAAAGGATCTTCAATAGGGACATAATTGCAGACTAGGACTATATACAAATGTTTCCCTCAGATATTCCCCAATTTTCGCATTGATAGATTGTTTCCCTGAAGTGCTTATTTGATCACACACATCTATTATCCACAAAATGTTTATATCGTGCAACCGTTTCTTTTCGTCGCGGTCACAAGTGATTAACCGCTGCAGGCGACGATACTGCTGTTTCGCGCTCAAATAGTCGCGGGAGCAGGGAAAAGAGAGGAATTATTAGAAGAACAACTCATTCACTGATCGTCGAGTTTATTTTCATCATGGTTATCTGAATGCCTGTTGGTGCGCTGCTCTGGCCACCGAATTTAATTAATTATGCGAAGTATGCAGTAGATCGGTTAGATTCTTGAAGTTGAAGATGTACGGACATTACATTGATGTGCACCTGACGTCAGAATACATTACTATTAGAACGGCTCTCAATGTACGATTTATTATCTGCTGATACCAGCAGATGAACTGCATCTGTGTGAACTATACAACTGAAGTCTGGAACTGCGTCACTCTGCCCGAACTGAACCTAGAAAAGCGTTGCGATCTAGCACGGAACTCTCCTAATTCACTTGAAATCTGCAGTAGCGTGTCTCTCGTCTTGCACCCCACTCGCCTATATGAGCTCACCTGCATTACTGATTGGCAATCTATTAAAAAGTGCCTTCACGAGGAAGCTCCCCCTTTTATACTAATTTCAAAAATGTCACTACGTGGTCCTCAGAGCTCACGGGGTCCACAGAAGGGAGCTCACTGGTTATAGAGCCTTCAAAATATTCAAATATTATTGGTGAGCTCTCATCCTCCTATACGCGCTCACTTTAAACTTTTCAACTCTTAGGTCTCTGATTGGCGAGTTGTGATCAACCCTTGTGAAAGTGAAAGGAGTCTATTCATGCCACACCTACATTACCGTCTCCTTAGGGATGTTCAACCGTCCCTATAGATTAGTATCTTCTCTAAAATACAATAGGGTTATTGTTATAGCATGTCCTTGCCAGGTGCACAATTCTAGTAACTTGCTTTTCTCGCAGAAGGCTGAATTAGCAACAACAACAAGTTACATAATATTCTACAAGCACTTGTTCTTTACAAAGAATTTTCTTACATATTCATGATTTAACTTATAGAAAAGAATTATATAATTGATATCAAACCTCTAGTAATCTACTCCCCCTTCTGAATTCATATAGCATGTCTACTAGATATTAATACTAGAGCTATGCTTCATAATATTTACAATATATGAGGCATATAGCAAAATAAATTAAATGAAATATTTATTTGATACACAAATTTGTATCCTTATGGGGTAGAGGGCGAGAGATCCGTCTCAATCACTTCACAATCGTCTTGTCACTAGGTGTCTGATATTGAAACTGCAATTTAAAGGCACTCTGACCTGTCACACTACGCTCAGTGTCCCATGGTATTCCAAAACTCACAAAATAGCTTAAGAGTTCAAAATGAATTGAAATATAAATATTTACACACTTTTTCACAATTTTCTTCAATCTAACAATGCAACAAAAGACGGCGAAAGAGCGGTAACCGATACGGTGTTTTTCTTACGGTGCCATCTATGACAATTAAACATTCCACAATATTGAAAACAGGAATTCTAACTAATGGCATCGATATAAATTTCGTAATAACAAGGTTATGAAATTGAGACAGTAATAAATAATAATTACGGAGTGTGTTAAGCACATCTCTAATGTAATAGGTTATGACATATTTTTTAAAAACATATTATAGGACCTTGTGGTGTTTCAGAGGTCAACATGCGATACTTATTTTTGTTAATTTTTTTTTTTAAATGTAGGAAGCTATTGAAGTGTGGGCACAACGGAGTCACGTGGATAATATTACGTGATACTAAAAAAAGAAAAGGACACGTGCTTGGAATAGCCTATCTTTTATCACATGTTTGCTGTTTGAACGAGGGCAGCATCGTATTACCTCCTCTGCAGTTGACCTAAATCCTTTTATCTACAGAGGTATCTGATATGATGCTGTACACTCTCTCTCCTCTTTGAGAAACACCGATAAAGAGGGAAAGGTGTTTCTTGACAAAACTTCATCTCTCAGACGAAGGCGCCACTCTGCATAAGGAGGCCCTTGATTTTTGGCATATTAGCCTTTATGACAAACACACAATTATTAACTAATGGCAAAAGTTTAAAAATGACAAATTTTTAGTTTGCTTTTATGGTGTTTGAGATACATATCAAATCTAAGCTCTAGTGAGCGTTGCCTTTTAAGCTTCTTTATTTCATAAACTTTTTTGTTGTTATTTCAGCATATAAGCAGAACAATGTGATGCAGCCTTTCACAAAAAAAAAAAAAAAAGTCAAAATTTGTTACATATGTACAAAGACATTTATTTCAACAGCCATAGAAATATCAGTTTCTTATATTTCATTTTCATAGAAAATAATTTTTCTTATAGAACAGCTAATTTCATCACCAAATGCAGTAAAATATTCACAATATTTATAAAAAACATAAATAATATATGCATACCTCTTACACAAGTATTCAACATTTTAAAATATTCCTGTCGGTCCTGGTGGTGTAGTGGTTACCATACTTGCCTCCTATACCCAAGATCGCGGGTTCAAACCCGGCCAGGACCGATGGATTTTTTCGGGGCGTAAAAATCCTAAGTATGGCTTCCTTCGGAAGGGAAGTAAAGCCCTGGGTGCCATGTCGTACATTTACGGCACGAAAAAGAACCTCAATCCTGAAAGAGAGGCCTCTGAGCAAAATTTGTCGGCCGTTTCACGCCCTGAGTTGAATGGGACGCTGAAGACCTGAGCGTTAAAGAGCGTCCGTAAATAAATCAATAAAAAAAAATTAAAATATTCATCTTAGAACCGAAATCAATTTGAATTTTTAAATTTTAGTACATGCTTACCTTAAACTTGAAAAATAGTTTTTATATCTAGACGAAAAATGTATTTACATAACAACGACAGCGACATTCCAGAAAGAGAGGGGGAGGGGGAGAGAGGGAGAGAAAGCATTATGACAAGGCCCTAGGCAGTTCGTTAGCATTGTCATCATGCTTTAATTAGCAGACCTTGCATCTAAAACATAACTATCAAGTTACAAAAACTGCTTCGTTGAAACCTTGTAGAGTTTTGTCATTATGCATATCCCAGGAATCTGTGGATGTTAAAAAATAGACCAGTGTTTCAATGTGAATGTTTACCATTGTTGTGTACTGATATTATAACATGTCATTTAAAAAATCTACCAATTTTTTTTACCCATTTTAGCTGAAGCTAACTTCCGGCTTTATATTAATTGATCTAAGATTAAAGCCAGATTTAATTTCTTCAGCAGAGAAATGATAAAAATTCATTCGGCATGGTGAGTGTAAGTTTGCTAATAATTCTTAGAGCTCTGGCACATATTAAGGCAGCCGCTTTATTTCTTGGATGCTATCATTTTCTACAGAATCAGGAATTGATTACAGTTTGCATTGCATCGTTCCATTGTGCTATCTCTAATCGAGCAAGTCTTTTCACTTGATATCATAAAGATAATAACTAAATTATGATGTTTCATCCCCTTCCATATGCACAGTATTGCTTTCTAACTTTTATTTACATTTAAGCATTCTCCATAAGCGATCAGTCAATTTCTCCTTTTCTTCAGGTGCAACAGATGCAATAGCAAAGGTTGATGCTGCTATCCTGTTTTAAAACATGTGCAGGTAATCCAGTTCCTGCAAACATATTTGCCATTTCCTTCACTATTTTCAGTAAAACTTCCAGGATTAATATTGTGTGAGGTAATGCGATACTGTCCTCGTTCAAACCGCAAACATGTGATAAAAGATGGGGGATATTCCCCGCATGCGTCTCTGGTGTTTTGGTCTGCGTCCGCAGCTGATCGCAAGCCAGCCAGGTTGAGTCAGTCCTCGGTTCCGTTCGATCGACAAGTTCCCTCATCATTTCTTCTCGTACAATTTTGATCAACAAATAACATGCACGTAATATAACGAGTAATGTCTTGTGTTGAACATTTCTGACAAAGTTGCATTCACTCGCAATATATCCGATTCAACAAGTCTTAAATTTCTAAAGTGATACTTTTTTTTTAAACATTTCCCTACACTAAAGGGGTTATTCCTGCAGAATTTATTATTTATGTGTTTTGGTGGTAACGTTTCAATATAATTCAGTGCAGTAAAATTAGTTCACTAACACACTGTAATTAATAACGCTGCCGACCATTAGCCTATAATAACACAAAGATTTGAGCTATATTGATTTTGTATGTGGTCATGGAATAGCCGACCCATATTTTCTAGAACTTTAAATTCTTTTACTACAGATATACAACGATTTTTGTAAGTTTATAATAAATTTCTACATTTAATTTTTTTTTTTTTACTTCAGTGGCTATTAAGTGTTTGTATTTCCTTTGCTCCAAGCATTTGATATGCTAGTGGATTTCCTTATGTTTATTTACAAGTATATTATTTGGCCAGTTACGCTGGTCTTATTTTTTTCTGTAATTATGGTTCATAATCACTTCTTCAGCTTCACTTGCAGTTTTTTTTTTTTGCATAATTAATCTCACTTTCGAAATTATCAAAATGTAAGAGTTCAGACGGGTTACAACAATTTAAGCCTCAAATTTGTCAATTACCACTTCCAATATGTTAGCAAATGAGACGTCTTTAGCACATTTTCCGTACACGTCACAATGTTTTGTCTGGACTTTCTATTAAAAATGACAATACCATTTATCACATTGATCTACTGAATTTTCTGTAAAACAAATTAAATATTATGTTAATTTTATTCTATCTTTCCGATTACCAATAGAAAATTTTGCCACGCAATTTCATCAATATAATTATCTTAGTCATAATATTTTTTGCCAATATTTTCACAAATTTTATATTTATTATGACAATTTCAACACATCGTTTAAATTAATACATATAAGTTGTTAATAAGCACAATATATACAAGTATAATAATAATAATAATAATAATAATAATAACAACAACAACAACAACAACAATGATCATAAAAGAAATCATATGGAACACAAAACATGATATAACGTTTCCGATATTTGCGTATTTATCATCGTAGACTTGAAAAATGAATGAAAGTGATACAGTCTCTTATGGTATCTGGGTATCTGGGTTTTCTTGTAGAAGCTTTATATCCAGTCCTATCTATGACTTGTGTATGCACAGCTATACAAGCACTTATTACCGAAAACGTGCTCTTCTCACAATAATTTATTAATTAAACTCACAAATAAATTGTTAGGCAGTTCATGTAGAAACCTTATCTCAAACTTTGTACATAGTTGGATACTGACAGTAGATAAATAAGTGCAAAATACTAGCCGCTCATACGAGTAAAAAGGGTGAGAACAACATACTAAGGTGTTCCATTTTGAACCTTCTTTTCTCTTTCTTCCAATCTTCGTCCATTAATACTATGCTCAATCAGTTTATATGACAAAGTGTGTAGAATGATGTAATGAGAGGGGCTTCTAATCTTTACGCATTTCCGCTAAAGCTTTAATTTCAAATCCATTTTATTTGCATCTATAAGCAGCTGGTAGTTGACACTTACTTATCCACAGTCGATATCTAACTATGTGCAAAGTTTGATATGCTGTTTCTAAATGAACTTCCGGGCATTTTCCTTTTCAGTTAAATACTTAAACAGATAACCATTTAAATAAAGGAGCACATATTAATGTTCACATATTCGATTGTGAGTGGCTTGTATACGTTTTCTTTTGTTTACCTCAGATATAAAACTAATTTGAACTCTGTTCAAACAGAGTTCGTGCTTGACGTTAATTATCTGTAAAGACTCACTATGCTATAGAAAACATGCTTAGCCATAATAAACACTGCAATGAAAACAGCAGTCGCCTGCTAACTAGCTAGTAACGTGTATGTCTTTGCCAGTGTTGTGCGATTGGTCACTACTTGTATAACTTTAGGCTTTATTGATACTCACGTAGGCCGTTGGATTCCATACGAGAGGCGGTGTTGACGGTGTCGCCGAAGAGGCAATAACGTGGCATCTTGTGTCCGACGACGCCTGCCACACAGGGACCTGCACAAAAGAAATTTTGTTTACCGGAGGAACGAAGGCAATGATTATACTTCGTCCTTTTATCATGTCCTCTTTTCATTACCTAATACTACTATTATAAAAGGTGGTTTTGCTGAACAGTTCACGGTATGAATTTGTCAAAGCTCCGTAACTTGCATTTGACCATCGTCGAAAGACGAGTTTTTTACAGAATACCTCAAATCCCTAAACGATCTAAAAATGATGATTATTCTAAGGACTAAGCATAGTATCTGCTTTAGTCCTTAGTCCTATTGTATTGCATGTGTATACATATATTTACGTATTTCTATGGATAGTGTAATAACATTGTTCTGAAACATTTAATTTTTAAGACCAAAGTTTATGACCATTTTTATTTCTTCCTTTAAAAAATTCTAGTTTCTGTTCTATATTTCATTCAAATATTTGTATAATCTGGCTTAGAAATTCTGATGATTTATTCTTTATTAGTATTTCACGATCTTTGCATCAGAACTAAAATAAAAAATATGAAATTATATATATATAACGAAAATAGCTTTATATTTTAAATGGAACAAACTCTGAAAATATTTCTCTACATTTTATTAAAATTTCTAAACATTTTATGTAATTATCTAAAATAGTTGGAGCTTACTTTACCACTAAGCATGGGTTCGCTAGTGTAGTTGTTGATAAATAAATGTAGGTGACTACGGAAAGCGAGAGAGCACTGGAGTTGAAAATATGGTATAGTTATTTCATAACGTGTACTTATGGGAATTATCTGTATATTCATGAGTCATTAGCGCCGAACAATACCCTGTATAACATTTATGTGTTAGATCTTGTTAATTGTTTAGCACACCGAACGAGATAGCATCATCCATTGGTAGCTTCAATAAACTGGTTTTTCCGCAACGGCTCTAAAAAGCATGGCATAATATGACATAGGTAGTTAATAACTGAGTTCGCTACATTTATTTATCAACAACTACACTAGCGGTAGTGATCCATGCTTAGTGGAAAGTGAGCTCCAACTATTTTAGGTAATTACATAAAATGTTAAAAAAATTTACAGAAAGCGAAATTTTAATAAAATATAGAGACACGTTTTCATATTTTCATCTTTTTAAAATATATAAAGATATTTTCCTTATATATGTACTATTTTATATTTTTTATTTCAGCTCAAAGGACAAAGATCGTGAAATGTAAATATAGAATGAATCATCAGACTTTTAAGCCAGATCATTTATCAATATTACTACTGCGAAACCTTTACGTGAATGCTCTCGTCCCTGTTACTGACCACCGACAAGATATATGTCACACATTTTCAATCATATCAAGTTACATTATAGATTTCGAAGAACGAGTTATTGTTAATGTGTTATCACAAATAAAACGTGCATTAATTTGTGCATTGAACCGCAGGGGACAGAGGGTGACTAATTTTAACTTTGGTCGTTTGTAAACCGCGCTTTTTGTCTCGTAGAACCAATGTTCACTCCGCTCTTATATTTGGAACACAAACTACCTTAAAATGGGCATCACATTACAACTTATTACCATTACGTGAGTTTAAATGAGTATATTTATTTTCCATTATCTGTATAAAAGAAGTCGTAATACTACTTCCTGGTATAGTTTATATTGGGGATGACATTGGTTAATAAGGTCATTGTCCTTTTTGCTTTTGAGAAACCTATTTAGTAGACACACAATTCTATTTGGCTTGACGGCTCTCTTTCCAAACACAAACAAACAAAGCGCAAGCAGTATATTGCTCACCTGTGTGCATTCCAATGCGCAGTTTGAGCTGGTCCGACGGTCGATGCCGGATTGTGAACCCACGTACTGCAGAGAGGAGGGCGAGCGACATCCGAGCCACTTCCCTTGCGTGAAGATTTCCGTTTCGGACGGGAAGGCCCGATACTACCATGTAGGCATCGCCTATTGTCTCCACCTGTCAGATGTAATGACATATTTAACTCCAGTTATTGCCAACTGCCATGGACAATACAAAAGAGGAGCAGGTTTACTTTCCATGCTGTATATGTAAAATGTTAGACATTCTTAGAATGATAGAGAGAGAGAAAGACAGTTTAAGGAAAGCGTAACAAACAACATTAAATTATTTTTTCGTGATCATATCTTAATTACTAAACTAAGGGACATGGAGATAAATATTTTTGGCTACAAATGACAAAGTTTATGATTAATACATAAAGTATCTATTAGCCTTAGGGATAAAATGAGTGAACTATTTTTCATTTCCGCCATTTTTAAAACTGTAGTGCAACGTTTAAGTGCTACTTGTTCACTGCTTTAAATGGCAGTATGTAACACTAACTTTCATCAACTTTAACTTTTTTGTCACTGTTTTTGCATATTGCATTACAAACAAGTCTGCTTTGTATTGTGTTACAATCTTGTGATGGGCCACACAGTTATGTGCTGCACATTCAATGCAATTTCCAAATAAATTAATACTGTGCAAATTAGTTCTAATGTATTATTATTCCGGTACAGTTACACATTTCATACCAGCTGCCGCATTCTATTTTCACACATATACGAGGTCTACTGAATAAAGAACGATCTGATTTTTACAGTCATAATTTCACGTGCTAAAATTTAACTTTACAGTGTTTTGTTAACTTTATGCGTAAGTACACGTCGTATTAATTTCTCTGTTTGCACTTCCGGTTCCCGCCCGCAAGTTGAGACAACTTCAGTTGCGCTTACAACAAAAGGTGACATGTGACGAGCAATACGCTATTCTGAAATTCTGCTTTCGTCTGCACAAATCTTCAGGTGAGGCGTATTTAATGTTACAGGAGTTCATCTTCCACAGCTCGAAGACAGTTTAAAATGTGTAAAGAGGGGAGGCAAACAGTTTCAAAGGAAGATGGACCTGACGTTCCAGCTTGTGCTCAAAAGGAAGAAAACATTAACACCGCTGCTGTCATTGTGAGAGAGGACCGTCGAATAATATTACGAATACTTTTACTGGGTGACATTGGTGACTGAAAGGTTGCATATGAGACGTGTTTGTGCTTGGTGGGTTGTAAGATTGCCGATTTCTGAACTAAATGACGATCGAATGCACGTTTGCATGCAGTTGAAGATGATGTTACAGGAAGATGAGGAATTTCTTTGAAAGCTAGTCACCGCTGATGAAACTTCGCTACACCATTTTGATCCTGAGAGCGAACAGCAAAGATCGTATGGAGATTTCCATTATCATCAATACCAAATGAAGCAAAAGTGGTTACTTCTGCCTGAAAAGTTATGGTCATTTCCCTTTTCAATATTCAAGGAATGGTTTACCAGCATGCCATACTTGCACACACAACTGTAACTGGGCAATACTAAAGAGGTGTCCTGAAATCTCTGCAATTTCCGTGCAACAAGTTTGATGCTGCACAATAAATTTTGTTGCTGAATGTCTCACATATCGCCCTCCTTAAAGTTTACATTTGATTCCATGTGAATTTTTCCTTTTCCCCAAATTGAAAAAAAACACCTTAATGGGAGTCATTTTCTATCATCAGAAAGAGTGATGAACGCTATGGAGGCGATTCTGAAGGACATGTCAAAAACAGTTTCCAGTATGCCTTTGAAGACTGGCACAAACGCTGGGGCCGGTGATTGCATCCAACGCGAACTACTTTGAT
Organism: Metallyticus violacea; assembly: GCA_030762175.1. Lineage (NCBI taxonomy): Eukaryota > Metazoa > Arthropoda > Insecta > Mantodea > Metallyticidae > Metallyticus > Metallyticus violacea. The sequence continues at coordinate 76,368,146 of CM060845.1, read as the reverse complement.
TAAGATTATCAAAATTATAATGATGATTATGTTCTCAAAATATCATCATTCTTTATTAACAGCTCTCGTATTAGTGAATAGCCCCAATCTTGAGAGCGCAATATTGACATGTAGAATTAATTAAATGCATGTTTAAAATTAAATTTTTCTTAAATTAATTTTTAAACACAGAAAAGGTTAATAAATCTAACTATTATTTTTGGTTTATACTTAGCATTTTCTTCAAAAACTATTTATTTAACCTGAAAAATAGCTACTTTTTTACCAAAAATATATTCAGGAAAAACAAGATTATCTAATAAAGATCTAATAAAGAATGAAAAGAAAATTCTTAGTAATAGTAATGTTCCAAATTTTAACTTAATAGCTGAAAAATACAGTAATTTCAAATTTCGATCTCAGTGCCCCTTAAATAGAGACGACAACTTTTTCAGATAGAGTAGGTCTAGAAGAAGAATGGTATGAAAATAATGGCAAATATTCGTATTTCGAAATTTTCCTTCTTCTTAAACTCCGATTTTATAACTTGCATTCCCTGGGGCTTAACAAGTAAATGCCCGAGTGAATCGGCCGTAGGGAAGCTATTACCTCTGATCACACATAGAGCAGACATGCGTACTGAAAGACTCCATAAATGAGGTATCTGTCTAATTCAGAGCCCCCTCGAAGATATCACAAATACAAAAAACACTGACAGACAGGCAACAGAAATGAAAATGAAGAAATGGAAGGTGCTTCCATGCCAGAGTAATACTGACCCGGCATTTCTCCTCTCTGAAAATGAAGTGAGGAAAACCAGAAAGAGTTCTGTCAGTTATTTGCAAGATTTGAACCTAGGACCAACAGAATACGAGCTCCAAGTGTTACCGCTTGAGCCAATCCGTTGGGGGTTCCGCAATTCAACAGCAAACAGACCATAGCATTTGCAACTTGGAGCTTTTGACTTCGAATCATCTTCATGCAAATGTACGACGGTAGGTCCATATGTTTCCGGCCTGGCTGATGAGGATTATCGGCTTTACAAAAGCCGTATCTGGTGTCATATCTTATCTGTTAAGTAAATAATTGTAGCTGTAACTTCCGCTCCGCTGTGTTCAGTTGTTCAGATGTAGTTGCACATAGAAGTCTATGTGTAGAAGATTGAGACATGTTCAAAATGGAGCATCGAGCTGTTATTAAGTTCTTCACTAAAGAAGGACTTACTCCAAATGAAATAAAACAGCGACTGAAGGGTGTATGTGGGGAAGCACTCCCTCATATTCTACCGTAAAAGAATGAGCCAAACTTTGTCGAATGGGTCGAGAAAGCATTGAAGACGAAGAGCGTGCAGGTCGGCCCTTGGAGGTGCTCACTCCTGCAAACATCGCTCTTATGGAAGGAGAAATTATGGAAGACCGGCGCCTCAAAGTTACGGAAATAGTAGCAAGGCTGGGCCTTTCTAAAACAATAGTCCTTCGAAATATACAAACATAATAAGGTGCAAAATGGGTGCCTAAAGTTCTTTCTTCAATCCAAAAGCAACAACGGGTAATCTTTGTCAGGAAATTTTGGAGCTCTGCCGTGGCAACGAGAGAGAAGTTCTGCAAACCATTGTTAAAAGAGATGAAACTACAGTCTTCTACTATGATCTCTTGTCCAAATCAATGGGGTGGCGTGAACCTGGAGAAGCACCGTCTCTAAAGGCCAAGGCCACTCAGCCAACCAAGAAGATCATGACCACAATCTTTTGGGACTGTGAAGGTATATTCTTCATCCACTTAAAGGAGAGAAACACCACGGTAAATGGAGAGTACTATGCTGGCCTACTGCAAAGACTACGTGCTTCCATAAAAGAGAAAAGGCGAGGAAAGCTGAGTTGTGGTGTGTACCTTCTTCACGAAAACGCGCCTGTGTACGCAGCTCTTGTTGCAAAGGAAGCTGTGAAGAAGCGTAGCTTCAAGGAGACGACCATCCCCTACAGCCCAGATCTAGCTACCAGTGACTATTTCCTTTTCTCAAAACTAATGAAATACCTTTGAGTAAGGACATTTAAGTGTGACGAAGAAGTGATGGATGCTGTTTATTCCCATTTTACAGACAACATTTCTGACTATTTGGGGGGGAGGGGATTGATATGTTAATTCGAAGATGTAAGAAGTGTATTGCAACAAAGGGGAATTATATTGAAAAGTGAAATATCTTTAGTATTTGTGTTTATCATACCTAGAAAATGGTTAGGCTGGGAACTTATGGGCCTACCCTCGTGTCTTATACAGGGCCCTCATTCCGCTATGCAATCGGAAGAGGATTTTACTGAGAGAGATTATTGCGTAACGGACTCGATACCTGACGAGTTGGAACTCATAGCGCAGATGTTTCTATATTAGTAAATAATAATTAATATTCTACTCATCATCCTAGTAAATGCCCGCCGCTGTGAGAAATGCCCGAATCCTTTGGAAAATATTTTTAAGTACTCGCTACAATTCATCTTCCTGAATATTGTAAACTACCTCCCACATATTTCGTTTCAGTGCTTTACAGGCTTATTTCTGGTACAGCAGTATTCATTTAAATGGATGAACTGAGTGACTATACGCACTGCTGACAGACACATCAACTTGCTGGGGTAATCGTGTTAAAGACTTTCGAGACATTCCTAATCAATAGCCTATTTCATCAATCCGGTTTTCTGATCTCAGCTTATTATCGTGTGTTCAAACTTTATTCACCAATCTAAAATTTTTACTTCCCGATGAAGTTACTCCTGAAAATCGAGCGTGATATTCCCTCCCTCATAATTTGAACGACTTATTTTGCACTTAATAATCATAAATAAATATTCTTTAATTTTGAGTGTACCTCACTCTTAAATACCATAATATACAAATACACAGTAGAAAGTCTAGCACGCACTTCCTACAGAAATGCAACTTAAAGAGTTAAAGTGGTAAACACGACTGAACAGGTTCAATTGCCTGCGTCAGCAAAACTTTAACTGCATTCTTACCGGGAATTGTGTGTCCACTGAAGGTGAAATTCCAAATCAGATGCCGGCAATGTGCTGCCACGGAGGGGCATAGTTTTCAACTTATTTTACAAAACAGGATAGTGTTTATAATTTTTATCAGCTTTAAATACAGTATCATTTTATGCTTTCAGTAAAACATAAACATTAAAATAAGAATATTACCTTTACGCGCAGCTACTCTATCCCCCCTTTTCCAGTTGCGATGGCTGCACTACACCACGCTCAGGCGGCCCGTAACACAAATAACCTCACTGTAGAAACACCATAGATATTTCACACCGCTTCATGATTGAAAGCTGAGAAGGATTTCGGACTGCTAAGCACATTTCAGGTAGGACAAATTAGCTTTTTGGACGAAGTAGGAAAGTTGTAAGTGCACACAAAACTCCATCACGAGTTGCACTATGAGGCATGCACAATTATTATGTTTTTTAAAATGTTTTGTTAAAAATGTTTTTTATTTTGTAAGCTGGCTGCTTTACCGTTATCTTGTTGCACATTTTCAATGCTGGTGTGTGATCGCGTCATATTGAATTGCTGTTTCTAGATCCGAACCGACAGTGACATCTTATGTATCTGTGCCTGTGATAAATGAATTCCTCCTACACCACAACAGCTTCCTATCATTGATTCCACCGCAATGTCGTTTTAGCAAGATGGCGTCACATCCCACACAACTCGCAATCAATGAGAAGAGCAAGAACTTTCATTGGAAATAGAAAACACCTCAAGGTGTGGTTACGACCTACTCGATCTCAAGATTTAAAGGAACTGAAGAGAAGAATCCGAAGGGGAGTCAATGCTAGTTATGCAACAGTAAGACACTACAAGCTCAAGAGTATTAATTACACGAATAATTTTTTCAAGGAGTTCGTTTTTAAGAAAAAAAATATTTTGTTTTTCTTTCTATATCACAATAAACGAGAAGTCTTTCTTCAAAGTACAGAGCACATTAGCAACTTTTATATATTGAGTTATTCTATCTTTTTGTTATAAACAAGAAATGTCCCACTCTCAACATATACATTTTTCTCCTATTATAGATATAATACTGGTGCTAAGAAGTCTAAAAAGTTTGGCAACCTACAAAATGGTAGGGTAATGAAATGCACTATGTTGTATAAGAGAGAAAGAGAACTGTAGTTGGGGGAGGGGTGTGTTTGGTGCGGTTTTATGGAGATTATAATTGAGGAGAATGAGGGAAAAGGAAGTTTGGCTGAAGAAGTGAGGAAAGTTTAATGAACATGCTGTGACTCTGATACGGTTTCAGATTTCTGGTAAAGAATGTATAAACTTGAGCTTATAATAAAGTGACTCTTAAACTTTTCAATAAAATCTTTATGGAATATGTAAACGCTGTGCTCAAGGAACGACTAGTTTGATTAAATAAATTCTTGTCTATGCCCCATCTCCCTTGTACATGCATTTTACTAACGACAGTAAAATTAAATTTCTTACGTTAGTCGTATTATTCCTTTAACAATTATTACTCTCCGTAATATTTAGGGACCGATATAATAAGTTAACTGCAACGGGACTGTAACACGCGCGCCAACGCTAAGGGGATAGTAGGAAATTCACAACAAATAGAAATATAGATATAAGAAGGCCAGAAAATAGATCTCATTTTTTATCCTACATTACGACCATGCTGCACAACACCTACAATAACACAATAAGAGTTTTCTTGGTTGTTTCCTTATATACATAATTCAGAAATCTGGCGTTTACTCTATTTTAAAAACAATTACAAAATACACTGTTTAACTATCTTTAACATTCTCCTAGCTTAGGCAGTAGCCCCATTCCTAAGCACAATCTGTTGATAACTGAATCGAGCTCTAAGTTTGAATTTTTTATTTGTTTTATTTATGGACGCTGTTTAACATCTCAGGCCATCAGCGTCCCATTCAAATCTGCGCGTGAAACTGCCGACAAATTTTACTCAGAGTCCTCCTCTTTCAGGTTTGAGGTTATTTATCGTGCCATAAATGTACGACACGGGACCCACGGCTTTACTTCCCTTCCGAAGGAAACCATACTTAGGATTTTTACGCCCGAAAAAATTCATTGGTCCTGGCCGGGATCGAACACATGATCTTGGGCTTACCACTAAGTTTGAAAACCTGGTAATAACAAGTAATGCATCGAGCGTTTCACTCTCTCTCGGCCCCCAATTATTTCTTAGAACTTTCAAACTAATTAACGAAATTCAGTGAAATTTAACAATAAATACCTTGATATATGCGAAATATGGCTACCTAAAGATGCGAGTGACAGCCCTTTTGCCGTGCGGGCACGCAAAGACGATTGTGAACTTGTCCTCGGGAAGTTGTGTGATACAGTTGACTGTGCTGATATTACAGGATGGTCAAATCATCATGTCTTGATATTATTATTGTGTGTATAAACTCGTACACATTGAAATAACATACATTGTCACGAATGCATCGATAAAAGACTGCCAAAGACAAATTATTGCAGTTAGGAGTGAGGAAACTACTGGCAAAATCCTCCATTCTGTATTTGGTAAAAGTCTGGAAGCTACTGCAACATTGTTGAACTTCCGAAACTGCTTGGAGCAGAATAAGAGGTGAAAAACACAGAACTCCTTGCCTAAACCGTCGACAAGTTGAATTTTCAAAAGTTGCTTAACTACCACATTACTGCTGAGGAAGAATTAAAACCTTACAAGAGACTTCAGCAGTTTCTCAATGTACATTGGGAAATACACGCAGTTCTCCGATGAGACGGAAGTCTACTTACATTTTTAGAATATCCGTATTTGATCTTCATGATGAAAATTTTAGGGTATCGTATGCTATGTAACGGCGCTGTATTATTGGGCTTATCTTCATTCATTCAGCAGTGAAGTACACAATCAACATGAAAATTATCTATCTATGAGTTTGTGGATTGACTGAATGACTATCCGCATTGTCTTATTTTTAGCAAGAAGAGATCTGCCAGCATGGCCAAAAATGTTTCCATCTTTGGCCGTCAATATCACCTGATCTTGCCCTACTAGATTTCTTTCTGTGGAACACCCTAAAAGGGAAATGAATTGCAATAAGCTTTGAAGCATGGGAACATGGGAAGGTTATTATTATTTTTTTAGTTTATTTATGGACGTTCTTTAACATCTCAGGTCATTAGCGTCCCATTCAAGTCAGGGTGTGAAATGACCGACAAATTTTGCTCAGAGGCCTCTTCTTTCAGGCTTGAGGTTATTTATCGTGCCGTAAATGCACTACACGGGACCCGTGGCTTTACTTCCCTTCCGAAGGAAGCCAAACTTAGTATTTTTACGCCCGAAATTATCCATCGGTACTGACTGGGATCGAACCGACGATCTTGGTTTTAGGAGGCAAGTATAGTTATCACTACACCACCAGGACCGACACATGGGAACGTGGGACGAGTGTGTGTGTGTGTGTGTGTGTGTGTGTGTGTGTGTGTGTGTGTGTGTGTGTGTGCTGCTTATGATAAGTTTTCATCACTTATTGCAAGATAGTCGCATATACATTAAAGTTATGTCATTGTTCAGATCACTGAATTAAGTTAGTTCGTTTAAGGGTTAAAAAGTAAATTCAGGGACCAAGAGCAAATGAAACACCCCTTACAAAATGTATAAATTACACTTTACTTTTATTATTTAGTCTGTAAAACAACATTACCACAGGTGATAAACATCAAAATATGTTTTAGTACATACAGCACATCATCGCTTCTAATAATTGAAATATCTGATACACCTCTTCCATATATTGGTAGAAGTGGCAAATGGGTAATGCCCATAGTTGAAACTGGCACAACAAGATTATCACGCCATTTATAATGTGATATATAAAGCTCAATTCTAGAGCTGAGCGAGAGAGGTAGACCTAGCAAATGCCAACGAGCAGTATAGAAACGTGGCAGGCAGGCATATCTCGAGCCGGTCGTTGACAGCTCCTAGCCGCACTGTGGCGGTATCTGCCCTTCTTTGTCGTTGGATTCAGACTCTTTGTCATGTGTAGGAATTTGTCTCGTTCTTTTTTATTTCTTTATTTCTGGTCTATGTCAGATTTTCAGCATTGAGGGCAAAAGAGAGGCGTTATAGGACGTGTGCTGAATGAGCGGGTTTGCCACAGCGCTGTGAGTGTGGAATTTGGTACAAAGCCCGCTGATCCCGGGAATTCTATGTGCTCATAGGGGTTAGGTTTTGTGTAGTATCTTCCGTGGCAGTGATGATGATGATTGTTGTTTAAGGGGCGCACAACAGCTAAGGTCATTAGCGCCCAAACATACTAAAACTGCGTCAGAGATAAAATATAAATAGTTAACACAAATCAAGTCTGAGCAGCACGTTGTGCAACAAAATAAAAGCCCATAACAAATAACAAGTGGGTGTTTGCTTATTGCTTGCTTATTGCTTAAGGGCGCAAAACTGCCGTGGTCATTAGCGCCCAAACTCATCAAGTGCTATGTCAGAAATAAAAATAAATAAACAAAGAATGCAAATCCTGCGCATAATGAACGGACAGTAGTACTTGTGCAATAAAAATTATACCCAAAAACAAATAACAAGGATATAAGGCGCCACAAACATTAAAGTGTTACTAAAACACAGCTGCAAGAGCGGAAAAACACAACAGTCCTGTAATGGACTAAAATCGTGCCAATAAAATCCCAAAGCAAACACAGGGCAATAAACAAAGACCGGTAGCAAAATTAATCAGCAAGAGCTGAAAACAAACCAGTCTTATAAAAGATTAAAATGGTAACAATAAAACCCCAAAACAAATAACAAGGGCAATGTGCAAAACAACAATTAAAGACTAGTTAACACGATTCAGCAAAAGCTGAAAAAACAACAGTCTTAAAAGAGTCTAAAAATGCCGTCAATGGTAAAAGATAAAACCTCACACCTTGCTCCAAAAACCACAAACGCGGATAAAACGGAGCACACGCTCAACAGCAACCACATCATCTGCAAGTAACTCCTCAATAGAGGAGGGCAAACCTAGGCTATTTCTAAAAGCTGTCAGATGAAGACAATCAATTAAAATGTGACGCACTGTAAAGGGGTGGTCACAATGAGGGCAAACTGGAGCGGGTTGACCATTAAAAAGGTGAGAGTGACTAAAACGGCAATGCCCAATTCTAAGACGAGCTAAAATTACTTCTTCGCGACGAACAGCGCGAGAAGAAGTCGACCAGTTAAAAGGGGCGGATTTACATTCACGGAGCTTATTATTTGGGAGTAATTCCCACTCCTCGCGCCAGCGCGAAAAAATGGCTCTACGCAATGAATGTATAAAATCCCCGAAATAAAAACGCTGCTCGTACTCAGCAGGGTCTAAAAGAGCGGATTTTGCTGCAACATCTGCGGCCTCATTACCTGCGACTCCGACGTGCCCAGGCACCCATAGCAGTGTTACCCTGACGCCAGCGTCGTAAAGGGTTAAAACTGCATTCTGGACCATCTGTACAAGTGGGTGGAGGTTGTACAGATTTCTAAAACTTAAAATTGCACTCAAAGAGTCGGAACATACAACACTGTTCCCTAGCCCCTGTTCAGAAATAAATAAAACCGCCCGATAGATAGCATAAAGTTCCGCCATAAAAATAGATGTTGCAACGTTAAGACCGTACGTAAAACTTGCCCCATTTAAAACAAAAGCACATCCTACACCTGTGTCACATTTAGAGCCGTCCATATAGATAAAATTCCAGCCATTAAAAGAGGATTTCATCTCGCTAAAAGAACAACGAATAATATGTGCTGCGGTGGAAGATTTCGGACATGACGTAAGCCCAAGATGAACGGGGGCCTCTGCTAAAATCCAGGGGGGAGAAGAAGTATCCCCGGCTAAGAAAAAAGCAGGTAACTCAATGTCCAACGTTCGTAAAATCTCCCGAAAGCGAAAACCAGCAGGCTTAGGAGTAAAAGACCGAGCAGCATAAAAACGATCAAAAGACACATTAAAATGCGGCCCATTCGTGGGATGATGAGGTTGCATAGCTAAGCGACAACCGTATGCAGCTAGTAAAACATCCCTACGATGAAACAACGGAGGTTCTCCAGACTCCGCACATAAACTCAACACAGGACTGGTGGGGAATGCCCCAATGGCAACACGGATACCCCGGTGATGAATCGTGTTCAGGCGGCGCAGAACAGAAGGCCGCGCAGAGCCATAAACGACACTGCCATAATCCAATTTGGACCGGATAAGAGAGCGATAAAAACGTAAAAGAACAGTCCGGTCAGCTCCCCAAGATGTGCCACTTAAAACACGTAAAATACAAAGAGAACGTTCACACTTGCCTCTGAGTTGCGCTATATGCGATGACCAGCATAATTTCCTATCAAACACCAAGCCAAGGAACCGAACTTCGTCTGCGAAAGAGAGTGCGTCTGGGCCAAGATGGAGCGAAGGTGGAAGATACTCCTTGTGGCGCCAGAAGTTCATGCAGACGGTCTTCTCTGCGGAGAAACGGAACCCGTGAGAGACACTCCAAGCGTGAAGGCGGTCGAGACAGCATTGGAGGCGGCGTTCCAAGAGACAGGTTCTCCGAGAGGAAAGATAAATGGCAAAATCGTCTACAAATAACGACGATTGTATTCCTGGCGGTAAGCACTGGGTGATAGAGTTAATAGCAATGGCAAGCAGTGTGCAACTTAGTACCGAGCCCTGAGGTACACCGTTTTCTTGAATAACCGCCACGGGTGGCCGAGGTCGTTAAGGCACGGACTCGTGAGCGGGAGGTCTGCGGTTCGAATCCCGCCAGGACCGTCCTCCCTGACTGGGGTTTTTTCCAGGTTTTCCTCAGTCTTCATAACTGGCAAATGCCGGGGAGGTACCTAAACTTAGGCCTGGAACGCTTCCTTCCTTAAACAAAAAAAAAAAAATATCCTTTCCCAATTTATCATTTCATTTCATGTATCATCAGTGTCCACCGCCTGTGGTGCCTCAGTAGTAAAAACGGGCGTTAAACACTACTCAAAAAAAAAAGTTTTCTTGAATAAAATTAGATGATAAAACTGATCCCACGCGAACATTAAAAACCCGGTCTTTCATAAATTCCTGAATAAAAACAGACATACGCCCACGTATGTTCCAATCCTGAAGTTTTTGGAGGATACCGCCTCTCCAGCAAGTATCGTACGCTTTCTCTAAATCTAAAAACACAGCAACCGTTTGGCACTTGCGCACAAAACCGTCCATTACATGGGTAGTTAAAGCCACCAGGTGGTCGACTGAGGAAAGATGACGCCGGAAACCACACTGGGCGTTCGTTAATAATTGCCTCGACTCCAACCACTACATGAGCCGTCCGTTAATCATTCGTTCCAACACCTTGCAAACGCAGCTGGTGAGGGAAATCGGACGGTAACTGGAAGGAAGATGTGGGTCCTTTCCAGGCTTAGGTATGGGAATGACGGTGGCCAATCGCCAAGCGCAGGGAAATGTGCCGCTACACCAAATAAAATTAAAAGTTCGTAATAAAAAAGCTTTGCCTTCTGCTGGTAAATGCTGCAACATGGCAACATGAATGTCATCCGGCCCCGGTGCGCAATGTCGAGAGGTAGAAAGGGCATGCTCCAGTTCCCTGGCGGTAAAAGGAACGTTGTAGCTCTCCTGATGGTCGGAGGCAAATGAGAAACCTTTCCTCTCAACCTGCTCCCTTAATGCGCGAAATGTATCCGGGTAATTGGCGGAACTAGAAACATCAGCGAAGGTTCGCCCTAAAACATTGGCGACGTTAATCGGAGTAGTGAGCACTCGATTTAAAACCCTAAGACCGGGTATAGGTGTAAACCTTGGTTTGCCAGCAACGCGGCGTAGCCGTTCCCAAACTACGGATGAAGGCGTTGTGCGGTTAAAAGAAGAAGGAAAAGAAATCCAAGAAGCCTTTTTGCTATCCTTAATGACTCGGCGGCATTTGGCGCGAAGTTGTTTGTAGCAAATCATATTTGCTGATGTAGGGTGGCGACGAAAAGCTCGGAGAGCACCTCGGCGTGCACGCAATGCATCCCGGCATTCATCAGTCCACCAGGGAACCGGCAAGCGTCTGGGGCGACAAGACGACCGGGGAATAGCCTTATCTGCGGCCGTCATGATGACCGTACGGAGGTGCTCGATCGCGATGTCGATAGATGGAAATTCACACCCTGAAAATTCGGTCAAAGATCGATAGAGAGTCCAATTCGCCTTATCAATGAGCCATTTTGGCGTGCGCTGTGAATGTGCGTTCGGAGAGAGTACATGGATCTGACACGGAAAGTGTTCACTGGAATATAAATCAGAGATGACGTTCCAGGTGAAATGTACAGCAAGTGAGGCAGAACAAATGGATAAGTCCAAGTATGAAAAACTGTGAGTGCTGTCTGAAAGAAATGTAGGTTGTCCAGTATTGAGCAGTACTAGATGGTGACGATCCAGAAAGTCGGCTATAATGCTACCCCTCGCACACTCCGTGGCGGAACCCCATAGGGGATGGTGTGCATTGAAATCCCCCAACAGAAGAACAGGGGGTGGTAGCTGAGACAAAAGATCGTCCAGGTCAACTGTGGTGATGGTGTCGGACGGAGGTAAATAAACAGTGCAGAGTGAAAATCTAAGGCCAGAAAAGTGAACTGTAGCTGCAGCAGCTTGTAAAGGAGTCTGGAGCTGTAGTGAGGTGCTGTACACGTTATTGTGAATTAAAAGTAAAACTCCGCCGTGAGCGGGAGTGCCATCTTCGGGAGGGAGATCAAATCTCACCGAAGAGTAACCGCGTAAATTAAAAGAATCACTTGGGCGAAGCTTAGTCTCTTGGAGACATACGAGCAAAGGGTCAGTAGAACGTAAAATTAATTCGAGGTCAGGTCTGCGACTACGGAGACCACGCACATTCCACGAAAGGATAGCCATTGTTAAAATTAGATAAAAGAAGCTAAAAATTTACCACCTTACTTTTTGGACGGTGCAGGGCGAAACAAACGTCCTTTTTTCAATCGCGTGGGACTCGGTGGTTTTGAAGGAGCAGGCATATCCTGCTCCATCACATCCTCAGAGGGAGGGCTCTCCCGCTGAGAAGCATCCACCGATTCCAAAGCCTGGAATCGGTTGGATGTAGATATAGGCGGCGACGGCGACCGCCTAGCGGGTTTGCTCCCATCATGGGAGCGTGACCTCCGAGGAGGAGAAGGGCTCTTTTTCTGCTCTACCTGAGTTGATGACTTTAAAAAATCCGTTCGTGTAAAACTCGTCCTGAACTTAATATCAGGGGCATTAAAAACAACAGCTTTGGGCTTCACGGTAGAGCGCTTTGGAGAACTAGGCGTAGGTTGGACCCGTGTAAACACAAGATCGCAGGTCTGCGTACTGCTATCGCACTTCTTGGGCGCAAAAGAAGCTGCTGCGCTGTAGGTGCCGGTCTTAGGCACGACAGGTTGGCGAGACTGGAATCGCTTCCGGGCTTCAGTAAAGGAGAGTTTTTCCTTTACCCGGATCTCCTGGATACAGCGCTCCTCTCGAAAACGAGGGCAATCGCGGGACGAGGCTGGATGTTCACCGCGGCAGTTGACGCAGACAGGAGCGGATGGGCATGCTCCCTCGCGACTTGCTTGACCGCAGGTTGCACAGATGGATACGGCAGTTTTACATGATATGCGAGTGTGTCCAAAACGCTGACACTGGAAACATCGCAACGGGCTAGGGATATACGGGCGCACTTCTATCACCTCGTAGCCCGCCTTTATCTTCTGCGGCAATTCGACCCTGTCGAATGTGAGGAAAAGAGTCCGGGTCGGCTGTAATTCCCCCTCTTTCCTTGCCTGTACACGATATCCTGAGGTGACCCCTTGGTCTTCCAGACAGCTCTGGATTTCCGGGTCGGACATTCCGTCTAGAACATTTGTGGTGACAACTCCTCGCGACGAACTCATGGTCTTATGTTTCTCGACACGGACGGGATATCCGTGGAGTAGCGTCGCCTTGAGCAACGAGTTGCTTTGAGACAGGCCAAGTGTCTCCACCAAAAGTGATCCGTTGCGTAGACGGGTACAGGACTTAACGGGTCCAGCTATGGCATCAATGCCCTTCTGAATTTTAAATGGATTTACGGTCGTAAACGTCGGTCCTGGTGGTGTAGTGGTTACCATACTTGCCTCCTATACCCAAAACGCGGGTTCGAACCCGGCCAGGACCGATGGATTTTTTCGGGCGTAAAAATCCTAAGTATGGCTTCCTTCGGAAGGGAAGTAAAGCCGTGGGTCCCGTGTCGTACATTTACGGCACGAAAAAGAACCTCAAGCCTGAAAGAGAGGCCTCTGAGCAAAATTTGTCGGCCGTTTCACGCCCTGAGTTGAATGGGACGCTGATGACCTGAACTGTTAAAGAGCGTCCTTAAATAAATCAATCAAAAAAAAAAAAAAAAACGGTCGTAAACGACTGATTCTCTTCAGTACGACTAATGACTAAGTAACGAGGGAAAGAATTCTCGATTACTTCTTTTGCATCAACTCTTTTACGTTTAAAATGTAAAGGATTATTTTCCAGTACCATAGCGATTTATTCCTCCACCATTGCAACCGTCTCCGATGGCGGGCTGCTTCCTGGGCGCCACCCCGGCTTAGGTTACTGGCTCTGGCCTGAACAAAGTAACCTCAGGGTCACACCTTCCTGTGGGCTGACGAAGGGACCCAATCGCCTGCAGGAAGTCTACAGCTCATGCAATGGCCCTTCCCCGGGCCTGGCTTTTACCAGGGGATACGCTCCCGTCCTACATGATAACCCAGTGCTGGGAGTTACGCTGTTACCCAGTCACTTTTTACCGCGTCAAACACGGGGGCACCCATCAGACTAAGAACAGGGAAGTAGGACAAATAAAACAATAAAAGAGGCGAAATAAAAAGGAGTCAAACGCGCTAAGCGCGGACCTGAGGGAGCAGCTCGGGTGCCTCGGGGTCGCTACGCCCCGTACCCAATAAATTGGGCCCCTGAGGGGTTCCGTGGCAGTGGATGGGCCCATTGTTTGCAAAATGTTTGGTAGGCCTTGATAAATGTGCGACGTACTCGGGGTCCTAGTTTCGGTGCGGAAATGCTGAGGGAAACATACAGTCAGTGCCATAAATGGCGTATAAGGTAACGTTCTGCACATTCTGTAAGGAGGAGATGTAGGATGTCGCTGCATAGCCCAAAACTTCGCACCCATACAACTTGATAGCAGGGATAATGACCAGGTAAATATGCAATTTTGTTCAAACATGAGCGGAGTGGCCGCGAATATTGCTGGCTGCAGCGACTTTCATATGTGCGGTCCGAACGTGAGCCCTTCATCCAGGGTTACTCCGAGGTATGCGGCATGCGTTACCCAGAGGATTCGCTGGCCAAACAAACTCGGGAAGGCCTTGATTTGCAGGTCTGCGTCTCTTGGTGGGTTCAGAGCTGTTTCCAATTGTCTTGTTTGTGACAATAGCATCATATCGTCCGCGTTTCTGTACTGGAGAAACACTCTTAAACTTTAGCTCTGAATTGTCTGCCTCTTAAAAGCTGGCCTTGATTTCTACCATCGGTTTAGTGAGCTCGACTGTGATCAATTTATAAAGCAGTCCTTTTGTTGAATGAAAGGCGTGCATACACCTTTTATTGTCGTTACATGATATATCGTTTTACCCCTTTCCTCCTTTTCCTTCCTTACGATACCGCTTTCTAGACCTCTCTCTCTCTAGAACCGCTGTTGTTCATTGGCCAAAGCACGTGGGTATCAGTATTAATCAGTTTTGGTTCGTGACATTATCATTTTGTTACTGATATACCGTTTATGCTTGGACATGAAGGAATGCCATTGCAGGATTAGTTATTCTTGGTACCCTCGGCTACCATCGGCGAGTCGCCACTGTTACCTGGCTTGTATTCAGGCAATATTTCCATGTAAATGAAGCCTTCTTGTCGGGGTTTCTTGCAATTCAGCTAGGATATTAATCGACACAGTAATCCAGGTATTTAGAAATGCAGCTAATATTTCAACTTGTGTAATTGGGTAGACCTAGGCCCTTTGTCAAATTATGTAGAATGCCTTTGATTGACATCTTCTTAAATTGTTTTAGTGAGCGGTAAATAAAGAATTCTCCTTTTCGTTATGATTGAATCTTTGGAAAATTAATTTGGGTTACTTCTTCATTTTTGGGCCATGAATTGTGAAAGTAAAATATACCAAATTCTTTCTTTTTGGTTTTTGGATGAACTGCTTGGGAACACTCGTTTGTTACACTTTATGATTATATCATATCGTAATGTCCACCATTTGCTGTGTAACGTAATTTTCTCTCATTTTGGAGTATATGTTTCTTGTAATTTTATCTTGCTTTTATTGGAGAAAAGTGCTATGTATTTTATTTTATAATGTGTTAAATGCATAATTGGTGAATTCAAATATTTCAATGGCCTTCACCTATTGTAATTATTATGTAAATGGGCACTTTTTAAAAATAAATTATCGTGGAAGTGCCAATTGGAATTGTAATTATGCTTCAATATTGTTAAATGTTTGTTCTTCTATCATTATGTTAGAAACGTTAACCTTTCCACAACCACATCCTGAAGTTTAAACATTCCTTCGTTTATTCAGGCTGCGTGGCGCTAACGGTAGAGCGCCAGTGAAAGTAATAAAAATAAAATGAGATCGACAGGAAAAAAAAAAAAAAAAAGGTTAACGGGTTCAGACAGCGGCTATAATCTTCGCTGCCTAGGCTTAAGCTGAGAAACATTTCTTTGCATGATGTGAGATTGCATTTTGATAGTTTCTATACCGTAACATTATGTTTTAGAACATAAAGATCATTTTTGGGAGGAGGGGGATTCAAGTTGAACACACCGCAACCCGCTCTCATAAAGGCGCCAACTACGTGCATAATTAAGATTATTTCATTTTAGAAAGGAAATTACTTGAAATTTAAAAATGAAATAAGAAATAAGATAATAGTTTTGTAGAAAAATGCATATACTTCAAATTTTAACCCGCTATATATTAAATAGTTTTATCAGAAATATCTCTACATTGCTTTCCGACTAAAATGACTATAATTTGCTCACATACATTGAAACCTGCAATAAAAAATAATATCCTTCAGTCATGCAGTCATAGTGCCAAGATATTGCAGCATTCCTTTGCACTTCTCCGAGAAGAGACTGGCGTCACATCTCGCCAGTATGGTGGATGCTTGATTAGTTATGATGAATTTCTTTATCAGCAATATTTTACAGCAAGGGTGCAACAAAAACCAAGATTGAATGCCACTGTGCATGCATTCAATAACCTTTATCCAGTTTCCACTTCAGAAGACACAAATACGAGATGTTATAATGCCATAAAAGGGAGTAAGGTCTTTATTACCTTTAAGGTGCTACAGGCTAACTGTAAAAGAATATCTATTGGTGATTTCTTCCTTCGAGCAAAGGAACTTAAATAACTATCATTACATGCGATAAACCCTTGAAAAACATTATATATATAGTTTTTGTGCCTTCTGACTGGAAACGAGGGAATAAAGGTAACGACATATATGAAAATCAACTTTTGTGCTGGATTCCATATTCACGAGTCTCCTGTTATCGACAATGATGACGGCATGGTATATTTTTGCATGGGGTTTTTATAATTCATTATTTTATGTAATTTTATACTGAAAATTCACCATTTTTATTTAACACTTTCATTATTGAAGCAATGTGTTTATATAATGATGATAGAGAAGTTACTTATTTTTTACTTTGTTTCTTGCAAACTACAGGCTTTAATTATTAACCTTATACGCTCGCGCAGTGATTCACATCTCAGCTATTAAGTGTACTGTAGACCTCAACGTCCGTACCCCAAACTCGGTTTACTCCTTTTTATTATATATTTACATTATACAAATATTGGGTTAGAGCAAAGTATTTTCATATAATAATTATCAACCAGCTCGTCTAGTATGTGCTGAATTTACTCAAAATTTTCCAAATCAGTTGCCTCATTTTAGAACTACAATTGAGAATGGTGTGCACAACATTGGTTTCAATGCAAAAACAAAAACAAATAATCCCCCCCCAAAAAAAAACCTGAGCTAAAGCGTACATTTTTAAAAGAGGAAAAACCAGACGAAATTAGCCCAAATATACGAACCATACCACTTCCGAAATTAGTACAATTGCTGGTTTCGGAATGTAAAAGAAACACTAGCATTATAGTGTCGAATTTAAATCATGCCAATCAGGAAGTACCTGTTTACTCTAGAGATGACGACAATTCCACCGTCTTCTTTAAGACAAACTTACACACATGTTTTAGGAAGCGCGAGACCGCTGTAGCACGCTTAGCAAACCAGATGTAAAACACCGCGGACAAGAATTATAACTAAAACCAGGTACTTTTAGGTTTAACCGCGTTCTTTTTTCCCAGACCTATCATCAGAAGTTCGGAAACTTTGTACTTAATTAAATGCTAACCGTTGCATTATGGGTAAGAATACTTTTTTAACAGAATTTTGGTCAGAAGAGAATATGAATGGTTTAATTTACCTTGAGAGTCCTAAAATGTATGTAGTAACAGAAACTCATGTATAACAACTTTCAGTTCACTTATACATATGGCAAATGAATATGTGCTTACTGAAGTGTTTCAGCTGCTAGCGTACACATATATTACATCTAATATCTACCTTGTAAATATCGAAGTTCTCGATGATAGAATCGAAGCAGCTGTAGAGATCATTTAAGAGATCCACCACCTAGAAAGAGAATATCAAGAAAATAAAGAAAAACTACCAAGTTACATGCAGATGTTCAGATTACAATAGCCATATTGCTCACTTCTACCATTTTTAACTTTCGTGTATTTAAGAACCTAATTATCAACAATTTACCAATGTATATATCCTGAGGTTAGTTGAAATGCATTACGTTAACTTCTTTAAATGTTAAATTTGAGAATGCGAATAGCAGACTAGGCGTTTTGCTCAATCCTTGGGTTCAATTTTTAAATTCAGTAATCGTAATGTTATACATTAATTTTGTTGAAACGTCATTAGACGGGAGATTGTTGTTTGCGTTTTGCGTATCCATTATTTTCACATTATTGATCTTTAGCCAACCAACTGCATTAGGTATATTGTAAGGGGGGAGACACGTGAAGTTCAACCAAAATAAAGAACTATAAGACTGAAGGAAAAAGCGAACAGCGAAAGATTTAATACAAACGTTGCCAGCTATTCCGTCTCTTGGGTAACGTTTACTTTGAATATTAAAACGTATTTTGGTTTGTCTGGGTATTGCAACCTCCATATAGAGGAACTTATGTAAATATATTTCCTGAAAATACAGGTTGGTGATGAAAAACAGGCCCTTATCTTCTCACCAAACTTTAACAACTGTCTCGATACAAGAACAGTTGTTGATATAATGGGAGGGTTAACATAGACCGGCTGTCGGAGAAAGAATTGAAGATTAAGCCAATGCGAATGTTTGACTATTTATTATTAATGCCTCCTTAAAGGTAATTATAAGCACAACGATTTTAAAAAAAAATCATTTTAAAAACACACATTCTTTTGCCCAAATAGAAGAACGGTGGGCGAAATTAATTTCTAGACCGATAGGACAAATATAAAGTTAATGAGTTTAAAAACCATTACATTTAGGCCATTCCAATAAGTAGTTCGTTACGAAGTTAAGTTGTTATGACTATAATTGGATTTTCGGTGCTGCGAAGTCGCAATTATGGTGGATAAAGTCGGGATTTGTGGTTTTTATTTGAAGTACTATTAGTACATACTATCCTTTTTCATGTTTTAATTTTCATTTCATCTTAATGGAATGCTCCTATGCAGATGGAGCTTGTGGCGCCGTAGGTTTCAATCATTCTTAAACGCCAGTCAGAGCATAATAAGGTTCCTAATAGGTTGATATGCTTCAAAAATACCTTCTCTCATAAGTATCACAACGCTTTGTTTGAAGTACAGACAATGTACTTAAAGAAAATATAACCTTTATCACAACAAGGCATGATAAATTTCTCTCCGTATAACATTTATTGTGATTGCTTCAGTTTTTCTGTAGCCATATGATTGTAGAGAAATATATATTAAGAATTTGGCGAGTCTTAAGTAATTAAAATGTATTTGTTTATTTAATGGAGTATTAATAACACATGGAATGTTGAAATAGGAAAGTTTTGTTATAGTAAATGCGTTCTGTTTGAATGCTATGTAATTTCCAGTAATTTTGTATTTGTGGATACAGAACTGCTCCTACTTAATTACTTCATTTTCCATTAATTCAACTTTATTTGTTTCTTGCGAAAAGCCCTCCCAGTGCAATAAATGAAAATAACGGCATTGTATATGGCTATTGTAATCGACAAGGAGTCTTTATTACCATGAGCAAAGTTACTGCATTTCTGTTAACGACAGTAGGAAAGCAAATACCGTGCACCTTAAATAGAATGGATAAGGCTGTTCGCACTTTTACTATGTAGTTGTGCTTCTTATACAAAGTTGTATAAAATTGCCGCCATTTGCTGGCATTTTCCCCGCTAAGAATAAAAGCTATGAATCATTGTCCATGACGCAAAAAGTTTAGGAAGCATGAATTACTACTTGAATTATATGGCAATTTGGTTGAAATTTGTAATATTAAAATTAAAAACCGAATATATGAACTTAATCCATCTATTATTGCTAAGGGAATACCCTTTGCTATCAAGGCATGTTTTAGCTTCATTCTAAAGAACATTATAAGATTCTGTGTTTCAAAAATGACACAGATCAACAGTATAACATTTTCCCTTCTTTCCTAAACTACTTTGTTGGATGACTATTAGAATATTCCCTTTATTATGAAGTTGATTGATCAATGAGTATTGTTGCTGCAGTAAATCGGAGAAATGTGGCAAAGGTTGCGTCTAAACATAAACAATAAATCAGATGTATGTTATGTATTATAAAACATTTTACTAAAAAACACGTTATGTTAACCCTAGGAATTCTTTTACTTAACGTAAGCCTACTATATAATATTCTGAATAATTATATAGTGTCATGAAAAGCTACAACCCCCGCAATGAAATTACACAGGGAAGAATCGCAAAAGAGAAGACAAGCTCCTAACCAGATAATTCGACAAGTTCTTAAATTATTTTTTGCTCCTCAAAAATAAATTACACATACTTCATCTTTAGCTGTTTACCCTCCTCCGGTATAAAGACGTACACGGAAGCCATTGCCTGGTAGTCGACAGTCGGAGAACAAAATACATTTGAGTACACAAATGCACGGAGGGACTTTATGTCAGGGCTATTTCGTAAACATCACAGATACAGAAAGAAGCAAAACACGCATAGAGATGGGACGAAAATGAATGATATAATGGAAGGTGAATCTATGGAGAGAAATACTTACTCGGCATTTGCCCTTTATTAAAAATCTGTCAGGTTAGTAGGCCGCAGGATTTCAACCCACAATTCCCAAGCTTTACCGCCTGAGACAACCCTCAGATTTCACCCAGTAACTGAAAAAACCCCATTAGAGACCACAACTTGTAGTTTTCTGCTTTGCAATTGTCAATTCAAACTATGGAGAAATGTTTAGCGCCATGGTAACTCTGACATATTCTATAGTTCCGAGACGTGGGGCTAGGAGAAAGTGGACCGACTGAATAAAGCCCAAACAAGTTTCTAAAGCGAGTTTTAGGAGTAGGGGGTTATGCAGCCGACTGTGCAATTTTGCGTGAATTTGAAGACTATCCATTATAAAATTAGATTAGTTAAGTTTGGTTGCGCATAATAAAAGGGAATTGCAAAAGTGTGCTTCATGCTACCAACATTAGATTAGTAATTGAGATCAAAGTTACTGGGCAGCCAAAATTAACAGAAGTTTAGAGAGCATTAGAATGGAGCGGATATGTGAGAAGAGAGCAACGAATGGTAATTATGTTTGGAGTTAGGTAAAAAAAAATGACTTAGAGAAAATAACCAATGGGATATAGAGGCAAAAGGCAGAGAGGAAATATCAATTTAAGCAACGAACTCAAAATCAGATGGGGCAGAAGCTATATAAATAGTGCCTAGCGTGGATTAGATTGGGGGCATGCAAGGCGACTATAACAACAGATGAGACTCGGCAGTGAAATTGTTCTTTTTATGGAGACAAAGAAAACTGACAGCACATTCTAATGGACTATCCAGCTATCACACAGTGGTGTCTGACTGCACTGGGATATAAGTTTGTTAAGTTGAATAGGGATAGGTTAGCATGTTTGTATAGGAAGACAACTGGTCAAAGCTTAATTCTTTTCACTGCAGAGTGCGTGGAATTAGAAACAATTTGTTGGAGTAAACGGGCTTTTGAGTATGAATGTGCGTGTGCTTGATCGAATAAGTTTGTGTATGTGCGCAAGTAAAAGTGTGCCTAGGTGATAATGACTCCAAATTCTTTTTCTATAGTTTCTGTGTAATAAATAATATCTACAGTTAAAAGACCCATGCGAATGATGTACAAATATGTTTGTAAATAATGAGAAATAAATATACACCACCACCACCTTCACCACTATTACTGCTTGTCATCCAAAAACATTTATGTACAGTGCGCTAGATGACGGCGATATTTGGATCATACTGTGTATTGTTTTCTCGGACAAGCTCCCTTTTCACTTGTCTGCATCCTATGCATGGATCCGAGAATCTGGTATGGTTTATGAAGAAGAACGAAAGAACCCGAAGGCGAATGTGTAGTGTGATAGGACATGGTTATCACGAAGTTACTGTTAATGCAATCTTGACATGTTCAACCTTCACTCATAAATAACAGAATTGAACTTACAGTTTTCTGGATTGAAATTTTCAACTCAAAAAGTTTCATTTAACTAATAATGAATACTATAGGCCCAATGGCAAGGTGGCCGTTATACTGGATAATTATGTTTTGTTGTAAGTGTAAACTAGATCAAGGAGAAGGTCTTAAATCAATAAGTTTCACAAAGTGTTTTAACAAAGTGGAATTTATTTGCTTTTATGTATACTTAATGACGTCATTGCCTTTATTATTAATATTTTTATGATTTTACTGGAATTTATATATGTAATTATGTTTCAAATAATCTTACAATTACTCCAAATAGCGTTATCTAAAAAAAATGGAAGAATGTCGGTTAGCATATTTTTGAGCTTGCAAACGCTTTGCTTAAGGGATCTTACAGTTGGCAAGTCCACAAGTTTTTCACATGAAATGGATATTAAAATTTCATCAGAATAATAATTTATGATAAAAAAAAACACGCCAGAGTCTAAAATAAACATTTCCATTTTTTTTCTAAATATGCCAAATTGGCCTAGTGTAATTAGAAAAGTAAATAAAATAGATCTGTTATTGATTTTGACATTTTTCTTGTTTCTTGACTATCCATTTTCCGAAGGTATGAAGGAAATATGATTTGATATTGTGCGTTTTATTTTTAAAAAATAAAAATTTTTATAATGTAAAATAATATTTTTGTGATGAACAATGAATTCTTTACATTTTTGGTATATACTATATTAATGGGGACATATTTTTATTTTGACCTTAATTATCTGATTGGCTCCCTCTTGCCTCACTTCGATTCACTGCACAGAAACATTTCTTACTCATTCGACGTCGAGGTAAAGTAACTGGAACTTAAGACCTTAATAATGATATAAATTGTAAATATAACAGGATGTACTGCCTCAGTGAATTAACCAAGCATCCATCTATACAAGAGGTGCACTGTAAATGTAAAGAATGCTTTATACTGTTAAAAGAATACCACATACCAAACTAAAAAAAGAGAAAACATTAACATCTATGATAGCATTTAAACCGTCAAAAAAGAAACATATTGGCAATTTCTTTAAGTTGTTGCGATTTGATAGCCACATTACCTGCATAGGCGTACTCTCAGCTGACAACGAAGTGAAGCCGACGATATCACTGAAGTAGATGGTGACGCTATCGTACGTTTCAGCTATCACCGACTGACCCAGGATCAGCTGACTGGCCACTGACCTGAGAAAAGAAGTCAGTCATTATTTATTTGCTGAAAAACAATTTAACGAATCTTCATCAAATGTACTTTGATGGCTAATGATGTCTATGATAATAGTTTGAATCACAAGTCATTAAACTCGGCGTGAGCGATTACGTTGGGTAGCTGACAGGCGTTCACCGTTTTTGCATCAACAGGTTCCGCTGCAATATTGTGAACATTTTATAAAATATACAATAAACCAGGTAGTAATATGGTCGCTTTAATTTGCATTTTTTCCCTTGGTTCAGCAAAATTACGCATGCCCTAAGGCAAACACGAAGGGGTAAACTTAACAAAATTCTCCCCACCGAGCTATCAGTTTCTATGTATATAATATTTTGATTGGCTATTCTGATATAATGTACTCGGTAGGTAATTGCTAGTGACTCTTTAAGAGAAAGCATGTACACATTTATCCCAAATGATTGTTGCACACAGTACAATTCAGCTAGGAATACCAATGTAACTTTATTGAATAATGAAATCCCAAAAATTGTTTTACATGCATTGCAGATGCTGAATGTGAACGTCCTTGGTCACTATGAGATATCAACACAATAATCACTATTTCCCATATATCATCGGCAATGCGTTTAAAGGCGATTTGAACAAGCACATTCATCCAGAATAGTCGCAGATAAAAAAGGAGATAAGCTTCGTCCTTCACGTAAATCCACAGAAAAAAAAATGATTGACCGAGATAGACAGAAGAGGAGCATTTGATCACCAGCGTCAGTCCAGCGTCTAATCCATTGCTGCGTTAAGTGCCGATTTAAAACTTTCCTTGACCTTGGATGGAAATGAGATGGAACGCCATCTTGTTGTAGTATAAAATCATCTGTCCTCCTTTAGTTCAGTGATCAGATCCAGATAACTTAGTCCTTCCGGTAAAGTAAAACGGGCCGTACATAAACGTACTTCCATATCCTAAAATCCAATAAGAACTAAACAATGTATAATTAAAATGTCCTGTTATGATTTGAATTCTTAAGCAGACCCCTTGGAGGCATCCAACATTTTATCATGGGGTTATTACCTATTATAACATTATGATGGTTTCATTATTATCAGTGAAAGCTGTTGCTACTTTTAAAAATAAAACATTTATTCCAATTATTTAAGTGAAACATATTAACTTTACAGAACACATTAACTTTCATGAGTATCGCTCACGTTCAATGCAACAATGAGGGTTTTCTGTCCTCTTATGAGAAAATGATGTTTTGATTTTTCCACTTAATTGAAGGTTGACTCATCACTAAAAACAGAGTCTTTCATGCGCTGCTGCAGTGCGGTGCAAAAAGCCTCCCATCGGTCTTGTCAGGAGATATTAACGTTTGATTCAGTCATCTTCTTGCTGACCTAAAAGATGTGTTTTTATCCTTGCAAACCTCTCACAAAACGCCTGAGAAAAAGTTTTTATTAATCACGGAGAAAAATATAATTGTTAAAGTTCGAAAGACTTCCTGAAGCACACGAATGAGATTAATTCAAACAACCACAAATGTATACACACTTCAAGCAAAGAAAAAAAACTCTGTTAACATAACAAAACTGAATTCACACAAACAGAAAATGATAAGCACTAATCATCTTAGACTTTTGCAGTTACAACAGTTGCTCAAAATGCTCACACCATCGGCGTCCATACACTTCTGAGTACGTTGAACTACTGTTTGAGCAACGTTTACGAAAATGTTCTCGGCGATTGCAGCACAAACCGTTTTAATTTCTGCAAGTGCTACCAGTGTAGCTGGTTTTCTACGGTATACAACTTCTTAAGAGTTTCCCACTACAAAATTGCTTTCCACTGTTCAAACGATAATCTTGGCTTCATTTTGTTGTAGCAACGCTAGCATAACGTAATGTGAGTCACATTTGTTTACAGAACATCATACGATAATCTTGGCCTCATTTGTTCATTGTTGATTTACCTGTCACGTAGCAACGCTATCATAATGTATGTGAGTCACATCTGTTTACAAAACTTCATACTACACATTACGATAGTTTTTCCGTCCAACTTTGTATATATAATTATGGTATCCTCGGTGTATATATATATATATATATATATATATATATATATATATATATATATATATATATATATTTGAAATTCAAAATTGATTTAACATCAGATAATTGAACCATTACAAATAACATCCTCTCAAATACCATATCACCTGATAACATTAAAACTTTTGTAGCGATAAGAAATCCTAGTGAGAAAATAACAGTCTGTGTTCCTTCGATTTAAAAACCTACCGTCTTCTTGAAAAATTCAATCATCCAAGAAGAGTATCTTCAAAGACATCAAGCAAAGCAAAACGAACATACAGTGGTTAAAAAAACGTGTGTATTTTACCTTTTGGGCCATGTTCGAATTCTGTGCCAAAGGATTTTGGATTCAGTACCAACAGTGTGACACTTGAAAGTATTAAGTGTGTTGGAGGAAAAGGAAAGTGATATTTTTATGTGAAACAAGTTTGATCCAAATTGTACTTTGAGTAGTTATAATTCAACAGTAAATCTGGACTTCGAGCAAGTTTTATTAGAAAGCTTTAGGTACTATCAGTAACCCATGTGTTTAATTAAGATAGGAATTGCATTGTTTATATACAAATGTTCATTAGCTATGTAAGCGGCAGTGGCACACTGATTAGGATTGTATATTCCCTACCAAAAATGCAGGAATACAGGAATAGCATACTAACATTATAAACTTTCATAGCTCTGGTGGACGCGTGGTTAACACTGATCTCCTTCCGTTATAGCGGCCCAGTGTCCGTAAGCGGCATTTATGTAAATGTTCTCTGGATACTCCGGTTTCCCCTGCCAATCACTCCTCCGTTGTTCCTTCCCCATCTTCACCTTCTTCAATCAGCATAATATAGTCATCTGATTCTCTGCCCTCTGCCGCACGCATGCGGAACTCCGATGTCTAGCCGGCAAGTGAATGGTATTACAACACACACACGCGCATCACGTCGTAAAATATATTCCTGAAGTTGTTTACATTATCCACCTTGTATGCTATAATCATATTGAGGTTATTTGAATTTTTATATGTTCAGAAATTAAGTACCGTTTCGGTATCTCTCTGCACACCCAGTTGGATTAGATGAGGGAGGGATGGAGGAGAACATTTCTCAAGAGCTTGATGTTTGTATTACGCCCTCCAATATGGACATCGGTGGGAGGAAGGTATCAGGTGAGGGAAAAACCGGGAGGCCAGGGAGCCACGGACAAGATTAGGTTTCTAATAATCTTTCAATATACACCCCAATGTCGGCGGAGACCCTCTCTAACGAGTTCACTGATCTCAGAATGGTCTCTTTCATATCAGAGGTCTTTCAAAAGCGCAATCCACCGTCACACTGCACCAATCAGCCCCGCATGGCACTTTCATCTCTATAACAGAGTCAACGAAATAACGTGAGATGAAATGGGAGAGAGGAAAATTTGTGGAAAGCGACCAGGGAAAAACACGAAACAACCCCATGTCGGCCGGCTCCAAAGAGACCTACGGTTTGGTACATGCACACTTACTTTTGCATCCAGTGAGGCCACAGTAGCAACTCTTGGGATTTTGTGTTTATCTACCTTGATTGCATAGCTATAAACGTGCAACAAAAATATCTGTAAATTTTATAAGGACAGTTTATGATGGTATAGTAAGAAATCGACTTCAATGACGATTGCTGTACATAACGCACTTTTTCAGATACACAAAGTAGATCCTTTTCTCCGTTTGCTAGTCGCACCGCAGTAGTATCAATATTAGAAAAACGGGGTTTCTTAATTTATTGAAAAGTCCCATATATAAAAATTATATCACATTTCCCTACCAGACACAAACATGCCTCTCTCCAATCTATTCCCGACATTTCGGAAACAGGACTGAACCCCCAAGCTCCTCCTTTCCGCACTGTCTTCTGTGCACGTTTCCACTTTGCATTACACTACGCGCGAGTATATCCCAGGTCCATTGCCCTAGCGTGACCTTGTCATATCATTTACATAGTTTACGGCATCACAGACACATGCCCCTTGCACTGCCCTGAGGTCGATAGATTGTCCCGAGAGCAAATTGCTCCCGTTGGATGACAGGAGTCCCTTATGCAAAGCTAAGACCATTTGGGCTTAATGGTAGCTATAAAGCAGATGTTCCGGCAGTAGGAGTAGACCTGCGCTATATGTGAAGCTCTTTTCTAAATAAAGTCTGCAGGTATGTTGCTTTAGATCTAATACAGTTGTGCAGAAATATGTGCCCAACTATATAAACCCAAATTACTTCGTAAGGAAAATTAAGAATTCTAACTTATTGCAACTCTTTTTCATGTTGACTGTTATTTATGGTATATTGTTTTGCAAATAAGTAAATATGGTGACTTTTAGAAGTGTTGCAAAGTGCGAACTAAATTTATTTAGAGTTACATTTGTCTGACAGCAATTTTTCGAATAGGTAAGTATTTTTAGAATATTCACAAAATTTAAATTGCAAAACTATTTTTAATAATTTACCCTTGTTTGTTTATCGTTAATGCTAAAATTCTTCTCTAGAGCTATGTACAATACTGTATCCTAATTATATAGTGTTTTGTTAATCGGTGATGTAACCTTTGGACGCTTGGATGCCGACTGCCGGAATCACTCTGCTGCCTAAAGCGAAGCCCAAACAAATGCATAGCACCGTAAATGTGAAAAAATTTACTAAATATCTGCTTTGCGGATGATAAAGAAATGTAAACAAAATAATAGTAACAGAATGACTGAAAAAGTAAGTTTACATTTGACTATTACAAGACAAGAAACTTTTATTTATCAAGACATTACAATACAATATGACACAAATATACCACACCATTTTTTTCACATAGTCACCTAGTCCCTGCAAACACTTCTCTGAACGTTTTACTAACTTTTCTATTACCTAACGATAAAAATCCGTTTCAGATGATCTCTGACGATGAATGGGGACTGTCCGCGGCAGCACTCCGCGATTGCTGAGAACAATTGCATCAGCTTACAGCACAATGTCTTCTGTGCTTAACGATGTGGGCATTTTCCTTGCCGTTCAGTATTTGTCAACAATGCAGTCTTGTTCAATCTATGGCTGAAAGCGACATTGCATCTGGTTCATACACCGCCAACATTTAACGATGACTCTCTGTGCAATTAAGACATTTCGCTCAAAAATTCGTACTTAAATCTTAGGGTACGTTTCCAGTTTATGTACCATTTCTCACTCGAGCTTGCTCTTATCGTAACTACTTGGTCTTTCATGGTTTTGTCGCTCGTATCACGGCAGCAGGTGGGCCGTCAAAGTGCTGACTCCCGGCGATGCAATGTAATACACTCGCAACTGATTCAAGTTCTCGCAATTACAACTAAAATTAAAATAAAAATTAGCTCTTAACCTTATGACAGGAGATGCTGGAAATGTTAACTTGCTACATCTACACCCCAATATTTTTGGCATCATTTCTTGCTGCAAATGCTCAGATTGGAAACGAATGTCAGTCAGTTGTTTTAAAATGTACCAGTGTGCAATCCCTGTATCCTTCTGTGTTTATAAAATACTCACGTTGTACTCTGTATGTATTTATCGTTCACCACAAACCGATTTTCTCGTCATGAAGGGGGTTTCATGTTTACAAAACCCGGTTTTTCTGCACTCCAATACCTGTTATTATGCCTAGATAATGCCCATTAAATGAAACAATGCTCCATCAACACGTAATATTAAGCAGGGATAAATTACTCTCTCATTAACGATTCGTAATATCTAATTACATAAATTTACGCAGATATCAAAATACCTGCCTCAATTCCTGGAAACAATGTAAAGAAAAAAAAAAAAGACAAGAGATGTATGGTTGTAGCAGGAAAACATTTTCAACATCTGCTGTCTTAAGGTATGTGCTTATTTACATTGTAATTATGGTTAAAATTGCGAGAAACATTCACTTCGTCGGAAGTTACCGCTCTGCAACCCAACTCGCCAGCTGCATTGGGGAAAAAAAAAAAAAACAAAAAAAACAAAAAAAACAAAAAAAAAAAAACAAAAAACAAAACAAAACAAAAAAAAAAGCACAACGTAAGTGACTCTGTAGAAAGAGCTGAGCATGCTTTCTGTTCTGCGCAGCAATGCTGTCATATTCGGGCGACAAAGTAACCTATTTTTTGAAACTTCTGGTAGACAAAAACAAACTTGAATGCGTGGAAGAATATGCAGAAAGCTGTTTGAACAAGCATTCCTAGCATCGACATTAAAAATATCAGGAAAAGGGCCAGACTAAAAGATGTCCCGACACTACCTGAAGAGGAGATGGGCAGGCCACGTGAGACTTCTGGATTAAAATCGATGAACGGAAAGAGTGAGATCCAAGAACAGGGAGAAGAAACGTGGCAAGGCAAAAAGTGCGATGGGCGAACGAAATGAAAAAGTACGTCTGTAGTAGTGCAGGAGCACTGTACATTATGTAGTAGAACTCCTCCTTGTACAGCTACCAAAATAATTCCTTTATCAACATATCTTATTAAGCCTTTGTCATGCTATTATAGGATATTACGGTAGTAATCAGCAATTTAACGTCACACAACTATTTGCACGGAGAAGATATCTAACTTTGCTCAAAGTAGCGTTAAAGTCATTTTTTTCTAAACTTTTGTGTCGCTTCGCAATCTTCCTATATCATCTGAAAACAGCGGAAAGCAGCGTTTTATTTTATAGGTTAAGCATTTTAATACCTTCTGCTTTCAGATAAATTTTAGTCTTAAAGTGTGGAGTGGAGAGGCTATTGTTTGTTGCTGCTACAGGAAGAATATCCAATGCTGGACAGGCAGTTTTGTATGAAAATAACACACACACACACACACACACACACACACACACACACACACACATATATATATATATATATATGCACTTTAATGGAAAATAAAATAACTTTTAGATGCTGCTATGTTAAATTTGAATTACATGTTCTAAAGAATAAACTAATTCAAATTATCTAAAATTATAAAAATAATTACTTAAATTATCATGCCTAATTTTAATAACATCTATTAAAAGATAGGAAATGTACTCTTTAACACTACATTGGATGCCGTCTTTCCTATACGACTGTTAGGGAATTTCTTCTTCTCTTATGATTTCCCCCAACAATGGATATCAACTTGAATGCAAAGCTTAATCAGGAACATATTTTAGGAGTAACTCTGAAAAAACAGTTTCAATGCTATCAAATTTCCAAGATGCATTTAACAGGTTCTCAAATAACAGCGTCTAAATAGCTTTAGAGTATAACATTAGCGTTCGGGTGCGATCATTTTTTAAATAACATTCCCAATAAGCTGCATATAAAGGAAGAAGATCACATTTAAAATTTCAGCAATGGTATACTTACTTCCCCAATGTTTTACTCTGTAAATGCATATATGGAGGACTAAAGTATCTTTTTTGTTTATTCATTTTGATAATGCATTAAAATATTGACTGAATTAATTTTAAAACTTTGACGCTACTTACGCAAGTTGCAGAATGAGTCAAATAAAGAAATAATAATAGAAGCTTGTATCCTGCTATGAATGTTTTGTATTATTAATTTAAAATGTAACTTCAATATTTCATTTTACCCAAAGCGTTTTGTAATATATTTATATTTGTCAATATTATGTTTAATAGTTATTAATTATTCATAATTACTTGTAAAACGTTTATATCATTGCGCACATTTATCTTCCACCTTATATTGTTTTCTATCTTATTAATATTATTTATTTATTTTAATATTGTATCCATTTCTTTATTACTTCTTTCAGTTACACAACTCTTTTCCATTTTTGTGGTATATTAATTACTATATTCAATTGTAATGGACGAGAGTTGCTTAACGACTGGCCGTTTGTGTCTCTGGGAGGAAGGGATGAGGGGATGGAGATACCGGGCGGCGAAGATCCACGAGAGATGACGGGGTTCCTAATTATTTTTCTGATAGAACGATCTGATGCCATCGGAGCCCACCCCTCTCCAAGGAGCTTGAATCCCTCAGAAAGGCCACTGCCATACCAGACACTAGGGCAGAAACATTTCCAAAACGCTAACGTCTTATCACATAAAGTAACAACTCACCTTGCCTGATACTTTCGACCCTGTAACAAAACCAAATGAATGAAATGGTATGAAATGGGAGAGCAGAAATTCATGAAAGATCAATTCCAGTATTTGCCAGGTGACCAGAGAAATCTACGAAAAAACCAGAGGTCAGGATAACCAGCCCCAAGGAATTTTAACCCAGAATCTTCCGAATGCAAGTCTCCAGCCACCCTGCTTGGTCCTTTATTATTACAAGTGTGTTATATTCATAGATATTAATCCAGTATAAGTTCTTGCTATACATTGTGAAAAATAAATACAACCGATACATGATAATAAATGGAAGTGTTTCGTTAACTACATGCACTATAAATACGAGGCAAACCGCAGTATCTTTTACTTACTTTAATACACTATCCAAAAGTTAAGCATATTCTGTCCTGTTCATTAACATGGTAAAATTTAATCATAAGAGCTCTTGTTTACAACAGAAAACAAAACACCATATGAACAATTTTTGCTGTGGCAAAGACCCACTTGTAATAAGCAACAAAATTTAAAAACTCTAAAATAATTCTCACAACAATAATGCAGTGCTTGGCAGTTAATTAGGACGTGCTTTCCGTTAACGGCCGCACACGCCTTGCATGTTGTCTGCGCTGCATCAAGGGCTTCACTCCTGTATTTTGATCATTTACGGGGATCCTCGTGAAGCAGGCTAGGTTTTCTGTACGTCAGTATCGACTGTTTTGTGAATTAACATAACCACTTAGATGGAACCAAGATTCGGCAGGAAAGTAAATTAAATTATGGTCAATTTCTCTATCATGCACACTATTCAAAATCCATTCACAAAATCTACCCTTGAACGCAGGGTCACCCGGTTTAAGTTCTTGCTCTAAAGTAATTTTAATATCAGTGGCTTTGTAGCCGTCCCAATAGAAACTTGTTGAAGCGATATTTTAGGGGAATATGTCCAAAGTTTCTTCTGTTGAGTACGTGGCTGTGTACGCTTTTTATCAAGAGTATTTCCCATTTCACGATATTTACTTACTAACATGTGAACCCGGGAAGTAGAACATCAGGGAATATCTGTTGAAACAATCTCCGTATATCATGGGTCGATTCTGTATGCATGTGCGTTAATAAATCGTTAATAAATACTCTTTGGGGAATAGAATACCTCAAATGAGCCATGAAAATTCACCCAGTATACATGAAAAATAAAATAACACTGTGAACAATGCAACTAAAATAACAACTAAAGAAGCAGAAATAGAACAAAACACTGCAATATTCTTGCGTTTGAAGAACACTAGGAGCGTTTATTCTGTGAATATTTAAGTGTTTTATTGTATTTCTGCTTCTACATATATGGTTCGTTGAAGTTGTGACGTACACTAATAACAGTAACAACGAAAATAGAACATTTTGGTGTTTTTGGTTAGTATTCTTTGGTGTTAAATTGGTGCATTTTCCGTTACCTATCAGGTGTAAACCAAATTGCTATAGGCATTAGCTGTTTATTTTACGTTTGGGAAAGCAAGGAAGGAATGATAGTTTATGACCGAGTGCTGGCACACCACACATGTGTTAGCGACACTAAGCTGGTTGGTGTCAAGCTAGCGACAAGCAAGGAGGAAGGAACGCTTAACCTGAGCCGAAATGGAACTTGCTTTACCCTGTTTATGATAATTAACAATGGAGCCTGTCAGACTTTGTTTGTGCCTTCTGCTTGCAAGCATACACCGGAGCGGAAGTAAACAGTTCGCGGCAGGCACGGCACCATTCTCTCTTCCAGTAAACAGCGAGTGGAATTTTGACAGAGCCGGGTAGCTTGTTGTGCAGTTGAGAATGAGATTCATTAAATAATGCAGTAATGTTGTTCACACAGAGTCGCCTCTAGTTATGCATCAGGTACAGAAAGTCGTGTAGAAGAACGAAACAAGCATTTACAAGTAAATTTCTGGCAGCCTGGTTCCAACACGAAAATCATTAACGCTAGCACAGAAGTTTGATGAAACAGGGTTCTGTGACTGGCCGGAAAACATCTAACTTGTGCTCACACAAGAAACACTTAATGAAATAAATAAGAGCTCTCATTAAAACCTCCTCGTTCCCCAGGTTTTACCGTTTGCTGTGTTTATCTTCAGCATGTTGAAGAACAAAGTATATTTAACTAACGCTCACACACTGGAGGAACTGAACTCAAACACGGTACAAATCTAGCGGAGAAAGAGATACTGGAAGGTCAAGGACAGGTACCAGAAAAGGAACCATATATCTACTTCTTGATAGACACAAGATCTTTTTTTCGCAACTTTCTCAAAATTACATTTTCTTATAAGTTTATGCACAAGAGAAAAAAAATATCCTGGGATATTACCCTCCAAAAATTACTGAAGTAGAGATATAAATGAAGTTTCTTCAACTTTTAAAATAAACCAATGCCTCTAATGAGTATTCTGTCGGTCAATGAGAGTGTGTAGCAAAGAGCATTGGACCTACCAAATTCCTGGGATATAGATCTGTAATCTTGAGGTTCAAGATCAGCTTTGACACAAAACATTGGTGACTTACTTGCACCATGTTAACAAACCGCTCCTAATGGAAAACGACTTGACTATTGTACGAGAATTAAATTGTGTGTATTAAACTGCCATCCCATAAATTAACATAAAGAATATTTGTTGATGACATTTATGTTAAAACATAGTATTTCAAAGTGATGTGTAGGCAATTGGTAGATAAATTTCCTAGTATTGCGATTTCTCGTAGAGACACGTAAGAAAACGTGTGCTAGGATTTAGATGAACAGGATTGATAAACGTTACACTTTCTAACGGAAAACGTGTGTTCTATCAGAAGAAAAAACTTGAACACATTGTAGAAATTTGAGGGTATTCTAAAGAAACATCTATGTTGTGTAACCATTTCAAAAAGCTGATCTCATAGAGCTATGAGGGAAAATGAAAAAAGTAATCGAGTATTTTTTACAAATAAAAAACAAACAAAATGTATTTACAAAAACTGGAATATGCACATGCCAAGATGTAGTTGTTTGAAAATGGCCGCTACTATTGAGACGTTCTACACATTTGAGCTGAGGATTGTGGTTCGGTTTCTATGGTTAAAGGGACAGAAACACCTGAAATCTATCTTAAGTTGTGTATAGTGTATACGTGCATGATATTCAAAAGTGTTTGTAACTGGTATGCAAAGTTCAACACAGGACTATAAATGTTTTCGATGAACACTGTTCTGGGCGGACAGAGAACAATGTTGATGCAGTGGAGGCATCGATTCAGCGAATGCAATGGAATTTCATATGACATTGCACACACTATCATCCATGAAGAACTCTGGTACCCAAATTGTCAGCGAGATGGGTCCTGAGACAGCTCACAACACAGTGTATGGAGGACCATATGGGCACTGACCATTTGCTCCGGTATCACAATGCTGAAAAAGTATTCCTCAACCACGTTTTTTTACTGGAGACGAATCGTGAGCGTTCATTGCTAAGGAAGTTGTGACAGCCGTGCATCTTTGGTTACGCGTCCAGCCGGACTATTCCTACCCCATGACATAAAAAACTGGTGACTGTATAAATGAGAATGAATGCTATGTGTAAATGTAAAAGAGTGTTTAACATTTCAAATATATCTTTTAATTATTGTGAATGAATTTCCGTTTGGCTGTAAATAATTAGTATAATACATTTTGATTTTCCCTCGTATAAAATTCCTAACATTGAAAAACTTATATAGCACAAAAAAAAAACCCTACTTAACTCAGCCTAAAAACCCATTAAATATCTAAACTTGAAAAATCACAGAGTAGTTGTAATCCAGGAATAAATATCGCTTGATAAGGTAGACAGTAACGAGTAGTAGTACTAATTTCTTTAATCGATGCGCAGATCGATCGATCAGCATTTTTCCCACTTGCATTTATTTACATATTTATTATATTTGTTTGTAAAACTTCAGGCAATGTAGCACAGAAACCCACGATTATTTCACGAAGTTCTCTTGCATGATTAAAAAATTATGTGTGGTGTGTTGTATCTGCATGGTGAATAATAGCGCTAATATTTTTTTTCAACATTTGCACGCAAATATTTGAACAATTACCACATAATGAGAGACAACATGGATGTTTTAAACAAAATTCTGCCACAGCTCATACTACTTGTGATTTTTGGGAGGCTCTAAGGGAGAAATTTTTATTAACAGAGTGATTTCATTATGGCCCTCGCCTTCCACAGATCTAGCGCGTGCGACTATTATTTAATAGAACCCTAAACAATGCAGTCTATAGAAATAACATTCACATTACATAAAAGCAGTTGAATAATGGATTACAACAAATTTTATTTATTATGGATTGTTAATGGAATATTGATTTTGAAGGTGGATTTACTTGTAATTTTTTGAAGATTAAACTTGATCATCTCAAATTAGGAATCCTGGTTGGCTAAGTTCATGCAGATAAGAATTCTTAATGAGGTTCCTAATATTCTAAATTTATCGCACGAATGCTAATGTTATCAGAAGTTAGGAATGCAGAAGGACATTACTTTAAAAATGTGGATAACACAGGTTAGTTGGTACATTAATTATAACATATAAAATTCTTCTTTTCAAAAAATAAACCTTAATTTTTAAAAACTATTTTTTTATTCAGTAATACATGAAACTGGGTTGGATTGTTAGAGACGAAGATGAATATTTTGGTACTTCAGGCTTGCTCAAGGGCTGGCAGTTTGCAGAAGGAGCATCTCCGGGAGGAAGACGAGAGGAGGGAGACACTGGGCAATGAGGAACGGACATAGAAGGGGTTGATAGCATTGTTTTCAAATGGAATAGCTCCCTTTCAAGGAGTGCAAGCCTCTCAGAAGGCCCCTTTCCATACCAGACACCATAGCAGAAACCTTTCTAAAGCGCAAGCCTCCGTCACACCGCACCAGTCCATCTCACCTTGGCACTTTCGATTCATGAGATGGGAAAGCGAAAACTTTTGGAAAATAATTGCAGTATTCCCCTAAGAGACATGGAGAAAGTACGGAAAATCAGATATAAGGCCCCAAGAGATCTTCGGAATGGAGTTCCAAACTACCCCATTCGTTCCGGTCATACTTACTGCATAATGCTGACCTAACAGGTAGAAAACATTTGCCAAAATAGACTATACCTTCCAACTTAAAAAAAATTAAGATATTTGGTGAACATGAAAATGCACTCAATCAGCTTGCTGCATTATAAAACATTTCTTGTATTCTTTCAGTAAAGAGAATCAGGAAATGTCCGCTTATAAGTATCGAGTAATAAATGCACACTATTTTTATGACGTGCATTGTAAAACATGCAGAAATCCTCCAAATTCAAAGTGTAAGGCAACCAAAGAACATGCGTGACTGTGTATAATGCCCAGCTAACACGCTACGGTGGACACACAACAAAAGGTTCAGTGCGTGCTGCGGTTAGCGAATCTGAAATCTGTTGCGCATGTCAAACGTCCTGTTTGTTGTGAACGGAAT
This sequence comes from Metallyticus violacea, assembly GCA_030762175.1. Taxonomy (NCBI): domain Eukaryota; kingdom Metazoa; phylum Arthropoda; class Insecta; order Mantodea; family Metallyticidae; genus Metallyticus; species Metallyticus violacea. The sequence goes on along the minus strand of CM060845.1, from coordinate 76,331,433 downwards.
GCGGACTCACCTATGCATAAATAAATTCTTACCATGAGAAACAAGAACTTTCCCGCCCTTGGCTGGAAAATGTGCAAAATGGAAAATCAATAACGAGTAGATCTCCATAAAGAGTGTGGCTAAAAGTAAGCAACGCGACTTATTATATTGTAGATACTTGTTTACAAACGAGGTGCAGGATATGCAGGTCACACAGCACACATGACCAGGAGAGAAAGATTAATAGTAGCAGGTTGTCCGATGTCTGAAGTGTACAGTTGTTTAATAAAAAATTATTTAAATTCCTGCCATTGTTGCTGCCTCATAACATTAACAATCATCAGTATTTTGATAAGAGAGCATATCGCCTCATCTTTAATGCATATGCAGCAATGGCATAAGCAAACGTCAGTATATTAGCCAATGAAAACATGATGAATACTGACACATAGTGGGACCAACACGGTTGGCCGACGTCGTCCAGGCACGGACTTTGGGGAGTCTGGGGTTCTATTTCCGCCAGGTTTGTCCTCTCTGACTGAGGTTTATTCCAGGTTTTCTTCTGTCCTCGTAAATGGTTAATGCCTGGGAGGTACCATAAACTTAGACCTTCCTTTAAAAAAAAAATGCTTCCTAATTTATAATTTCATTTCATGTATCATCAGCCCACGGGAAGCCTAACCTCACGTAGCAAGGAGCAGTGAGACTGGGTTTTTGATGGCGGACCTGCATGTTGAGATGAATGCAGATATTCCTGAACGCGGGTTTGTTACTCCGAAGACAATGCAAGCTCTCTCTCCCGACAAAATGTTAGGATATCACTAGCTGTAACAAAAAGGATGACACGATAGGATTATAATTTGAACATTCCGATTCTACTTCCTGTTAAGCGGGTAGTTAAAAAAAAAATAAAAAAAAAAATAATAGAAAAAAAAAACCTACAGTCATTGATGAAATTGCAAAATCTCGTGCCACGAGGTGTTCCAGTTACTCCAGCATCATTGTAACTTATACCCAGTTGTACTGGTTTAGACCGGCCTCAAAACATCAGCAAGGAAAATAAATGTGACCTCTTCTGTGAGTTACAGTGTGCACCAAGTTCTGAGTCAGTGTGTGAAAATGTTTTGAAAAGGCATTTCGTGTAGAGGGACAACATTTTCTGTTGGTTCAATGCCAGCCATGTTCCCTGGCATGGAGGTTTTGTAGGGGACTGAGGCAGGGACGCCCATAGGGTACGCAATTCAGGATCTCGAGAATGAAAATAGCCAGTTCGTAATATACGCGGAAGACAGTGGCACTGAGGACAGAAATTAAGTTATGTAAACAGTGACTAATTTCATTATTCAATCATAATCCTAGATAGAACGCAAAAAGTATCAGAAGAAACTAAAACTATACTAGATGAATATTCAAACAACGAAATGTAACAGTAACATTTCCCTGCCTATGCATAATGATCGCCTCTCATTTGAAACCGTGACAACAACGTTGTTAATTCACCAGGAGAAGGAGCTAGTGGAGATTAGATTACACTAGCTTTGATATGCCGTTTGTTAACGTTATGGAAACGGCAATAATACTTATATGTTAAGGAAGAGAAACTTTTGGATATTGTTACAGTTCTTTAAGACACTTTGCTAATTTCACCATATTCCTTAAAAATACTTCAGACAAGATGCCCAAAGCACATTCAGAGGCCTCTTAAATAATTTGCATATTGATTAGTAATTAACAGTATATAATGATGTTAGAGGTTAGGGTCTACTGACATTTTCTGCATTTCAACTAGCCTACATCTTTAATGGGCAAATGACTCACGAAATCTATGGTTTCGTCACCTGAAATTCAAACGATTTAATTTTCTAACTTATTTTTCAATTCACTTACCATTGTCGCATGTATGTGAAAAGTTTTTCCATGATGTGGAAGTCTAGATTTATCATGAAATATATATTTTGTTAAAAATCTACACTATTTATGATTCAGTAGATTGCTAAATGGAACAAAGAGCACATATTTATTCCCTTTATAATTTCACTCATTTCTCGCGGAAATTCAGATGTAATAATAGTTTCACACATGCCGTCAAAAAGTTGAGATAGACTAAACCATGTGACAGACTCCTGTTTTATTTCAATACCTAATGCTTATTACAGAATATGTGCATCTAATATTGCATGCCATTGTTCCTCGCACCATCTCCAGTTAAAGCTTACAGAGAAGATCATTGCAAACTACAGAAAATACATCTTCCCCGTACTGAGAAACATGTTTCTGTAATAATGTCGTACTTGATTTCTGCATCGGTATTCCAAAGAAAAAAGAAAGTGCTGCGTTTCACTTGTGAGTGAACTGTACCCTTCAGCAATTGTGTGCTGTGTGACAGGCGTATGCTATAGTTCTGTTTATAAATATGGACATAGTATGGGGCATTGCTGACTTTCAGCAATATATTATTAGAAGCCTAGTGATGAGACAGTCAACAAGTGCTAGAAACCCGCCGTAGTAAGTAGAAGAGCTAGTGCTGAGAGTCTCAAACAATGTTTACCAATCCTCCACAGGCTGCAGGTTTGTCATCATCTGCTTGGGGAGTTTATACTAACGAAATCATTTCACGAATTGATGAGGCTAGCATTTTCCTTGACAATATGATTTTCAGAGATGAAGAAAATTTTCCAAGGATCCAAGATCACGATGATGTGCGCAAATTCTGGGATGAAATGAGCCTGTTAGACTTGTTTCCTGTGTATTTCTGAGAGGTGCAGTGCACCAATAGAAAGTTCACGCTTTGAAGCAACAACAAAAATGGCCCAATCGGACACCATAGAAATTTATTCATTAGCATTAATTTAAAAATAGCTATATTTTAAGAAGATTAGGTTATATATGTTTAAGTTTCTTTAACAAAATTATTTTTCTTGTTAAAGCAATAAATTTATTCTTATTTGCGAAAAATCAACAATTTTGAGGCACATAAACAGAAAAAGAATAATGCAAAAATAGTTAAAAAGTTGATATTACAGCTGAAAAAGTACAGTCTATAAGTGTGTATGTGTCTATGTGTCATTCTTAATATAACATTAAAAAAAACAATTAATTCATGTATGTACTATTAATTTCCCAAGACATAAAACTATTCACAAAGGTTCGTTTTATTAATCTCTATAGAAGAAAGTATATCAATATTATTTTGATGTTCCGTTACGAACAACTTTCATGAACATAATTTCATTAAATTATATTTGGAACAAGCGGGTCTTGCTAGTTGTGTATGTGGTACCGAGCGAGAAGTCAGTTGTACTGCATTGACCTGAGAGTGCTAGTTCTATAATAGTCTGATAATCGGCGTGCAAGGCAGAAATAACACATATAACACTAGTTTTTTATCTACTCATATAAATTATATTTGTCTTAATAATTTGTAAAATTTGACTCTCTCTCTTTTTTTTTTTTTACACATTTAATTGCATTTATGGGGCAAATCGCTCAAATCGGTTAAATAGATTTTTTCTAATCTCTTGAGTGAATGGCTACTTTTTGCAAATTATACTGTTGGCAAGAAATGAACTTTAAAATGAGCAACATTTCAGATTTCTGTTTTAAGAAGTTCCAGAGCCATTGTCTAAAAAAAAAACAAATAATAATAATAATAATAATAATAATAATAATAATAATAATAATAATAATAATAATAATAATAAACACGTAAATTCTGGCAAAAATTTGCATGAAAACAATTAGATCAGCAACGTAAAAACGTTTCTCTTTCTATTTTATACTAGCACAAAAACGAGGTATTAATATTTTGAGGGCAAGGGAAAGCGCACACTTTGTGCTGCCTTGATCATTATGTTAAACTCCCACAATTTATGTATTACATTATGCACAAAAATACCTGTGCTAATAAACCAATGTATTAAAATGAGAAACTATTCTTGATATGTTTAAGTGGAACACTCTGTATCTTGGGCTGCAGCCAGCTTGTGATAATGACAACCTTCTTTCTGGCCATAGAAAGCAGTAGCTAATGATGGTGCCCGTAGTATTCTACACATTCACGAAGCACCACTATTCTGTTAGTGAAGCCTAGACGCGTTATTTCTTGTTGCTTTTGCTTTCCCCGCCCTCCTTTCTCCCCCCGCCCCCCATCTTCGGTTCCTACATTTAATAAATAAAATTAGGAAATTTCATCGCCGACGAGATGTGGAATGCTGGCAGGAGCAGAATCTCTGTCGTGGAGCGTTTTCCAAATCCATAAATTTGTGACGAAGTGGTGCTGAAGAGGAGAGGAGTAGGAGGTGGGGATGAGAGCCCTCACGGTGCCTGGAAACCTAATTGACTTTACAGAGGGTACAACCGGATTTTACTACAAAGCATGCTACAGAACGATGCGTGGGTTTCGAGATTCAAATGCGACTACGTGTTTCAACTTGGATAATCGTCTGGGAGAAAATTGAAATCTATTCTCTACCTGTATACATTTCCAGTTTTAAAAGAAAGCGTTTCATGGACGAAACTCCACATTTGAAAGCGTTACGCCTAAAAAAACACGTTTAAGATATGAAGTATAATCTTATAACAAATTTAAAGTACATGCGAAAGGCATTTTTAAAACGTAACTGCATGTTATAACTGTAACGTTGGGAAGTGTTAGCCTGAATTAAAAGAATTCAAGAACTAGCGTGGCCAATGGATAGCTCAGTTTTCTGGCAGCACTCCAAGAGCACAATATAACACACTATTAACTCTAACACCTTTTAACTTGATATTAATAAACTATTTAACTTTATATTCATTCAAATTGCATGAATTTGGTGATCCTATTTAAATTGCCTTTTATTAAAACTGAACTTCGCGTTAGAATGTCTCTGTCGATCACACAGCATATAATTGGGGCATGATTATTGCTGAAACGTTGCATAACGTACTGTGGCCAAGCTTAAAGGCAACACTCATACAACTCCACTTTTATGCATACTTATATATTATTTATTAGTTTATACCTACTAAATAATTGTACAAAAGAGGCTATGCCTTTTATAACGGAGTGGGAGTTCGGGATTTTCTTCTGGTTCCTTTCATTCTTTCCCGGCATTCTAGTTGAGAATTGGTTTGATAAAGAATGATCATAATATGTTCACAGACATCATTTATAGCAGTAAAATTTAATACAGCAAAATGAAGGTGATAGATGATGAATAATATGCTGCTCTGAAATTCTGCTTTCGTCTCAACAAGTCTCTAGCTAAGACGTATATAACGTTACGGGAGGCTTATGGGGAGTTTGTTGTTCCCTATAGCACAGCTAGAAGACGATTTAAAACGTTTAAAAGCGGAGGCAACCACTTTCAAAGGAAGATGGATCCGGAAAATGTTTTTCCGGTAAAGGGAAAACTGGATCCCGTCTGTCTACTTTAAATTTTTCCTAATATTTGAGTAGCGGAAGGAAAAAAACTTCTCAATTGGCAAAAATGTGACTAATATGAATGAAAATAATTTATCAGCTTAAGTTTGAGAACTCCATGGTCTTGTGGTCGGCGTGACTGCCTGCTTATCCGGAGGTCCCGGGTTCGAATCCCATAAGGTAAGGTAAGGTCTTCTTTGGAGTTTTTCCTTGGGTTGAATTGGGTTGTTAGAAACAAAGGGGGATATTTCAGTACTCTAAGGAACTTGAGCCTCTCAGAACGGTTTTTATACCTTTACAAAGCGCAAGCCATTGTTACGCCGCACCAATTCAATTCGCTCTTACCTTTCGATCCTGTTAATTGATACGAAATTGGAGAGTGTAAAATTCGCGGAAAAGAAAAATTCATTCAGCAACATACAGAAAAGCAAGAAAAAACTCAAGGTCAGGTTAGGCGGCCCCAAGGAATTTGAACCCAGGACCTTCCGCGTTACCTCCTGACTATACCCCGATCAGTGAGTATTTCGTTACCCTGAGAGGATGAATGCAGATAATTATAAGCGTTGTGGAATTCGGGCTCATTTACGCTCTCATTTCATCAAAACATTCTTTTATTCTCTCTATAGACTTTAGTTATTATAAAGAAAATTAACCAAAAAAATTTTATCAGGTTTATTTTTTATTTTTGACATCTGTTTAGTCAAACATATACCTAGTGTTTTAAAAGAAGCAAATATCAGTGGCATAATGTAAATAGCTTATTTCACGTGATAGTAATTTTATGAAAAGAAGATTAAGTGAAATATTAGATCTAGATGAAAGTGTAAAAGAAAGGTTATTTAATATTTTTGGATTAAAAATAAATCTTCCTTTATGAGAAATTTAAACCAATAGATAAATCCAGAATATTCTGCAGTTGCAAGTTGAAAGAGTTTAGAATTGAATAGACGCCACTATTTAAACTAATTGTGCCAATAAAATATTTTGCTTCTTTTTATTGTTGTAACAATGTAGAAACAACAAGTTATTCCGTAGTGCTTGTGTAAATTCATATGTTATAAATTAATAATTATTTAGGTCTTTTCTTCATCTTTGTGTTAAAGGTGACTCTAAAGTGAAAGAGAGTTGCTTCATTAATCTAGCAGCTAGGCGAGAGTGTAGGGCATCTCTTTTAAGTTCGTTGTATTGAACACAATTTCTTTTATTTAACCATCAACTGAATCACTTTATTGGAATAATACTTTTCGAATGGCCAAACATTTAAAGAGAGTTGCAGCCACTCTAGTAGAATGTTGCGGTTGGAGGTTGGAACTTTTTATCTAGCCCAAACATGTAGTAATCTTAGGGTTAACGGTCCGGATTTTTGATTAAAAATCTTCTAGCAGAAACGTTGCAGATTATTGTCCTTCGCGATATTTTCAGAAAAGTATCTAGAGACAAATTGCCTGTCGTTAGCTTTTGCTGTGAACTAGTAACCGAAGATATCTTTGAAGTGAGAACAGAGAAACTTTAGGCCTTTGAAGACTCTGTCTAAGTTGCGAATATGACTATTTTTAGACAGCTAAGGAGGGAATATAGAGAAACCATAAGAGATGACAGTGTTTTATTAGACTGGGGAAGCTATTTATATTAGCACACATAAGTGACGTGATGATGATTACCTTTCTTATGTGGTGGTGATGGTGGTGGTGGTGGTAGTAGTAGTAGTAGTAGTAGTAGTAGTAGTAGTAGTAGTAGTAGTAGTAGTAATAGTAGTAATAGTAGTAGTAGTAGTAGTAGTAGTAGTAGTAGTAGTAGTAGTAGTAGTAGCAGTAGTAGTAGTAGTAGCAGCAGCAGCAGCAGTAGCAGTAGTAGTTGTGTATTTATTTACAAAATACATTTGTTACAAATATAACTGTCGCACCGTACGTGCTTTCCCAATACAGTAGGAAATGCATGAAATTGCAAAAAGCATTAGTTATCGTTATTAGTACATAAAATAAACAGAAAAGAAAGAGTAAAAAGTAAACAGCTTACACTCTTTCACATATATGTACAATTAATTAAAAAAAAAAAAAATATCGCAACTCTCATGTTCCCCTACCCTCCCCCTTCTTAGTTGTATGTTCAGCTCTGAGCTGTCTCACTTTGTTTAAAAATGTACCTACTCTCTCCTCCTCCTTCCTATCTGCCAGCAAAGTCCAGCACTCCCACCATTGATACAAATCATTACCTGTCTTATGTAGGTCGCACTCAACGTTACAAGCCATGGGAACTTGTCATGCTCTCCAAAATGTATGAACAGTAACACTGTAAATCCGTGTTTGTTTTACACCTTCCTAATATCACTACAGTTTCACAGTACTGTATTAGTTAATTGACCTAATGGGTAGTGTACTTCTTATCACAGCCGCATTGTTAGGTTTTATCATGTGCTTGGAAACTAACAAGCAAACAACGCTTTGGTCCCTAGAGAAATATGCGGTTATACAGCCGAGTAAACTGCCACGCAACATGTAAGTGTGGCCGTTTTAATCATAAGCATGTATCAAAGGTCTGTGTTTGCCCACCGCAGAGGCCACCAGTAGTCAGCAGCAGACATGAAACCTCATATCAGCTCTCGGGGGTTTTGTTTCGCCACGGAATATTGTTCAGAGAACATAAATAAACGAGAGCGCAAACTCAGTTATCAGAGTTTAAAATTATGATGCAGCTATATTTATGACACAAATGTTAATAATACCAGTTTATTTTGCAAAACGAGATAGCTTGCAAGATTAAACCACTTATGTTATATAAGGCAATTATTTAGCAGGCACATAAATAATATATGGAAATAAAATAATTAAACGGGTATTTTCTTTAAGCAAATGCAACCAGTCAATTAATTTTCTCCCTACCTGCTTCAGCATACTATTGTGCGAGGGGTATTAGATAAAGAATTATTAATATCTTTACATGCATAATTTATTCTACAGCAAAATGAAGGTGATAGGATCTGAAATTCTGCTTTCGTCTCAACAAATCTTGAGCTAAGGCCTATGCCTCCTATATCACAGGAGACGTTTGTTCAATCCTACTCACAACCCGAAGATGGTTTAACATACTTAAAGAAGGAAGGCAATCAATTTCAAAGGAAGGCGGGCACAAGGTCCAGTTTGCCCTCTACCAGAAGAAAATATTAACACCGCTGTTATCATTGCGTGGCAGGATTGTCGAACAATATTAATAACATTAAGGCTATCTTAACATTGTTCAATGTTCAGAAATTCTGAACATTTCAATGGAGGCTACCCCATTGGTAACTGAGACGTGTTTGTGCACGATGGATTCCATCAAAATGCTGATTCCCGACCAAAGGTTTGCATGCAGTTGAAGATGATGTTACAGGAATTTCTTTCAAAGAAATAAAACTGAATGAAACTTAGCCACATCATTTCAATCCTGAGAGCAAAGTTCTGCGTGGTTACCAACACCAACAAAATCACAAGTGGTTGCTTCTGCTGGGACAGTTATGTATTCTTACTTTCCGATATTCACGAAATAGCTTCCAGCATGTCGTACATACGCGAGCTGAAAAGTGATGGAGTCTTCACACGCGCGCTTGGCTGAAGGAGAAAGAGGAGAACATGCTGCGCTACTGTAGCAGTTACAATGGTAAACATTATCTTATCTGCAGAGAACAGCCTCCGTTTTAATACGCAACGCTGGGCAATACTACAGAGACGCCTTAAAACTTTGTGAGGACATATACCCAAAAAGCCACACTTCTTTCGTGCTACATCACAATAAACAAGGCCACACATCGCAAATGTTGAATATTTCACAAAAATCAACGTGAAGTATGTCTGTCTCCCTGCCTATATGTCAGTCTTGCTGGTCTAGTGGTAACCATACTTGCCTCGTAGACCCAAAATCGCGGGCTCAATCCCGACTAGGTTCGGTGGATTTTTCGGGCATAAAAATCCTAAGTTTGGCTTCTTTCGGAAGGGAAGTAAAGTCGTAGTTCCCATGTAGTACATTTACGGCACGTAAAGAAACCTCAAGCCTTAAAGAAGAGGCCTCTGAGAAAAATTTATCGGCCCTTTCACGCGAATTTGAAGAATTCTACTTTCAGATCAGGATTAGAATTTCTAAACGCTGCATATAATTCATTAAGATTTTCTAGAATTAATCTCTTCTGCTCATGGCCTTTTCACCCTCCTTCTTTAATTGTGACGTAATCTTTCTTGCCAGATATTATTCGGCATATCTCATCAGAAAGGCGAAATTCTTTAACTTTGTCAGCAACAGCCCGAGTAAAGACTTTACTGGGTTCGGATTTGGTGAAGACAAAACTCTCTTTTCTTTAGTCAGTACTCTGGCTTTCCATATCATGTAATAAAAAGCTGCAGAAAAATATTTTATGCTTTATTTATCTTGCATCTTTTAGGTATCAATGTCAATATGGTGATTTATTTCACTTTTCTCCGAATTTTGAAACGTTTCCTGGATTTGGGTCAAAATTTCAGAATTAGGACTTGATAAAGACCTTACACCTGAACACGATCCATATCAAAGGGCTTTGAAAGATTTTTTCAATTTTTATATTTTATTTTTCTTACATTTCTGTTCTGGCAACCTTTTTATTTATCGGGGGACACACTTATGTCAACAAAACTAGGCTTCTTCCAATGAGCAAATCTTCGTTTGCAGCGCCGTGAAAGGGGTAGCAAGTTTGCTTGGTTATTTGTTGACTTTGCTGACTGTCGCAGTCGTAGCGCAGCTGTTCCGGGATGTGTGTTGGATTGTTTGTTTGTTCCACAGCATAAATAAAGTGCATTATGCCTCGTGTGTTTACAACGCGATAAACTAATTCTCATATTAATTCTACATTTGTTAATATATTTCTGTTTCTATAGGTTCCATTGTCAACAACTATTTCTCTTTATATAAGCTCTTTATTGTTTTATAATATGTGATGAAACCTCTTAAAGAGGTACAATATTAATTATTCGAAATTAAAGAACGAGTTTAATTTTGTTGACTAATATCTTGGACTCTTAGTGCCTGAAAATTGTTTACTAATATAATTTTGTTTGATATTAATATATACTTATTATTGATATGTTCGTTAATTATTTTTATGTTTTAATGTAATATCTTAAATTACATAAATAACTTTACATCTTTCAAATAATGAAACATGCAGCATAAAATGTTCCATGTTTTCATTAATATGTATACCACGCATACCATTTAATTAATACTGTAACAGAATCCTCTTGAAGGATAATAAAGACACAGAGTTGTATTCTCGTGGTTATTAAATAATGCTTAAATAATTTGCTTTTATTTTTCTAATGTAGTCCTCATGTTATTTCTTTATGAAAATTCGGTAAATAAAGAACTAACTACTGTGTATGTGTGGTCTATATCTGCCCATCTGTTCTCCCCTTCTATGCCTATAGTATGAGGTCCGTTCAATTAAGAATGATCATCATTTTTTGTTGACAACATACCTTTACTCATCCTCATAATATTGTTTATCTTTCTTGGGATAGTGCACCTCTGCCACTCTTCAAAGTCTTTCATAGGTGCTTCAGAAACTCTTCGCAGCCTTCACCACTGGATCTGGTGAACGGAAAATTCCTCCCACGTAGACGTTTCTTCAATTTGTGGAACAGGATAAAATCACACGGACTGCAGTGGTTTTAATAGACTATGGCAACGGTGTTTTAATTATAAGTTTTTATATAGAAGATGGAACAGAATCTGAATGTATAAACTGTGGCACATAAACTGTACTGGACTCAACTAATATAACTCGTCCACTTAAAAATTAACTACCGCTTTCCACTAATTGAACAGTGCCCCGCTGAATACTCTTGCAAAACTGAGTGCCGGCCGCATAATTGCAAGCTGAGTAAACATGGTCTATGTGACTTTTTCCATGAAGAATCAACTCAACTCAAGCGGTTGGTTGAAGAGGTTATCGGCCTGTCTTTTCATTCCTGCAGTCGCCTAAGGTTTTATGGTGCTCACCCTGCTTAATAAATTCTCTAACAGAATATCAATAAACGTCTTGCTCAAGGATTTTTACAAATATTTTTACAACAGGCTACAGAAATTCCCAGGTCAGATTTTATGGCTGGGGTAGCTTTCTGCACACTTGCGAGAAAATAACATTTTACACATAATAACTCAGCACTTGTAAAGGAAAACTACATTACATTCATGGTTATAACGAGGTTACATAAGATTACTTGCTATAATTAATCTAATTAAATACGAGGGTGGCAGCTAAAAAATGCTGTCTGAAGACTAAATCTGGATTATAGGCAGGGTTGTTCAGTTGATTTATTTACGGGCGCTCTTTAACATCTCACGTCATCAGCCTCCCATGCTAGTTTTCAGAGACCATCCGATAAGCTTTATATAGTACTGCCGTTTATGAGGGGCATTATACTTGTTAAACAGTTTTTAAATGCGTTTAAAACATCGCAGCATTCTGTCTCGAAAGATGATCAGAGAATTTCATCTGAATGATGAAAAATTAGCAATTATTATTAGAGAATTTCAGGTATAAAAAACTTCATGAGATAAATTTATATAGCAAAATAAATGAAAATATTTTAATTAAGTTCAGCATATTATTGCAGAACGATATATTAGAGTATAATCAAATATCAGCGAGAAACAACAGGTGTATGATATTAGTTATCGAGAGTAAAATATTTGCATTCAATATGGCGGTCTAGTGGCAAAGTTTTAAATAAGCCTTAAATGTCGGCACTAACAAACGTTTAAAATAAAAAATCACGGGAGACCTCGCAGTTGAACAGGAAATACGCGGGTATTTCACTTCATTCTACCGGAAATTTAACTTTTGCGTAAGAAACGACAAGTTCAAGTTTTTCATCAATAACTAAAATCTTTTTGTTTGTTGTTGTTATAAAACATAAGTCATAAATAACACACTAAATTAATATAATTACACACTTGAATATTTTTATCGTTTCCTTTCCAAAGTAAATATTGAGTTAAATTATATTTTCCACCAAAAATTCTCTGATTTTAAGGTACAGTTGTGTTGAGAACCGCTGTTATAGAAAAATTTAAGGAAAACACCAGAAAAAGAATAATTGGAAGAATTACAGAACTGTTGCAGTGAAAGTAAATTTTTATTAATGTCAGAAATGTTTGGTTGCAGACGGACACCATTTCGTTCTGTATAATTCAGATCAGAAGTCATTATGAAATAAAAACCGGCGATCTTAGCCCGGGCCGACTTGTATTCATATACGGACGTAGGCCAAAAATAACGCTCTGTACTTGCTACTAATTAGACACTGATTCCAAAACTGAACATAAATTACAACTTTAGAGTTATAAAAGTTAACACATCTAAACAAACACTAAGATAATGCCATCCAATGAAAGCATTCAGTGAGATGAAAACTTTGCTAGAATATAATATTATACGACAGGTATCTAATTTCAAATACCTAGGCCTCAACAGAACCTGCATGATACAATTATGTACAGTCATTTAAATAAAATACAGTGGGCAGAAATATAAGTTAAAAGATATTCAAGACTGGAGGAAATGAAGCGAAGCAAAATCATAAACAGCACTAAAAGGAAAACATAGAATACCGAATGGGCAAACCCAGTATCCGAAGGCAGTGCTGAAATATAGGCCAAAAACAAAGTTGTTCTACATTTTAATGTAATTTTTGCTCAGTGCGCAATATAACGTTGTTCACCAACCTTATTAATTGCGAACCCTTTTCTAACAATCACTACTTCCGGCCACACTGTTTCTAAAGCTTCAAATACACATTATTATTATTATTATTATTATTATTATTACTATTATTATTAGACTTCATATTTCCTTCCTTTACCCTCGTTACAGCATTCTTCAGGGACTACATTGGTTCTGTAAAAGGCAATTTTCTCGCTATTCCAAGTGGCTCTTGAAAACGTTGCAGGTCGTTATCTTGCAGAAGTACGAAACTTGAGCCCAACAAGCACCTGCCAGAAGGAACTGCATGCATCTTCAACCTCTTCCTTATTTTTTCTTCAATTTTGATGAGCTCTCTGGCGGATCTGAATGTTTTATAAACATGGGCTTTTGCAGTGACAGCGAATTAAATATCTGCCTTACTCCTAAACTTTAAAACGAAAATATTACTGGTGAACTATTAATATGGATTTAAAGAACATAATAGGCCTGTTAGAGGATAAATATTCTAAAAAACTTGTGTAATTAAGCATTCGACTACAGCCATTGTGATTTAAACATGCGTATTAAGTAAAGGGATTAAAAAGAGATAAATACAAAAGACAAAATTAGGAGGGTACTGGAATTTGAAAACTATAATGGGATCAGAAATGATATGTTGGAAGTTAACATAATTACGCTAATTATAAAAGAAAACTGACTCATTGTTATATACAACACATGGAGCTGCTTGCAATGACACACACAAAAGTTGTCTAAGGAACAACACATTTTGAATAAAATTCTTGTTAAATCTAAACAAACACTAAACAATGATAAATACGTGTGATTTCTTCATTTGTATATTTATTATCATAACAGTAAACTATTATTTGTTTTATTTATTTAAATTATTGCATGGTAACAGTAAATACACTGCTTTTTAATACGAAGAACGTTAAAAGTTCTCTACCTGACCAAGAAAACACAAGTTTTAATGATTTTTTTTTATTTTTCAACACAGTCACCTTGTAAATCAATTCATTTAGTCCAATAACCTTCTAACATTTTAAAACTCCTCAGAAAAATAAGATTTGTCCAAATATGAAATATGCACCCGTTTCAGCTTCAACTTCATCATTTGATGTGAATCTTCGTCCACTCAGGCATTTTTTTCTGATTAAGGAACAGAAAGAAATTGTGGGAGCTAAATCCGGCGAATATGGTGGATGTGGGAAGACTTGGAAGCGAAAGTCAAGCAGTTTTACAGCAACAATCCCAGACGTGTGTGAAGGCGCGTTATCGTGATGAAAGAGAACTTTATTTTATGCAAAGTGTGAACGTTTAGCCTGAATAGCATCCTTCAGTTGGTTCAGTAGTGAAGAATACTCCCCAGTGATGGTTCTGCCCTTTGGAGATAATCTATGAGCACCACACCATGAGAGTCCCAAAACCGTAGCCACGACTTTTCCTGCAGATGGAACCATTTTTGCTTTCTTTGGTATACTTTCATCTGTTGCCATCCACCGCTTGGACTGCTCCTTCGCCTCTGGTTTTAAGTGACGAATCCATGTTTCATACTGTTGTTAAACCTCGAAGAAACTCACTGGAATTGCATTTACACAAATCCAAGCACTCTTGCAAAATGTTCATTCGAATTTTACTTTGGTACGTTAACAAACGCGGCATTCATCAAGTGGAAAACTTTCTCATGCCCAAAACCTCGTGTAAAATGTAGTGGACAAGGATTATTGAGGTCTTTACCAAGTCAACCAACTCGCGTACCTTCAATCGGCGATCATTGAGAAAGGCACTGTGAATTTTTGTCGCAATCTCGTAGCAGTTTTTGGATGCCCTCAGCTCATCATTTTGAATGAATGTTAGACCAAGATTAAATTCTGCAGCTCACTTTTAACCTTAGAAAATGAAGGGTAAGATTCCTTTAATGTGAAACTTAACTCCTATTGCGTTTCTTTTGGGGTTAAGCTCCTCAAAACGAAGTACTTTATCACAGTTTTATACAATTTATAGAAAATGTTGACACAGTTTGTTTACACGATCGTCGCAAACAAGTGACTACATTCTCCACTGCGGCTCACCTGCTACTTAAGTCTAGAGGCATTCCATTACTTTTACTACATTTATGTTTTACTCTGCTCGTTATAATACGTTTAAATTTGTTGGCATGATGAAAGAAATGCAAAAAAATGTTGAACGTTAAACTGTATTTACTTGTGAAAATATGTAATAACTTTGATAAGAAAGTAACGGCTGACGATAAAAGAGTTAAATACAGCACAATGAAAAGGAAAACGCCTTTAAAATATATAAAAGAAAAATAAAAATAAAGTAACATTATTAACAATGTAATAAATTAACAGTAATTATAAAAGCAGAAAAGGATATAACACTAAGAGAAAGTTACACTTGTAATCCCTATATTTCGAACTACTAAGAGTTCTTCAATGGCAAGAAGAAGAAGAATATATATAAAAGTAGTACTAAAATCACATAGCTCATTAGTTATAATCATTTAAATGCTTATAAGAGCCCATTATCAGAATTATGTTATTCATTATCGGAAACGGCATTAAAACTGATAAAAATTGGCACAAACGAGGTATATTTTTGTTTTAGATGTGATTCTTCTAGCGGCAAGTAGTCCTAAGTGAACTTACTATATATGTAAAATATTCATTACTTCCAGTAGTAGTCGTTAATGAGTTATTCAGGAAGTCAATGGAAAATATCTGATGAAGTATCTCACAACGCGATTGTTCAAAAGATATTCAGGACATGTGTGTATTTGACAAAATTTCGAATATATTATACATGTTCTACATTTATCTTAACATCTACTCTGATTTATCTAGGCCGTGAAAGTATCCGGAATAATGTAGTTTATACAATAATTCTATCGAATTGCTGCTACTTCATCCAATATATTTCCCATGTGACATTTTTGTGGATGAAATCAATTTGATTCCTTTGATAACGTAAAATCAATCGCTGAAAATGTGTTAACCATCTAATCTAATACTGTTATCACCGATAAATCATGAATGTTACTGAAAATTAAAGAATTACGAAGTGTTTAAGATAGCCCGGTCAAACAGGACACATGCGCAGAAGCGGCATTCAGCACTTGATGCCTGAAAATACTATTAAACTATAAGTGGAAGCTAAGTTTGCTATCGATGACAGACATGAAAGAAAAACATTGCTATCATTTTTTTTTAATAGTTCAACTTCTCTCATAATAAAGAAGATCCAAAGATTTGATGAAACGAATGCTTGAATGAGCCCGGAACCCAAACTCTTAAAATTACTTGGCGTTCATCTTTTAAAGGCAAGGATGAAATTAGGAATAACCAGGCAACTGATCATATGGAATTCGAACCCAGGAGCTTCAGATTTGTAGCCATACAAGACAAAGAAGATGGTCAATAACAGTAATAATAAAGTAATTATAATAATGAATATGGAAACGAAGCGTACAAAGGAAACATACTTTCATTTAATAGCGTCTACGATATGGGAAGGGTTTGCACTGACTGCTAGAACAAAACACCCACTGGCAGATTAATGGTGAAAGAGTGTTTCCGCTTGCAATATATTGTCACTCCGTGCACTACTTCATGCTGCAAGTAAAAACAGCTTCAATATACTTTTGCAAGTAGTAAGCAAAAATACTTTTTTGTGGCCTACATTTCTTCGCACTGTATATACAAAAATGTTTTGCACTTGTGCACTACGAAACAGTTACAGGAAGAAAGCACATAATTCCCAAGGATAACGCCTGGCCACATACCGCTGCTCGTATGAGGCAAACAGCATAGAAAATACTTTTTTTGTGGGCTACATTCGCACTATATATACAAAAATGTTTTGCATTTATGTACTATGAAACAGTCACAGAAATTCTCACTTAATTCTCAAGGATAACGCCTGGCCACATACCGTTACTCGTATGAGACAAACAGCATAGAAAATGAGGTCGGATATTCTCCTTTACAACCCCCTCCTCTAAAGTCCGTATCTCGCTCGACAGTATTTTAATTGGAGATTTTATAAAAGAAAACCTTATCAGCAATGAAGTCACGCGTTGTATTCCAGAGCCTTGCGCTTCAATAAAGTTACCTTAGCACAGTAAAGCAAGAACCGCTAATGTAATGAAAATCTACTGCAATGAATCCTATAGCTGCATATAGCTTTAAACCGCTTTCGCATTTTGAAGAATTATCTTTTGATGTTTCGTATTCATGTAAAGCAATACAGTAATGGATTTTAATCGCGCGACCAAAGGCATTACAAAATTACCTTTATCCCTTGAACAATGCATGCCTCTGGGGAAATGGGGACACAGTTTGAGCCTCGCAGCAGTGAGCCATGGCGGTTCTTTCACATTGCCATTACGTAAATGGGTGGGCCATTTAGGGGAATAGCCGTGAGGCTTTAAGTTAGAGGAGGACCAATATCGCCGGAGATGAGCGTGCGCAGGGAATGCACCGCACATATTTAAGTGTTAAGATCCCATCAGTGGCATAGGATTGCTTTCTGTTTGCCTTAAGAAGGGTATTTGCATGCATTGCCACAGATTTACATTCAGATCTTAGCCTTCGCCCGTAAGTTACCGTTAGTAAGAAAAACGCTAACAGTGAAGGTACATGCCCGCTGGAAATTAAATCAAAACACCTGCTTCGCTAGTACACAATTGATATTTTAATTACAATTGTACCTGCTCCAATTTTGAAATAATTAAATTACTGACCTCGTTGAATTAATAAATACTTTGCAGAATTTTTTGACGAGCTAAAGGCTATGTTGGTAAAATAATTGCTTTTTCCAAAAGACTGTTGAAATAACTCTATTGCCAAACTTTTTCAAATGATTACCATATAACACCGAAGCTTTTAGAAGCACATAGATGGATGAGAAACAAAACCCCCTAAAACTGTTCAGAGATGATGCATGGAATGCTGAAATGAAGTTGACTTGAAAGAAACTATGAAACTTTTAAACGTTATGGTTATGCTACTGAAAAATATTCAGAAATACTTATGCACTATCGATGAAGTTGATCTCGAACAGTAGGAGAAAGGCATCTGGTTGAAAAAAATACTGCCCACAAATAAAATCTTTCTTAGTTTCAAGTAGGTTTCTAACAACATGTATAAGAAACGGAATAGTGGAAGGAATAGACAGAATGGGGATATGGCAGCATATGCCAAGTTGAAATAACCTTGGTTTAGTAGTTAGCGTTGCTAACTGATGGCCAGGAACGCCCGGGTTAGAATCTCGGTACCTACTTAAGAAATTTTCTAAGTTGGAGTCCATCCAGCTTCGTGAGGATAATTGGGGAGCTGCCTAATGGAGAGGTGGCATTCTTCATCTAGAAAGCCGCGTGATAGGTGGGTGCCAATATGTTGATCACTTGTCCCCTGCAATTTTTTTTTTGAGTAGTGTTTAACGCCCGTTTTTACTACTGAGGCACCACAGGCGGTGGACACTGATGATACATGAGATGAAATGATAAATTAGGAAAGGATATTTTTTTTTTAAGGAAGGAAGCGTTCCAGGCCTAAATTTAGGTACCTCCCCGGCATTTGCCAGTTATGAAGACTGAGGAAAACCTGGAAAAAACCCCAGTCAGGGAGGACGGTCCTGGCGGGATTCGAACCGCAGACCTCCCGCTCACGAGTCCGTGCCTTAACGACCTCGGCCACCCGTGGCGGTGCCCCCTGCAATGAAATCCTAAGACGGAGGAAGCGGGGGTCGCTGCGGCAACACGTGGTGGTTGTAATGCCATAGAAGAAACAAGAACTATCTCTATCTCATGCATTATTTTCGGCGATTTCTTAATAATATTAAAACGAAGTCCCTAAATCAGGTAATGATTATACTCTTATGATTCATCAAATTCACCTTACAGAAACTGTTCAAAATATCCATCTCTAGTAAGTGCAATTCTCAACTCTCTGTTATACTGTTACACAATGCTTTGTTTTTTGTATTTTTTGGATATATGTTAGAGTTTAACAAAGCCCCATAGGGAAATCTCACATGAGAACAGACCATTCTACTATCTATTCATTCACTGAACTTGACTGACTGAATGAAAATTACTTAGTGTAGGGGTGTAACATGGAGAGCAGTATGTTGTTGACAAATGAAATAATCCAAATGATTTATTATTTAATGCAATTAACTTTTTCTCAACGTTTTATTATACTGTGGCAGTAGCTTCGAAACTATTTGAACAAGGGTACCCTCATTTTAACTGGAAGCTCAAATGCAGATGTTAGGAACGTTCAGCTCTTCTTGTGCTAGATAAGAGTTATTACTTGCCCAATAAACAGCTCCGTTCATTTATTTTAAAAGTTGCCTAATATGAACAAATAGTAAACTTTCAAACCTCAGTTCTAGAAACTCGGTGCATTAGCATGAGCCTTTTTCAGTGAAAGCTTGTAATAAATTTGGTCTATAAGCTATCAGTATTACTTTCCTGAAATATTCTTGTTCAACTGCTGCTATCCTTCTGAAATTCAAAGGATACCTTTTTTGACAGCCAGTGCTTTAAATACTGTGTGAATATCTCATCAATATGTACACTTTTAGTCTGGTTCTCATACTAAATGTGTTTCTTCAAACCTGTGGTTAAACATCCAGACGTATTGTCTGGTATGAATTAATATGTGGATATCTGTAACTAAAAAGCTCTGTGTCAGCTTCATGTTTCCACAAGTTCGTATGATAAAGGCATGTTATTCGGTATTAAATTTGCTAGCATGAATAACTAACATTTTTTTTTAAATTAAATAACGAAGCAATGAAGCATGAAACAACAAAAACAGTAATCAATGACATTGTTGCAATGAAATGTAATGCACTTTCGCCCGGAAAATTACTTTACTACAAAATACATTAATAATAAAATTATTAATTTTCTACTGATTTTGGATTAAATAACTTGGAGATATATTATATGTCTAGCAGTACTTAGTGACACCCAGAGACAAGCTATTACATAAGTTGCAACTTTCAGTGAAGTTCTTTTGTCCAACTAAACCAATATGTCTACTGTTTTGAATTGCCAATGCTAGCAGCACTTCAAAAACCAAAAGACGGGTATTTGATTTCGATCTCCTCAGGTGTCCAGATGAATGCAACTACCAGAATTTCTACCTTAGTAAAAGGTCCACATCAATGGAGTTGATAGGGCCGAGCCTATTGGACATTTGTATGTTGACTCTAGTTGCTACTTTTATTGCATACTGATTAAACTAGGTGTTGTTTGTGACGTAAGAGCCAATCACCAATTATACGGCCAAAGGCTCAACTTAGCTTGCGCAAGCGCAACAGTGTTAGGGAGAGGTGAAAGTGACCTTTCATGTACTTTTCATTACTGTGTAGGCTAGCTGGTTTGTTCTTGTTGCTTAGCCTGGCCTCTTCTGAGAATTTGCAGAACCTGAAGCCCTGCTTTCAGATATCATTCTAATATATAACATTTCGATGCTTTTAATTCACTAAGGTGATATGCAATGATGTAATCATTTTATTTGAACAAATAGCTAATAATTTATAAAACTCATTCTTAAAGTCTCTCAATCATCCGGAACCGTAGATCGCATTATTAGTTGGTAATTATTTTCTTATTATTGTTTCCTTCTATTTCTAAGTAACTGTCATCTGGAGTGGAACAGCGCGGTATCTAAGCAGGATTATAGGGAAAGAGACCTTAAAAATTCAGTGAAAAATAAATAATTTATTTCTAGAGTGACTGCTGTGTGTGTACAGTATTAAAACCGCAGAATTGAGCTTACATACAAGTAGAGGACTTTATTATACAAAACGGATTTTCCAGAATAAGCGGCGGAGTTGCGAGAGCCAATTGTGAAGAGGATTAGAAATTGAGCCTTGCCAGGTAGGTAACTTTTTCTTGTATAAGTTCGGATACATTTTCAACAACATTCGAAGTACCATATTACCTAGACTGAAAGTATTATGAGGTACCTGCTAATATCCTCAATTTTAAGAGTAACTTATACCTATAATACGAAATGAACGGGGAAAAAAAAGCGCGCGCGAACACACACATAATGCGAAATAAACTAAAATACAATATATATATATATATATATATATATATATATATATATACATACTCATAAAACACTCAGAGTGCAATATAAAAAGGTTCACATAAAATTTCACACTAAAAACCGTAAAATTGAACACTAAAATCACACTATATTTCGAGCTTGGCTCTTGGTCACATGATGAAAATATAGTGTGATTTTAGTGTTCAATTTTACGGTTTTTAGTGTGAAATTTTATGTGAACCTTTTTATATTGCACTCCGAGTGTTTTTTATGAGTTTTTATGCTTTTTAGAAGTTTTGATTACTCTATTAATTATATATATATATATATATATATATATATATATATATATATATATATATCCAGCATATACACAAAACAGCAGCAGCAAGTTTAATATCATGCAAACTACATACCTAAATAATTTTGGTTTTAACACAACGCTTTAAGTGAAACCTGAGTAATTTCAAAATTTGTGATTTTGAACTTTAGAAGCAAATATTTGCTGCTACATTGCTGCAACGTTTGTTACTTAAATTATTAATTTAAAATATTTATTTGAAGTAGCAACTAAAACAGCAATTTAATTATAGTTTTTAAATAAAACGAAACCCTAGAAAAAAAAAGAACTTTTAAGATAGTTTAGCATGCACAAAAACGTATTTTTGGCAATGCTTAGTACATGTAAAATAATGCTATTTTTTAAAATATTTATTTATTGTTTCTTTGACTGCATTGGTATTATCGCGACGCCTGTAGATGGGGACATATCAGAGTGGAACGAATTATTGCGATGGCGCAAATGAGATCCGAGCCCTTGGCGCCTTCAAGCTCTCTGGCATTCACCTTCTTAGAGCAAGGAAAACTCCGAACAAAAATCTTACCCAGACAACTTGCCCTGAACGGGAATCGAATCCAGGAACTCCGGATTGGCAATTGCAAACGCTACTACAGGACCACGGAGGCATTCAATATTTATTCTTTATTTAGCTTATTTACGGACGGTCTTTAACATTTCAGGTCATTAGCGTCCCATTCAAATCCGGGCGTGAAACGACCTACACATTTTGCTCAGAGGCCTCTCTTTCAGGCTTGAGGTTCTTTATCGTGCCGTAAATGTACGACACAGGACCCACAGCTTCACTTTCCTTCCGAAGGAAGCCATACTTAGGATTTTAGGCCCGAAAAAATCCATCGATCCTGACCGGGCTTGAACCGGCAATCTTGGGTTTAGAAGGCAAGTATGGTTACCACTACACCACCAGGACCGACCCATACATGCATTGAGTAATGCTATTGTTTTTAGATACATACAGAAGAGTTAAAAAAGAGTGAAAGAGTATTTTTGTTACCATAAAATTGTGTAGGAGATATCTAAAATGTCTTGGAAATTTCTGAAAAATAATAATTGACTCCTGTATTTACTGAATTGTTAAGCGAGAAGCTTTCCTTAGCCAATGGCGAGTGGGGGTGATTTCTTTCTTTCGTGATGCAGAAGTGTAAACTGCTCAACAGTGACCCTTGATGCAATATCCATGGTGATCTGTGTACACGTCTAAGTTTTTCTTTGCTCTCTCTATGACGTTGACTCAGCTTCTAGAGTGTGTTTTGATAAGGAAGGAGAGAGTTAATGTTGATGAAGAAAGGAAAGAAAAGGAAAGTGATATCACTGAATCCTGTCCGTAACAACCTTTGATGTTCTCTGGTTGCTGGGCTTAAAGTAGATGAGTCTTTACAATCTCTTGCAGTCCCCAGGGTTCTCAATGGACTTGCAGTGAGAGCAGGTCGATAACGCTTTATCTGAAAACATTCTTAAAGCACTTGCCTCGAGCATTCTCTTCTATAGGGAAAACTGGAACTGAAATTTTAGCAAAAATGTCCATTTCTATGTTTTTCACAGAAGTGCTTCGAACCTGCCATTGCTGAGAAAGCTTTTACGTCATCTGGCTGATATGTCAGACACTTTTAATTCCTGTGCGTGTTGTTAGAGGAAACTGCACTAGAAAATTCAAGAGAAAGTTATGAAAAACCTTTTTTTTACAGCTGCTTATCTCAAGAATTGTTAAATAAAGTTAAAAATAAGTATTATTGTAATCGTTGTATTAGAACAAGAGTTTTTAACTAGATAAATAGAATAAAAATTACAGAATATAGCAAATTAATTTTATTAAACGTCCTTGCGTTAACCATTAAATATCAAAATAAAAATACAACTCCGAATATCCATGACTTTGGATAACACAGAACTCTGTCCTGAAGTTCATAGACTTAGAATCTTGAAACAAACTCTTCTGTGATTTTCGTTCTATAACAACTTGATCGGAATTTTTATTGGTATGCTTGTTACAAAAGGTGGACACAATTTGTTAGTTTGATGATTATAAATATTATAGAATGATAATATGAACAATGTTAAAGTTAATGACAACTTAAAGCACTGACATTAGGGGATCTATATTTATCGATCCATTCACTTACTTTTTACTATATATTAATGATATGTAATAAAAGTAAGCCACGCAATTTCTGACCAATATTTCCTTAAATAAATATTTTGTGATTATTATGCGCCCCGCAATATAATATTCCTTGCGGTGCAGTTTAAACAAAAAAAATGAACAAAATGCAGATTTGTGCTCTGAATAGCAACAAAAGCAAGCTATATGCATAATTTTTACTTGAATAACATGTTTTAGAATTAAAGTTATATTTCTAGTTTTATTTAATTTTGTTGCAATTTTAAACATAAATGGAATATTGAATAAGCAAATATATTTTCTTCAGTACAAATTCTTCTGTGCTTGCTTTTATTTATCCACGCCTCCTTACCGAAACGAAGGGGCAATTTGATTTCCCACAGTGCAAGAAAGTTCAGTTTTGAGAAAAATTACCTTTAATATTTAAGACATGTTATCCGTGCACAGGGTCATATAAACAGTTGTGTGATAAGCCTTAAAAGTAAAATTAGGACAAAATAACTTCATTGCATGAATCTAACGAAACAAAATTAATTAATATTAAAAGTATTTTAACATATAGGTATTAAAGCTCGGTCCCTAGTAATATTTAATCGTATACTTTTTATTGGTGTTCTTCCTACAAAAACTGTGTACAATTTGCTATTTTAATGATAAAATATTTATTAGCTTAAGAATAATTAAGAACTGATCAAAGTTTAAAGTTAAGTTATTTAATTACATTTTGGGTATTGGTTTCTATATTTATCGTTTTAAATTTAATTAAATTAATAGCGACACAATTTGTAATATTAGATTGATGCTTAAGTTAGTAGCGTTTTATTCGTATCGCAATACTGCATTGATAGGATATTGTTTATCCTTTGTCATATGTCATCCGTTAATTGTTTGCGTTGTGCTTATAAAATACCCTTGAATTTTGAAGAAAGATTGTGCTATTTGTGAGCTAAAAAGACTGAGTGTCAAACGAAAAAAAACAAAAAACAAAACAAAACAAAACAAAAAAAAGCAAAACAACACCAACAAACAAAATAAACACGTTCAGCATATTCTTCACTTTGAGTTTAACAGGGCAGCAAAGATAGCGGAAGCGGTTCGAAAAAAAAAAAAAATGAACGTCTACGGAGAGAATACAACTGGATTGTATTGGCAATTTTAAAATTACATATTCCATAAAAAAATGGGTGGCAGCCCGGGCAAAAAGGTCCTCCCTACAGGCAAGAAAATGGTACTACTGTTTCAAAAAGGACATTTGCCATTTGTGTATCTCTACTTGCTCGTCATCTGTTAGTTCCTGAACAACATCGGCCATTCCCATCCAAGGCTATCACTGGTGACGAAAAATGGTGCATCGAGAAAAGAAAAGGATTGTTAGAAACCTTTTCCCGTGAAAACTTATCCACGTTATGCGATAAAGAAGTCTCAAGTACTACGAATTACTTCCCAGGAATGTAACCATAACTGCTGAAATTTGTTGTCAACCCAGAGGCCTAGCGGCCGCAATTGAAAAAGAAAATGACTGAAAACTGTGCATCAAGTGCTGCTGCAGCGCGTTAATGCACGCCCACACTCCGCTACATGACGAAAGCCGTTGTTCAGAAGCTTAGTTGGGAGGTGATTCTACACCCCCACATTCTGCCGATTTTCCACCCCCAGATTACCACCGTTTCTGTTCTCTATTCAATAATTCCGAGGGAACTCTTCGATAATGATGTTTTACAAACTTGGCTTCATTTCTTTGTCAGTAGATTTTTTTCAGACGGGGAATCAAGAAATTACACCAGCTTTGGGAGAAAGTCATAGACAATGGAGGAAAATACATTACAAATTAGTTTTTGCATGTCATTAATCTCAAATAACTTCTATATCACAGCCGAAAAACACTATGAGTTTATGCATCAGCCAAAAACATCAGTGTTATATTACAGATTTCTAACTTTTTTGTTTAAAATAATTTTCTCAAAAGTACAGTTTTTAACATTAAAACAATAATATTGTTACTGCACATGGAATGTTGATTTGTAGACGTCCATTCTGATAGTAGTTGCAGTCTTCTGAAGCGTTTGAACATTAGATCAAATTGTAAGTGTTGCAGATAGGAAGGGTGCTGGATACTTGTAGAGATTTTTAGTTTTATGTGAAATATGACACTAGTTTGCAGATTATACTCATGTATAATTTATATATATAATTTAAAATAAAAATAAAAATAAAGTAACACTATTAGCAATGTAACAAATTAACAGTAATTATAAAAACAGAAAAGGAAAAACACTAAGATAAAGTCTCACTTGAAATCGCTATATAAGTCACACTTGACTTATATCTT
The DNA here is from genome assembly GCA_030762175.1 of Metallyticus violacea. Classification (NCBI taxonomy): domain Eukaryota; kingdom Metazoa; phylum Arthropoda; class Insecta; order Mantodea; family Metallyticidae; genus Metallyticus; species Metallyticus violacea. The sequence goes on along the minus strand of CM060845.1, from coordinate 76,305,455 downwards.
AGTGATTTTATATTAGTGTTTTATCCTTTTAATGCTTCTATAATTACTTTCAATTTGTGTATACATATTGTAACAAATTAACAATAATTATAATAATACAAAAGTTTAATGATAAAATATTTATTAGCTTTCACTTAAGAATAATCAAGAATGCGATCTCAAGTGTGACTTTTTTTTAGTGTTTTATTCTTTTGTACTATTACAATTATTGTTAATTTGTCACATTGTTAATAGTGTTACTTTATTTTTATTTTTATTATATATATATATATATATATATATATATATATAACTTATGCATTTAAATTAACTTAAAAAACGCCATGCTCTTACACAACAGACCCATTATTTTTGTCATTAGCCATAACTTATATATGTTTTACTATAGAGCACTTTTCTCAAATTATATAGATAGAGATATAAACTATTTTTGTGCATATGTGAAACATATTGCTCTAATAAGATGTTTTTTTGATTGATTTATATATGAACGCTCTTTAACAGCTCAGGTCATCAGCGTTCCATTCAACTCAGGGCGTGAAACGGCCGACTAATTTTGCTCAGAGATCTCTTTTTTCAGGGTTGAGGTTCTTTATCGTGCCGTAAATGTACGACACGGGACCCACGGCTTTACTTCCCTTCCGAAGAAAGCCATACTTAGGATTTTTACGTCCGAAAAAATCCATCGGTCCTGGCCGGGACCGAACCCGCGATCTCGGGTTTAGGAGGCAAGTATGGTAACTACTACACCACCAGGACCGACTATATATATTTTTTTTTTGAGTAGTGTTTAACGCCCGTTTTTACTACTGAGGCACCACAGGCGGTGGACACTGGTGATACATGAGATGAAATGATAAATTGGGAAAGGATATTTTTTTTTTTTTTAAGGAAGGAAGCGTTCCAGGCCTAAGTTTAGGTACCTCCCCGGCATTTGCCAGTTATGAAGACTGAGGAAAACCTGGAAAAAAACCCAGTCAGGGAGGACGGTCCTGGCGGGATTCGAACCGCAGACTTCCCGCTCACGAGTCCGTGCCTTAACGACCTCGGCCACCCGTGGCGGTGACCGACTATATAGATGGTGAAAACTCATAACATTCATGAATGGCATTTCTGGGAAAAAAAAAAAAGGTTTGGAATTTGCATAAAATGGTGACACTGTATGCAAATATTTTGAAAAAAATATTGTTGCTCAATAGCAATGTCAAACACATATTTGAAAACTTATTTCAAAACCTGAGGAAGCTAAAATTAATAGTTTATGAGAAGAGTGGACCTACAGCAGCTAAAGTGATACACACGAATATTTATATTGTATTTTAACATAATTATAAGATAATACAATTAAGATTAGTCAACATTTAAAACATTTTCTAATTCAGAAATAATTGATTAACAAATGGTAAATTTTTCACGCGTAATAGGCATGTTTTTAAAAATTCCAGCTTGTATTCATTTGAGGTCGAGCATGAAAATTGCCATTGTCTCTACAAAGTGTCCTGCCGATAGATGTGGGTAAACGTTGTTTAATGTTCTTTAATATATTTCGGCCATTAGCGCCCCATTCTTTTGAGGGTGTGAAATGGCCGATAAATTTTGCTCAGAGGCGGCTTCTTTCAAGTTCTAGGTTCTTTTATGTGCCGTAAATCTACGACACATGACCAATGGCTTTATTTTTCTTCCGAAGGAAGCCTTAATTAAGATTTTACGCCCTTAACTGGATCTGAACCCGCAACATTGGACGTACGAGAAAAGTATGGTTACCACTAGACCCCTAGGACCGACTGTTTGCTCAACCCAGAGAGGACTTGATAGGGACTTGGACGTTCATTTGTGGATTCTTATTATTTTCACTCTGAATAAACACTTCCTCTGACTTAGGAATATTCAATAGTAAGGGTAGGATTCGATACAAATCCATATTTTTACCTGATCAACGTTATTTGAATAGTGACAATAATTGTAAAGTTAATAATAATAACAACAACAACAATAATAATAATAATAATAATAATAATAATAATAATAATAATAATAATAATAATAAGGGGTAAATCCGTCAGTACTGCTTCATCATATATAAAAACTCATTCTTAAAGATTATATTTCCATGTGATAAAACTAAAACTATTTTAAACATGTTTCGAATTTCAATATTTAGATGCACGAGCTGTATATTAAATATATGAATCAATTAAAGACATTAAATTAATAAATTAGATATGAATACATTTAAGGCATACAGGCATGGAAGGAAATTGTTACTCTGATTTGGGAAATATTCAATAATGTAAAACTGTAGTTTAGAGATGTATGAACGATGTTTCTCAGTATTCTGTTATATGCAATGCCTTATTTACATAACCCACATTCCAATTATGTTGCACTGAGAGCAGAACTATTTCAGTTATGGCTATGCTATGAATTCCACCAGTTTAGAGCAAATCTGTTGCTAATAAGAATGGAAATTCTCTATGACTATCATTAATATCTAATTTTTTCATAAGCTTAGACTATAAGGCGGCTCCAAAGTTTCTTTTGAATTATGTACAAGTTCAATAAAATCTATATAATTGTAATTCGAATAGAAAATTTTAAAAAGAGCTTTTCCATAGTTTAACTTTCATTTTGGCACATCGTGTTAAAATTGCTTTTGGGAAACTTTCAGGCCTCATTAAGAGCCTAGAAAACTAAAGGAATGTCATTGTGTGGATCAGTAATGCTATACAAGGTTATTTAAGTTACGGGCCGGTAGAGTGCGGCTGCATGTTGGAAGAAGTCAGTCGTCATGACCGTATGCTTATGCAGGTAGCAGCCTTAGTACGTTTGAAGAAGGTTTTATCAAGGAATGGTTTTGCGTATTATTATTATTATTATTATTATTATTATTATTATTATTATTATTATTATTATTATTATTATATTATTATTATTATTATTATTATTATTATTATTAACTTTACAATTATTGTCACTATTCAAATAACAATTATTATTGCTATCACTATCTATTATTTGTATCATTGTTATTGTCATTATTATTATTATTATTATTATTATTATTATTATTATTATTGTTATTATTTCTTTGCTTGATATGCAGTAATCACGAACGACGTATCAATTTGTATTACTGCACACATATTATGTATACAAAATTCTTGTAACTTAGGAAAGTGCCTGTTGCCGTTTGCCGATGGTAATACTTCTGGAAAATAGCAAAGCTAGCGAAAGCAGGCTTCCTTTGTAGAATCGAGGACGCAGTGCTTTTGTTCTACCTTTTAAAAGACTTGTTAAGGAAGTCGCTACCGTTTTCCAAAAGTTATGTATGCGTGTGGGAGCTAAAAATCACTCTAGAGGTGGACCACCCCAACTGTCCGGGCCTTTAAATCCTCGTATAAGAGAAGAGGTTCTTTAGGAATAAACTAAACGAATCAGACTAGCCGGAGCAAACTTAAGTGTAGCCAGTAAGGGAGCTGGATTCAAAGTCAAAATTTTGGACACGACTTTTTTGCAAGGTTCGTGGGATTAAGGGGCCCAACGATACAGATTCAAACTCTGTATACATAGGCAGTTTTAAGCTACGAGCTTCATTCACTAGTCTACTCTACTCTCACTCGATGCCTCTGTCGATTCTAGTCTACTCTATTCTGCTTTCTACTCTTGCTCGGAAGTCAGCACCCAATGTGATCACTCATAAGTCAAACGGCACAGCACTTAGGAACTTCGAAGTGATTTATTCAATAAAGCATATCCTCAACGTACTTCCCGACGCGTATTCATTTACATCAGCAATATCTCTTCCTGGCCCATTGACCCAGTATCAATAAATTCTGGTTGCGGCGACAATACTTCCCAGTAAGCGGGACGCTCAGGCGGCCAGTAACAAAAATAACCTCACAGTGCATCTACAGTCATACATTACAGAACAGGGTTAAACAGAAATGGCCATTTTAAAGGCAAATGACGCATTGCTTATCACAAAAACACAGTTAAGATAATAATATAACTTTAGTAATGATGAATAGAACATATAGGAACTTCGGGTGTAACAAAATTGTTTAAGGCGACAATGATTTAAGTGATTTTTTTTTAATCTTTGTGGTTTAACGGTACTTTTACATTTAGACAATGGGTAGCTCTGTCACCTCTGCTGTCTCTTTTCTTTTCTTTTAACATATTACATCTTAAAAATCGTAAACTTTCTGGGCTCATAGCAAAGAGCCGAAAAATGCGGAATCAAAGCAGGTTTTAGCATTACTCCCTAATTAGTGCAAGAGTAGAGGCAGTTGTGAGTTTATTATTGTTAGTGCAATACTTTGAAACATTTTTCTGCCATTATAAAAAGCGCCTTTTCCAAGCAACTTTATTCAGTTTTGAGGCGATTTACAACGATTTAAATACTGCGTCTTGTGAAGATTGGTGCATACTTTACAATGGAAGGCAGCACTTTACCTTTGAACTGGGATAGCAACACTTAAAGTGTTTTAAAGGTAAGTTTCTGTGCGCAAACTTTTGATAAATATGAGAAAATACTTGTCCTAATTAAAAAAAAAAGTCTCTCTGTGCATGTTTATGGGCATCAGAGTAGATTAATATAGATAATTGATTTGGAAGATTTAATTAGGTAGGAATGCTCATTGTTATAAATTAACTAAAATTTATCGAATTAGAGATGTTTGAAATTCAAGTCAAAAATGTATTAACCTTTTTGGTGAGTTTATATGTACCCTAAAGCCAGCGCTAATTCAGCAAAGGGGCACCAGCCGTAGGGGATCAGCTTCAAACAAGCGAAAACCCGAACAAATGAACATACTCCATGTTAGCATCTAAACTGTGGGTAAACGCGTTTTCGAAAAGAGGGAGGCTGTCGGCTGTCATTTAACAAGCGACCTAATTTACTCTCTTGATAAAGAGGATCGATTACCCACTGAGCTCTTGTTTCTAAAAACTGACACGCCGTTCGTAATATACAGCAAGCTCTACCCTCCAAGCTAGGCGGTGGCAGTTTACATTTTAATGGACAGATTTTAATTGTTTTTAGATCAAGCTTCTTGATGGCGCGCTGTAAACCGCTGACATATCGGCAAAATTTAAGAGTGTATAAAGTAAAATACACTACATAAACGTAGAATATTCTGGATCAGTTCTCAGAACATTAAATTAATTGGTATTGAGTTTCTAGTAAGAGATGTTTACTGCAAAAAGACGTTTCTAAAAAGTTTTCACATTAGCCGATTAGCAATTTTCGCACGAATTACCACCATGAGGTAGAATGAAAAATAATTCCATAGCCTAACATGGAAAAAAAAAAAAAAAAAAAAAAAAACTATTTCTTAAGAGAATTTATATTTTCTTCTTCTGCTACACGCTATAGATGTGTACATCTATTGCTGCTCCTTTATTAGTTCTATGCATTAGTGAAATTCAAGTTGAATTGATGTATTAATAAAATCTAATAGCTTGTTAGATATTATAGACGTAGTTAACAAGCAGATAAATTCAAATTATATAGTACTGTTCTAATGAAACAAATAAAATATAGTCATTGCCTTTTCACTTTCTGTTTATAGGTAAATTATTTCCTCAACTATCTTATTTCTATTTTAATTTCAATATATATAAAATAAAACATTATGGTTCAGATTATTTAGAATGTAAGATGTAACTTTACAAAGAACTCGACATTGCAATTTTTGTACATAGAAAAGCCTGCTCTAATAGCAACTAAGTATCACTCCTAAAATTTGCCGAGGTCGTTAAGGCGCGGGCTCGTGACCGGGAGGTCTGGTCTTCGATTCCCACCAAGTCGGTCCTGGTGGTGTAGCGGTTACCACACTTACCTCCTAAACCCAAGATCGCGGGTTCGAACCCGGCCAGGACCGATGGATTTTTCCGGGCGTAAAAATCCTAAGTATGGCTTCTTTCGGAAGGGAAGTAAAGCCGTGGGTCCCGTGTCGTACATTTACGGCACGAAAAAGAACCTCAAGCCTGAAGGAGAGGCCTCTGAGCAAAATTTGTCGGCCGTTTCACGCCCCGAGTTGAATGGGACGCTGATGACCTGAGCTGTTAAAGAGCGTCCATAAATAAATAAAAAAAAAAAAAAAAAGATTCCCACCAGGACCGTCCTCCCTGACTGAGGCTTTTCCCAGGGTTTCCTCAGTCCTCATGAATGGCAAATGCTGGGGAGGTATCCTAAATTTAGGCCTTGAACGCTTCCTTCCTTAAAAATATCCTTTCCCAATTTATCATCTCATTTCGTATATCATCAGAGTCTACTGCCTGTAGTTCCTTAGTAGTAAAAATGGGCGTTAAACACTATTAAAAAAATTATAAAGATTTTTAAACGTTTATTTGTATTTTTAAACCATTTCTTAGGAAGTTAATCTATTTCTAGGAGAGTACCTGACGGGAAAATATTTATTCAAATGATACTGTATATTGTTGAGAATAATGGTACAAGTGTATATTTGGCGCAGGGATAAGGTAAGGTATACTTAATTAAATACAAGGAATAAATAATCACACCTTTTTAAAACCAAGAACTAAAAGGAACTAGTGAATAGTCTAATTACAATCTGAAAAAAATAATTGCAGGAGTAAATGGACCTTAAATGAAAACGGAGTCCATTCATTTCACATTCCATTATCGTTGAGAGTGCTGCACCAACTAACAAACGAACTATTTGCAGGAAAACGACTAAACACTACAATTGTTAATTGCAGTAGCTAATAGCAAGAAACACAAGCATGAAATGACGGTAAGAGCATCAACAGAGGTAAGATGGATGATAAACACTGACTTTACCAAGTGTGACACTGCAGACGTGGGTGTAATATATAAACTTCACCTGCAAGGAGCAATTTGTTCGCTAAGGAGTGAAGCATATGAAGCACTCCTTAATGACTTGCTGACAAATTACTCCAAGAGAAGCAAATCTAGTTGGCATGGCAATTCCTAATAATAGTTAGAAAACATGTTCCACTGAAGCAGGAAACTTGTTGATAAAGAGCGGGGGTGTCGCTCTATAAAGCGTGGGGTTTGAGGACTGAAATATCTACAGGGTGTTGTTTTATAGTAGACTTTTTTTGATTAGAAGTACTTGTTTATTGCTACATGCATCTAAAGGAAACAGAGCTACTTTTTAACAGAAAACGAATAACTATAAACGCTGTTAAATAAGGCTTCTTTTCATATGTGTTGTTGTCAGTAAATACTGGACTTTCATATACTTAAAGTCTTAATATTTTTGTATGAAAATTATTGAAGAAAGTTTACAAATGAGTTGATCAATATTTCAAATAATTTTATTTTCTTGAAGGTCAAAAGAGTAGAAAGTATAAGGTGCGGTTCATTGTTTGCAGCCTGATCAAACTATGTAGGTGATAGAAATAGAGGTATACTTTATAACCTAATATCCTTAATATCACATCTCTAAATTAACATGTCCATGCCGTAAAAATTGTAAAAATAATAATAGTAAAATGCTGGGAAACAGCTTCCTTCAACTCAATGTCATTCGTGAACTTCAGAAAAATCTTGAAAGCAGATAATAGTCACTCAAGGCAAGGTCCGGACTCTATAGTGGATGATACAGCACCTGAAATCCATGTGTTCACAGCTGCCTTGGCACAGGAAGTTATATGGAGGGGTGCGCTGTCGTGAATCAAATGAACTTCTAGACTGAGCATTGTACGTCTCTTTTCTTTTATGCAGTAGCTCAGCTGAGTACTTCCCAGTCACTGTTGTGTTTCTATCTTTGAAATCTGATCATTAGAATTGCATTACAGTTCCAAAAATTGTCGTAACGATCTTCTTTGTGGACTGTGTCATCTTTGTCTTTCTTTCTTCTTCTACCTCCACTGATTCTACTTTAGAAAGAGTGTCATAGCACAAGAACATATTTCGTTCCGTGTGCAACTGTCGATATAAATGGCAAGGCCGTGTGGGAGGGCAAACTGGGCCAGGACTGGGCTCGGTGATTGGTGAAGACGTTCAGCATGAATTTGCCTGCACTTGACTGGTTGCGAACCTTCTTTGTCGCTTCCATTGCACACTGGACCGACTGCTTTGCTGCTAATGATCACAACAACACAAGTCACCATTCATTACATTACTCTGCAGATTCATCACGCCCCTGTACCAGTAAAGATGCTTTTTGTACTTGCCGTACCCACTCGGCTTTCTGCGCGGTACACACACTTTATAGTACCACGCGTGCTTATGACGTATTGTGTGAATACGAAGGCCATTGTGTGAATACGATAGTAATAGTACTATGACTGACATTTGGCAGAAGGAAGATCTCATACTCCGCGATGCGTCTATTGACCTGAACAAACTAGTTTATCATCGTATAGAGGAAACGATTTTGCTTCCAAATTGCAAGCCAGTTTCGAATCCAGTTTGCATTTATCATCCGGACTGCGTTTTATATACTTTGTCTGCTCAGTATCATATGTTTAAGTGCTCTTTTGACTCAAAACAATGAAATTTCTTACTTACCATACGAATGTAGAGATGTAGAGGGAACAATGAGACTTCTGAACTGCAAACCAGGTTCGAATTCTGCTTGAATGGAACTTCTGGCTTCAGATATTTTTATGTAGATGGTTTGTGCTCATGCATCACGTATGTTTAGCGCTTTATGTTCCCAAGCCCTTTTACATTTAATTTGTTGGTAATTGAATGATTCATTCAAATATTTTTTCGATCATCTTTTATAGGTAATTCCGGTTAAATGGTTTTTGGTAAAAAAAAAAAAATAAATAAAAAAAATAAAAATATGATATGTAGTAACAACTTATTTGAACTTTTATTAATAGACACAAGAGCTGATAAACAATCATTCCCGCACTAAGCTACAGAGTTGTGCAGTGATGCTTATTGTCGATTACAACTACGCAAAACACGTTGTAAGCAAGCGGTCAATTGACCGCCTCCGGGAACCAACGGTAAATTTGCTATTATTGTAAAACGTTACGCCTAAAAAATATAAATATATTGATATAATATATTAACCATACAAAATATTTCTAAAACAATAACAAAACCAATAAAAATATGAGAGTTTAAAAAACAAAAGCGCTTATTGGCCGCCATTGCGCGTTCTAGTGTTAAAAGACGGGAGCTTCCATACATGACAAGAATGAAAATGAACATGCATAATGACTAATGAAAATTCGTAGAATATTGAAATGACACTACAATCAACAGCAAGCGCAATGCGTTCTTTGATATGTTTAATTTGAGAGTGTTAAATATTTCGACTTGAGTATGGTGCGCGTAAGGTATCTAAATAAAATTCCATAATGTTGTGGTATCGAACATTTGTAGAAACTGTTTTTGTGTTATAAAGCAAGCAGGAGGTCACAGGCGAAACCCAGTACGAGAGCAACTATCTCTGAAGCCATGATAAGAAGCATTACTTAAACTTTAAGACGACTGTCAGCAGAGATGAATGTACCGTACACGTCCTGTCAGCGTATTGTTCGAAAGAACGTGAAACTGTACCTATATCACTTACAATGTCTACAAGCCTTACGCGATGAAAATCATAAAGGTGTTTCAATTTAGAATCCATGACGTGCCAATGGATTGAAGATGATGACGTCTTCTTAAACAAATGACTATGATCAGCGCGAGAGTAAAAACTCACAAGTGTATTATTTGGACAAGGAAAAACCCACATGTCTCCTACAGCTTGAAAGATCAAGTCCAAAAGTTAACGTGTGGAGTGAACCGCAATAAAATGCATGGAGCATTCTTTGCATAGGCTGAATTACATCACCGTTATGAGTTATCCAGAGTACGCAGTAGGGGCGATGTAACGTTTTGAGAAATCTACCAACTTTCAGTGTTGTATACACAAACTTTGAACATATAAAGTTCAATAGTAAACTTTTTACAGTGTTTTCATTTTATCCATGCCCAAACGGACCATCCTGTATATCCCTCTTTGTATAAAGTAGAAAAAATTGTCGTCTCAGTTAGTGGCCGAACCAGTCATAGCAAGCTAAATTGTCATGACGACTACAATTATTTTAATACACGGTTATACTGCAGAAACGTATTTTCATGCAGGAAATATATACAGCAATTTACGATCCTTCATTAATCGACAAAAGTGTTCAGTTTCCGAGTCTGAACCATTTGAACCAAAGTATACACTTCCCAAACTATTCTTAATTCTGCAGCTCTGATATGAAAACAAATTTGTAGTAACTTATTACGTAACATGGTCCTCTAATGGGATTTGTAGGTATTTTGTCTACTTTTGAAAGAGATAGAAGGAAACTGGAAGAAAGCACTATGTGTCTCTCGGTGCTAGAAAGCCAAAGACACCAATTTAACAAATGTAAAAGTTCCTTTCATCCCCCACCTCGAAGTGTCAATTAGCAGATTGGCTGCGCACTGGAGAAAGGTCAAATAAACAAAGGCCTTGGTGGAATAGTTTGGAAGACTGCATTGCTTTAGCAAACGCCGTTGAATTACTGCAGCCCTTTCAGTTCATCTACTGAAACAAGTTTTGTACAAAGTCTAGCTGTGATACATGAAGAGGTGCTAGATACTTCGTAAAGTAGATTGTTTATTGTTGGTCCTTTTGTTTCTTTTATTTGTTGTAACTATCTGTTTTAGAGATCGCTTGTTGTTACGAAGTATATGTGTTTGCAGCGAGGTTAGGTTTCTTTTTTGAAGCATCCATTTTAAAACACGTTTTGAGATTTCAGTGGTTTAAAGCTATACTATAAATATCACTGGAACTACGAGTAAATGACCTGAAGTTTGAGGTAATAAAACATTAAGCACATAGTATGAACTTGGAACCTTCAGACTTTCCCTGTTAGAACCTTTGAAAGAACATTTTTGGGGTCAAAAGTTTGAGGATAATAAACACGATGGTGGTAGCGGTACAAAGTTCAATAAAAGTCACGCAAACGGTTTTTTTTTTGTGAAAACTTATGCAAGTTTTTGCTGAACTAGAGAGCCTTTCCTGAATATCGGCCCACACATTTTCATTCCTAATTTGGTGCGTCTATAATTTATAAAAACATACAACATATTCCAGTGAGATCAATGTATGCAACGAAACCTGGAGTGTACCAGGTTACGTTATCCAGTTATACGGGAGGGAGAAGTTGAAACGCAAATTGACGGGTCGCGCGGCAGCCGACAGGCAACCAGAGAATGCGAAGTGATACAATATTCGCAGTGGTAACAACAGGCTACAATTCCAATTGAACAACAATCATCAGCTGACAAGTTAAATCGGTAAAACTTGCGAGTAAAATAGAATGAAGAGGGAAGGTTCACAACGCCGATGCATAAACAGGCAAATGGGAGCGGTAATATAAGCAAACGATAGAACACCGTTTAGAATGCGCAGATATAGGAGTAAACATTAAAAACAGAAGATGTTGGCAGTCCATAAAATTTTGAATATTCGGAGAATGCTTAGAGGATTGTGATATGAAGTCTGATATGAGCATAACTGATGCCCACTGACGATTTGAACACGACATTACACAGAATAGATCTATAATAGACTATATGCACCAATCTGAATCATATCCCAAATACTAACTTGACAATAACCATTGATCTGAACAGTATGCAATTTGTATCGACTTCTTATACGACTAGATGTTACAAATATAAAAGTACACTACATTACTAAACGATATATATATATATATATATATATATATATATATATATATATGTGTGTGTGTGTGTGTGTGTGTGTGTGTGTGTGTGTGTGAAAGAAATGTGAAAAACTGCTGTGGAGACTTAACAGCCCTTTAAAATGCACTAGAAAGTAACACGGTTAAAAATAACTAAAACACTGTAAAACAGCGCTAAAATAACTATATTCCGAACAGCTGTGCCGGCTCTTGTTCGCGATGCGAGACTATGAAGACTAGGCAAGCGGTATACTTATCTAAATAGTATACCGTTAAAGTTACTCAGAGGGCTCACTGGGCATCCAACATTGGCGAAGCAAGAACAACTGGTTGCAAGCGAAGGAAAAATTAGAGGGAAAGATTTAGGCTTGGAGGGGAGCGAGCCTTATGTACAATTATGGCTGCCATCTCTCTATCTCTGGGTGTACTAGTTGGGAAAGATGGAGGTACGGCATCTATGAGGATTAAGAAAAAACATGTATCAAAAGAGGAATGGTGAAGATTGGCATATTATGTGGCTACAGGAGAGAACCGTTTTTAACTGAGCGTCTATGGTTATTCATTCTAAGGGATACTGCACTAGAAGTTAATCTAATATAAAAGCGGTATATATTAATTCTTATTACCTACAGGGCATATATCCTTACGAGAGTAGAATTTATACATAAATCTTGCAAATGTGTTTTAGTTACACATTTACCATCTTTTATTAAGAGCATCACATTCTTTTAGATAGGTAGATCAAGAAAGCAGGGTGACTGTGTCGAAAAAACAAGTCACAAACAATTTCTTGTAAAAAGGTAAATGAAATTCCTGTTATTTTATTACTTTCTACAGTGAGATTATCAGAGTTACGAGTTTACAGAGTGTAGCAGCGAATGGTCATTAAGGCTCGATATCGTTATGATAAATTAATGTATTTAGCTTGGAAGAGATTTTTACCATTATCTTTGAATTTTTTATTTTTTATTTAGGATTAAAGGTTTTTTTAAATTAAAGGTATTATTAAGTATTGACTGTATAAAGCATATTAGGTAGCAGTTTGCAGTTTGAAGAACGATTTTATGAATGGTGCATTTATGAAAACAGACTGTTGCAGAAAAGTGATAAGGTCAATCACAAGAAAATACCATAGCAATTTTGTTCCGTGTAGCGAAACTGTTTGCCAACTTGTTAAAAAGTCACGAGAGACTGCTTCCATCAATGACAAGAAACATGCTCCTAACCACCATGTTCTTACGGAAGAAAATGTAGATGAAATGCATGAATTTCCTACACAGATACCGAGAGTACAGGCCACTGAGGGTCTTTAAAGTATAAATACTAAGTTTACGTGTGGCTCTATCTCCCTTTTTTCTGTTGCGGAGGCAGTACTTTCCCTGTAAGTAATTAAAATAATCTCGATGTATATTTATTTAACATTTCAATTACTAATATTTAAAAATCAACAGTAAATAATAACTGTTGTTCAACATTCCTTAGAAACATTTAAAATTTAAGCGCCTTTTCCAATAAAATGTTTAAAAGTGTCTTATTTTACATTTATGGAAATGGTGACTTATTCCCCAAGGATATGAGTTATAGTCAAAATAAAGGCACGATTTTTTTTTTTTCAAAATTTAAAACTAGCTCTTATTAATACATTTCTTATTTTCAATGTAGCTATTTTTATCTTTGTATCCATAGAATATAGCTACTTCCATCAAATGATATTCCAGAAAATATAAACACATTTTGGGTCCATAATCTATAAAAATTAATAATATTGAAATACAAGCCTTAGCATGTATTTTATATTAAAATAATTTAAGAAATTAAATGAGAAAGGAAGAATGTAAATTATTTATATTATTTGCTGCATTATAGTGATGGAAATATTTCCAACACACGTCACAGAACTTGAGAATAGTGCAATTCGAAACATTATAATTATATTTACGCTTTCTTGGTACTGACTTTCTGGAGATCGAGCTCGAAACCTTGTGGTTCGAGAAAACCACTGGTTCTAGAATTACTTAAAAATTAAAAACATCAATGCAAATGAGGGCAATTATAAGTTGTTACGAGTCAGTTTTATGATAGAAATGAGGCTGGTTCCTGGTCTCTGAGACGAGCCGAAAGTCTATCAGTATACTATTTATATTTATTATTTTGAGTTACATGTCCTCAATTATCAATCTTAACAAAACTAAGTCTGCCTTTGTCAGTACCTTGTTTACCCAATTCATTTATTTTTATTTTCAGACTCATCTGTGCTTATTAAAACAAAGCTGGCTTTTAAGAATTAAAATATAATAGGAATTAATACGGAGCAAATAAAAACTTACAAAAATAGTTTAAACGTAATAATAAACATCTTGAAAGATAGAGAAATCTTTACACCAAAGCTCAATATTAGGCTATCGCAACGATTTTGTGTTTCATATTTTTTTTCTCGGATCCTAATGATTCCTATTTAAGATTCGTGACTGTACTTACTTCTTCGCTTTTAACTATTTTTTTTAGCTTCCCAGCAAAGACAATTTTCCATAAATAACATTCTTCACTACCAAAACTCGTTTCTTTGAAGGACTTTTTTCACGAGAAGATTAAAGAGTTGATATAAACGTGCACAGACCCCAGTTGTAAAGACAGCTGGAAACCAGCTTAGGAATTTCAGTAGCAATGAACAAGAAACGTGTCCTCGAGATAAAACAAGGATGTAGTTCCGCATACCTGTAAACCCAAAACCTCCCCCATCCGTTTGTAGTCACCTGCAGTTAATTGTTTATCTGTATAATTGTACTTATACCGGGTGTAACATTAAGTCATAGCCACACTTTCAGGACACATTCCTCACGGAACAAGCTTTGATCACTTAGATAATAGTTGTCCAGCTGATTATTCATGTTACTATGATATGATACACATAAAGAATGAAGTAAATTAGATTTCGCTCAGGAAAACGACGTTGTCAGGTTTTGCAATTTTTCAATACTTGTTTACTGCTAACAGAGATCGGCTGTGGAAGTGAGAATAAATAATATATTCATTTTTCTTTATTTATCGATGAAGGCAACCTCAGACATTCCTCAAATATAGTTCCGCTCAAAATTTATAAATGAAAGTAGCAGTGGCAACGCTGAAGAATAACAAGGTATCTGTGACAGCATGTTACTGTTTAGAAGAAAAAAATAAATACTAGACACCCAACGCTCGGTGGGATGGGGCGAAGTTTATAAGCATCATTTCACACTTAATCAATTCGCAGCAAGTACATTTTTCTGGTATAAGTTGAAGGCTCTAATCTTTTGGACGGATCATTTTAATTTATTATTATCTACTCCTCTAATACTAGAAAAATTTAAAATGTGAATAATATATTGTGTTGTATGGAGACTAACAATAAGTGGGGAAATATATTGTAGCGTTGAGTCAGTTAAGAATTAGAAATGACGATTGGGAAAGATTAAGTAAGGAAAATTAGGGTCTGCGAATGCTTAACATGAAATAGAAGCGATTTTTTTTAACGCTCACAGAGTTCGAGGAAAGCAGATATATTGCCATCTGTTCCAGGATTGTCACCTTAAATGGCGTCCACCATGTCTATAAGTAAACCTTATTCGCTATAGATATAATACATTTAATAAGCGGAACATTGATTGTGCTTTCAGTGAATATATTTCCTTAATTTGATCCGCGTAGGATTTCGTTAATTAGTGTTATGAGTAGCGTCCGCAGTCTACAGTCACGTTAAAGAAGTTACATAATGATTTAGGCGAAATAAAGCAGGGTATCTTGACAATGTTGACATGTTAAAAATGCCAGATAAGTGCTGCTAATTCGTTTTTCTCTCCAAGAACACGTTAGCAGCTAAACTGCATTCACTGTTTGAACAGAAAAGTATTCCTGGTTTGAATATAAACTCCAAGTTATGGCAGCTTTGTGTGAAAAGATGCGGCTGCCATTCTTCACTTGTTCTTGCCGACGAGTAATTTAGAAGAGCCACGATTCATAATGCACTGTATGCGTGGTATTAAACAAAGGACCGCAAGACTTCCCTTTCGCCCCCACCGACGAGTGGTTCATCTTCCCTTTTCCTCATTTACCCCACAAGTATGAAGCTCTCGCCAGCTCTTTCCTGCGCCAGAGAAACGAAAACGGGAAGTAAACGTTTAGCCATGCCAGGACAGGTACAAAAACTCGCTGTTAAGGGAGGGAACACGAGAAAAACCGCTGGGATGCTGCACATTCCCCAAACAAATTCTTGGGTTTTATTGCGACACAAATGGCTGTCACCACACGCAAGGGACCTTGGGGCTACGTATGCCGCATGCTTGGTTCATAGCTGCACATTTCGAGGTCAGGCCGCGCGGCATTGCATATTTGAGAAAGGTTCATTCTTTCCAAGTGCCACTCGCATACTATTCTCAAGTTCGGGAATAAAAATGGTAACTATGTAAAACCTGCTGGCAAATCTCGCCAATGACGAACATGTGTGTTAGCAGCTAGTGACCAATAATAATCACATTGAAAATAATTAACGATAGAAAGTGGCAATAAGGTTCGCTTCATAGCTTTGAAAGAGTTAATAGAAGTGTAAAAGGTTTTTAAATTAAAATTTTCAGATAATTGATAAAATACGTATAGAAATGATCAAATATAGATCCAAGATCCCAAAACCTCTTACATACGTTTTTTTTTCCTGAGTTGTCCTCTATGTACAAGCATTCAGATATATAACTTTGAAATAGTTTTAATGCAAAAATATATAGAAAGAATATCAGATTTCTGTAGAAATTTTAATTTGTTTTTATGAAAAAATGTTGAAAGAAAACAAATTTTCTGTAAACTACAATATTTACAGAAGTATTGATATTAACTAATTTAAAATATTTTATATATTAATATTTTTTATTTGGTTTATTTACGGACGCTCTTTAACACCTCAGCTCATCAGCGTCCCATTCAAATCAGGGCATAAAACGGGCGACAAATTTTGCTCAGAGGCCTCTTTTTTCACGCTTGAGGTTCTTTATCGTGCCGTATATCTACGGTAAGGGACCCACGGCTTTACTTCCCTTCCGAAGGAAGCCACAACTAGGATTTTTACGCCCGAAAAAATCCAGCTGGTCTCATAAACCGAAATTTGCGGGTTCAATCCCGGCCAGAATCGATGGAATTTTTCGGACGTAAAACTCCAAGTATTACTTCCTTTGGAAGGGAAGTAAAGTCGCGAGTCCCGTGTCGTAGATTTACGGCATGTAAAAACCTCAAGCGTGAAATAAGAGGCCTCTGAGAAAAACTTATCGGGCGTTTCACGCTCTGAATTGAATGGAACCCTGACGATCTGAGATGTTAAAGAGCGGCCGTAAATAAACAATTCAACACTTCATCGAAAGTTGCAGAAGAACTTGGTCGTGCTTGAATTTATATACATTTTTATTTCGACTTTCATTGATTGGTATACACTAGGGAAAAAAGCAATTTGTATTATATTCACACTTTTTCGCAACAATTTTGCATGTCAACCATTAATGCAATATTGACATTACAGGACCTTTGCTAAAATTGGACTTGCTAAGCTGTGGAAGGAACGTTTTTAAGTACCTTGTGCAGCATATCTCAAACTATGGGTCCCAACCTACTAGAGGATGCTGAAGGGTGTTTAGTGGGCCGCGAAATTCCCCGATGGTACAGAATTTATATTTGATGTAGAATTGTAATACAAATATCTTATAAATGTATTTCTGATTGGTACTCCCTTTTTAATATTATTTTCTTTAACGCTGTTTTAATGGTGAGATGTTGAAATAGTTTTTGGATATTTACCGAGCGGTTCCGCTTCGTACCCCGGGTCTTTCAGGAGCCCGAAGTAGCCTTTTGTGCGCTCGTAGTCACGGGAGGAGAGAGATGAAAGGGAAAGGTTGAAATCACACGACACTTTGTTTTATTAAACGCCTAGAAGTGTTTATTCACACGACACTTTGCTGTCCGCCGCGTGGTTCATTTCCTCCTTGACATTAACATCACGAGTTACATAAGCTGCCTGAAATTGCATCTACCGCCCTAACACTACATTGTGTGCCTTTTGTCTTTCACTTGCCTACCGTATCTGGGACCGCGTCCTGGTAATTACTGTACTGTACTGACCCTCGGACTCGTTCAGGGAATTCGTGTATTTTACTGCGTTGTCTTCCACTTATATACTCAATTCGAACTGTCCCCACGTATTCGTGAGAGCTCACGGGGTCCATTGGCTAGCGCCCACGGATTCTGAGCCTTCAAAGTATTCAAATATTATTGGTGAGTTCTTGTGCCCCAAAACACACTCACTTTAAATTCCTCTACTCTTCGACTCATCATTTGGGAGCTCATGATCATTCGATGAAATGATGTCATCGCCAACACTTGTTCCCTTTTATATCTTTAACGGATTTCAGAGCATCTCCAGCAATTAAAGATATAAAAGACCTTTTGTTCGGCTCATGCTTGCGCTCAGCTTTGTCATAATTAGAGAGACTTATTGCTCGAGTCATTTTAGTAGAGATTACAATAGGCAGTTCTCTTCTCGTCAAGGAGGTATAGTCAAATATATTTTTCTAATACATGAAATGTTCTTTCTTGTTGCTACAGGTAAATAATATGTTTAATAATTATTACTATTTAAATTATATAAATACATTCACTCTCGGGCATGCGTTGATGTGAAAACCTGCCACACCTTACACCTTCAATATAATATTTAATGAATACCTTGATTCAACAAGAAGTACACTAACTTATTAAGCGCCGAATATTAGTTGCCATGTATATCTCACGGTGCTCACTCGACTCTTTGCCCTTGTCTTGTAGAAATACAATAATGGGGTCTAGGATAGAAATATGTGCAATAAAATTATGATTATCATTCTACAATTATTTTTTTACTGGATTCATAATCGAGGATCATTATTAACATTCAGAAGTAAGTCATATGCTTAATTTTATTACTAAATTTTGTAAAGGGGTTTATATAAAATATGTATTTACACACGAAAACTAAAAACACACATTTCGCCAAACTAATGCTCAGTTCTAGTCACCCTTCAGTGTATTTTCGTCTTATGCTTATAACGAGGATACGCGGTTTAAACAGGGAAGGTTAAAAAAAGTACACATGAGTGAACCTAGCAATCTCGAGAGTGATAATGATGACGCCCCTCTTCGGAAAGGGGGGAGGGAGCAGAATATGATGCGAACTATTTAAGGTTAGGATTTCCGTGATATGGTGATAAAGATGAACTCAAGCTACAGTGTGTTCCATGTTACGAAGTGCTCTCAAATCCTTTCTTGAAAAGAAATAAATTATGAAGAAACTTAAAATCAAAGCACTAAACGGGAAGGAACTTTTCCTCGTGAATTAATGAAATTTAAACGGACGTTTTCTATTGATATAACATTGGGTAACTGTCTCAAAGGCTTTGGACTCGTCGTATTTGATTAGTTTGCGTATCGGGAAAACTACATTCCATAGATGAGGAATTCAGTCTTCCTGTAGATAAAGATATACGAAACTTTTGTTTGGCGAAAAATAAAGAAAGCAATAGGTTTAACTTCCATCTCTAACAATTCAGTGTATGTGGTGCAAGGCCTCTTGGAGCTCCTACCACTTCGCCGATGATCACTTTTCTATACAAATCATTCGAAAAATGAGGACATAAACACAATGGATTTCCGAGTTGGAATGAATCTTTGATACACTACTCTATAAGCAAACCGCAGGAAGAAGTGAGAGGTATTGATGTCTGGGTTATGGGGGGCCAAATGGACGTTGGGATGCCGAATCGCCATTAAACGAAGACCAGTCGATGTTGTTGTTATACTTTTTTTTATTAATGTTTGAACACCCGTTTTCACCACTGAAGCACCACAAGCTGTAGACACCGATGATACACGAAATGAAATGGTAAAGTGGGAAAGGATTCTTCTTCTTTAAAGAAAGAAAACGTTCCAGGCATAAGTTTAGGGTATTCCCCGGCATTTGCCAATTATGAGGACTGAGGAAAACCTGGAAAAAATATCTGTCATAGAGGACGGTCCTGGTGGGATTCGAAGTCCAGAACTCCCGCTCACGAGTCCGCGCCTTAACGACCTCGGATACCCGTGGCGGTTTAATATAGTTGTGATAAGGTAATTAAATTGTATGCATTTCGTGCATTATCCAGACCATAAGCACATATGATGCAATGTGGTAGGTATCCTTGGCTCCCTTCGCAAGCAAGTGTTGAATGTGTATTTTTATTAGTAGTTCATTAACGTTTTTGTACATATGGTTGTGAATAAAAAAAAAAAAAGCATTCATGTAATGACTCGCATTTGCAGCGCTTATGAAACAACTTTTTATGGGCTGTTATGTCACATTGATTGCTTAACATAGTCTACTTATAGGCCTTTCAACAATGTTCAGGGGTGAAGCACAACATATTACACAAGGTGTGCTGAGACAAAATCACATTTGTGCTAAATGCCCGCGAAAATAACTTTTTATTATCATAAATATATTTCATGTTCAAAAGTATGGTATTTTGGCTGTAACAATCTAAGAGCTAATTAAATTAAATTACAACATTAATAAAAAAGTCAATTATCCATCTCTTTAATTATGCTTGCATGTAAACTAAAACTTCCATTTCTTTACCGTACAAATGAAATACATTATTTACATTTTACTGATCATTTTACCAAACTGCTAGTACCATACTGCGCTGATCTGTTGTAGTGGATAATTACGTAGAAATAGCGGGAAAATAGTTATAAACAAAGAGTATAGACAACCTCTAATATGAAGAATTATCTACCTATCAATCGGTCCGCGGTCGTTTTTAACTAAAATATGATTATGAGAATCTAAGGATTAATTGAAAGTATAATAAGCCATTGTAAATGATATTTACTGACAAATATCATAATTACATAATTTATTACTACCACAATACAAAGAAATATAGCGAAATACTGTATTTTAAATTGATAGCATCTGCATCCCAGACTTTATGTTGGCTTTAGGTACTAAAGTATTCCAGAAGAGGACAAACATAATCAAATGGGCTGATTATGACATTAACGGGAACTCCATGGAAAGCTTCCCCCATCTCTTCTCAAAGCGTCTTGAAAAATCACTGCTATGCCCTAGCAATTGATGCGCATTGCAAGTGGTTTATGCATGATAGTGCACATCTACATTTCTTGAACGGATTATTTCACAATAAATGGATTGATCCTGTAGAACCTACTGGCTAGTCTCACATTTCCCAATATTTAAATTCATTGATTTTTATTTATTGAATCGCTTGAAATGCTTTCAGAACACAAACAGAAACCAACGAATTAAATACAATTTTTAATATTTTCTAATATTATGACATTCTTAATAATTGATTATGGGTTTGCATTCAGACCAAAGTTGTCTGTTTGATCTCGAAGCCGCTGAAATATAAATTGCAAATATACTGAAATAGAACAGATCGTATAAAATTTAATTTAATACTTTTATTTTTCCTAAACACTACTGAAACAGATCCTGTATATTACAATAATCCACGTATATTCTAAAATATTTGCATACAGTTATGATGAAAAATTGAGAGAAAATGAGTTAGGCAATTCATCAAAACCATTTGAGACATATATATCTTTTTTCCATAATGCACTATTTGTAAATAGTATTCCTTCTTTAATCCTGAACAAACTGAATATACGTTTATGAAATTTGCCCACGAAAAGGGTAAAGAGTTTATACATTTATTACAACTTTCCGTTGTTTACATTAAAATACATATCTGACACAAGTGTAATCTAGGAGTTGCTTTTAAGTACTCTTTCAGTAAACAAGAAGGAGGGTTGTTTTAGACGCTTACCCTTTTTAAAGTTACTAGTGGTTTATCTGATGCCACAAAAGGGATTTTGGATATGACAGCTAAAGCATATATGACGGGACTAAATATTTTTTTTTGAATGATTTATTTATGGACGCTCTTTAACAGCTCAGGTCATCAGCGTCCCATTCAACTCAGGGCGTGAAACGGCCTTTTGCTCAGAGGCTTCTCTTTCAGGCTTGAGGTTCTTTTTCGTGCCGTAAATGTACGGCACGGGACCCACGGCTTTACTTCTCTTCCGAAGGAAGCCATACTTAGGATTTTTACGCCCCGAAAAAATCCATCGGTCCTGGCCGAGTTCGAACCGGCGATCTTGGGACTAAATATGATTTGAGTTAATTTGATTCAGCCAATTCGCCATGGAACGACACATATAATGTCATTGTCATGTTGATAAAGTCTGTTTTTTTAAGTTTTTCCACAGAATTCCTAGTTATTGTTAAATTGTTTGGAAGATAATAATCAGTAGGCACAAGATTTTCTGCTAACGAAACTGCTTTGGACTGATTTTGTGATGGGGAATCACATACTTCCATATCACTCTGGTGTATAATTCAGAAACCATTTCTCATTTACAGTTATAAGCTGTTGGACGCAATCCGTCGAATTCCTCTGTAAGTGATGCCATTACTCTTGGGGAATTTGCAACTCGGATACGTTTCGATAACGTGGCATGCATATTGATGAAACTTTTATCACAATGAAAACGTCTGTTAATATTTATCTGAGTTTCTCACAGTTTTGCTATTTCGGTTTCCTTCAATTGACGACCCTGAAAAACAATATCGTAAATTTTGTATATGTCCAATTTTTGAAGGTAAATTTTCATATTTGCATTTGTCTAATACGATCAAGTACAAACACGCAAGTATTCGTAAAAAATATTTCGCCCACTAATCTCACGAACAATTAAACGATCCTCATCTGTTTCAAGAGTGACAAAACATACTTTTTGTGTGTTGCTTATATCGCATAAATATGGACCGACTCTGCTGGCTGTATTTTAAAATCACATATGTAGATCAAGTTCCTGTCTTATTCTAAGTAAACTCTTAATTAAAAACTGACAAATGCAATATAAAACTTACTTTGGAAGCAGCTGATAGAGAAGCTCTTCACATTTGCGCTTTTCTTCCAGGTAGTCCGAGGTTCGTTCCTCTACGAGAGCTTCCAAATTGTTGGCGTATTGTTCCATGCGAGACAGGAGATTGTCCAGGATGTTCCCGCTCTCGTAGTCACTGCAAGAAACCATTTAAAATAATAAGAAAACATGAAATAAGAAAACTACATTGTCACAACTTTTGCTCTACTAGAACTTTCATGTCCAGAGCAATCGTCTTTCTTTTAGCATAAATGAACTTTTATTGAGACAAGTTTACAAATATATAAATAATTTACAAATGTGGCATTGGCCTCATGGCTGTACAAACTAATACTATCCGCTTAATAACCAAAGTTATTACACCAAATACTACCCATCCTTTATTCTTTTCTGTTTTTATAATTACTCTTAATTTGTTACATGGTTAATAGCGTTACTTTATTTTTTCTT
Organism: Metallyticus violacea; assembly: GCA_030762175.1. Classification (NCBI taxonomy): domain Eukaryota; kingdom Metazoa; phylum Arthropoda; class Insecta; order Mantodea; family Metallyticidae; genus Metallyticus; species Metallyticus violacea. Next base: position 76,282,322 of record CM060845.1, on the reverse strand, counting down.
TTATATTTTATATATATAAATTAACAGTGATAATAAAAGTAGATAAGGATAAAACACAGGGTAAAACACAGTGTTTTATCTTTATCTACTTTTATTATTACTGTTAATTTGTTACATTGTTAATAGTGTTACTTTATTTTTATTTTTCATTTATATTATATATATGTTCATATAAACACATGCGAGTCTTGAGCGGGAGGTCTGTGATTCGAATCTCGCCAGGACCATCCTCCCTGACTAGTTTTTTTTTCAGGTTTTCCTCAGTTCTCATTAATGGCAAATGCCGGGAAGGCACCCTAAACTTATCCTCTCCCAATATACCGTTTGATCTCATGTATCATCAGTGTCCACCGCCTGTGATGCCTCAGTAGTAAAACCGCGTTAAACACTATTAAAGAATACAAACACATACATATATGCGCGCGCGCGCACACACACACACACACACACACACACACACATATATATATATGTGTGTGTGTGTGTGTGTGTGTGTGTGTGTGTCATAATTTCAAGTGTGATTCTTTCTCGTGTTTTATCTTTATCTACTTTTATTATTAGTGTTAATTTGTTATATTGTTAATAGTGTTTCTTTATTTTTATTTTTCATTAATATTATACATATGATGTATATATATGTATATATACATTATGCATTTATTATAAATAGTTGCATATAAACTTTATATGTAAACAAACAAGGTAGAATCCTTATTCCTGAGCCCCTCCCCGATATTCGCCCTTCCTTTTATATTTTTCAGACTTTAGGTGATTTTTTTCAAGTTTTACGTCCATTTTTGGTATTTTTCTTTTCAGTTTATTTTTCTGGCAATTTATTGCAATTATTTTACTAACATCAATATTATTAAATTACATTTCACATTCAATTTTAGCCAGTGGTAGCAATTGACATTCATAATTTTGAGGTCGGCAACAATGAGAACCAGAATACTTTCTACACATGCATATAGAAACAAAGTAACATATTGTGAAACAATGTGCAAGTACATACATATTGAAAGTCGGGGGTTTTATTGTTAATTGTCGCGGCAGGACTTTGGTTTATTTTCGCTATCAGTGAAAGATTTTCAGAGAGGAGAGTTAGGTTTCCTGTTCCTATAGTTTCATTCAGACATGTATCGTGCCATTTGATTGTATCTGAATTCTGTGATGACTTTTTATTTATTTTTCCCCCTACGAGCGGTGTTATATAAGATGTGCGAAACACAGGTATCGGCCGATAGAAGGCACAGTGCAGCAACACACCTTATAAGGACAGTGCAAATCACAAATAAGAAGAAATCCACACAGCTTTTACGCGTAAAGTTTATCTATAAAAACAACAGTTTTTTACAGATACTTTTGTGAAGAACTCAATTTAGCGAATAAACTGTTTTAGACACTGAATAATGTTAAACTTAAGGGCTAACTGAGTTGCATTTCGAACATCCTATTCCAGACGAATAAACACTTCGAAACAAGTGTTACGACTACACCACTAACAAGATAAAGGGATAAGTACACGTACAGCAAACAGACATTTAAAGAATGATAACAAACGGTCTCCAACGCTTCGTTTAATTCCAAAGCTATACATGTTTATGAATGATTCAGAGTACTGAAAGCACAATAGCATACCTTGAACAAATGATTTATTATATCAAATATGCTACAGTATTAATTAATTGAAGTTCAAGTTAATTGCTTATACAACTTAAGTATTGTAATTCCCAAAGGCCTAGCCACTTCCATTAAGATGTGCATATGAGTAACAACATGTGACTTATGGTGCATTGTGATTGTGAATGAGGCTCCGATAATTACATAGGTTTACTTTGACAGATTATACACACACGTCATATCGCAACATAGCTATGAAAGTGAACTGAGAACATTCGTTTCCACTCTGAATATACTTAGTGTCAAGTTTGTATGTATTTTTTCGCACCTGTTTAAATGCATATACTTGTGATCTATAAATATAATAGATACACCACTAACAAAATTAATCGAAACTGTAAATCTTGCCATAATGTTAAGAGCTTCTGCTGACGTACCAACGCGAACCATGTGATATATCCTATACAGTAAAGCTTACTATCTTCTCACTGAGCACTGCTATGTGTTAAATGCTCTTCCGGCAAGCGCATCTCAGAAGCAGTAATAGTATAACAACCTTGTTAACTCTAAAGGACCTTTTCTCGATGTGCCCAGGAAATAAACTATATCCAAATCTATGAACATATGTATTTACAGTGTTTCCCACTGTTTGGACGTTTTAATTATGCCCTGTATGTTAGTATAAGTTATTTATGTGTCTTGATAGCAATTAATCTTGTTTATTATGTAGTCTATCTTAACAATTACCATGTCTCCTATATAACAATAGCACAATGGGCAGAACCTTATTTAATATATTATTATTTTTAAGTCAACGTTACTGTGCTTTCTCTGCGATGGCAAAAATAGAAAATCTTTACTTTCTTTATCATTTTCTAACCCTAAGCACGACAGTGCAAACTAGATTTCATTATTTCGAGATTAGGGTAAAACGGTGAAAACCCCTAGTATAACTACTTTCATTATTTAACTTGAAATATAAATACGTCCATTAGATGGCATTAGGTATCAGTTTAGTAGAATCGAGTGTTTATAAACCTGAAAATAACCCTAAAGGTTCAATGTGTTTGTTAAAGTTGTAACAGTAATTAGTAAATGGCATCAAGAAAAGATATCTTACTATTAAAACGTTCTATCATGATAACATTGTAACACACCATGTCCTCTGAAAAAGGTAATTGCAACCTATCAAGATATGCAGTAATGGATCCTATGACGACATCAAAAGACCAGGCAACTTCCAAAGATCTCAGAGCGAAAAGACAAGTACAATACAGTAATAGAGGAAAATGCAAATGAGCTTCTGTAATTCGGCCTGAAATAATGAAAATGAGGGATAAGTAAACATCAATTGCAATCATAAAACGTCCATTCTGCAGCGTAAGCCTATTTGCTACTGCCTACTATTAATGAAAATAGAGCACAAAATATAGAAGACTGGAAAAAGGACAAGTGTAAGAAAAATATGGATCAAAAATTGCCAAAGGGGGAGCAAGGAATGATATATTAATTTAGGTCAAATGTTTAGTACCTTAATACTTTAGGTGTGTTTTGGTGGTAGCTCTTATAAAAATCGTACGTGAACGGGAATAGAATTTTCCAATATCATGCCATTCCATCTGTGACAAGCTTGATAGACCATGGTTTTGTACCATAACGGAATAATCCCAAACATGCATTTATATATTGTAACAATACCTCTAATAGAAAGAGAGGCAAGTTCTGCTAAATAAATTTGATCAACTTATACTCCAGACGGTAACCCCATAAAATTGTTAGTGTTGAGGTGCACAAGGTGAAAATTGCAAATAAATCCCATACGTGAAAAATTCTACAAAAATGGAAACTATTTGTAGTATAGAAAAGAAAATTTCTAGAATCAATAAGATGTTTTGTGATAGTAAGTTATACTTGGCAGATAAATGGCAAGAGAGGAAACCAATATTTACTTCAGAAAATTTCTGCGGCGATAGCATTAAAATTATCAGAAACGCAGCATGTCAATGAACCAAGAGAGAACTCATAAGATGAAAGAACTTTCTCGGTTAAAAACTGGTGCAAATTCTTATTTAAACTCCAATAGCACCCTGGCTAAGGACTGCTGAGAGACTAGGAAAACTTTTGGAAGACTTATGTGAACAGTTTGACGGGGCTGCAAAGCAAATATTACTAGAGTGTGAAACTCTGGAAAGACAAAGAACTTCTCTATTAGGATATATCCTGTAGGAGATGTAATTCCTAAGTTTGTATAACTCACTAAACCTCTAGATTTGAAACTACTACGTCAGGATTAAAGGAGTGCAGAAAATGTCCTTGTAGTTTAAGTGCCAAGATGTATTTACAGACTCCAACGTTGATAAAATAAAATCATATCAAAGTTGCACTTTACATTTCAGGGCTACTAATCTGTTCCACGTTTATAGACAATAATATTTCCAGTGAAATCAAACAATTATTTTAAGATTCCTTTTAAATACAAGTCCTTATATATAGTCGTTAATAGTGTTATATAACAGATATGTAAGGATTGTTCTATTAAATATGAACTAAGAAAGTTTAACGTTTTACTGGATGAACAAAATCATTCTAAAGTATTTTTACTTAAATAGCTAGCTGTCTCTAAGTACACATTAGCTTTTGTTAACAAACTGAACTACAAGAAAAACTATAACGCTTGTGGTAAAGTTATGGAACAAAAAGAATACCCATAGATCTGCATTGCTCTACATAAGGGGCTGGCTAATAACGACAATAGCAACCTGCTCATATGTCCACTCATTGTCTAAGCACGTACTCTCTAACCACAACGCCTAGAGTGTTTAGCAACCAAGGTCAAGACAGTTAACAGATGTATTCTGATTGTGAAGGTTCATAAATTGCGAAGTTTGTGATTTAAACGTTTTTTTTTATAACTGAGCATGATTTCTTTACTACAGTGCATTTACCAACACATTTAAGTTCGAACGATTTGAACAAAACAAATCCAAATACCCTGCGAAAATCGAAATTGAATATATATATTTCAGGAAATGCTCCCATTTCTTAACGAAAACTACAGAAAATGCTTTATCTGTATAAACACAGTAGGCAATTTTAGCATTTATTTTCCTTAATTACATATTTAGGCAATTTTATTTCATAAGTGTTTTGTGGAAAATGTGCCGTCACACTCAACAATAGCGCTGTGTAGAGCTGGTGAATTACATTGCCAGCAAATAGTCTATTGGAAATAAATATTTATACGTTTTTTATTGCTCTGCAACTTATGTACATTATAGTATGATACTGTCTGCCACTTGCTACCCAATGCAAAGTTATACATTAATGCGTTGATTTCATAACGGGGGCTTCTATAATGAAGTGTGTCGACCTCCCACACATCATTGTGCTACCCGAGAAGCCTTCATTGTTTCCCAAAATCTACACACCAATTCTGGTTAGAAGAAACAGCACTCCCGCTCCTTGATGCACGTAACTTCAGACCTATTTCATGTTACAGCCTTTCTGCCTCGCTAGGAAGCATTCTAAGGCTTTCATGCAATTATGAATCATATTACTTTCAAAGTTCACATGGTATTTATACGTATAATATTTGTCTTCTGACAACAGATACTTGCAAATCTCCATCAGAATAATAAAAAAGAAAGTTGTTAATCATTCTTAGGCCTCATGCACACACCAACTTTATTAATGGTTTTAAATAATGGGTGCATTGATACTTGCATAAAAATTATTGGCAATAACAAATATTATTAGTAACTGTTTTGTAACAAAATATGTATAACTCAGTAATATTATTAGAAATTTTACTAATAATTTGTAAGTTTTCTTCAGACTAGAAATATTTTACAAATTATAAGTGATTTCAGTGATACTATTAGTGTGTATAATTTATGCAACAGGTCCCAGGAATCCTGGTCTCTCTTCATGTAACAATATCCTATGACGCTTTATTAAGCAGCATGTATTACAACACCGATAGCAAACTAATGAACAGTTAACAACTGGGTGGCATTCACAACTATCACAAAGCCATGCTTCGTTAAATTTCGCTCTAAACATGATGCCAAAGGAGTAACATGACTTTCGGACCACTCTGTAGACGTCAACAGCCAATAAATTTATCGTATAAGACATAGTGGCGTCCACAAAAAAACTGAAAACATAGCTAAAATGGATGGATTTCAAACAGTTAAATGGAGGAAAATATTTATATTCGTTTAAATTTCTCTTATTGTTTTATTAAGAAAGTGAATATTTCTATTCCAATTCTTATATCAGGAACTGAAGATGAATGTGCAGTTAATATTTTAAGGAAAATATATAGTATACTCTGGGCCTAGAGCGCTTATTGCTGTTGCTATGCATGTTAGAGGCAATGGAGCATGAATGTAGTTAAATATAACCTTTGCAGACGCAGATAAAGGTAAAGCTAGAGACAGAAACACCTGTGTATGCCTCTGGCTGAAAAGAGGCATTGCAATTGACAGGTTATCTTACTTGCCAGGAAGGGAGATAAGGCAAGTCTTGTAACAAAACACAGAACTTCCTCCTCCCCTTTTGAGAAAATCTCTGTACCCTCCTTTGATATCGATCCTACGTTGAATATAGGATGAACCTTACCTTTGTTTCTATTTGTAACATGTAAGAGCAAGTCTTAAGTTAATGGTAAAGTATTATACAACGGCACCAGGAAGATATAATGAGACTTGCTTTTTTCATGTGTCTTTTGAATAGTGGGCTTCTAGTCGTTGCAAACCACAACCTAATTCACTGTTAAACAATTCTGTACATAAGTTTACTTGTATACAGACAAACTCAAGGCTCGATTTAAGTGGCAAACGCTTATTTTAGAACCAGGAATGAAGCATTTCAAGTATCGATTTGAACTGATATAGCGAGATCTTTAAGTTTTTTCATAGGATATTTTCGTGTGACATTTTAAAATAAAATAAGAAATAAACACTATAAATGTTTGTCATTTAGTCCAATATTAGACTATTAGAAACTGGAATACTAAAATCAACTAATTTGAGAGATACTAAAATGGCCATTTATTTTTGAAAATTGCACGAAACAAGCAGGAACTGGAAGATTAGTGAAAATTACAGAAACACTTTGACTATGCACACAACATTTTGAAATCTTCTATTTACTTTGACTGGAAATCATCGTTTACATAATACGGAAATTTGTCATATTTTAGATATGCTGATAAAATATCTTTAATATTTAGGAAGAAGAGCAGATCTTTTAAAGAAAGAAATTGCTATTGATTCTTGGTTGCTATTGAATATGCATTTTATATATTTTAAAACCAAGTTAGCGAAACCTATAGGTATTAAATCCCTCCCTAGGTCACAATCCAAGAACATTAACCGTCAGATTTCCTTTCAGATTTGGTAGAAACCACGAGTGAGTGTGTAACATATTTATTAATTGCTTTGAACGTATGCGTATACTTGCTTATTTAAATGGATGTTTGTTTGTGGCTATTACTTTTCAAACACACATAAAAAGATCTTGCACCAACAATCATACAACGCCGTTTTATAGCTTTGGGGCGGAAAAAAGCAGTGTAGTAACACAACGAAAAATGTTTTATTAACAATCAGCCGAGAAGAACTGTTCAGCTGTATTATAAATAATAGGAAAACCGCAAACGTTCTTCTAAGTTTGTGAACTTTTAAGATTAAAGTAATGGGAATATATTGATCTCGACAATGAGAGTCTAACTCACGAATTTGACATGCTTATGATTCCTGTCACACACAGGGAGTTTGCTTATGCAGGTTTCTTTGAGTAAGTTAGGTTTCCTCTACAAGCTTAAAATGGAGAATAGGAACTAATTCGGGTATATGGAAAGAAATTCAGACTTTTGTCTGTGAGGTCGCGGAATATAAAAATGTAGAAAGAAATTATTATATAGGAAATGGCAGTATTTGTAAACATTTCATGAAATATGTGCTATTTCTTCAAAAGTGTATTAATTAATTTTTGTATGCTTGTTTAGATATCTAGACAGATCATTGAGGTAACTAAAACATAATTTGTGAAAGAACGTAATTGTAAAGAAAACGATACCAATCGCAGGGAGTAATTTCTCAACTCTTGGCTCCAGAGGCAAATTTTCTGTCTTTCATACAACCGCCACGCACAAAACAATCCTGGGATAACTTACGGGTGTTCAATAGTTTAGGTAGAAGTTTGTAACGGCTATAATAATAATAATAATAATAATAATAATAATAATAATAATAATAATAATTATTATTATTATTATTATCATCATCATCATCTAGCGGTCTAGTAAAAACGTGGTTTGCACACCCGGAGTCTTAAGTTGCTAATATTAAGCGTTCTGCAGTTGTGGTGCCTGTATAAATTCCTTTGTTATGTCTCTAAACTCACATTCTGAACTTATTTTACAGCCAGTCAACGGCAGTATACATTTATTCGTGAAATTGTACTCTAAAACAACGGAATTGAAACGTCCTAAGTGCACGAAATTTATTCAAAACTTATTTGATCAAATGACCACAATTCAATATATTATGCACAACTTTTAATCTATTGCCTCATTACAAAAGAAGAAGAAGAAAAAACTGAATGAAAACACACAGTTTTAAGACAGGAAAAGTTCGAACGTTAAGAGGTTTCGGAATGTAAAGGAAAACCTTAGTAATGAAATCAGAAACATTATAGTGTTTTACGAAAGAGGAGAATTCTATAAAATAAGTTTTGGGGAGCGGAGCCGCAACTGCAATACGCTTAGAAGCCGAGGCATAAACCTCTGAGTGGATAAGGCTTTTAACTAAATTCCAATAAATATTCATATTCATGCTATTCCTAAATTCACTATCTTGTACATAACGCATATTTTTAATTGCAATTTTAGACCGAATTTAAAAAACTAACACATTCTTCATAGGACTATTTTCAAATAGTAGACTAACTCAAGAACTGAATACAAGTGCATATTAGTGGCAGACTAAAATTATTTCAAGGAGAAAGTAAAAATACCGAGTTAGGCAACACTAAGGGGGCAACGCTGGGTCTCATATTAGCAAGGTCCCAAGTTTAACTACTGCGACCGACTACTAACTTGAGATTTTCCGTGGTTTTCTTCGTCTATTTTCGGTTAGTATTTCTCATCTTCCATTTCATCATTTATCTTTATTGCATATCTATGTGTGCGTGTATCTGTGTTTGTGATATCTCGAGGTGGTCTGACATGAACTGACCATCCATTCACTGAATTCCTCAGTGTATGTCTGTCCAGAGGTAGTTAAAACATTTATATGAAAGCGGCAGAAAGTAACTACCAGCTAACTCACTCGATATGGTTGTATTTGTTTGAATGTAAACGCTAGGATTTGCGGATTTGTTTTTGCTTAGTTTATAATTCTAATTTCAATGCATGCTTAAGGGTATGCATAGTAAACCAATCCCAAACTACTTAATAATAATGGAATTAAGACAGTGAACTCATTAAATATTATTAATAAAATAAACTATTTCACATGTAACAAATGTTAGAAATAGATCATAAGAAAGAAATCGTGAAGAAATTAAATATACTGGAAATTTACTTTACTGCTTGTGAGTAGTACATAGTGAGACACACCTTTCAGACGTTAAGTGTGGGGGTTTCAGGAGTAGGGGAGAAATTAGTTCGCTTCACACTATCGTTTCATTTGTCAGTAGCATTATGCCCGAGCAAGAGGCACACTCATCAATTGAGAAAATCATTAAGTTTTTGGCTAGGTAGTACATAAAAGAGAGAGATTACGGAGCACCCTAAGACACAAGTGTATGAATGTCACAAACATTTCACAGAAGAACAACAAATTCTGAAAATGAAAGTCACCAACGTCGAACTAGGACGAGCAAAACGGAAACAAGAATTTGGATCATTGGAAATCTTATCGAGTGGACAAACTTTTGATGCTTTCTGAAATCGAGCCTGAGGTTGGGATAACTTATGAAAATGTTCAGTTCATAATTTCCTATGATTTTATTAGCGATTAGTCTCGGTAAGGCGGATTTCTCGAACATTCTCATTGAGAATAAAGTGGAAGCACCTGTGGAAGTGTGTCGGAGCTTTTAGCTTAATATCTGGCTCAAGGAGACATGTTTCTGTTTTAATTGTAACCTGCGATGAAACATGGGTACACCACTATACTTCTAATTTGAAGCAAGAGAGAACGAAGTGGAGAATAAGCAAAAACTCGCCTGTCAGCTGGGAAGATCCTTTTGACAGTTTCTGGGACTCTTAAGGCACTTTGCATACAGATTTCTTCGTAAACGCTATACAATCAATTATTACTTCCAAATTCTGGTTGAGGAAAAACGTGCTTTGGCGAAAAACAGCTCAACAGCCGATTCGAGAAATTTCCCTTCAAGACAATATGCGTCCCCATATAGTTGCTTTGACAAGAGAAAAACTGAAGGAAATTCAGTGAAGGAAGGTATGAAAGCATTCTTGCGCAACTGACTGGAAATCCAATTGCACTCTTTCTTTGGATTAAGAAGTTTCCAATAGGGACCGAGTTATTCTATGCACATATGAACATTTCTTCACATTTTATACCGTTCGCAAATTTGTTGTGGATTCGACTTGTCCGTGTAAAGATGGAGCAACATGCAATATCCACTCTCTTCAAGTTCCCTGGACTCCCCAGAAATACTTTCCCCAAGTTCAGTTCTCCAACCGTCACTTCTAATACTAACCGCCTCAATGTTACAATATTTGTACTCCCACCTTGTCACCTCCCATTTGCCACAATATTTAATTTAGCTTATATATCTGTGAAATCATAATTGAATTCATGAAGGAAAAAAGGTAAAATTATGGTAATATTTTGGCACCTAATCATGCACAAAAATAAAGAATAACACAAATATAAATATAACAATTATTAGAAGAGTAATAGGTTATTGGCAGGGGCAGGAAGCATATTATAGAAATTATATGTGGAAAGAAAAGGACATATCACCAAAATGTGAGGAACATTATGCGAGACTATCTTTAGGCAGAAAAGGTGGAAAGATCAAGAAATGCAGAAGACACACAAGAAGAAAAAGAGCTAATATTCAACAGGAAAGAAGAAGAAGCAGCAGTTAGGATTTCGGGAAATCCATGGAATGATTATTGCATTATTTTAATTAATTCGTTTTTAAACTTTTTTATTATCACGACTAACTTTTCCACTTCATTGATGCTGATAAACGTTTCCTTTTACATTGGCACTGTCTCGGGAGAGATGGTTGGTGGGAAATTATTTTTGACTTTTAACTTTTTATAAAATCACACCAGAAAATCTTAATAATTACCGTTTTGGCAACACACAAATCGGTGTAAATATTTTATAAGATATTTTGAATTTTTTCGCTCCGTAAAATCTATTACAGAACATCACGATAAAATGTTTTTGGAATTCTGATAGAGTATGTGAGAATATCCCTGAAAGTACATTATTCATGCTAGAGCAACCTTCAACACAAAGCTTGTGTTCACTCAAGCATGTGCTCCAAATATGCAAGTGACACATTTCGTGTTGAAAACGCTTATTTCACTACCTGCTCTATTTAGTACGGATGACGCCTATGCCACGGAGAGAGGGTAAAAATGAGAAACACTTCATAAATGGCATTTTTAAATTATATTTCAGAGAGATATAACAATAGGCACTTAACAAAGATAATATTGAGATATTTGTAGTTTTAGGAGAAATTCAATTGGTTTTTGGTTTGAAAAAGAATTATACTTAATTCCATACAAAAACATAAAGAAACAAATTGAGCTAGATATAATGATGTCACTTTTATTTTGAAAACGGCTTATTGTGAAAGATGGGTTTATAGTTGTGCTAGTACCTGTGTAATAAACAAGTCTAAACTGATACCACAAAAAAAGAGTATATTTTAACTAACCATTTACTCAATTTTTATGATACAAATATTATAAAAGATTAAAAAAAGTAAGATGAAATATTTAATTTTGATGAATGTAATAGCCGGTCTATGATATATCTATTTTTGAAATAGTTATCCACGGAGAAAATACATAGAAATCTCCTATGCATCAAGAATCCATTATCCGCAGGACATCACTAAAATTGGATAATTGAATCGTAGGTTTAGCTAATCAATTTTCAGGACTGTACTAAGTAAAAAGTCATAGCTAATCAAACTTTGTCTATTTCTTTTTGAGGTGATCTTCCACATCCTCAAAACAAAATTGCACTCTCTAGAACTAATCCTGAAAGCAACTACACTTCTTTAGAAACGACCCTAACCAGTGTAAGAACTTCCAGAGACTCCCGAACTGCTGGCTCTTCAGTTTTACTTTGAAAGTTGAAAACAGGGAGCCAGCTTTGGACTGTACAGAGAGTGATTCACTAGTTTCACTCCCAATTCTTGTAAAAATTTCATCGCTTGCGACCAGTGTTCTAAAGACACTAGGGGGGCTAACTGTGGCGTCCAGTTTTTGGAGTACAATGGTTGCAACAAGGCCACTTTCTGAGAAAAAAAAAACTGCCAACCATCTTACGGTTTACACTTCCACGTCGCTCTTTGATTTCGGGTCGTATTGGCAAATCCATTGTTACCTGCGAAGAACAATGGGAGATCGAAATCTATTATTGTCGAAACGACGAACCATTTTCCTAGCATCATTCCGCTCTTCTGATGTTTATTTGTTTTTTTGTATATTTATGATTTAGAGTACTCAGCGACAACAAAGCTTCCTTTCAGGAAGATATTTTTTATAGAATTTCTGACTTTTGAAGCGATTGTTTAACTATCCCTTTATAAGTCACTCACAGAATGTTCTTCACTATGGCTTCTAAGCGAGCGATGTTTTAATCTGTAGTTGCTGTTGCTGGAAGCTCTGTGTACTCCTAATCTTTCAGCACTACTCTTTCTCATCTTACCTCTACAAACCAGTAATATATTTTTGTTTGTGAAGATATATAGTCTGAAAAATCTATCGGTAATTTTTCTGGGCATTCTTGTTAGGTGAGGCCTTATCGGACGATAATGCTCTGGAGTCACCTACTATATTTACGAATCAAGACGCTTTTTTCCAGAGCTATCAACAGAAAAAGTTATATCTCTCAGAGTTTTCTCACATGTGCAAAATTAATTCGATCCACTTCCGAACACATAGAACGAGGAAAAATGGTTAGTTGCTCTATATACTAATATAAATAAGATCATGTTCTTGGACTACTATCGAGTGGTGGAAAAATTCGGATTCTCTGGTAGCTTTCAATGAACATATTTCGAAATCTCAATTTCCTGTTTATGAAAGCTCATTAGTTGTGGTCCAAATTTTTTATATAAAGTATTTTTTTTTTCAAATATTTAGTTCTCTTGGTTTTCGAGCTGTATTTGACTGGACTTTCTTCTCAATCTCATGTTTTTACACCAAAATGTGCTGATACTGCTGATTTATCTATTTGCTTTTGTTTTATATATCTCCAAACCTCTGAGTATTTGGTGCTTAGATTTATACATATGTTTCCACCGCAAAACAATTAACCTGGTAACTTTCTGATTTACTTTTCAATAATCAGTTATCAGTTTTATTTTATTTTAGAAAAACTGAATGTTGTCCACATACTAAGGTGTTAACTTCATGACTTTGCATTTTTTAGTGGTTTCCCCTAGTGACTTAGACTGGGGAGGGATCTTTTTTTTTCAAAGAATTTTTCCCTTTCCCATTCCAGATAATTTCTTTCCCTTGGTTGAAAGTGGCAGACGAGATGGGCTGGGCGGCGGCTTGCGCTTTTGAAATGTTTCTGCATTTATGGCTGGTATGGAAGCATCTCGAACTTCTTGGATGAGAGCCACGGCCGGCGTCGGGATGTTCTATTTGGAAACTAAATTAAGAATCTGTCTGCGTCCGTGCCTCACTGCTCATAGATTCTGGCCTCCCGGTGTCTCCCTCATGTCATCCCTTCCTATTGGAGGTGCCGGCGCTGGAAGCGCTAAAGAACGCAACATCCTCCTCTAATCGCAAAAATCTAATTCAACTTAATGCAATATGCTGAGATGCTAAAATAACGATATACTATTGAAGTTATTGATTAGTTTACGGTTAGTATACATGTTTCAATTTTCTAATTTCAAATGTAGAGGACAGAGATTTTTATCAGTATTAGTAATTTATTTCTTAATTTATAATTTGTTTGTTGACAATTTCCTCATTGAACAACTTAACTTTGCAGGTTATAATATGTGTAGGCAAATATGCTTTTAATTATTCCATTTTGTTCATTGGTTATTAATCTAATGTGTCAATATGTTGAATGATGCTTCTATACATTGCAGAGCATTGTTGATACTCTTATACTTCTAAGTCTAAGAATTCGCATAAGGCTCATTGATAGGCCACCAGGTTTATCTTGAACGCCAAGGACGAGAAAGAAGATACTTAAGATAAGACCCAAAGATTACTCAACTTGATTATGAATGAAATGTGAATGATTACAATCGAAAAGTACCAAAGCAATAATGAAAAATACACTCTTATTTTTTCCCAAAGAATATGCTGCTGTCACTATTGCACTTTGCTGGTGATACCAATTCTTGCATTTGGAGGTAAAAAGCTCTGCAGGGACACCTGTAAAATTACCAAATCACTTTCTTCTCACAAGGACCGAAAAAAAAAAAAAAATTGGAAGGCGAAATATCTGGGCTGTATACTGTATATGGTAGAAATTCTATTTGATCTAATTCTTGACTTTTCTATTGGGTCAGACTTTCTCAAAACGAAGGAGCACTGTTTTGCAGTTTAACATACTTTCTGTTGATCAAAATCGGCTGGCGTTCCTTTAAAACTTCTTGCACCTGGCATAGATGCTTAAAGTACAACTCAGCCTCCACTGCCACTTGAATTCAGTTCAAAATTAACTATATATATAGAAATAACCCGAACGACCTTGACAAACAGTGAGATTGTTTCCCACAAGACACCAACTACTTTATTCCTACTGCTTTATTGTCGTAAAATTACGCTGAAAGGATGATATTTCTTGTCCAAATTTGAATTAAGAACTGGTCACCTAGAATATGTTTAAGGCGTGTATTATAAATATGAACTCATTGATAGCCGTGAGCTTCAGTAAGATCATATGCATCTACTTGTCGATTTTGTATACAGGGTGAATCTAAAGCCCTTCTCTGGTTTGGAGGTCGACAGAACAGAAACCATGACGGACATAGAGGAAATGCTTAATGAATGAAAAGAGTATCTCTTCAAGTTTGCATTCATAATAGGCACTATGGCGTAGTTGCAATTTACCCGCTGGAGGGTGAAGCAGGAAATACTGTCTGAAACTTTCCCATTTAATTACAATTGCTTCTAATGGCAATTACAATAATAATCGTTATCTTGTTTCAGGTATTGTTTAATACCAAGAATAACATAATAATGAAGGGTACTAATACTACAATTAAAAGGAGGACCCCAATATTACATGTATTAGTGTGTGTATATTGATATGTCTTTTTGACTAGTAAGTAATATTCAATTTATCTTTCTATAATACCATGATTGACAGTCTTTGTTACGTTTTTGTAAAAGGAATGGGCAAGCTGGTCTTTGCCGGAAAGTTACAAGGACATTAGCCTTACCTGAGAAAAGGGTCCTTTGTTAAATTCTTACTCTTACCCTCTCGGACAGACTCGCCGTCCCAAGCAGCCATATGCCATTACACTCTAAACGACTAGGGATGTAAGTTCAATTGGTAACTGTACTTGTCAAAAGGAAATACCGTATATAGAAACACGTATTTTTACAGTAACGGTAGTAGTAAGAGTGGCAATTAGTCAGCATCTGCATCAGTCATCAGTTATTCAGTGTAATAGTAGAATAATCAAACCGTCGCGAAGGGTCTAAGTAAATCGTCCGGTCAGTGAGAGTCAGTAAGGCAATGCAAGCGTAATAGTAAGAATAGTCACGCCGAATTATTGATAAGGTGACTGCTAGAATTCAAAATTGTGTCAAAGTGAATACAGCGAGTGAATACAGCGAATTATAATCCGACGAAGCACAGCAATTTCCAGAACCTTGCAAATTGACAAATAAATTAAATGTCCAACCAGAGCCGAACCTTATATTATTAGAGTGAACAATTCCCTTTCTCCCTAATGACTTCAAGTCAGTAAAAACAGTCCAAATTTCCTTGAGATTCCTATCCTCTGCATTGGAATCAGAGAGTTAGGAAGCATCAAACTCATGACTCCAAGAGCAGAGGTAAGACAACAAGAGCATCCAATTGTACGATTAAAATAAAAATAATACATAAATGCATATAAAGCTTTCCGAGTGTTACAGTCGCTAAAAGTGAGTCCGTTATGAAGGCATAACGACCATTTTGTACGAAACATAAACAAGAACCATCTACAGCCAAAACAATTAATGCATGGTACAAAAAGTTTGAAGCGACTGGCTGCTTGTGTAATGGACACGAACATGCCGGCCAAGAGTGTCGGTTGAGACTGTAGAGCGTGTACGAAAAGCATATGTCAGGAGCCCTAAAAAGTCGACACGTCGCGCAACCAGGAGTTGCAGATTCTGCAGCCAACTGTCAACTGTATTTTAAGTCAACGATATATGGATACATCTATTGGAAGAATTGAGTCCCGAAGATCTTCTATTCTGTGTTGATTTTCAAGAGCGGCTAGAAGAATACTGTTTTGCTGATAAATTGATTTTTAATGACGAAGCCACATTTCATGTGGCCGGCAAAGTGAACCGTCACAATGTACACATTTGGGGCACGGAAAAACCATTGGTGTGGTAGAACATGTCCGTGATTCTCCCTAAAGTCGATGTGCTGTTTCTTTGCTCTAAGTGTACGGCCCATTTTTCTTTGCAAAGAAAACTGTTGCCGGTCCAGTGTACTTGGAATTGATTCAATAGTGGCTAATGTCAAATTTTATGCTGATAGCCAGTTCTTTATCAGCAAGATGGGGATGTACCTCATTTTAAACTTGACGTCCTTAAGTACCTCGGTACTGAACTTCCTCGTAGTTGGATAGGACGTGTTCCTCAAAATGACTCCTCTCTTCTTCTTTGACCTCCAAGTCACTTGACCTAACCGCATGTGATTTTTTTCTTATAGAGTTAAATCAAAGATCGTGTGTTCGTGCCGCCTTTGCCATGTGATGTAGCCCAGCTGGGAGAGAGGATCACGCATGCTGTTGCTGGTATCGACCGCCAGATGTTGGGAAATGTGTGGCAAGAGTTAGATGTCTGCCGCGTCACTAACGGAGGACATTTGGAACATCTGTATTATGTTCACTTTTAACACTATTCTATTACATACGAATGATATATACAATCTTAATAATCCAAAATAACGAAACCATTTGAATAACAAAAAAAAAAAAAAAGAAAAAAATCATTTACATTCAAATTTCTCATATGTACAACACTTGCAGAGATACTCTATCCACTGATTATAAGCGTTTTCACTATGAGTGTTTTATCGACCCTCGAAACCAGGGAAATATTTTAACAATCACCTTATGCTATGTCGAGTTGGTGTAAATGAGTAGCAACTGTTGCTTGGGAAACGTCAAGACCTGAGGGCAATTCGCGTGTTTCGTCTTCAAGGATGTTACCTCTCTCAGTGAACCAACCTGATGTTATTCTGATACTAATTACAACTTCTGTAATTATTAGGACTGATTGTTTGCTGTAAAACTTTGGAGCACCTATTTATTTTTAAATTATTGCATTATCATCTTTGGCTTCATTTAAAAACTTGGTTAATAATCTAAGATCATACTCTATTTTATTAAGCACTACTCAAGATTCTCCTGGTATAACATTTATTTCTGCTGCTTTATTCTTTTTCAAATTTTTAGTTTGACATTCTGCTTCATTTACGCCCTTTTTTAACCAGTTATTTCTTCCTTAACTCTAATGTAGTAAAATTTATTCCATAATTCCTTAGGATTTTTCCTACCATCAAACATTTGAAATAATTCTCTTATTCTTCAGACACTAATATGTATCGTAATTTTCTCCTTCTTTCACTGTATTTACTTTTCACTGTTTGTGGGACTAACATACCAATACCCGATAGGTCGCATGTCGGGAAGCTATTTCCTCTGGGCGCACATGAGTAGTCATGCAGGTTGACGGGCTCAATGAACGGCCAATTGTATGTCAGGGTCTCCTCGATGACATCACAAACATAGAAAAGGCAGAATCGGAATAAAGATGAATGATGAAATGAAAGGTAAATCCGACATTTGACGTTACTGAAAATAGGGCAGTCAGATTAGATCGCAGAATTTGAGCCTAGGGCCTCCTGAGGTGTTACCTTCTGAGTTCCTCGATACATCGTATATACATTTTTCATAATTACTCATATGTGTTTACATTTATTTACTTTAACATTAAAAGTTATGTTTAGATACACTGCAGCATAGATCTTTAGAATATTCCAGCAGGAAACTGCTGATGAACCGAAAACATGGATTCAGACGTCAGGTATATAAACTGCGGTTATTATCTTGATCATGTACACAAATTTACGATTCATAAATTCAAATTAAAAACGAATTCTTCTATTTTAATATAATTTCCAGTGTTATTCGCATTCAAACTGTTCTTCAAAAGAATTGTGTTGTCCTTGTACGTTAGCAGTTACATTTTGGTACGTTACGTCGCTCTTTAGTAACTTAAAAACAAATGATTACTCCAGCCTGCGACTTTCCACTTTGTATTTATTGTGTGAAGCGAATTAATATGAACCTGATGTGCTAAATCGAAAAATAATATACTTCATTGTTATCACCTAGAATTTTTTTCAAATTCACATTAATGGTATTTTATTAAAAAATATAAGTTTTCAGCACATTTTGAACACAGGTCACCAAATGCAAAAATATAAATTATAACAGAGAAAATGTATTAAAAAGGGACTGCTTAATATCCAATATTAATTGCGATTTTAATTTATACGCAATTATTTATATAATTTGGTCATTTCACACAATCATTTACATCATTTAATCTTTTCAATATTGTTAACATTTTATGGTTTACCGTCAATAGCGATAAATTACACATAACTAGAATTTTTACTTCAGTCCTTTTGCAGGCACTTATTGCAATCGCCGCTTTTTCGTTTTGCGTTCTTATGCTGCCTTTCCATTTATGTGAGTGTTCTGGATTTTCTCGCTTGATTATACAACAGTAGTCAGCAAGTAAATTGCTCATTCCTAACATCTGATCTCACAGTGTTTTAAATGTTTATGCAACCTTCCGCCTTGTTCTTCACTAAGAGAACCTAAGTATTCGGAAAATTATTCAACTTTGAGTGTGACATATATTTTGCAGCCAAGTTCTTTGAATGGTTCTGGCATTTTTTCTACAATGTCTTTATAATGTCGACACTTCTTGAAAAACTTTTGTTATGACTTCTGTATAGGCTGTCCACACTGTATTATATTTTGTCTTCATCATAGATGCAAATTTATTATAAGAATGAGTTGTTTAATATTCGGACTTAAATATAACTTTCTTCAATATTATTCCTGAGAGAAATGGAAAATTGTCACTATCAAGCACCATCTTTGTTTAAAGCCTTGCTTAACTGTTTTATTAACCCAACTTTTAAATGAAGAGATGATACAATCACTTGTGAAAAACTGATTAAACTTTCACGTATAACATTTTTGAAACCAGCAGGGACGCGCTGTCAAGGTGGCCAAGTATTTTCAATTCAGTGACGATCTTGCGTCCTGTCCCACTCATTGACTTTAAGAATCTAATAAAAATTGCATACCAGGCATGTTGATGTTGTCTAAAACAACACCCTTTTTCTCCCTTCTCCCACTCCTTCTTTTCCTTGTTCTTCCTTGTTCCTTATTAATATGAAGGATCCACCTTCCTAGAAGCTTATAGCACAATTTCACTTGTACGTCACCCTCCATCGAGGAAATAAATAGAAATTCATTTTTGTTTGTTATAAAATTGCCCAAATAAAATTCTGATAAATATTATATATCACATTAATATATATAATTAAACTATATTATAATTTAAAATTAAATTATATAAAGTTAAATTTCAAACAATCAGAATGTGCTATAACGAATTTGACCATTGTTTTGGATTTAGGGGATATCACCTTTCAAAAATATACGAATTTCTGAGGTAATAATTTAAATAATTTAAACGTGACCAGTGTTATTAGCCAATTTTCGAGAAAACACAATGAAGGAATATTGCAATAACTTTGTTCAAATTTGTGCTCTTCTTGCAGAACAGTGCATCCACTGTCTGACATTCTCCCATTCGCCATATTTATTTCCTAAAATTATCCCTTATATCAAAGGTAATTTATTATGTATATGTTAAAAGGAAGGAGATATTCTTCAGTGAAGGAGCAATAGGCAAAAGAAAGGTTTGCAGATCTAGATCAACAATTTTAAAAGGCTAAGTATTTCTTCTTAATTGAGAGGTATTAAAATGCGGTTATGTTGTATAATTAATTTTTTTTGAGACATACTACTTTTTTCACGTTAGCTTAACAAATTATCAATATCACCTTGGCGCTCATTGAAAAGCTTTGTTCACATACAGTTGGGATTCCTTTTTAAAACGAACTTCATAACTGACTTTAGGGCATGTTTTGTTTATAAAGAGAGTATCTATTAGTGGACTGATGTTTAGATTCTGCAAATGGGAGAGAAACTTCGGACATTCTCTCTATAAGCACCACCTGCGGGAATTCCCTGGCCACATGGAAATTGAATCTCGCCACATCGCCCGCAGGGACACCACCGGATGAAGCTCTCGGCACATCCTGATAGGCCGGTGCTGCCGCTTCAAAAATAATAACAATAAACAAAAAGGGGTTTCCAACACCCAAACTACAGCTACAACAATGGAGACGAAACAAAGGGACCACTTTAGTTGATAGTGTCCATAATACAGTCCCTTTAGTTCAGTCAACTGTTTATTCTCATGTTTTATTTATGAGGCAAATTAAATGCATGAGCAACAGGGAAGTCGCAACTTTAGGCATTTCCCTAGAGAGAATCAGTAGCAGGTTTCTTTTCCATTGCCACAGCTTGGATAAAGGGAATGGCTCAGCTTTGGCAAACTTGATGCTGTAATACAATTGATAAAATATGACAAAATAAAATTATTTAAAGTGCAAACCTTTGAGACCGATATTTTATTTCTGAGTTTGTAAAATAAATAAAAAAAATCAGCAAAAGATATATAGCAAATGTCCCAGAAGCAATGAAATTAATATTTTCTATGTATTCTTCTTCTATTGAGAGTCATTCTCCAATAATTGTTATTCTGGACGCCAGGTAGACTACACATTATTTCTTCAATTTATTATATGGATTTACTTAACAAATAACAACTTAGGCGGACAAAAAATAAAGAAAACATTCTATTATATATAAACTATGCTAATCCCCTTTAATTTTATCTCTCTTTTGCACTAAAGCTATTTAATATGAGTTCTCTGCTAAGAGAAAATTCCGGCAAATTTTCATGATGTGACACAAAATTCGTTTTGGCAAGCTTAATTCTTGTAGCGCTTTATGGAGTTGCTTCAAAGTGGGGAATTTTATAAAGTGGAAGGAAAGTCTAGGGAAAGAGAGATAAATATTAGGTTTTTTTATCTTTATTAATAACTTGAAAATTACCTTTTATTTATTTTTCCTATTTTTTTAATACCACAATTATGACATAAGCTGTAACAAGGAGAATACTCGTACACATATAATATATACATAAAACATGAAAGTAAATACGTCTGTGCTAATACCTAAAAAGAGTAATGAAAATAATGAACAACATTAATAGTAATACAAAGAAGAATAAAGAAAAATAAAAGGAGAATAACAACAGAGCATGAAAGTCACAACAAAAACCTCTCTACATATCAGCTTATGTACATTATGAGAGTAGAAGTATCTCTAATAGTAAAACATACACACACAGTTGGCAATACTAAAACTTATATGAAGCTACCGTTAAATTGCGATTTCGTTCTGGAAAGCAAGCCCATTAAAACATTGTTTACTTTCATTATTTAAGTTTAGTAATTAGCACACATTTATTTACTCTTTAATGTTTTACATATTTTTATACATGTACGAGTATTGCCTTTGTTACTGCTTATGTCAAAATGGTAGTATTGTTGATGAATTTTAGTACAATTATTATTAAATCGGTAGAGCGGAATATAAGACTTAATGTTCTTTGCTGTGCCACAGTAAAAAATATATTGATATCAATGCATAAGCAATTTATACAACGAAATAAGGGTTATTACTGTAATTAAGACTATAGACAAATTTCAATTATTTTTTAATATTAATGCAGAACAGTTACAGGTTTTAATTAGTAGAATTTACTTAGATGTTGTGAAAATTATTTGATTTGTTTTGATTCCTATGGTACCTTTTACTCTATTAAAGGCAAAATAATGCTCAAGCAACAATTCATTATGCTTAATGATACTTTAAATTTTTCTAGCATTATGAGAATGTATTATAATTTGATTTCAAATTTACACATGGATAGTATCATCTCCAATATCACTTTATGCATATATAAAGATACATTTAATTGTTTAAAATATTCCGAAGAGCTGTTGATATTTGAATTATTAACCATTTTTCTTATTACTAGTGTTTTAAATTACAACCTTATTACTGTTCATTGTTCTTCTCCAAAACAAAATGCCATCTTTTAATAAATAGTAGAAATGTAGATCAATAATTGGAGTGATGAGAAGTAATAAATAAACTCTTTTGTAGAAGATATAGAGAAATCTGCTGACGACTGAAACAGCTATTTAAACCCTGACGGCAAGGATCTTTTTGCTCATTAGCAAAGCAGTGCTCATTAATTTTAATAACTACATCTACTCATTTATATGGTATCGGCATTTAAATAAATTGAGATGCAGTATTATGCACGTTGTTAACTTTAATTATTAAAAATACCATACTATTTTAAATAGCCAAGCCACACATTGTCGTTTCAATGAAAATTACATTTTTGCTTTAGAGGATTCCTATGTTCCATTGGATGGGTCACATGCACATATCAGCCTATGTAACATTGGTGCTGTTCCTTTTACCAGTGTCTTATTGCAGGTAAAACTGCAGTTTAAGGTTCATTTAGTTGGCGAATGCTTAATTGATATACCTGCAAGAGTGAAAGTATCACTTAAACAAGGAACTGCAATTGTAGCATTGAAGAAGATAGATCTTTCAAGTCGTTATATTGCTAAAGAATGTGAACATATAAGGTATGTAATATATGCCTGCCCCCCACTCAAATACTGGTAGCAACCAAGATTCACTACGGCCAAGATAGCCTATCAAAACTACAAAAAATAATTATAAAATGATTAGAATTACCAGAAAAAGGAACAGATTCGAAACTGCATCCCAAATATGTGCAGAACTATTAAAATAAACAAGAACGCCACTCGAAAATCTTAAGAACTCATCTGAAGAGGCATGTGGTAGTAAGGAAACCATTGCTAAAGGCTATAAACACAAAGAAACTGCGGAATAATAAGGGAATTTGTGACCTGCATCAAGACCATGGAGTGTAAAATCTGGGTAGTGTAATACTGACTGAGAATTTTTCATGGAAACCAAACTTTAATTAGAACATTGTGCTATCATGGACAACTTGGGATGCGAGAGAACTTGACATCGGCATTGAAATTAAGAAAGTGGCAGAAACAATAGGGCTGGGCTCATTTTGGATGGTGGATCAGGGGATAGAAAGAGTGAATGGAAGAGGGTTAGGAACCGTTTGAGGGATATGGATAGGCGGCAAACGATTGAGGAATGCAGGGAGATGATCTCGCTGGAAGTACAATCGGGATTAAAATCTGAATGGAAGATGTAGCAATACTTCAAAGCAGGGGTCAGACTCTCTAGACAGGTGATCGCATGGCTCAGATAAGGAACATGGCGTATGATTAAGATTATTGATGAAAATATGAGCAGATAATTTGCTCCATATGTGGAGAGGGGTAATCCTAGGCATATCTTCTGGCTGAGGTGGTCATGTTTGGCTTTGCTGGCAGGCAAGGAAGGAGAGGAGAGATTAAGTAATTTTAAGAAATGTCTTAAATATCATGCAATACCATTTGGGTTACATTTAACATAGAAATGTTTCACCTTGTATGTCAATATTTGAATTGACATGTAAAGAAAAGCACCTAGAATTATTGTGGGAGAAAATGTACAGAGGTATATCTAGGAAGGCATTTAAAATGTTTAGGCCATTCCTTGGGAATTACTCAACGAGTATGGAAGAATAAAAGATCCGAATACCACCAAGGACTTAAAAACAAAATGCCCAGAGTTAGCTAGGAAGTTATTAAGACAAAGTGAATGCTTTAAAGGAAAGAAACTTTAATTTTGTTTCCTGTAATATATAAATGCATTTTGCCTTCAGCATTGTATTTTTTGCACAATAAACATATTCCTATGCGGATTTAATTATGTGTTTGCGTTTTTGTTAGAAATATCAGGAAATGATATGCGTACTGAAATTGATAAACGTAAGTGTTCTTTCTAAATGCATTGATAAATTAATAATCGATCATATCCGGTTTATGTAAATCATACATTACTATTCTCGCAGTCATTGTTACTTAAAGCGTTCTTTCTTAAAGTCTATTATTATAGAAGAAGTTTACCATTTTTAAAACCCACTTACTTTTTATTTTATGGTTATGGTTTTATCCATTAGATCCAAGCACTTGGCTATTACGAAAAAAAAACACTTTAAGAAAACGATAATTGTACATGTAAAGAACTTTCCTTGCAAAAAGGCAATAGCATAATAAATAGGCAAAGCATTCAAAGCAGTTAGATAAAAAAGCATGCCGCAGTCAACATAGTGTAACAAAATTGTATAGAATACAAACTCATATGTATTTTGCTTGTTTGGAAGCGCAATAGCTAACGCCCTTGCTTTCTTTCAGTTCCATCTCGAAAGCGCTCAAAAAGGTAAAATATATTTTTCATAAACTAATTTTGATACGTAACATTTAGTCTATAATTTCAACCGCAAATGCAACGGGAACTTGAAACGACCAACAAACAGATTCATTATCATTATTTTAATGTAATTTTGTAGTTAGTTCAAATTTGTTGGAGAAAATACATGATAAAGTGTGAAATAATGATTATAATTTTATAATTCGAAAGCTTTTGAATAAGTTAAACGTTGCATTTATTAGAGGCATGTAACCTAATTTTGCATATACTTTAAAAATATTATATCTTCAGGCATAGAGCAAGTGTCAAAACCACATTTTTTCATTTATTAGAGGCATGTAACCTAATTTTGCATATACTTTAAAAATATTATATCTTCAGGCATAGAGCAAGTGTCAAAAACACATTTTTTATAAATGACATCCTACACTTTGACATTTTTGGTATTATCATTTCTGTGAATGTATGGGTTAATTTATTTGTTATTGTCTATATTATTTTTATTTTGAATTTTCTGTAATCATATGTAGAGAAGTTAAATCAATTGAAATTGAGTCGATCGAGTGTGGTGGTCTAGTAGTAACCACACTTACTTTCTAGACCCAAGACCGCTGGTTCAATCTCAGGCAGAGTCGATGGATTTTTTCGGGCGTAAAAATCCCAAGTATTCTTCGGAAGGGAAGTAAAGCCGTAGGTCGTAGGTTTACGGTATGTAAAAGAACCTCAAGCCTGAAAGAAGAAGTCTCTGAGTAAAATTTGTTGGCTGTTTCAAACCCTGAATTGCATGGGACGCTGATGACCTGAGATGTTAAAGAGTGTCCGTAAATGAACTAAATCAACATCAACAATTGAAACAGTTTTAGATTGTTTAAGATTACAGGATGCTACGAGTACTGTTTTCAAAAACAAATTAGCCATTCTTAGTATAGAATATTGATTATTAATGGCCTCTGTGATGTAGTAGTGGTAGTGGTGGTGTTTGCGGAGGTTCTAGGTTCGAATACTGGTCAGATCAATCTGTCAGGATAAGGTTTTTTCGGAGTTTTTCCTTACACTTATAAGGGCAATGCCAGATAGCTTCAAGGCGCCAGAACTCCAAGCTCATTTATGCCATTATTAATTCATTTCATTTCATTTCATTCATTTCTACATACAGGATGGCCCATACGAAACAGTACATTTGTAACTGGCAACCCTAAGACCGACAGGCACTTGCGCCATCTGTCGAACGTAATCGCACCTGCAAGGTATGCTATTCATTTCACCATGGAACATTGGCCGGTGCAGGTGTGTATTGAGGCAGTGGAGATGTTGTGGCTGTGCAACGTGAAATGCTCCATGGAAGGGAATACGATGTCCGTGTTCAGACATGTGCAATGCTCAAGTGAGTGCAACAGTGGCGTTAGTGTTGTTCGGTAATCGATACGAAGCACAAAGGACCTACAAAGATAGTTCGAACATCAGAAAATATCCAAGAGGTTTGAGTAGATCTGCAGTGAAGACCCCAGCGATCTCTGTGGCTATTTCTCAACACTGAACATCTCGGAAGTGCCAGCAGATGATTGTGAAGCTTGAATTAAAGTTTCATCTCTTCAAGTTTCAAATATTTCAACAGTCCCGACTGGTAGATCAAGTGTGCTTATGAGATTTGTGCACAACATTACTGGTCAGAATTAAACACCATGTCGCTAATATGACAGGCCTGGCGATGTTCGATGAGGAAAACTTCCATCTTAACGGTTATGTCAATTACAAAACTTCCGCTACTGGTCAGATGTAAACCCGCAATTTGTTCAAGAAAAGCCTCAGTATAGCCCAAAGATTGTCGTGTGGTGTGCTACTGGTCAGATGTAAACCCGCAATTTGTTCAAGAAAAGCCTCAGTATAGCCCAAAGATCGTCGTGCGGTGTGCTATCGAACTATCCATCGGAATTGTTAGGCCTTTTTTTTTTTTTTAAGTTAATGCCGAGCGGGTAGAGACTGTCAGTACTGAGCGATACAAACTTCTTCGTTTCACAGCTACAGACACAAGGTCATTTGGGTATAATGAGGTACCTCTTTCAAATCGATTAACCTCCCGATCTTCTGCCCGCGATGAGAGCAAATTTTGTCTAAGTTAATCAGTGTAAATGTAGATATTGATCACGTTGTATGATCTTAACAGTATGCACAATATCATCAGAAAGAAAATGGATGAGAGAACTTAGTTGGTAATACGAGTTATGATGAAATCTAACCTATGATATGTATTTACATCTCTTGCAGAACAATTTCATTCCAGCTTACCAATATTTGTTTCTTGGTGAGGGTGACATACTGCAAAATTATATCTAATATCAACAAGATGGTGCCTGTGCACACTTTGGAAGAGGGGAGAGAGAATTTTTAGATGCAGCATTTCCTGGAAGATGGATTGTAAAAAGAGGACGCATTAAGTGGCCGCTCAGATCACCCGACCTCAATCCTCTAGGTCTGGAATATCATTTGTGAAGTTCAGAGTGTCTAAAATTTATTAGAACTGAAACAGAGAATCAGAAAAGAGACGCATTTAACCCGTGCAATTACTGCTTAAGGGAAATTAGTCAATTTTGTGTACTAAGACATTGCTTGTAGTAAATAGCTTTCACATCGAACTTTGATATGAGTAACAGCAGAAAGAAAGGAAGACAAATGCTTTTTACGCATCCTATATATCTTAAAATATAATTTGTATAAATTAAATATTAAGTAATAAAATACAATAAATTCAGAATTAAAATTGTTAAAGAAACATTCTAATTATAAGTTATAGAGAGCCCGGAAATTCAGGAATTTGTTTTGGCTAAAATAGGCATGCAAAAAGACACTTAAAACTGATAATTGGCTGTATTATAATTAAAATAGGCATTTATTGAAAGTAAAACAGAGAGTGATATCAATCATTATTAATGAAAATAAGAATTTAAGTTAATATTTTACCATATAATTAAAGCTACTTTTCTTGGTCACAAGCGACAACAATATATTTTTTCAAAATGTCAACTGCCATAGTCAGTCGCCTGTCAGAACGAACCTTTTTCATCACGAAAAAAGAAAGTTCTACTTCCGTTGAAGTAATTGGAGCATATTTAAAACAGTCTATTTCGGAAGGACTCATACCAGCTACAACAGAACATTCACCATTCAGGACATCATGAAAACGTTGATTAAGACAAAATAATGAATGTAAATTGGAATATTCCTGGCGAACAAATGAACAAAAGATGCGCAGTGGTTTCTGGGTGTTCATCGTCTCTTTATGCGTGTACAGAGGAATAAGGCTAGTATCTCCCTTCCGTACTGAACCACACATTATGGACAGTTTATTGCACAGCTCTCATCTTTCTCGCTTGCAGTTGTTTGTTAATTTATGCAGCTGAGAAGTTACCCCTACCTCAAAATTTTTAGAATTATGACGCGCAGTTCGACGCAAGATCATTCGCCAGGACTATTGAAAATTACAGTACTTCCCTCAACCTCTCTATACCCTGATATTGGTTTGTACGAGGTAACCATGCGTTCCTTTCACTAATGAAGGTTCTGCAATTTAAAGAACTTAAGTGAATGGACTGAGGAGAAAATTTTTGACTGTTTCAAAAGAAACAAATATATAAGAAGACTCTCAACAGATATTTTTGTAAGGCAAACACGCCTTTTAATTTTTTAATTTTTATAACTTTTATCATTCCGATACATTGAAATTCTTCACTAAGTGCTCTTTAAAATGCATAAGTAACCGCAGAAAAAAAGCATAATGGTAAACATCAGACAAAAAAGATTTTAAACCTTAAAATAGAAAACAGAAGCCAAAATAAGCACAAAAAGCAAAATAAAAACTGATTCTACTGATCCCAAAACTGCGGAAACATGCTCATTTCTACCTGACTCTCCTCTAAGATAGAAAAGCCCATTAGTTAAAACAATATTCCGTGTTTTTGGTTCACTCTATATACAATTAACGGAAGCTTTTTCATACTAACAGAAACTGTCTACAATGGTGAGCTATTCTTCAGGATATTTTAATACTATAATCAGTTGAAAGAGGATTAGTTGCAGGCATAAGAGCCCTAAAAGAGCGAAGACCTTCCGAGACGGTTGTTGCCAAAGGGAGCGAGCGCTACTAAAGAGTTACGGTAACATTAACTTCGGCTTTCCAGACAGCCTTTACTACTTCTCAGGTCAAGTAGTTCCCCATCTTGGCGAGGTTCGTTGAACACCATTGAAAAAATCTTCTTATTTATACCAGAAGCCGAATTGGGTCTTCGTTCTCAAATACGACTCGTATGTTGCAATATATCTGCCCGCTTTCGCTCAGACCAGCTGTATTCTGCTACAAAGTATTCTACGAAAGTAACTGGTGAGCATACATGTTTTAAATTATGTGTTTCATACTGGTACAATATCATAAACATATTGGTGCAGCAGAACGAGAATTCAACAGTCAGTTGTTTAGCTGCTCTAGTTAACATAACGTTCTATTCATGCTTACCTATCCAAGTATAGAAAAACTTTTTTGTACTGTTTGAAACTTTAGATCAATATGAAAGTTAACTAAAGAGAAAGGGAATAGAATTGAACTAGGCTACTTCTAAATGTGTTTAATTATTTCTTTTTCATTTTGTTTATTTGGTTTCTTGAATAATAAACCTTTCTAACAGATATGACAATTGCGATAAAGTGAATAAGATGGTATAAGGCGATAACTTTGCCATCGACTGTTTTTAAAAATGACAAAATTTAAATGAGATGAAATAGCGTTCCGTTTGAAAACTATGTGCAAAATTATAAACATGCGCAGAAGAATGACTACTTAAATCACAATTTATTTAATTATGACCCAAAATAATAATGAAATGTGCACAGTATTAAGTTATATTCCTTAACATCTATATGGAAGTTGCATGAAAACGCAATTGTCTTTGTTTCATATATTAGTTTTAAACAATATTTTTAATTGCAGATTTTAGATCCAGTAATGAGTGCACTTTTTCACGCTAAATTTAATTTTAAAGCATTTCCTGATTGCTATGTTCTATGGGTAAACAATTTAAAACTTTTTAATTAATTATTTTTGTAAATATTAATATTGGACTTTCCATAATTATTTTCGTATGAAATAATTATTTTCTAGTGTAGATCCTGAATAGGACATTTATATTGCACTTTCATAAAAAATAATGTAGCTACAAAATTATGAGCTTTGGGCAATCAATTTTAAAATTATATCGTTATTACAATTTTTAAAATTAAAGATAAAAAAACAATTCCTCGAATTCAATTTTATATTAAAAAAATAAAAGCAAAATGTTTTAAATAATTAAAGGTGTCTTTCCTACATTTTAAAATAATTGCTTTGTAATATACAAAATCACTTTCCGTATCTTTTGGACGTCGGCTGCAATGTTTAGGTTGCCGCTGGTAATTGTTGTTGTAACATAAACCATGCTTCTCGCGACTATTCGTCAAGATTCTTTGATTCCTTGATTTTTTGAGAAATGAATATTTTTTCTGATTAACTAAAGATATACTTTTGCTACAGACATAATGCTATTTATAAGAAAATAACAACAACTTTTTATGAAAAATATTGAAAATCGTAGGATAAAGGTTCTAATTTGTGTGTTTTGCTTTGCACATCTCTACAATTTAACTCTCGAAGTTCATTTCTTGTAAACATTTTTCATTTTTCTGTTGAATTTTGATTGGAAATAGTGTGAGTTCCTTTGTTATGAAATCCTCTTTTCAGATATAGCAGCAACACTATAAAAAGACGCCTTTGAGGAGTTACTTTACTTATAAAATAAATTTTTGCTGCTATTTTTTTTGAAGGACCTATTTATGCTTTACTCGTTGTTAAAAAACAATAAAAAATAAAATGTTTATGAAAAAACAACCTTACTATTTATAAAATAGAATATTCAAAAGTTTAATCGTTTTGATAATTAATTTGAAAATTAAATATCTGATGATATTATTCTTTGAGTGTTGTTAAATGAGAATGAACTTAAAATTTATATCACAACTGTATTCGTCACCAGAAGGAAGAAAATTGGCTCTTTATGTGATAAACACTGTATAAAATGCTGAGTATTTATTCTGGTGTGTTATGGTTATTTTTATAGTTCAATGTTTTTTGCACGCTCTTCAAAGTTTAAAAAGTTCCATTTAAGTCTGTTACTTTTCTTCTTGTTAAGAAGAACTTACATAGGTCTGAGTAAAACTTGGGAAAAGACAGTTGCCATCAAGAAACTTAGTTTTACTCCATTAAACTCCCCCAAGGTCTTCGATATCGTCTTAAGTTGGGCTCATTCCGTAACGTCATTCCCAGAACAAATATCACTTGAACTTTCTTCAGGAGTCATATGTTGAACAGAAAAAAAAAAAAAAAAATATCCACTCTTACATTTGATCAAACTTCCAGCGCGAACAGAGGGTACAAATATGTCACGCTTTCGACCAGAACAGTTTCCAAGAAATTTAATCTGGGATGTCAATATGACTCCGGCTCTCACTTGCGCGGTTTGGGAGAGCCAATTATTGGGGTGTCACTAACAGCAGCTTACGTGAACCAACTCAATCACGCTAAGGGGCTGACATCCCCATCACTCTCCATTACGCCTCCATCTAGTATCATGTTCACTGTCCTCAACGACATGACAAAGCAAAAACAATCAAACAATTTTATATATAACATTAATGAGTACAAGGAGACAAAAAACTAATAAACTGAAATGGATACGATTGTTGAGTTGGTCGACTGGTATGAAAATTACCCTTGTTTTTAGTCAAACATACTATACCATTCAATAGTACGTTCGTTTATAGTTTTAAAAGAAACACTGTTATTTTATTTATGAAGCAGAGAGCTATTTTTTGTTTTATTATTAAATTGTTAACAATAATAATGAAGAACATAATAAAGACACTTCTTGATAATTTCTCCATTTTATTCTATTCATTTCTTTATTTTCATTTGCTATCAATAAAAATAAAGCAAGCAAACAAGGAGGAATAAGGGCAAAGCAGAGGACAAAATGTTACAAGTGATGCATGCTTACGAAATGAGAAGACTTTTATTTTTAAGGAAGGAAGCGCTCCAGGCCTAAGTTTAGGGTACCTCCCCGCATCTGCCAGTTATCAGGAGTGGGGAAAACCTGGAAAAAACCCCAGTCAGAGAGGACGGTTCTGGTAGGATTCGAGCCCCAGACCTCCCGCTCACGAGTTCGCGCCATAACGACCTCGGCCACCCTTGGCGTAAAGAGGAAAGGGAGAGGCAATTCATTTTCTTCTTCATCTTTTTCTTTACTTCTTCAAAATTCCTGTTGCTTCTTTTCCTTTCTAGTTCTCCTCTTCAATTGTAACTCTTGACGTGCTGAAAACAGGTATACAAAATGGCTCGGACCACTATTCTGCTTGTTTAGATTAATGACAATTAACACCTACAAATACTATTTTATGCTGATGGTGTTCAAATATGTTTACACTATCTATTTGGTGGACACACTGACGCCGTTCCCGAAATCAATGGTGACTTGGGCCAATTTGGTCGAGAAAGTACTAACTTCAAGCCAACGCATCCCAAGTTATTCCAATAGTTTATCAAAGGTCAAAGTTTTAAATGCAGAAAAATAATTAAATTTAATTTTATGAATTTCGTTTATGATTTCCATTGTTGTGACTCAAGAAAAGCTTGAGTTTATGGCAATATTCATGTAGAACCATATTAGTATATTTTCTTAATGAAGAAATTAAATTTAGAGTATAACATTATAAAATATTAATTTTACCTAAAATATTTTCTCAAAGAATAAAGAAAACAAGAAAACAAGAAAAAAACTATGGTTTATTATGTCAATAGTACATAGTATGACATTTATAATAATGATGCTTTTTGCATGATCAGCACCATAAATGTGTATAATGTAAATTGCTGTCGGAAATATTGGCAGTTTTGTGGATAATTATTATTTTTAGCTGTAAATATTTTGATTTGTGTTTTATCTGCATTATTTTTAAGACCTTAATTGTAACATACTGTCATTGTTCTAATACAAGGTAACTCATTAAGTAGGTTACATATTGATGTGGATACTGCATGTTTGATTGAGGCATCTGAGGCTATTACTACTAGATGGCAGTCCGGTGGCAACTGGTAAACATTCAATGCTACAATAGCGAAACAGTACTTGCAACATGGTGGTGCCTCTGAGTGAGCAACGCTCCGTTGTACGAAGATTGTGGGCAAAAGATATAGAATCAAAGAATATTTTAAAACAAATGCTTCCTATCTACGGTGAGAAGTTCTCTGAAGGGAGGATGTGCTTCGAAAGCGAATACCACGTCATCCGGCCAATGGAGATTACCACAGAGGCTTAATCCCAGCAGACAGAGGGTAACTATAGACACTATAGCCGCTACTTTTGCTTATTCACAAAGTCTGTGCACGATGGGTGCCGCGCATTCTCACCCCAAAACACAACATGCAAGAATGCGTCTGGCATTACAGCATCTCAATCGCTATCACAATGAACACAATAGGCATAGGTTCACCATTACCAGCCCGAGAAAAAGCGTGCATCAATACAGTGAGTGCATCCTGCGTCTTTTGCAGGAAAAAAAAATGACACCATACGCCAGTGATGCTGACAGTCTTCTGGGAACACGAAGGCACACTGCCGATCCAATTCGAGCCTCAAGGACAAACCGTAAATGCTGATTCTTACTGTATCCTCCTCAGGAAATTTCGTAAGGCCATACAACGGAAACGACCAGGCGTGTTGCTCTTGCAATAACGCGAGTCCTCATACTGCCAACACGAGAAACTGCAAAATTTAATTGTGAAGTCCTCGAGCATCCTCTATATAGTCCCGATCTTGCTCCAAGTGACTTCCATTTGTTTGTTCGGCCCTCATCATCTTTCCGGTGAACGTTTCTGGACGATGAAGTTTAGAAAGGTAAGTCACCACCTGGTTCCAACAACAGCCCATAGAATTTTTGCCGCTGAATGTCAAGGGTCTGTGAACGGACGGGACAAGTGCCTCAAATTACAGAGAGATTATGTAGAGAAATAAAGATATTTTTAAATCAGAACTTTTATTTGTTTAAGTTCAATATTTATTTGTAACTTAATGATTTACCACCGAAAATACATTTTAAAACTAAAGAGATGAAAAAATATGTAAGCTATACATTTCGTATAGTATTGAAAAGTAAAAGTGTGAAATTTTCTCTTAATTCAGGATTCATTTAAGTCTACGAAAGTTTTCAAATAGAAATGCATTTAATTCTTTTATTTATCTTTAAAACGCTTATATATTATTTTTATAATAATGAAACGAGTCATATTGTTATAATCTTACATTCTGCATAAATTGGCAGAAGTATTTAAATGTGTTAAAAACGAGTATACCTTTAAGTTACAAAGAGAATTTCATCCTTAACAATTAACAGTTAAAATTATGAGTCTGATAACCAATCTCTTAGGTTAATGTAACCTAAGAAAGAGCAGGCGATTTCAATATTATTTCCTATGAACAGAGGTTAGTTTGTCTTAGTTATTCAGCATTTTCCCATTGTTTTTCTGCGTATCGCAGAAGAGATGGAACACAAAAGCTAAAATGAAAAGACGCGATAAAATAGACTCTGCTAAAACATTTATGCAAACTTCATGTTTATAAGTTTATTATTTTACAAACATTAAAAACGTTCATCTATTTCGCACTGTGTCAGTAATTAACGATTCAGCATGACAGATCTGGAATAACGTTTTTATTTCACTCTGGGATTTTATCTGACAGAAATTAGTAATTAATTAAAACAAAAGTATTAAAAATGAGGCAGTGTACCGTGGAGATGTATATTTTTAATATAACTGGTAAATACTTCCGTGCAAGTCCGCATTAAAATAAGTGGAAATGAGTTTGCTTCCAACCACAATTCGTGATTAGTATTCCACTCTTTATTTTTCTAATCTTTGCATATTAAGATTACTCTGTTCTGCACACATTTCCTTTCCTAAGTGAAAGAATAATGTTATAAATTTTTGTTCCCGGAATTTATTTTCTTCTCTCATGAACTGTTTTCGGTATGTGCAATCTGTCTGCAGTGCTGGGCGTCATGCGTGACAGACAGCGTTTTCCCGAGAATGACGCAACGTGAACTATATGATTCATTATCTGTGAAATGTTTCCCATCGCAGTTGATTAGTCATAGCTTGCAATTAGTGGAAGAAGTTTGTCGAGAAAGTATAATTCCCCCAACTTCTTATGCAAGATATATGTAGAATGGTTGACATAAGATACGAGTATTATTTCGGTTGTAAAATCAAAGATCAGGATAAAATTTTGAGCCAAATTCATGCAATGAACCTCACATGCCGTTTACTGTTCCAGCCGTTTGAGGGAATCGAAAGAGTCACATCTTATTATTTGACGGAAGTGTTCGGATCAGTGCAAAATGTCAACATATTATTGTGCATCCTGATGTATCCACAGCCCATAGAACGGTTTTGCATTGTGACAAGTTGCTCTCCACACATCCTCCCGGACAGGTGATGTTTATCGTATAGGTAATTATGACGATGGTAATGATATGTGATGAGGTTACGTGATGACGGTGATTAAACAAGACACGTACGACTTACGTAAAAGATCTTACTCTCTCAAAGGCTCAAGCTCAACTGTTAGCGTCACTATCGGGATGAAATCTATTTGCAGAATGACACCGTACGGAGAATTCGGACAGTTTTTTCTGAATAAGGTAAACTGTGTATTGCAACAGAATTAAGTTTGACCGAAGAATGATGATGTTCGCGGATTCTTCAAAGACCAGTTTGAAAGGATCTTCTTACACAACAGTACCTATCAGCTGCCATAGGATATTCACCTTCAATGAAAGAATAATACACTAACCTCAACATTTTATCGAAAGGCATGCAATGCGATGTCTACCAGTGGGGCATTCCGATGACTTACTTGGCTTACAGGCTGGGTAAACGAAGAACTGCTGTTTTGTGCAAGTGGAATGGTAGAGCTAAAGCGGATCATTATGTCTTGAAGAAAGGGCCACGTGGTCAAAGTCTGACACATGGATAGATGAGTGTGACAGCTGTTTCATAGTTAAATATAATAAAATCTTATTACTACCAATGTATATTAAACTAGATCTAATGAATGAATTTGTCAAATCGCTGCAATATATTTCCATTTATAGTAATGGACTTTTTATTGTACCGTTTTAAAATACGCTCAAGTAAGTACAACTGAGCCTTAAGGCCGTACTTCCTAGTAACGGCCATACACACACACACACACACACACACACACACATATCTACATACATATTAATATACATGCATACATACAAACATAAAGACACCTCGATATACCTCACACGTTATGGGTAGGACGGGTTGGGCGTGGATGCGTACAGGAGTAATACTCCTGAAAGGATATCGAGGAGATGTATTATGTGTGGGGGAGAAGTTAGTATGTCCCATTATTTATTGGAATACGAGAATGTTAAATAGTGGCGGGAAAAAGTTTAGGACAAAAAACACAGGACAATTTCAAGAAGGATTTAGTGTTAAATAAATGTTAAGTAACAAGAGTGTAAAAACATCAAAAAAAAAAAAAAAGGAGAGTTTTAGGTAAAATTAAAGAGAGCTGGGAACGAAATAGGAAGAAAGTAAAGGGAGGTTTCTTACAGTCAGATAACCACGTGGTTAAGGAGGTAGGGAACTGTATTTCGGAGGATGCTGCAAGGATCTAGAGTAAAAAGAGTAGGTAAGTAACGTATGTAAAGGTATAGTTATTATTGTAAATTGAGGATATATTGTTGTAACAAATTGTAGAGTTAATTGTGGAATAAATTCAGTACATCACCGTTTTCTATGAGTAATTTTGTATACAAACACATAAACATGAATAGAACCCTTACTCTTGAGCCCACTTCCACTTACTCATGCCCCCTTTCCAACCCTGTTCTTCACTATAGCCATTAACCTTCTTTGTAGGGTCTTCGCTAGAAATATGTCCAAATTGTGTGAGTATCTCGCATGCAATTTCAATATACACGAAGAGTTCCCAAAAATGAGTGACGCGAAACAAAAAGAATGCATTTCACTGACTCTTTTATTAGACAGTTAAGACAATTGGAAAACAATCTTTACCAGAAGGAAATACGAAAATATAGCACAACTTTCGCCGGATTACAGACAGTTTTTCAAATGATATACTTTTCATGAAATGGATAGCAGTATGCAACTAAAATCGCATTTACTGGACTCGCACGTTTATTTCTTTACTGACAACTTGGACTAAGTTACAGACGAACACTGAGAATGTTTCCACCAAGAATTATCTAAAATTAAAGATAAATGAACCCCTTTATGTTTGCAGATTATTGTTAGGTTCTCACGAAGGAAACATCAAGACATTTTAGCCAAATCTGTAAAGTCTCTTGTTTCATGTATAGTTTCAATATGTGCTACTAGAATTATGTCAGTGCATGTTTCTCGAAAATAGTACATGTAAGGAAGAATAAAGACACAGTTCCGAATTAGCATAAAGCTGCATTATATTCAGGAAAAATTCAACACGTTAACATTTGAAGTTCTGTTATTTGATTTTGATCGCTATGTCCGTCAATAAATATAATTAAAATTGTAGAAAATAAAACATAGGGAACATTGTAATTTAGCGCAGGAAGCTAAACAAATAAGGTCAATCAGCTCTGCTTTGTTCGGACAGTCCCCAAACAGTACTTCGACCTCTGGGGATTTGCTGTGTATAACTTCAATGTGGAATGTGATGGGGTTAGAAACCCCATAGGGTCACGCTATTTTGAAACGGCTATTCGCAGACCATTCTTTCCACCGTACCCTCTGATCCGTGTTGCTTTAACATCCAAACAGCAACATCACAGCTCTTCCGTGAACCAGTGAGTCCGGGGCAATAAACTATCCTTGCAGCCCAGGACAATCAGTTTATTCAAGTCCAGGTGTATATTAGTTCTTTTAAATTTCTTCATCATTTGACAAAATATATGATCTAAGTATTTTACATGAAAGCTTGTAGCTAATTCTGCTGATTTTTAAGTATGGTCTCAGTTTTACGATATACATTAAAAAAAAAAGTTTCTAGAGGGTGTTTGTCATTCTGCTAACGAAAGCTTTACACTACGTTCACTGGTGTGTTTTAATGGGTGGAAGGGAGTAAACCCCGCCCGGAATAGGATTCTCAAGCATATCGGTTCGCGACGGTAATCATACAGCATGCGTGATATATTTCTTAACCGCTCGCACGGGATTTTGCGTCTGGGCCGAGGCCGGTTCCCCACCCCATTCACGGCCACTTGTCTCCCTGGCTGTCCTTGAACTTCTGCGCAGTCACCAGTCTACACTCTTTCGCGAAGGCTTTGGAATAACTCTTTTTATGTGTAAATTCTATTATAATTACGAACGAGCTCATCGCATTCGTGAGGAATTATTTGGAAGTTCACTGCAACTTATAACCTTGTGAATAAATTTAATACCCTGGTTCAGTGCAAAACAGATATCCACACAAAGATGTACAGTTTTCACAGAAGACAAATTAGACGAAATCTTGTCGTTTGCCGACAAAATCACTACAGAAATGAGCACAATTTGGAACTGTAAAATTAATTGTTAAAACTCAAAAATTACAAATGTACACGTGTCCATTGTTTACGACAATGTGATCCCTTAGCATGTGTGCCTTATGATGAGTGGTTTCTTTCATCAGTGACTGAAGGATTAATCAACCGACATTTTGTACTTTTCAGACGAGGCGTAGTTCCGACAAAGTGGTCGTATAGAAATACAGGCGAGGCCAGGTGTGGCAAGTTTAGGTACAGAAACCCAAAATCTGTTTTTTTAGTAGTGTTTAACGCCCGTTTTTACTACTGAGGCACCATAGGTGGTGAACACTGATAATACACGAGATGAAATTATGTATTGGGAAATGATATATTTTTTTTAAGGAAGGAAGCGTTCCAGGCCTAAGCATTTGCCATGTTTGAGGACTGAGTAAAACCTGGAAAAAACCTCACTCAGGGAGGACGGTCCTGGCGGGATTCGAACTCCAGATCTCCCGCTCACAAATCCGTGCCTTAATGACCTCGGCCACCCGTGGCGGTCCAAAATCTCATGCAGGCAGTAAGGACATATTCTGTATGTGGCAATTAATGCCATTTACGCCATAAATATAGCAATGCATGGAAGCAAATGGAGCAACACATACTTAGTAGACATATTAACGATAGGTGAAATACGACAACGCTACATTTTGGAGTAGAAACCTCTTTTCCACATGCATAACTCATTAAGTTTGGTTTAAACATTAATATACAGATAGTGTGACACCAATAAGGGAACTGAACAAAATTTTAGAAAACCGAACTATTGATTTTAACCTTGCAAAATGATTAAAACCTTTCTGTATTATAAAACTGAATGTCGGGTAGCATTTATAAATTCCCTGCGGCATGTTTTAATGTCCTTTGTGAACTATGTATGCAAATCTTTCATTGCTATTTTGCTCTTTTATAGACCGATGATGTTTAGTATACCTAGTCATAGATATAAAGTGACTACAATTTACTCTGGATTATTTTAAGTATTTTTAAAATTATTTCTAATATCTTCAGATATTTTAGGTGAATTTTTAATTTTTTTTTCTAAAAACTAACAGGCATAGCTCAACAAATTCCATGATATTTTAAAAAATACACATAAGATATGCTTGCTGATAGATTATGGGATCTAAAAAGATTTTTGTGTTCTAAGGTATCATTCAAATAGGGCTATAACTTCTATATCACAAGGGTTACTAGTATTACTTGGTAAGGGCCAAACTTTGGCAAAACCATTCACTCATTTGGTGTTCTTAATGTTCGGGTTTTTGAGTGTTCATGCGGGATATTATATAAGTAGCCCTTACCAATAAAACGTTCCGTACTTTTAACATAACTTATCGTCGAATAAAGCAAAAAACAGTGTTTGTAACCCTACGGGTCTCATTCCAAAATAATGACAAGTCACACTCGCCTCTCAGGCACTGGAGTACCACATTATCCGGCAGAGGACAATTTCAGTTCCCATACCGATAATTGAAAATGATACAAATGATGATGAAGAATTGGCGGAAAGAATGGCAGTAGTATCCCCTTTAAGAAAATAGTTGAGCTCCGTTTTATGTGTCCATAAATTTCACTTAAGCTACAAGAATCAATGTCCGGCTTCTTTGAAAATAGTCGGTTTAACCATTGGGTTACGGCATTGCGTAAATAGTGCAGAAAATAAAATTCAGAGATAATCTATTCAACAACAGGTTTAAATAAGATGACTTCCAAAAGCTCGTAGAAATAAGTATATTAATGTAAATGATACTGAACGTACTTCTTCATACAAAGATTGGAATTAGAGTCAGATAGGAAATTTTCGAGATTACGGCCGAAACTCGAAAAAAGGATCTTCAGTACCGTGTTCAGTTCAGTACTCTTGCCATCTGAGCTACCGTACTTTATCCACTTACAGCTGTGAATCTCTCCCATTTCAGTATATTCTCAATATATTAAAAACCTTTTTAACTTACAAGGAAAATTAAAATTCTCTAAAGAAATGCACCAATAAGATACGATATTTTTTAGCATAATGGCCAATTTTATAGCACAGCGAAACTTCGGGTAAACAAATGCAAAACTCAACCATGAAAGGTAGCTCTTAAGTCTTAAGGGAGTACTATTTTTGCCCTGTACAGTGGTGCCCTACAAGTCATTTGAGAAAGGAAACCTTAAGAAAACTTTTCTAATACAAAGAGCTGGTTGTTAATAATCCATCAACAGGTAACGCCATAATATAACTTTATCACAAAACATCTGTAGTGATAGTATATCATCAACAAGTTTCATGCATTATTTTTTATATCAGAATAATATAAAATTAATGTTGAATTTATTAAGAATCACTCCGAAGTCAATGCATTTTTATTATATTCATTATTAGAATTATTACGTAAATTGTGTCGATATGGACTGTTTTAGTATGTTGTATTATTATTATTATTATTATTATTATTATTATTATTATTATTATTATTATTATTATGTTGTTGTTGTTGTTGTTAGCGAAGATAGATCTACCGCAAGATGAAAATCCTGGGATACTTAACAGAAGGAATGTGACAGATTCATTCATTATGTGAACAATATTAAAGGCATTCCAGAAACTTTATTATTGGCATGTATTTATAAACAGCTTAGTATTATCAAAGGCTACTAATTCTTTTCATAACTAATAATAACTTTTTACTATCTTATTAAATCTGTAATTATGTATTCTGCAATGAGCACAAATAATTGATTATGATAGCATTTTAATCATGAAAATAATTTAACAACATAATTAGTACTGTGGCAATTTTATCATAATGTAGCATTTTACTAAATGATTTTGCCAACAACAGTTCATATGTAATCGTATTTTTTGTAAACTGATCTTAGGTCTGGCGACAGCATCCCCAAATGGTGTAACGCTACTAGAATTTGGTAGGTACAATTATTACAAGAACTATGAAATACTAATATAAAATTACTAAATTGGAAGAGAGTGGTATTATTCAAGTATGTTTCAGTATCCAAGAGAAATATTAGTGGAAAGGATCATGGTATCTCAAATTGCAGAAAAATTTGCAACAGACAGGTTTAGGAAACTTATGGATGAATAGGGAACACAAAAACAGACGATTCTGGAAAGGAATAAACCTAAGCTTGGAAGATATTGAAACGACAAGAAATATTTGGTAGTAAGAGAGAAAAGACACCACTGAGACTTTATAGGAAAATATAATATGGGGTAGGGAAAATATATTTAGAATAGCATGATAAGGCAGGTCGGGGAGGGTTTGGAGTAATGAATTTAAAAGGATTAGGAGATGATAAAGAGGTAGAAAAATGTCCAATGTGTGGAGAAACCAAAACGGATTTTCAATGTCTATTATCCAGTAGTCAAACAAAGTTATGGGGAGAACAGGCTTATTAACAAAATGGAAGAATTTAGATGGGGAAATATTAGTTAGAAAGATTTTAACTGTAAAAAGAGAGAGAATATAAAAATGATAGTGTACTATTTGGGCAAAGTTAGAGAAAAATGAATCAAAATGATTAAGAGGAAGATAGAGGGAAACCTAACCTTAGAAGTACAATAGGTCAGATAAGCATAAACAAGGATAGAATTATATAGAAACATGATGGTCACAAATAACCTGGAGTTGTGTGTATTAGGATCATAATGTAAACAAGCAACTCTAGAAAGAAAATATCTAATAAATAAGATTAGTATTATTATTGTGTGCTATTAGATCTCATTTTGTAATGGATTGATAAAGTATGCATATTTGAATGTAGCCTGTTGGGCTATTTTCAATGAATTTCAACTTCAATTACTCGTGTTTTTATACCTAAAAGATATTTACAAATTTCAAATTAATTGTATTTATATTCTTATTTATGTACACTCGGTGTTACGTTTCTCAGCTTTAAAAATAAACACAAACTGTAGTTTACATAACACCAGGGTTCCTTTGCATTTTGTTTGCATTTAAGTTTTCAAATTCCTACTGCTGCCACAAATGTTATTCTATTTTATATTGTGCATTTTTCTAAATTGTTTCTTAGATTATTTAGACATGCTAACTTTGATTTTGAGTTAGTTATTGACTTACAGGAAATTACACATAAAACCGACAAACGAACATTCTGACGGCTATGTTTTTATAACAATAATTGCTTTGTTTAAGCAGTTGCTTATGAATCACGGCCAAGTGCTGCAAGCACGAATAATATCGGGACATTTTAAGCCTCTGAATTTAATGTCTGGAGGGTGGATATGTCTAGGCTATCACAGTGACAGAGGTCTTATCACCGTCACTTAGGTGCGAGAGGTCTGGAGTTCGATTCCCACTAGGACCGTCATCTACTGAGGTTTTCTCTAGATTTTCTCAGTCCAATTAAATGGCAAATACCGGAAAGGTACCATGAATTTAGGACTGTAAGTTATCCTACCTTAAATAAAAAAAAGTCTTTCCCAATTTGTCACTTCATCTACGGTATCATCAGAGTTCATCGTCTGTGATGCCTCAGTATATAATCTAACACTAAACACTATTAAAAAGGCCTCATTCTTTTACAGGTGAAGAAATGTTGAGAGTTTTCAATGATCTTTCCGAGGATCTGTAAGACGTTCCGA
Organism: Metallyticus violacea; assembly: GCA_030762175.1. Taxonomy (NCBI): domain Eukaryota; kingdom Metazoa; phylum Arthropoda; class Insecta; order Mantodea; family Metallyticidae; genus Metallyticus; species Metallyticus violacea. The sequence continues at coordinate 76,239,385 of CM060845.1, read as the reverse complement.
ACGCAGATATGATAGTGAAGTATGCTATTAACTCAGATGAGAATGACCAACCTGCTATTGTTACAAAGAGTAGCAGCTCGGGTAATGAAAATGACTCATCAGTAGTAATGGGGACATCCACTTTTCAATAGATGAACTTTGACGTGAAAACCGCAAGACCACAGTGTTTGAAAACAGATAATTGTGCATTAATATCAAATTCTTGGAGCAGAGTTATCAATTGCACAATCCGGGTGCAAATACCACTATAGTTGAGCAACTTTTTCTCAGATTCTAGTAATTGACAGAAAATATTTTTGTAATGGGTTTCTGTATCCTGCCAAAGTTGAACAGAAAGCAGCTGACGAACAACTTTTATTATTATTTTTTTTATTTAAGGACGGTCTTTCACATCTCAGGTCATCAGTGTCCCATTCTATTCAGGACGTGAAACGGTCGACAAATTTTGCTCAGAGGCCTCTTCTTTCAGGTTTGAGGCTCTTTTTCGTGCTGTAAATATACGACACGGAACCCACGGCTTTAATTCCCTTCCTAAGGAAGCCATACTTACGATTTTACGATTTTTTCGCCCGAAAAAATCCATCGATCCTGGCCGGGTTTGAACCCGCGATCTTGGGTTTAGAAGGCAAGTATGGTTACCACTACACCACCAGGACCAACTAGAAGAACGTAGTAATGAAGATATTACTACCATATGGCATTAAGAAATGGAACTTGGTTACAAGCTGAAAGTGAGGGAACTAGTTCGGTAGATACAAGAAAGAAAATACCTGATATTATAAAACAATTGAAAACTTTGAATCTGTAAATTCTCCTCACTGTTTATCAACGGAAATTAAACAAACACGTTCTTCTGGATAATTCAACGTATACGCTGATGCTGACAAGCAGAATAAATAAAATGACTTCCGGATATAATTTGTTTGGATGTCATGATCCACTTGGCAAAAAAACATTCTGTTCGTTATGAAATATGTCGTTAGCCAGTGCGTTTTCTTCAACATTCTTGATTTAATAGCCATCAATTTATGGATTATTTATAAAACAAAAACAGAAAGTGGGATAATTTGCACAAATTTTATCTTAGAGCTCACAGGAGAAATATGTACTGCATATATGGAAACTAGAAACAAAACAAGGAGAATGAAGGAAGATGAAGAAACCGAAAAAGGATAATCGGAGACAACAGTGTCAAATGATAAAATGTCAAATACAAACTGAAATAAGTGCAGAAAGCGCTTTGCGGATCCTGCACAAAATTAAACAATAAAAAAAGTAAATTGTATTGAATATAAATAGTGTACTGAAATCATATTACAGTATTGTATTGTTGTATTTTATAATTTTGTTCTATCCAAGATAATGAAAAAAATTAGAACATAAAAATATCTTTTTATTAGTAAATATATTGTATAGTAATACATTGTTTCATTTGGTATACTATTTTAGTTATCATGTTTAAAATATATAGTTAAATCTGCGGTGAAAATGGCCGCTTTGGCAGTTCTACAGGTTCCAGTTGATTTCGTGTTAAAAACATTAACAACTGAAAGAAAATGCATTGGATCACGAATTGTAACAAGAGAAAATAGGACGTGAGACAAAATATCGTATTTCTATGTCACTCGATTCACATATCATGTAACTGTGCAAACAAAAAACTATGAAAGTGCACTAGAAGCAAATGCATTCTTTTAATGAAGGCATGTTTTTGATAACACATAACCTCAACTATTGTTAAGTAGAAACCAATGGCGTGCATATCCTTTGCAGATTTAATGCCTTAAAATGGAAATATGAAATCATAAACCTTGGTTCCTCTAACTCAAATTATTTATTTAAGATCCATATGTAAGAACTTGAACATATTTCGGCGTTGTTCATTTACAACCGGTCTAATGATTAGCAATAGGCGTGATCAAGGAATTTAAAAGGAAAGCATTAAAAATTAGTCTAAAAATAAAGTCGTGAGGCAAGCCTCTTTTATTTTCTCCACGTTCTTAACATCTGGAGCACTTGACCTATTCTACTTTCAAACTTGTGAACTTTTCATGTTCTGCTATTCTGAGGAAATTTCAAAAGCTGTTCTTTGTTCCGGAATCACTTGCTGTGAGTTTACGCATGTCAGTTAATTGCTTTGGAAAACTTTTCTCCAAGTAAAAAACCCTGATTTTCGAGTAAATTCCTCGAAACCCTTTAATATTCCCAGCTTCTGAGCTGTCACCTTGAAAGAGAGTCGTACGCTATACCAATTTGGAACGTGTATGAGCCACTCAGTGAGAAGATGAGGGCTGTGACGTCAGGTAAAACCTGGAGTTACAGTGGCACTCAAGTTCCCAGCTGTGGTGGGGGATCGATTCCAAGCATACACAAGCACACACACAAGACCGTCGCGCGCGCCCTGCCCGAGTACATGTTTCTGGATCGATTCTTGTTTGCCCAAAGGAAGCCTACCGTAACTTCATCCAAACTTCGTGGCAACATCCCAATCAACTGAGTTTGCATATTATTTATATGAAGGAAGACGTGGACAAGAAATAAATGAAAATTATTTACATAGATCCATAAATTTCATAGCTATATTTTGGATATAATCGCTCCTATTTCCACCTCAATTTACCAATAAGAAAGCACATTATATTGCCCATACAGAGATTGTATACATAACAGTTCATTTGTACATGAACGCCTATCAACTAGATGCTTATGGACCGCAGTATTTGCGCTGGTCGCTATTTTTATGCCGTATAAGTATATTGATAAAAAACTTCATGTATTTATTTTAAAACTTTTTCAAACCTATTTACTATTTACATGCATCGGAGAAAAAGCTCTTATAGAGGTTTATTATTCTGAAAGCACAATTGTTAGAACTAAAATGGATAAAATGTACCCTTTTTACAACATATAATTAAAAATGATGCACAATGCCAAACCTGGCTACCATATATTGATTTTTAATACATAAATCGATGAAACTCTAAGTTTAGAAAATTTACCAAAATTCTTTTGAAACTTGCAATATTTGAATGACAAAATTTGAAAACCTCTCCGATTCCCTTGTACACCCCCCCCCCCAGACATATGCGGTTGTTCTATTTTCTTACCTTTGCACAAGCCCCCTGTTTGAATGAACTGTTCGTACCACAAACGGATATTGCTAGGTCTGGTGGAACAACTTCAAGACGTCATCGAAATTCCCATAACACTGCGATCATCGATTCCTATTTTGAAAATTGTAGCATACAGAAGAACTTTTGATGTTTACCATTTTATTCAGATTCTAGATAAAACTATTTCATTAAAAACGCTAAATGCAGGACATCAGTACATAAACTCAACTTGTGCGCAACCTAAAATTATGTCAATACATAAGCAACTGTCTGTCGCTTAGTAACGGATTGACAACAAATCTTATACTTGGAAGAGTTCTATTATTTGATGTGTGAAAAACGAATACATGTTTAATAGGTACTGAATTATACCCATTTGAAATTAGGGCAATTGTTTAGAAAGATCGTGTATTTACCATAGTATATGATACCTTATTTAGCATTTTGTTAACTGGTTCAGTGCAGGAGACTACAATATGAACTATACAAAACGTTCCGATTAACTTTCGTTTATAGTCCAATATTTGCTGCATATCAGAAATAAGACGTAACTACTTAAAAGCGCTTTTAGTAGCATAAGCATCATACTCGAGTAGAACAGAATTTTTTTGACAACACTAAGAAGTAATAAATTAAACAAGTATACTGGTTTTGCTGTTTTAGGGTTGGATTTTTAATGTGACGGTTCCAAAACGAAGCTTGTTTAACTGTATCACATATAATTCTTTGAAATCCTCAATTTATACATCTGAGGGTAAAAAAAAAAACAATTTAAGAGGCTCATTACTTACCAAATCATCAAACGAGGTGTGAAACTGCCTGTCTTTATGCTCCACACATTTTTGGCATCATTTTAGGAAAACATTCATCACTCGCTCATTATAAAAAATGCGAACAATTTCATATTATCTTTCAGTTTTTATATGGTGTGCAGCTCTTGTACACGACATTTTTTCATTTACCCACAAATCCCTACTAACAGCTCTAACTTGTGAAACAATTGTGAATTACTTTCATGGAATTATTCGCAGTGTGAACAGTGGCAAAATTTTGTTGAAAAAATGCATGATCACGCTCCTTGTCGGTTAATTCTTTGAAAAAGGGGTTATTAAGGCATGCACTTAAGTAACAGAATCAACTGTATGTTAAAAAAAGTGGTCCTATAATTGTTCACCACTGCGTTAACAACATGAATCTATATAAAGAAACGCCAAGCTGTTGTAAACAAGGAGATAAATGCACTTTATGTATGTCGCATTAAGAAACGAACACTACAATAGACACCCGGGAAAAGCTGCTCTACGACTGCTACAGTAAGCAAGGTCCACAAGTGAGTAAGCAGACTTGTTACCCCTTCCACAGCGCGGAAAACGAGTGGAGGAGGCTCGCTCATAGTATGACTGATCGCACGATACCAATGCAGTCAATTGTGATAAGTGTATTTAAACTGACTGTTTTCAGACAGTTGGCAGGACATTCCATGCTGCTCACACCATTTTGCATTGTGAATTCATTTTTTTTAGAATGGTTAAATTGTTTATTGAAAGAAGAATTTTATTTATAATGAAAAGGAAATGTTGCTTAAATAATTCTATTTGTGGCAGTTTTATTGTTAAAAAGAAGGCAAAACATATAAAACCAGTTTAAAATCAGAGAGTAAAAATAAAATAAGGGATAACCTGCTGAATTCCCAAGGTAATTCTTTTACCACCTCTTCGTATTAAAATGGTGTGATGAAATAATTTATGAAAAAGCATGACAAAAATGAAGACCGTTTCAATATCTCACGGACAAATTTCCTATTCTTTCGATTTGGAAAAGGAAATCACATCATTACTTAAAGGGGGAAAATAAGGAAAAAAAAAAAAAGAAAAAGAAAAAAAGAGAAAGAAAAAAGAAAAAGAAAAAGAAAAAAGAAAAGAAAAAGAAAAAAGAAAGAATTAAAAATGAAAAAATAAACAAATAAAAATAAAAAAATTAAAAATAAAATTACTATGATTCCTACAGAAGAAGGAGCTTGGAATGGATTTAAAGAAGTCATTGAAATTGCTCCAGGAAACATAAAAACTCTATCTATGCTTATTGTGAATAGCAGATATTCTCGAACATTGTGCTACAAATATTCTCAGACATTGTGCTGCGGATATTCTCAGATATTGTGCTACAGATATTCTATTTATTTTGCTACGGATATTCTCATATATTGTGCTACGGATATTCTGAGAAATTGTGTTACAGATATGCTCAGTTATTGTGCTACAGATATTTTCAGACATTGTGCTACAGATATTTTCAGATATTGTGCTACAGATATTCTCAGACATGGTGTTATAGATATTCTCAGATATTGCGCTACAGATATTCTCAGCCATTGTGCTCCAGATATTCTCAGATATTTGTGCTACAAATATTCTATTTATTTTGCTACGGATATTCTCATATATTGTGCTACGGATATTCTGAGAAATTGTGTTACAGATATGCTCAGTTATTGTGCTACAGATATTCTCAGCCATTGTGCTCCAGATATTCTCAGATATTTGTGCTACAAATATTCCCAGACATTGTGCTAAAGATATTCTCACTTATTGTGCTACAGATATTCTCAATTTTTGGATTCTATTCTAATCTCACATTTGGATGTATTTTCTGAAAATCTGGGTGTTATCAGTGAAGATTAAGGTGAGAGCTTCCGTAAATACATTCAAGAGCCGGAAAGGAGACACCAAGAGAAATGGATCACATGAGTGCGGATTACTGTTTAATACTTTGTTGAATTCTATGGGAACACACAAGAGAAGAGTATTTTAGAATAAACGAACAAGATTTTATGGCAGTGTTAAATAAATTAACACGTGAAAAGTGAAACTTGGTAATAAAACTCTTAATTTCAATTGCAACTATTGTAAATTCCTGAGCTGTGCACATTTCTCCAAGAAAAATATGAAAATTCCATTCCTGATTCGTATAAAATTCTGATGTAATGAATAAAAACGGAAGTCAGTTTTTGAAATCAGCGATACTGAAATATTTAGAATCACATTTTAAAAACAAAACAACTAAAACTTTTCCATAAGTGAATCTGTGTTATCAATTTAAACATTACTTTATTGTAGATATAGACAACTTATTTTACCAAAAATACTGCCATTAATTAATTCATCATGCTGAAATATTCCACTGGTCGTACAACAATAGCTTTGACACAGTTCCTATTTTTTTTATTGATTTATTTATGGACGCTCTTTAACATCTCAGGTCATCAGCGTCCCATTCAACTCAGGGCGTGAAACGGCCGACAAATTTTGCTCAGAGGCCTCTCTGTCAGGCTTGAGGTTCTTTTTCGTACCGTAATTGTACGACACGGGACCCACGGCTTAAATTCCTTCCGTAGGAAGCCATACTTATTCATCGATCCTGGCCGGGTTCGAACCGGGTTTAGGAGGGAAGTATGCTAACCAGTACTCCACCAGGACCGACACACAAGTTCCTATGTAAACATAAAAATCATAATAGGCGTTTTAAAAAGAAAATCTTTAGATTAAGAACATTTTAGTAATATCTTGCTTTAAGATATTCACACCTCTAAATTGATAATTTTATAGTATAAAGAATGCGAAAATACGCTACTATTCGTCAGTACCTTTTGAGTACTCTTAAGTCATTTTCTTTATACTGTTTATGGTTATCTGATGCTGCATTTACGTAAAACCGTAAAACATCTTCACTTATAAGTACTTCTAATGCCTCGAAATAAATTTTTAATGCCACCACTAACAGATGAAATGGCAAATTTGCAAATTTCACGGGAGAGGAGGTCATCAGCCCATAAGCCCTTTGCTGATAACGTGTTGAAATACGTAGACATATCGGTTAGCGAGAGAGTAAAGAATAAACAAAAGATTAATTTCATTGGGTTGTGCATTTAAATGAATTCAGGGTACTCTAATTCATTTTAAAGCTCTTGCATAAGCGGGCCGGGTTCGAACCCGCGATCTTGGGTTTAGGAGGCAAGTATGGTAACCACTACACCACCAGGACCGACGATTGCGAATTTAACAAAGCATTCAATTATTGTTTTATCGATACCTCAGAGAAAAGCTCTTTAAGAAAAGCAGTTTTAGCTCGGAAATGAGAATTGATATCCGATTATTACAGTACCCCGGTGTCTGTTACATCTCCAGCAATGGTGGCCTCAAGGTCTTAGGTATACTTTGTGAGTTAGAGAACAAAACAAAGAGTAATATATTTCTGTATTTCTCACCCAACAAAATACGAAATGTGTGTTAATTACAGTCCTACATTGAGATAGTTCAATTACAGCATTTGTACAAAGGCTTTAATGGTTCAGTTTCGAAGCAAATTGTATACGTCAGAGAAATAAAATGAAGAATGTTAATTTATGTTTTTTACCTCCACACTATTTTTACGTAAAGTTAAAAGAAAAATACAACAGAATTAATTATAAACAATGCTAATTAACTACAAAGCTATTTTGTGGTAAATGATAATTAACCAAAAATATTTTAGTGAAGTTAGTTGTATTCATGGAGGTTTTTATTAACATATGTCTTAATATGTTTTAAAATTATAATCTTTATAATTGTATATGACCAGTTACTTGAACTACATAAAGCATGATTCGGGTTCCATTTACAAATCAGAGATGTTTAGTAACATTAACTGCGACAGAAAAAAAAATATTATTAAAAATTATATCTATATGAACTACACTTAAATAGAGTAATTCCATATATGACTACCTGACATAACATTACATTTATATTCCTGTGCCTGATATGTGTGAGAGATTTGAACTATGACTTTGATTTCACTGTCCGATAGAAAAAAAAACCTGTTATTACTATCATGAAATACACAACTTACAAGCAGAAAGTATAGTAGGAATTTATTGACATTTTTGGGAATCATTTTATAGGCACATTTCTTTGAAAGTTTATTTAAAGTGTGTTATAAAATCACAAACACTTAAATAATGATGAAGTTAGGATAAACAACTCCATTACTCTCTGATCTAGCTTTGTGGCTCTGACTTCTACAAAACTAATATCGGCACTATATTATACACTTTTAATCCACGTCATAATACATAAAATATATATTTTATGAAAGAAAGGGAACGTTTCAGGCCTAAGTTTAGAGTAGCTCCCCGGTATTTGACATTTATGAGGACTGAGGAAAACTTGAAAAATACCTCAGTCAGGGAGGACGTTCCTGGCCGGATTCGAACCCCAGACCTTCCGCTCACGAATCCGCTCCTTAACGACCTCGGTCACACGTGGAGGTCGGAGTATTATACATGAGGATGAACAGTAATTTCGGTACGCGAAAATTTCTCTTAAAAAGTACAAGCAGCCTCCAACTGCACATAAAAACTAACACGTGAGAAGATTCACTCTTTTGGAATGAGACATTTTGCAAATGCAAAGTCAAGCAATTGAAGTATGTTACCCATAGTGTTGGAAATTGATCCTGAAGGCATGGAGTTAAGATACCATTTCCATTGTTAAAGCCTTTGTCTCGGGTCACTGGGTCAGTGCTCTGTGAAACGGCATTAACATTCTGCTAGGCAAAGCTGAAGTTAGAATGGAACCAGAACGACACTAAAAGGTATAATGAAGACCATTTTGAAGGATAAAAGCATGGGAGTAAAATTGTTTGAAACATTATTGGCGTCTAATAGGATAATGCAGTCGTGTCATCGAAATTTTAAGAGTAACACAAAAATACTAGTTAATAATTATTAATTTATTATTATTTATGTACGCCCTCTCCAAAAAATTGTCAGAATGAATGCAAACTAAGGAGGAATGCTTACATTTATAATCTAAAGCTGTGAACTTAACAAACCATTGCAGACATACGTAACTTTTGCTTTTTCAATATGCAAAGAGCGAGGTTGTATACTTGCCAATTACTTCACCACCGTTCGAGAGGACAAAACTAAGTAAATCAAGGCTACAAATGGAGGCTTTTTTGCTAAATAAAACTTGATAAAGCCGTTGGACATAGCTGAAGAGTGACGGATCACAATCAAGATAAGACATGCATGTGATTTTGGCGGAGTTGCACATCCTGTTTAATAGCACTTCTTAATGTGCATATTTCAGTATAATGAAGATGGGCTAAACGTAAACACCGAGCCAAGAATCCAAGTTTGTACTAGCGCAACGAGGTTCTTTTGTTTTCTACTGAACCTCCAGGAGGAAGGGATGAAGTAAGGGAAATGAACAACGGCATGCACGTAGGGTCATTAACGTTTTCAGATGGAACTTTCCAACGCTAGTTGAGCGCTCACCCATAGAGACCAAGAGCTACCTACTAGATAGAAGGCAGAAATTTATCCACTTCACAAATTCCCCCGCCACGTGCCGCACATTGCAATCCTTGTCGCTACCCAGCAACCAGAATGAAACGGGAGAGCGGAATATTTGTGAAAAGTAAACACCCATTTCAACTTTTGCCTAAGTGACCAGGGGCAACCGGGGGGAGGGGAGGAGGAAGGTTAGGGCAGTCCCGGCCCCAAGAGTTTAGAGCCCGGCACTCCGTTAGGATTTTAAATAAATGGAACAGTTTGATAAAAAGACATTACATCAATAAACAGCAATAAGTGCGTTCCTGTTTTTGCTGATTATTCTTTATTGATTCACAGCACCAAAGTATAATTACTAAAACCTTTTTACATTTTAAAGAGTATTGAGAGGCATTAACTTCAATAGCAAATTAAGATAATGGCTTTTGATGGAAAGCATCCAGTGAGGTCAAAAATCGTGTTAGAAAATGTTATTCTAGAACGGGCATCAAATATATCTAGACTGTATAGTACGTTTTGAACATCTACCACCAGTTTCTGAAAGGAATTCCTCGTTTTTGGCTTCCAAACTGCATTTTATCTATCAAACCGTTGTCTAACCTTCATTCCACGTTTTTCCTTTGTGGCTATTGCTCCATCAAGCTAACTCTTCCTTGCTCTTTTCTTTCTCAGTTTCGATGTTCAGTTCATTACATAATTTCCTTCTACCATACACAGGGCGTGTCCATATTCATGTATCGTATATCAACTTCTTTTCCACCAGATCTACTGTACACAGATCTTCCCTCATTGCTTCTACCGTTTCTTTATTATTTTTGTTTCTAGCTCTTTCTGAGATCTTGTGATAGTAGCCTTATCTCACAATCATAAGTCAGAACACTTTTAGGTATTGAATTGCATAAAATAAGTTTAATTTTGTTGGTCACCTTTATTTCCAGAGCCACTTAATTCATAGCTCCATCTCTTTCAGCTTGGACTGCTAGATCGACAGCAAAATGTGCAATAAACAGAGTGTTATATCGCCCATTGCTTGGCATTTATTTCTCCACAGTTCCAAAGATTTAGACAAGTAGATTTTAAACAAAGCAAGTCGGAGTCCACAATGATGACTTTTTTTATTGCTTGAAAAATTTTTATTATCATACTTCCAATTTATTTTAACAATTTGATTATTAAATAAAGTTTTTTACAATTTGAATTGATCTTCATTTATCCCATTTATTTTATTGGCACACCAATGAGACATTTTTGTAAATCTATTAACACCAAATGAAGATATTTTCCTGTAACCTCCTTTTTCCTTTGATTTTTGAAAGACAACAAGATTACATATGCAGGAAATGGCTGATGATATACCACTCTGTTCCTATATATCGGGATGTTCATTTTCAATTTCTTCTTTTAAGATTGAGCTGTATAATACAAAGAGTGTTCAATAAAAATGATCATAAAATTATTTTGACAACTTACCTACATTCATCACAATTTTGATGATATTTCTCAGAGTATTCTTTCATCTTTCTTAACGTTTCTGCCTGTCTTCATAGACATATTGGAAACCATTTTTGACAGGTTCTTTATAATCGCTTCCGTAGCCGATATCACTGTCTCTTACGGTGGCAAATTGTCCCACGAAAGTGTTTCTTCAATTTGGGGAAAAGTATAAAGACACGCGGGGCTAAATTTACAAAATAGGGAGCGCGAGAAACACACTTCTCATTGCTTTTTGTGAGACATTCCGCAATAACTTTTGTGATGTGTGGTTGTGTTTTATCATGGTGCAGCATTCAGCTTGTTGTAAGGTTTTTGATTGATTATTGCTTAAGGGCGCAAAACTGCTGTGGTCATTAGCGCCCAAACACATCAAGTACTATGTCAGAAATAAAAATAAATAAACAAAGAACGCAAATCCTGCGCATAATGAACGGACATTAGTACTTGTGCAATAAAAATTATACCCAAAACAAATAACAAGGGTATAAGGCGCCACAAACATTAAAGTGTTACTAAAACACAGCCGCAAGTGCAGAAAAACACAACAGTCCTGTAATGGACTAAAATCGTGCCAATAAAATCCCAAAGCAAACACAGGTCAATAAACAAAGACCGGTAGCAAAATTAATCAGCAAAAGTTGAAAACAAACCAGTCTTATAAAAGATTAAAATGGTAACAATAAAACCCCAAAACAAATAACAAGGGTAATGTGCAAAACAACAATTAAAGACTAGTTAACACGATTCAGCAAAAGCTGAAAAAACAACAGTCTTAAAAGAGTCAAAAAAATGCCGTCAATGGTAAAAGATAAAGTCTCACACCTTGCTCCAAAAACCACAAATACGGATAAAACGGAGCAGACGCTCAACAGCAAATACATCATCTGCAAGTAACTCCTCAATAGAGGAGGGCAAACCTAGGCTATTTCTAAAAGATGTCAGATGAAGACAATCAATTAAAATGTGACGCACTGTAAAGGGGTGGTCACAGTGAGGGCAAACTGGAGCGGGTTGACCATTAAAAAGGTGAGAGTGACTAAAACGGCAATGCCCAATTCTAAGACGAGCTAAAATTACTTCTTCGCGACGGACAGCGCGAGAAGAGGTCGACCAGTTAAAAGGGGCGGATTTGCATTCACGGAGCTTATTATTTGGGAGTAATTCCCACTCCTCGCGCCAGCGCGAAAAAATGGCTCTACGTAATGAATGTATAAAATCCCCGAAATAAAAACGCTGCTCGTACTCAGCAGGGTCTAAAAGAGCGGATTTTGCTGCAACATCTGCGGCCTCATTACCTGGGAGTCCGACGTGTCCAGGCACCCATAGCAGTGTTACCCTGACGCCAGCGTCGAAAAGGGTTAAAACTACATTCTGGACCATCTGTACAAGGGGGTGGAGGTTGTACAGGTTTCTAAAACTTAAAATGGCACTCAAAGAATCGGAACATATAACACTGTTCCCCAGCCCGTGATCAGAAATAAATAAAACCGCCCGATAGATAGCATAAAGCTCCGCCATAAAAATAGATGTTGCAACGTTAAGACCATACGTAAAACTAGCCCCATTAAAAACAAAAGCACATCCTACACCTGTGTCAGCTTTTGAGCCGTCGGTATAGATAAAATTCCAGCCATTAAAAAAGGATTTGATCTCGCTAAAAGAACAACGAATAATATGTGCTGCGGTCGATGATTTCGGACAGGACGTAAGCCCGAGATGAACGGGGGCCTCTGCTAAAATCCAGGGGGGAGAAGAAGTTTCCCCGGCTAAGAAAAAAGCAGGTAACTCAATGTCCAACGTCCGTAAAATCTCCCGAAAACGAAAGCCAGGGGGCTTAGGAGTAAAAGACCGAGCAGCATAAAAACTATCAAAAGACACATTAAAAAACGGCCCATTCGTGGGATGACGAGGTTGCGCAGCTAAGCGACAACCGTACGCAGCTAGTAAAACATCCCTACGATAAAACAACGGAGGTTCTCCAGACTCCGCACATAAACTCAACACAGGACTGGTGGGGAATGCCCCAATGGCAACACGGATACCCCGGTGATGAATCGGGTTCAGGCGGCGCAGAACAGAAGGCCGCGCAGAGCCATAAACGACACTGCCATAATCCAATTTGGACCGGATAAGAGAGCGATAAAAACGTAAAAGTACAGTCCGGTCAGCTCCCCAAGATGTGCCACTTAAAACACGTAAAATACAAAGAGAACGTTCACACTTGCCTCTGAGTTGCGCTATATGCGATGATCAGCATAATTTCCTATCAAAAACCAAGCCAAGGAACCGAACTTCGTCTGCGAAGAAGAGTGCGTCTGGGCCAAGATGGAGCGAAGGTGGAAGATACTCCTTGTGGCGCCAGAAGTTCATGCAGACGGTCTTCTCTGCGGAGAAACGGAACCCGTGAGATACACTCCAAGCGTAAAGGCGGTCGAGACAGCATTGGAGGCGGCGTTCCAAGAGACAGGTTCTCCGAGAGGAAAGATAGATGGCAAAATCGTCCACAAATAACGACGATTGTATTCCTGGCGGTAAACACTCGGTGATAGAGTTAATCGCAATGGCAAACACTGTGCAACTAAGTACCGAGCCCTGAGGTACGCCGTTCTCTTGAATAAAATTAGACGATAAAACTGATCCCACGCGAACATTAAAAACCCGGTCTTTCATAAATTCCTAAATAAAAACAGACATACGCCCACGTATGTTCCAATCGTGAAGCGTTCGGAGGATACCGCCTCTCCAGCAAGTATCGTACGCTTTCTCCAGATCAAAAAATACAGCAACCGTTTGGCACTTGCGCACAAAACCGTCCATCACATGGGTAGTTAAAGACACCAGATGGTCGACTGAGTAACGATGACGCCGGAAACCACACTGGGCGTTCGTTAATAATTGCCTCGACTCCAACCACCACATGAGCCGTCCGTTAATCATTCGTTCCAACACCTCTCAAACGCAGCTGGTGAGGGAAATCGGACGGTAACTGGAAGGAAGATGTGGGTCATTTCCAGGCTTAGGTATCGGAATGACGGTGGCTAATCGCCAAGCGTTGGGAAATGTGCCACGACACCAAATAAAATTAAAAGTTCGTAATAAAAAAGCTTTGCCTTCTGCTGATAAATGCTGCAACATAGCAACATGAATGTTATCCGGTCCCGGTGCGCAGTGTCGAGAGGTGGAAAGGGCATGCTCCAGTTCCCTGGCGGTAAAAGGAACGTTGTAGCTCTCCTGATGGTCGGAGGCAAATGAGAAACCTTTCCTCTCAACCTGCTCCCTTAATGCGCGAAACGTAGCCGGGTAATTGGCGGAACTAGAAACATCAGCGAAGGTTCGCCCTAAAACATTGGCGACGTTAATCGGAGTAGTGAGCACTCGATTTAAAACCCTAAGACCGGGTATAGGTGTAAACCTTGTTTTGCCAGCAACGCGGCGTAGCCGTTCCCAAACTACGGATGAAGGCGTTGTGCGGTTAAAAGAAGAGGTAAAAGAAATCCAAGAAGCCTTTTTGCTATCCTTAATGACTCGGCGGCATTTGGCGCGAAGTTGTTTGTAGCAAATCATATTTGCTGATGTAGGGTGGCGACGAAAAGCTCGGAGAGCACCTCTGCGTGCACGCAATGCATCCCGGCAATCATCAGTCCACCAGGGAACCGGCAAGCGTCTGGGGTGACAAGACGACCGGGGAATAGCCTTATCTGCGGCTGTTATGATGACCGTACGGAGGTGCTCGATCGCAATGTCGATAGATGGAAATTCACACCCTGAAAATTCGGCCAAAGATCGATAGAGAGTCCAATTCGCCTTATCAATGAGCCATTTTGGCGTGCGCTGTGAATGTGCGTTCGGAGAGAGTACATGGATCTGACACGGAAAGTGGTCACTGGAATATAAATCAGAGATGACGTTCCAGGTGAAATGTACAGCAAGTGAGGTAGAACAAATGGATAAGTCCAGGTGCGAAAAGCTATGAGTGCTGTCAGAGAGAAAAGTAGGTTGACCAGTGTTGAGAAGTATAAGATTGTGATTTAGCAAAAAGTCAGCTAAGAGGTTACCTCTTGCACACTCCGTGGTGGAACCCCATAGGGGATGGTGTGCATTGAAATCCCCCAAAAGAAGAACAGGGGGTGGTAGCTGAGACAAAAGATCGTCCAGGTCAACTGTGGTGATGGTGCCGGACGGAGGTAGATAAACATTGCAGACTGAAAAACTAAGGCCAGAAAAGTGAACTGTAGCTGCAGCAGCTTGTAAAGGAGTCTGGAGCTGTAATGAGGTGCTGTACACGTCGTTTCGAATTAAAAGTAAAACTCCGCCGTGAGCGGGAGTGCCATCTTCGGTAGGGAGATCAAATCTCACCGAAGAGTAACCGCGTAAATGAAAAGAATCACTTGGGCGAAGCTTAGTCTCTTGGAGACACACAAGCAAAGGGTCAGTAGAACGTAAAATTAATTCGAGGTTACATCTTCGACTACGGAGACCACGCACATTCCACGAAAGGATAGCCATTGTTAAAATTAGATAAAAGAAGCTAAAAATTTACCACCTTACTTTTTGGACGGTGCGGGGCGAAACAAACGTCCTTTTTTCAGTCGCGTGGGACTCGGTGGTTTTGAAGGAGCAGGCACATCCTGCTCCATCACATCCTCAGAGGGAGGGCTCTCCCGCTGAGAAGCATCCACCGATTCCAACGCCTGGAATCGGTTGGATGTGGGTATAGGCGGCGACGGCGACCGCCTAGCGGGTTTGCTCCCATCATGGGAGCGTGACCTCCGAGGAGGAGAAGGGCTCTTTTTCTGCTCTACCTGAGTTGACGACTTTAAAAAATCCGTTCGTGTAAAACTCGTCCTGAACTTAATATCAGGGGCATTAAAAACAACCGCTTTGGGCTTCACGGTAGAGCGCTTTGGAGAACTAGGAGTAGTTTGGACCCGTGTAAAAACAAGATCGCAGGTCTGCGTACTGCTATCGCACTTCTTGGGCGCAAAAGAAGCTGCTGCGCTGTAGGTGCCGGTCTTAGGCACGACAGGTTGGCGAGACTGGAATCGCTTCCGGGCTTCAGTAAAGGAGAGTTTTTCCTTCACCCGGATCTCCTGGATACAGCGCTCCTCTCGAAAACGAGGGCAATCGCGGGACGAGGCTGGATGTCCACCGCGGCAGTTGACGTAGACAGGAGCAGATGGGCATGCTCCCTCGTGACTTGCTTCACCGCAGGTTGTACAGATGGGAACGGCACTTTTACAGGATATGCGAGTGTGTCCAAAACGCTGACACTGAAAACATCGCAACGGGCTCGGGATATACGGGCGCACTTCTATCACCTCGTAGCCCGCCTTGATCCTCTGCGGCAAATCGACCCTGTCGAATGTGAGGAAAAGAGTCCGGGTCGGCTGTAATTCCCCCTCTTTCCTTGCCTGCACACGATAAACTGAGGTGACCCCTTGGTCTTCCAGACAGCTCTGGATTTCCGGGTCGGACATTCCGCCTAGAACATTTGTGGTAACAACTCCTCGCGACGAATTCATGGTCTTATGTTTCTCGACACGGACGGGATATCCGTGGAGTAGCGTCGCCTTGAGCAACGAGTTGCTTTGAGACAGGCCAAGTGTCTCCACCAAGAGTGATCCGTTGCGTAGACGGGTACAGGACTTAACGGGCCCAGCTATGGCATCAATGCCCTTCTGAATTTTAAATGGATTTACGGTCGTAAACGACTGACTCTCTTCAGTACGACTAATGACTAAGTAACGAGGGAAAGACTTCTCGATTACTTCTTTTACGTCAACTCTTTTGCGTTTAAAATGTAAAGGATTATTTTCCAGTACCATAGCGATTTATTCCTCCACCATTGCAACCGTCTCCGATGGCGGGCTGCTTCCTGGGCGCCACCCCGGCTTAGGTTACTGGCTCTGGCCTGAACAAAGTAACCTCAGGGTCACACCTTCCTGTGGGCTGACGAAGGGACCCAATCGCCTGCAGGAAGTCTACAGCTCATGCAATGGCCCTTCCCCGGGCCTGGCCTTTACCAGGGGATACGCTCCTGTCCTACATGATAACCCTGTGCTGGGAGTTACGCCGTTACCCAGTCACATTTTACCGCGTCAAACACGGGGGCACCCATCAGACAAAGAACAGGGAAGTAGGACTAATAAAACAATAAAAGAGGCGAAATAAAAGGGAGTCAAACGCGCTGAGCGCGGACCTGAGGGAGCAGCTCGGGTGCCTCGGGGTCGCTACGCCCCGTACCCAATAAATTGGGCCCCTGAGGTGCTTGTTGTAAGGGTTGGTTCTGGTGGTGTAATGGTAACCATACTTGCCTCATAAACCCAAGATTGCGGGTTCACTCCCGGCCAGGGACCATGCATTTTTTCGGGCGTAAAAATCCTATGTATGACTTCCTTCGAAAGGAGGGTCCCGTGTCGTACATTTACGGCACGGAAAAGAACCTCAAGCCTGAAAGAAGAGACCACTGAACAACATTTATTGGCCGTTTCATGCCCTGATTTGATTGGGACGCTAATGATCTGAGATGTTAAAGAGCTTTCTTAAATAAATCAAATCAACGTTGAAATATTCGCTTGTGCCGCGACAGAGTCTTATTGAAAAAAAGGCGAAACCACGCCCCTTATCGGGCAATTCTCTTCCAAGTTTCTTAATAGCTCCCTATACTTCTATTCTTATTTCAATCGGTTCCCCTGGAAATCCAGGGTTCAAAGGCGGTTCTTCTTTCTAATATTCCTTTGAGATTCAATTAGTCCCTTTTGTAGTATTCATCCCATTTTTGGTTTGAAATTATATCCTCCTTTGTGAAATTCCTATTGTTAATCCTGTTTTTTTTTCCTTCACGTCTCTGGCGATTACTTCCCATTAATACAGCTATTTATTGTTACATTTCCTTTTCCCATATTTACTTTTATGGTCTTTATATTTTGTACATTTCTTTACATTTTATGAAGCGACAGAGAAGAAACAAACTCATTTCTTGCAACATGTGAGAGCATACAAAACTATTAAAATAATAAGGGAGTATAAGAACAATTCTTGGAAAAGTTACAGAATATAAGATAAGAAACTAATTAAACATTTAATTAATAAACAACAACATTAGTTAAGTTACATAAACTGGATGGATCACTTTTAAGGATGTAGGCTGAGGTATTTCCGAAGAAAGGTATGAATTACAATACAAGAAGAAAAGATAATGGTATTAATGAACTTACTTGACATAAACTATTCCTCTCTAAGAATTTGTAAAATAAACTGTACATACTTAGTTAAGAAGTTAATTCGAAGAAAGGTTGGCTCTCTTATTTTTAAACTTGTGTCTATAAATCATTCACACAAACAACTGGCGGCAAGAGGTCCAGTTGCTTGCGATAACTTAAGGAAAGGAACTGCTAGGCCTGAAGAAAGGAACTGCGTTACGATGTACGCTGATAAAACGAAAACAAAATAACTCTCCTAGAAAAATTGGTGTTTTCTAGAAACAAGGCATGCCATTTATTACCATACTCAGTTGAATTCAGCGATAGTCCATAATGCTTTCTATTAATCTATAGCTTTTACGTTACAATAATTCAAAATTTAACAATGCACTCTTTTGAAACATTAAATTGCAAATAAAATATTTTACTCTTTGTTTACAAACTAAATACATATTTGAAAGAGGAACAAATAAAAGTGCCAGCCTAAACTATAAATATTGTTGAATTTTTTTTTCAAAGTAAAATGACGATTTCATAAACTACTCTCAACGAAACTTTAAATGTAAATAGCATAATTTATATTCTAAAATTCTGAAGTAACCAATACCTACACGAGTACGAAGGCAAGGTTTAGAATGACTCAAGTTATTATTCTGGAATTTAATTAACACAAAGAAGCACACCTTTAAACAGCGACTAATTCCAAAATTTCGAACATATTTGTTTACCATGAACGATAAATTGCACCTAAAAATTATATAAGTATGGTCTTTAACATTTAGTTAATTTAATTAGTGCGATAATTTTATTTTGTGGGACAAAATTTGTTTTCTGTAGTAATAAATAATTTTGCGTAAAATCCACAGATATGGTAGAGATTGGTTGAGCTAGGCTAGTGAGCAACACGTTTATTTTTCGAATTCTGCCAGAATTGCCCCCCGTGCCTGAAGTTTAATCAAGGTTTTCCTCAGTTCTCATCACTAGAAAAGCCGGGGAGGTATCTAACTTATTGTCTGAAACGCTTCCTTCCCAAAATCCCTTCTCAGTTTATCATTTCATATATTATCTGAGCCTATTGACTGTAATGCCATAGGAGGTTAAACACAAACAAAAAAAATCTTTGCGCAACAAATGCTTATAGACACAAACACAGATACTTAGTAAAGAAGGAGAAACTTGTTTTAAAAGTGTTTAGTTTACCTGTTGTATAATTCATTACAAAACGAACTTAAATACTTTTTCAAAATTATTAATTTTTGTTTTCAACAAGTCATGAGACGGACTGATCATATATAATTTGAAAAGTGAACGTCATATTTTAGAGTAAGCTTTGCTGAATGAACCGAATATAATAGTTTTTAAAATCCAAAGAATTAAGAATATTTTCCGGAATGGTCTTCAGCCTTGATGAAATAAGACAGTAAAGTTTGGTAAATCACATAATCTTTTTGATAGGATAGAGTTTAAAAGTTTCAAAAAAGTGCATCAGGATTTTTTTGTTTGATGATTTTGTCTGGAGTTTTGTTAATAAACACGAAGAATTGTGGAGATTTCACAAGTCTGCCAGCGAACTCTAGGGACATGGGATGGTAATTTGTTTGAGTTTTTTTTTTTTTTGCACCGGGTGCAATGTTTCTAGATTTAACCGAATTCTTAGTCATTTGTGCGTTGTATGATTTTCCCTAAGTGAAAATGTTCCGTTAAAGAGAACTGACTTTTTAGATGTTTTATTCCGTTTGCCTTGCTAATCAAAGTTTATTTTGATCAGCAACGTTAATATATTTCTAGTGATTGTTCAAACTTAACACTTGTTTGCTGATGCACGATCTTTTGAACATTTGTATTTCACCTACACGATAATTTGCAATGAAAATATCGGTGTTCTCAGAATTGAAATACTTTCACTGTTTAAGGCGTGTGAACACTACGTAATCTACCTGAGTTTGAAACAGTTGGCATTTTCATGGCTTTCATAAGGCTAGTCCCAAGTGTCTATAGATAATTCCAGTAAACAATTATGTCGGTCCTGGTGGTGTAGTGATAACATACTTGCCTCCTAAACCCAAGATCGCGGGTTCATTTCCGGCCAGGATCAATGGATGTTTTCGGGCGTAAAAATCCTAAATATGGTTTCTTTGGAAGGGCGGTAAAACTGTGGGTCCCATGGTGTACATTTACGGCACAATAAAGAACCTCAAGCCTGAAAAAAGAGGCCTCTGAGCAAAATTTGTCGGCCGTTTCACGCCCTCAATTAAACAAGACGTTGATGACCTGGGATGTTAAAGAGTAAATGAATTTAATCAAACACACACACACACACACACACACACACACACACACACACACACACACACACACATATATATATATATATATATATATATATATATATAAACGAAAGATGAAATTGAAACTAGCGTATTTAACTTCTGAAAAGAAGTAAATGATATAGTCTAATAATAAAATTATTTTATAGAGAATCTGCAGGAAAATCTATGTCAGTCAGATAGCAGAAGGAAGAGACAAGAGAGAATGGATCATATTTTTATTTTTAATAGAAACTTTAAGAAGAGCGCAAAAGAAAATACCATATATTTCATTTCCAAGAGATTATGGCAAAACAGATGTAAACATTCAGAACATTTTGACATTAAAGAATAAAACAAAACTATGAGGATGAATGATAAATAATGCCTTTAAAACCATTACTCTTGATTTCATCGGAATATTTTTAAAAACGAAATCCATAAATATTTCTAAGAAGTAACCATCAATCATCTGTACTCATCACACAACATATAGCCGCCAAGGAAGGCGCCCGCTCTCCGTTTACTTATGTAGTTTTGGGGGCAAAAAAGGAAAAAAAAAAAAAAAAAAAAATGAAAATCACCGGTAGCCAAATCCGGACTGTATGCTGAATGGCACGAGATTGAGGCTTATCGTTTGCTACTGTGATGGCAAGAGAGATATGTAGCTTGATAATGTCGTGTTGCAGAAAAACGTTTCCCTATTTTTTTCGAATACTGCTTAACATTTGTTTTAAAATTTAGAACATTAAAACGAAACGTTCTGCATTAATTGTTGTCTCATCTTCTACAAATCCAACGTGGATAACAGCACCTGCATATCAAAAATCTGCTATCGTTAATTTTCTAGCTTCTTTGATTTTTTTCTCGTATTATGTACAATGTCTGGTTCATAATGGAATCCTTAAATTTCAGCTCGTGCCACAATGTTGTAAAGAAAACTTTTACATTCCCCTAACTCCATGCTTTATGATGGCTTCAGGAAATTTGTTCATTATATGTAGAAATGTACTCACTTGTCTAGTAAAATATGGGGAACGCTTTAAGGCATATTTATTCGAAGGCTTACTTTTTATTGAATCCGAGTAGAAAATAAAGGTATATCAATCAATATCTCGACGTGTTCTGAAAGTGTACAAGCTATTAAATAATTAAAAATTAACCTTATTTTGAAATAATTCATAACAGAAACAGAGAAAATATTAAAGAAGTGGCTAATCATAGAAGGGGCTTTACTCTGCCAAGAAGCTGGAAATTGATATTGTAGAAGGTAAGTAACGACCTCGCCACCTTGCTGCGCGGAAATATTCACCATCACAGAGATGCTCGTAATGTTCTTCGCTGCGAGATTTGCCTGGACACTTTTCAAAACATTTGATTCATTTGCCTCAATTCTTCCTCTCGGATATTGTAAACTGCTTTTCGGATATTTTGTTTCGTTTATTTCACGTAAAGCAATATTTTTAAATGAATGAACAAGCAGCAGCTGAGTGCCTTTATACGCACTGCCAACAAATACACTAACTTTATGGGCTAATACTGTTTCTAATATAGAGAAATTACCAATCGATCAAGCTCCTTCTTTGTTAAAACTCGGTCTTTTTTGGTCTCTGTTTCTTATCAATTAAACGTCTTAGGTTCCAACTGTGTTATCTGAAAAATGCACTTCTCGATAGAGATGATACTCATATAAATGTAACGGGACTTTTCTCCTCCAATATTTGTGCGATTTATTGTGCCAATAATAATAATAATAATAATAATAATAATAATAATTATAATAATAATAATAATAATAACATATTTTTAGTTCTGGCGTATAACTCACTCTCTGCATATTCCATAATATACAATTACCTAGAAGAACGTTTGATACAAATTATCTACAGAAATGGGTGATAAACCCGACTGAGCAAGCTCAACTGCCTACGTCAGCGGAATTTTAATTCTAGTCTTACCACTGAAGGTCAACTGGTTTCCACTAGTATATACAAATTCCAATTGCTTAGCGGAATGAGAGCACAATACAGCACACATTTAACAAAAGGTGTTTTGAATAATATATTTAACCCCTACATATACAAGGAAGTGAATATATTTTCCTATTTCAATAAGATTATGAAGGAAACAGAACCATATAAAAATTAGAACTGATAGAGAAACAAAAATAATTTAACAGGATGTTTAGCTTGGTATAATAAGGCCATATGGAAAAATACTTTGAAATAAACATATGCTTTTCATTTAAGCTGATTATAATTATGTCACTTATTTCTATTTGCCGATTTTACGTTTTCTTTCTTTACCTCTTCCCCTTTATCAATACGCTCACTAACCGCTATTTGATAAAATCATGGCAGGCTCTAAGATAGTGTATCGGTTAAGCGATTTCACCCTTCCCGTGTTACAACCTCTTGCCTTTAACTTCTAGCTCGATTTGGTTCTGCAATTTTGGGGATGGTAGTTTGTTTTGACAGTGCTATTATTTAGTAATTCTTCTCGTGATTGTGGTTATCATTTGTTAAGCTGAGGCCAAATCTAATTTTTATTCGGTAACCGATGTTCTAGGTAATTTATACATTCAATGTATATTAAATATTTGAAAGAATAAAGTTATTACAGTCGTACTATTTTCACGGGTATAAATTTAAATGTTTTAGTTTGTTTCTTACGATTTTCGGTGCTGGGGATTTTTTCTTTAAATTTGGTTTTCCTACTTAATGCCATATTTAGTCAATTACAACTATACTTAGTGTTAATTGTTGTACTCTATTTACAATTTATTGGTAACGTGGCGGGAAATATTAATAATGGAACTTCACTGTGATTAAATATAGTATGTTGTTATTTCAAAGTCTTAAAATAAACGAAATGTAACGTAACGTAACGTAAAACGTTTCTTGCTCCCATTTTCCAAATAAAATTTACCTTCCCCAGACCAAATCCGGGCGGTTATCTTTTAGCACAATTCCAAAAGCCAATGTATAGGTTTGACATTAACAAGAGACTCCCAAATTGGAAAGTTGCAGCGCACTTAAAAAATAAATTACTTGTCAACGAATTTCCTGACACTACAATGAAACTTTTAGTTATAACCAAGGAAGAAAATATTTAAATACTGACTGTAGTTAAGAACTTGGTTTTTGACCTAAAGAAGCTCACTGCTGCTATAAAAAAAATCTCGTTTCCTAAAAGCCTTTATGGGTGAATTTCAACTATTATGAAGCATTAATCCGGTATATGAACTGCATTAAAGGGAGATGTTTCGCAAATCAGAGCGGAACAACCGAATTCATCGCATTACCCTCTGGCTGTTTGCAGCTATTTCTAATCAGTATCGCTTCAAGTCAAACTTGCGACCGAGTTTCCACAGCTTCAGTTGCTGAAGGGAACGAGCGTTCATAAATCAAATCAGGAGCCATGGAAAACTAAACCACAGGTATTGAAAACTATAATTGGTTACGCTTGAATTTGCGTTCGCTCCGAGAACGCCAGCTGGGGCTGCCTAGTTTCCTAATTATATCCGAGATCCTTTGTGCTCCTGGAATTCTGACATAAAAGCTTTACATTTTATTTTTTACTTCATTTTACGGCTTGCTGCCTACGTTACAACGACATCTTGTTCTGTCTATTATCTTCAACTGCTTCTTAAGCAAGTTTGTAATTTCTATTGCGGTTAAGGCAATGTGCTCTAATTTGCTCTAATGTGCTCTAATTTTAACCTGTACTTCGGTCGAACCACATTGCAGTAGATGATTAAGAATTTATTTTTCAGTTGTTGATAAAAATGTTCAGTTATTTTTGGCCTGCGCCCGCAGCTGAACGCTAGCTGCACGGAGCAAGGCTATGCCAGTCGCCGACTCCATCGATAAACAAGTTCCGCTCACAAAACTTTAATCAATATTGGTTTTTATTCACAATGAGCACTGAATTGTGTTGCAGAAGTTGTTCGAAATCGTCTGCTTAATGCATTTCTGATATATTTTAATGATATATATATATATATATATATATATATATATATATATATATATATATTCTCGCAATATTTTCCTTAGGAAATAATTTATTTGCTTTCGCAGCAATAATTCAATACAAAACATACAATACATTACATTACTGCAAAATATACTTCGTCAACCCCCTGTAATAGAAACACTTTATTATTACAGACTACTGATATTTATCTTTTAACAGCGAATTGAATTACAATAATGTTTGCTGAGAATGACTGTTCATATCCAACCATCAGTGCTGAACTGTCTACCAATTTGATAAGAGACTAGCGTGCTACGAAGCAGACCAGTAATAACCCTTGGTAACTGGGCGAAAAATTAATAAACTATATTAATCTTAATTTTTAACATACATTTGTTATTTTGGATCTTAAACTTATTTTTATAAGGTTTATTTACGGACACTCATTAACATCTCAGGCCATCAGCTTCCCATTCAACTAAGGGCGTGAAACGGCCGACAAATTTTGCTCAGAGGCCTCTTCTTTCAGGCTTGAGGTTCTTTATGTGCCGTAAATGTACGACGCGGAACCCACGACTTTACTTCCCTTCCGAAGGAAGACATACTTAGGGTTTTTACGCCCATCGGTCCTGGCCTGGATCGAACCCGCGATCTTGGGTTTAGGAGGTAAGTATGGTTATCGCTAAACCCCCAGGACCGACAGTCTTTTTAACGTTTTCATAAAGTCTTCACGTCGGTCCTGGTGGTGTAGTGGTTACCATACTTGCTTCCTAAACCCAAAACGCGGGTTCGAACCCGGCCAGGACCGATGGATTTTTTCGGGTGTAAAAATCCTAAGTATGGCTTCCTTCGAAAGGGAAGTAAAGCCGTGGGTCCCGTGTCGTACATTTGCGGCACGGCAAGCCTGAAAGAGAGGCCTCTGAGCAAAGTTTGTCAGCCGTTTCACGCCCTGAGTTGAATGGGACGCTGATGACCTGAGATGTTAAAGAGCGTCCATAAACAAATCAATAAAAAAAAAAAAATAAAGTCTTCACAATAAGTTTGATTCTTGGTGTTGCAAGTAATATATCTGAGCCAAAAAGACGGGAGAATTATCAAATTGTAGACAGAGAAGACATTATCTTCTCTCTTTTAATGATAATTAAAACAAAATTAAATATATGGTAGATTTTGAAATCATTTTATGGAGAACCTAAGGCATTAATATTGTGGTAATCATGACTCAGAAGCTAGTGATTTAAATTAATGAAAAAGGACCTATAAAATGCCAGCACATTACCAAAAATGTCAGAGAATGGAATATGCTATTATTATTATTATTATTATTACTATTATTATTAAGCATGTTAAATAGTACGTTTTCTTGCAGATTTCGCTACAAAATAACTTTAAGATACCAGAGAAATTAAAAGGCTGTGAACGTATTTTGTCTCCAATTGCAGTAAATAACTATTAATTGGAACAACGCTCTTCTTCTTATTCTTCATATTAAAACTAAAGACTTAAATCTTTAAATTATATGTCTCCATGATACATTCAGATTATTGCTTTTCTGTAGTCCATCTTCTGTATCCTCAAAAATAATACGATCGTCAGAAAATGAAACTATTTGCAACAATTGTTCGAACAACGTTACATATTCTAATACGTTCATTATAAACTCTTTTTAATAAGATAAGTTTGCAATATGTCTAAACAGATTACACTTTTGTCTAATCTTTGTGTTATATGCCTTTGAATTATTTTGTCTGGATTTTTAATGTAAAAGTTTGCTGTTTTTTCTGCAGAGTGTCTATGGAGTGCACAATGATCGAGTCACTGTCTATCAACCTCGAGAACAGTCATAGGGTGATAGATGATGAAATGTTGGACAAATGAGACAGCAGATATTATTCGCCCGCTTTCACTTCTCTCTCTTTTGTTCTGTTGTTGTTATGAAGGAAACTCATTTGTTTACATGCTGATGCTCATTTGTTGACATCGGTAAACAAGCGAGTGCTCACCATTGCCAATTCAAACCTCAAAGGGCATTACTCTCAGTCAGTTCCGCTTCGTTTTCAATTATGGATGTTCGATACGCGATCAATGAGAGGATCGATATGATTTATTTTTATGGCGAAGCTCATAAGAACGCTAGAGCAGCTTGCAACTTATACGGAGATCGATACCCCGAAAGGAGGTAGCCATCTATTAGAAATTTTCAATGACTTGCGGGCTTATTCTCTGAAGCAGGAGGTGTCGCATCAAGAAAACACCATCGAATGAGAAGTGCTACTGGGGAAAACTCGGAAGCCACTCGGAATAGCTGCAGCTGCCGGTAATTCTCACGCAAGTTTCCGTCAACTGGAACTTGATATTGGGAATTTCTCAAAGGAGTATCCTTCGAATACAACCAGCATCACAAACACCACCTATATCTCAATAGCCTACACCAAACCCTTCATGGGATGATTTTCAGAAGCGTGTTGAATTTTGACAATGAGCTCTACTACAAATTCAAAACTGTAATTTTTACAATTTTTTTTTTCTGATGAGACGACATTCACCATCATGATCAAGTGAACGGACATGATATGCATTATTCATTCAATCTTCTAGTCCTCATTAAAACAAAATAAATATTTTGAGCCCCAAAATCCTCATTCCATCAGTTTCAGTAACAACATATGGCCTTCTTGATTCCCGCATATTATTATATCCGAGGAACATTAAACAATAACTTTTACATGGCAATTGCATATACGAAATGAAGAACAACACCCGTCTAATATTAATATAATTTTTTTAAAGAGAACTAGAGAAATAATGGGTAATTTCATAGGTATATAACAGAAATGTAATGAAAATAAACGCAATAGGCCCCAGCATCTGGGTGAGGACTAGATTTTTTAAGTGCAAGAAAACAGTATTTTATTAGACAGTCGTTCTGAGTTTAACGGCAAAATCTTCTTGCCGGTCGGCCGACCTACTGCAGCCAATAAGCTCCCTGCCACTGGTTCCATAGATAATCCAGTAATGCCATACTTCAACTTCCATTTTAAGTTCTTCTTGAGAGACCAACTGGTATAGTCTAATACATACTTACAAATGTATTAGTACTAGTCCTTGTAAAGCACGTGCTTGCTTTCTATTACACGAAGAATGTACAACACTTGTAACGTATTAGTAAACAGTTACAATTGGCGTCTTATATCAGTAAAATGGAGGAACAGCTGTTTGCCATACATTGCATTATGTTTTGTCTAATACATAGTTATAAATTAGTTTTTTTATGTTCAGAGCGGATTGCTGCCATTCCTGCTAAACTATTTTTTAATGGTGTTTAACGCCCGTTTTACTACTGAGGCACCACAGGCGGTGGACACTGATGATACATGAGATGAAATGATCAATTGGAAAAGGATTTTTTTAAGGAACGAAACGTTCCATGCCTAAGTTTAGGGTACCTCCTCGGCATTTTCCAGTTATGAGGACTGAGGAAAACCTGGAAAAAACCTCAGTTAGGGAGGACAGTCCTGGCGGGATTCGAACCCCAGACCTCCCGCTCACGACGCCTTAACGACCTCGGCCTACCGTGGCGGTCTGCTAAAGGAGCCTGGTATTTTTATTCATATAATGATAATTTAAATACTTTATTATGCATTTGTCAATATTCAAGCGCAATAAAATATTTTAAAACGACGGTGGCATGCAGATACACAGAAGCATCAATTTCAGTCAGAAATGACAGAAGAATCGAGCGAGCTTAGCTTTTGCGCTCGGTCATGTAGATCATACACATTTATGTACATTTTTATATTGCTTGGTAATCACATTTTCATTACAACAAAAATTGAGAAAATGTGTCAAAATGAAGAATGGAATTATTTTCATGGCATATAGCGCTCCTTAAAGAAATTAACTAAGATGCTGGACTATTCCCCTGAAACGGGAAAGGCCAATATCAGGCATAAGTCGTACTTAACCTAACTGTTTAATTGTATTCAAACACTGAATTATTCTTTATTTATATAAATATATATTCATACTCCCATCATTATCATTACTTTTATTAATACGAATATTCGTACACGGTGTAGATAAATCTGTAAGAGTTACGAAAATGCACTTGAAAGTATGGAATTGTAAAGTACAAGTGTAGCAGAAACCTTGGTGGAACAGACTGTTACTAATAACTACAAGTTACAAGTCCAGATAATTGTAATATATTAGGTCATACTTTTGTGAAACAGGGCCCTGGATGCAAGACCTTTTCTTATTCCATGACCTACTTACGTTCCTCGAAAAATATATTACTACAAATAGTAAATTCTTAAATTAAAAATATAAAATTAGTTAGAAGTTGGTTAAAAATAAATGTTATTACAGCACATACTTAGATTTTCTTTAATGATTACAATATTATTAATCCGCCTTACAGTTATTTCGTTCAGTGTTTAGCTTACGTTATTGTCAAATTGTGGGGGGATTTTTAAAATTAATGTTCAAGAGTTCCCTAATAATTTTACATCAGGAACCCAGGATCACTGTGCCAATTCCCTTTTATTAAATAATAAATATTCATATCCGTTTTAATGCTTCCTTGAAATGAAATAAACTTCCCTTCCATGGAAGCCATTATGCAGGCAATTTGAACCCCGGGTCGGTGGCGAGAATAAGGAGGAAAATAGAATACAATAATGACATCCATTTTAATAAGGTATGAATATTCATGGTGATATTGTGGCCTCAGTAAATAAACTAGATTCTGCTTGCACAGTGATTGTCATCACGTGGCGATTTGCTAGTCTCATTTCAGATTCACGCTTTGACACGTCGCAGTTTGAAGCGTGTTGATTAGTTTTTTTTTTCTGTCTGGCTACGTGCGTGTGTGCATATATCTACTCCACGTTCCGGGAAGACCGGCTGCAGCGTCCCCTGCCAATTAGGCAACCCGTCATGCTCTAATGACGAGGTGCTCGCTAGCGTTGAAGATTTCCACTGCCGCGGAAAAAAAGAAGGAAAAAAAAAAAAAAAAGGTAATTGTAATGAAAATGTTAAGAAACAGTGCGGTAGACGGGAGTCAGGGAAACAAAAGAGAAACGTTCTAACGCTGACAGTGACGGTAAAAATTCAAACCATCGCAATAAAATCTCACGAGAAACCTTTGACATTGGAATAAGCTTGCTCATTTTCATTTTGTATGGAAAACGGACCATCCCCACTGCATTTAAGAAAGGAAACTAGGATTTGCTCATAGACTACCTCACCATAACCCAGTTAGATCTGCAGGGCGTTAGTAAATTTTTTAAACCCTCACCATTTTAATGAGTCTAATGACTACATCTAAATACGCATATAAATAGGATGGAAGGAAATTTAATACGGGTACATTAATTCACACAGGCTATGAATTAGATAAGAGTACAATTTTTAAAACAATTTTTCTTAATACGATTAATAATTACACAGATTATGCACTTATGTGACGTCAACATAAAATTGACCTATTAAACGAAAAAAAATAATTAAATAAAATATTTAAAAAATTGAATTTTAACTAATCGTAAAATTTTACCAAAGCCCTTTATCGCGCGAAGTGTATTTGTCTTCTCGTCAGTGTAGCCAACTGTATACCTCCATTATAATTTCTGAGCACGCATCATTGACCACTTTTGCTAGCAGGCGGCGGGAAGGTATTAATAGCAACAGTGTACATTTAACTAAATTAATGTGCATTCACTAAAACAATCGTTTTTGCGTATTCAGCCAAATAATCTGAAATAATTTTGTAAATAATTGTGTAACAATATCTACCTAAGCAACCAAACATGTTAATAAATACATGTATAATAAATTCATAGTGGTAAAATGTTATCTATGTTTTGTTTTTCTCAGTTGGTATTAGTAAATCTAACGATAGAGACTGTCATAGTCTTATTCTCTTATCTTCATTTCTGAAGGTGGGTAGGTATTCATAAGTATAACATTTTATACATTGTTAATATTGTGTGGGTGTATTTAAAATAAATGGTATATTACTTTTATTCTTATTCTATTCATAAATGGTCCTAAACCCATATTTGGTTGTTATCTATTGGCATGACAGACAATCTATATTCGTCTGTAGCAAGATGGCTTGAAAAGTTTAAGTATTCATAATGTAAAAATACAATTATTATAAGTTTTAAGCCTAGTTTAGGGTAATTATACTTAATTCTTATTTTATTCGTGAATTAGTCCTAATAAATGTCACTCAAGGGTCTGACTTTTCCAAATAAATTCACGTTCCTCACTTCATCGGCAATCTCAAATCCTCTCCTGACAATTCTTAATTTTATAAAATAAAACGAAACACATTGCCATATAGGAGCTTTACTCTTCGATTTAGTGACACAAAGTTGTCATACTGAAAACGTCAAGAAAGGAGTAATATACGAAACCAAATAAAAAAAGCTAAGAAATAACATAAAAAATAACACAATGAAATCATTCACATCGCATTCTAAATATTTAAGTTCACCCAGTTATTTTAAAATTATACTTTCCTTTTATAACAACATTCCAGCAGAAGCACAAAAATGCGAACAAGTATGTATGCATGCGAGAAATTTGTCATCAGCGTTCAAAATGAAGGAATGGAAGGAAATTTTCTCCGTTTTTCTACCAGAGGGCTAGAAAGCAATAAAGTGTAGAAAGTATCACAGAATGAAAGTAGAGGGAAGATGGCGCTTGCTCAGTGTGAATTACCATAACTTTGTACTTCTCGCTTGGCACTTCTGTTATAAATGAATTTCGTTTTCAGACGCTACAACAAACAAGAGAAAATGTTTTCCTTATATCAAATCGCATTAAATGTATTTTAGTTGAAAGACGTGTAACATAACAATATGTGTATAACAGAAAATTAGTTCTGTGATTATATATGTTAAAATGTGTGATTAATTTGGTTTGCATAATTGAACAATATCTATGAATTATGAACACTTTACTGTTTCAGCGTTTGTGTTTTAATGAAAGATGTCATTACTTTACTAAATTTAATTTGCAAATATCTGATTTAGGTCACTCTACAGATTATACAAATAAATGTTCATTGAAAACAATATTTATAAAAACGATACCAAACTAACACGGTGATCTTGTACTTTGGTTAAATTAAGTACAAATCATAAATAAAATTTACAACATAAAATAGAAGAATACATTGTAATCAGAAGAATAAAAAACGAATGAAAAGAACTTGTTTTCATTATTCTAGTTGTCCATTGTTTTGATATAAGTATTATTTCTACGATGTTACCAGTTTCCACACGTACTTTACCTTAGTGATATTTATTTTTATGCAATGAATCGGACTATATCTTTTATGATTAAGAGTAAAATATAATCACAAATAGCTTACGTAAGCTAGAGCTTTGAGCCTATTAACATTAACCGTGTACATTAGTGATGTTGAAAAGTGCATTTTAATAATAATAATAATAATAATAATAATAATAATAATAATAATGTTGCGCTCTATGATGGATTCCAGCCTTATTTGTAGTGAACTTAATTTTCTCACTTTAGAGGAAACTTACATTTTTAAGCAACAGTACAGTGGAGTACTTTAAAAAGTTTAAACTATGTGAGAATCATAGTAAACACTATTTTCAACGCTTTGTTTGATAACATTACTATTATAAAGAAGTTTCAGTACTTGAACCCTTGTGTATATGACATGTGAATAGTTTGTCGACAATAATTAGGAAAACCTGCACGTTTAAGAGCATTATCTAACATGCCTTTAATACCGCCTTAAAATAATATGCCAGTCTTATCATTCACTCGTACTGAACTATAGGAAATATAACCAAAGGAAATATTAATAGGATCTTCATTCTTAAATTAAAAAAGGTAGATATATAAAGAAAAATACTCCCCAAGACACATTTAAAAAGTTGTTAATAAGTTTTGGGTAGTGAAATCATTCTCCAATGAATTACTTTAAAAAAATTCTTTAATACGTCATGATCCTCGAAATAATGAAAAACTAGTTTAGGTAGTCATAGACTTGAAAATTACGAAAAAATACCAAAATATGTTAAAATGAAATTCTATAGGGCCTTAATATAAGAATACTATAATCTGATAGTATACAACGTTTAAAATGAAACCACACAATAGCTAGTAAACAATACCATTCACAACATCCTGGAGTTCACAACGCTTAAATTTGCCTGGTATTTACCCTTCGGGGTAAGGAGAAACTCCGGAAAAATACATTACCCAGGCAGGAAACTGACACTAAGGAATTTGAACCAGGGATCTCCGAATTTTCAGACGGATTAACTGACCACTAGACCACGGAGATAGTCATAACATGAATGAATTTCTATACGCATAAGCATACTTAAGTTTGCATTCTATTTTATACTTCAATTTTTGTTCATTTAATATTGTATTTGCCTAATGTGGTAACTAGCATTTCCATCAGCTAAAGCCTCCTAGATGATAATATATTAAGATCGCTTGAAGGGACAATATTTGAATCAACGTTCTAATATACAGTGCTTTCGTTTAAATTTTTTTCTAGTCTTAATAACTATGTTTTTAATATAAACTTAATTTAGACCAAAACAAGGCGATTCAGATAGTGAGAGGGAAGTTTAAAAGTAATGTTAATTATACAGAAGGATTCTCTCGCTAGAGGACCGAAACTATTATCTATAACAGGTTTCGGGGCCACTAACGAGAGCATTATCCGGTTTTCAGGTTTTAATCTCTCAACCCAGCAAACCCCCACACTTATGGTACTTTTATTTAAAAAATAATTCGGTTTTGTTTCCTGCCGATGCCTGGTAACCAGGATTTCTGTTGTTATCGTTTGCATTTGGGCAGAATAAAACAAAAACTAAGCATTTAATGTAAAATGTTTTGTTTCAAAATGGTAAATGCCATGCAAGAAAGAACAAATATAAACGGATTAGTTAAGTGTTCTGAAATAGGCTGCACAAGTATTGCTACAATATTAATTATTTTAATATTACCCAAAATAAATTTATGTTACAACTGATATTTTCTTCTGCCCAAATTCAATACAATAATAATAATAACTCAGGTTGTCAGGCAAAGATAGAAAACAAAAAATGTAATAACAATTGAATCCTCTTTAAAATATTGGCATCTACCAACTTAAAATAGAGCGGAAAGTTCTAGAGATATCCATCTGTGGAATTAAGAAAGAAGTCGGAACTAAACGAAGTGGCTCAACGTGCAAATAGTCTGAAGTAGAAATGGAGCGGACATGAAGCAAGGCTATCAAGCAACAGATGGGGACGTATATGTAGCTACCACATGGGATACCTACGTATAGGTAGGAGAGGAAGAGGGAGACACTAGACCAGCCTAGCACGGAACCGCAGTACCTGGAAGAGCCCAGGAACAGAGCCGTAAAAAGAAGAGAACAACCGAAGCCATTAGTAAAAGTGACACCAAACTTATAATATTAAAACTTAATGGACTTGCCACTTAAACCTTCTAGTTAAACTTATAAAATAAGAAACATTATAAACTTAACAAACTCACAGGGACAATAGCTCACATGAACTAGCTCGCCATATGAGAAAGCAATGAGCCCCCAGCTTGCAGTGGTTCTAGCCCTGATTGGGACATAAGTGACTTAGTTCAGTTCAATTAAACCTTAAGGTAGCAATGTCATTTTAAAGCTATAGGTAGGTGTAGATGAGGTAAGGAGGTGCTGTGATAAACACTATCTACTTAATACCTAAAGCGACGTTCTTTTTTGTTTAAATTAAATTTATTTTAAATATGCAGTAAATCAGACGGGCATATTTTGAATTGAAAGTTCTTAAAATGTCCACTCGAAAGAAGAGAAAAGTTGTAATACATTAAATTCAGTTATTTAATTAGATAGCTAGATTTCCTTATCTGCAGCTATTACAAATAAAATAATTTAATATTAGTATTGTTAAAATCTGGACAGGGCCGGTTAGTTAACCTCTCAAAATTCCACTTCTGCGATCATAGAAAGTCGTATGACTTGAAATGAGTTTACAATACTCCCCATATATCATTAAATATGTTAAATATTTTCTAGCATTTGTTTTTATAGTATCCTTTAAAATGAACACAAGTACATGGTAACAGTATTAAAATAAGTACAACACAAATCATATCTTTATTTGTAAATATTTTAATTTTTACTTTAGGAATAGCGTGCAACTGGTATACCCTACATATTCTCTTAACACGACATTGTGCATTTAGAAGAGTGCTTGGCCTACCAGTAGCGTCATACAATTATAATTATGCAAACACTTTTGAAACTCGCCTAAAATGTCGGGATCACAACTAGAACAAAGTGGCATAAATGCAACGATAATGGGTAACATACTTCAGAATATTTCCATAAAGCGTAATAAATTCTGTGCTCTAAGACATGCGTTTCTTCCAAATATCCAGGAAACCGTTATAGGCTCTTCTGGTGAGTTAATCAGTATCACCAACATAAATAGCAGCGACGATTTAGCAGGTGGAAGATAATCTATTGAGTAAAAGCAAACCAAGGTTCTTACCATTAAAAGTAGTACTTGAATTACACTTTCGCGAAGTAAAGGCAGCATTTTAATCGGCTACACGTAGCCGGAGAAAAGCACGTTAGGTGTGCTTGTGCTTCGCTCGTTTCGGAAATTACCGCGGGCAAAGCTGTTAATTTATTATTTAACTAAAGCTACGCACGTTCCCTAAAGCTAACCTTTTTTATAATCACAAAAGCAGTATTTACTCATCTCGCTCAGAAAATTCAGCTCAAGGTATATTTTAAATGTGTTTAAAGCACATTATTGCCTTTTGATGATCTAAATCGTAAGCATACTACATTCCAGGAAGCAAATAGCATAAGGTGATGACGTTTGATTAAGGAAGTCTATTTCAGCATCGTAAAGCGATATATAAGAGACAGTACTGAGTCACGATGTTCATGTTAACTGAATAATAAACAAGGCTTTCATTTTAAAACGCACCAGTTTCAATAATTACCTAATTAACATAAATGTAACTAAAAAAAAAGCAGCAGGTTAATTTAAATATTGAAGGGAAAGTTTAAAACCATTGTTGATTACATTTGAGGATTCATCTCCTCATCCCAATGTATATCCTACAAGAAAAAGTAGAAAGCAACTGGGTTATCCAGAAAGGACGAAACAGGCTTATTACTGTACTATTGGTAATTGTACTAAATAGAATTTCATTCCTACAACTGATGGATTTGTTTTGTATTATTCTATGTCCAGATTAAAACAAAAAATACTCCAGTTTAGAATATATAAAAAGATGCGGTGGTTCAAACTTACCTGCATGGAGATTATTTGAGCTAAGGGCCAGCAGAGCGCGGTTGCATACTGGGAGAGTCCAGTTGCCAAGAGAGCACAATGCATGTGTAGGTAGCAGTTATAGTTAGCTTGAGCGAGGCTATGTCAGCAAGTTGTGGGTTCGTGTGTTACTCGAGCTTTCATTGTGTATAAATTGTTCTTCGATAATTATGCGATTACATAAATATATACTTGAAAAACGGGATTTTGTGTTTGCCAGTCTTACATAGAAGTGACAAGATCATTCGCAAGGAAATATTCTGGCAGACGCATTCCAGGTAGAGAAACTGTTTGCCAACTTGTTAAAAGTAACGATAGACGCATCTTTGTATGATGTGTTCCGTGTTTTTACGGAAGGAAACGTTAAATTAAATACAGGGATTTCCAATTCAATGATTGTCGATAAGAGGAATTATTTTCAAAATCTCTTTTAAAACAGGTTAGTGGCTAGTATTATAAGTTTTAAATAAGTTATTTTATGCTTTCAGTAAAAATATAAATAATATAACAAAAATACTAACTTTACGCTAGGAGGGAAGTTTATTTCTCTTTTTTTCCGGTTACGTGGCCTGCACTTCCCCAGTAAGTAAGTAAGTAGCTCGGGCGGCCCATAACTCAAATAACCTCGATGTATTATAAGTTAGAGGTGTTATTTGAAGTTTTAAATTCAGGGTGGTTGTGGTGAAGAGCTAAAATCTCAACTATAATCAGCATTGGTGTAAAACTTCCCCTTTAATGTCATAATTGACGTGCATTTGTTTAAATTAAATATATATTAAATAGGTAGCTATTCAGACTAGAAAATGTGGAATGTAATTCCCCTAGAACCATTACGCATTTTTAAAACAAAGGATTATTATAAAAACATTTAGAAAATGAGCTTTCAATATCATATAGAAAAGGAGAATTTCAGAGGCTTGCTAACTTCCTAAAATGCGCTGTTTTTATTAAAATAAGGAGTAAATATAGTAAATATTATCCATGAGCAAATGCATTTTATCTAAACTGATTGCATTTATCTATTTTCTACTAAGAAACAGTACAAAGTTGCAATGAAATGAGTGTATGCAAGTAAGTGCTCAATGCTCTGAATCCAGGTTTCGCGAGTACAAACACGGCCGGGGTTGATTCGTATTTCAGATTGTAAAAATATAGTAAATAAGTCCTCAGAATGATGCGTTCAATATCGTACATTTACAGGTCGCTAGAGGATTCCATATCCTTGACAAAATTATCGGATTTTTCACATCCATCCTTCCGCTATTTGTCAGAATATAAGCGTGATTGAGTCACCTTGGTAACCGAAACCTATGTACGAGGTGCCCATGTTCTAGGATGGGTTGACGGGTACTAGGCGTCGAGTCAAACCTCTTTGCGAAAGTTAAAGTCTATCATTGACTAGCTATTTATTTGTTGAATAGATATACGTTGTAATTATAAAATTACTTTCTCATTCATGTGACGTCATCTTAAAATCGATCAATGAAACGATACAAAATTTTGAATTTCGTCCAATCACAGCCGGATTAGGAATTGAAATTATCGAAAAAAATGACCAAACCCATTTTATCATGCGACGTGATTTTGTCTTGTGGTCAGTGTAGCCAACTCTATAACTCCACTATATAATTCCTGAACATGCATCACTGACCACTTTTGCTAGAGGCGGTAGGAAGCTATTGATAGCAATAAAGCGTGAACAATATACAATCATAACGCAATATGGAGGGTTCTTCGAAGCGTTTTGGTGATGCGTCAAATGTGCAAATTGATGTTATCATTAGGAATTCCAAATCACAGAATACAAAGAAAAATAGAGTCACTGTATATTATCTTTTTGTTTTGTTTTTCTCAATTGGTATTAGAAAATCGAACGGTAGCGATAGCAATAGTCGACTTTTGTCATTGCAGTCTCACGGTTTCTGAATAGAATATATATTCATAAGTATAATCATTTTTTTGTAAGTTTGAGCAACGGACCAATTGTTTCGCATGGAAAAATCTTTTGCCACATTGAACGGTGGCACATTAGGTGTCCGTCTTTCATCAAGGATGTGATAATGTGCAGAATGGCACTGCAGTTCATTTCGTGGAGTTGATTAAATCTCTGCTGGAGGTAAAGAAGCGATGAATAGAGAGGTTTGCAGAGGTAGCAATAACCCATTTGAAAATACTGCATTTATTTAAAGACTTGAGTATCCCAAATTACATTCATTTTTTTAAAAAAAATGTTTAATGCCCGTTTTTACTAAATTGAAATTAAGGCGTTGAACGCCGTTGAATTCGAAATGGTATGTTAAACTGGTAAATACATTTTTACAATGAAGCGTTCCAGGCCGTTTAGGTATCTTCCCAGCATTTGTCATTGGTGAAGATCGAGGAAAAACAGATAAAAGCTGTCAAGGAGGGCAATTTTGGCCGGATTCGAAATGGAAACGTCCAATGCATGAGCTCATATTTGTGACTTCGGCCTTTGGTGTCGGTTCCTTTTCAATTGGAAGATCTCGAAAATGCTATATTTTATCAGAAATGAGCCCCTGCGGCTTCGGTTTCTATTCACACTAAGGGAATTACAGCGATGACAGCAATCAAAACAGTCGGTACTATGGATATTCAGAATGACTAGTGCTTATATTGAAAAATGCTACAATCTGTTCTAGAATAAATTGTTTCTCATTGTTGCCACTAGTTTTTTACCACCCTATCTTTACTGCAGGTCCGACAATTTCATAGAAAGTGATGCTAGTCTCAGCTTAGCGACTTTTTCACCCAAGCTGTGGCCTACAATAAATTTACAGTGGCTCTTAATATCTATAAAACCTTCTCCAGGATAACATAAAAATTTTTCACCAAGAGATGAGGTACTTCTCTTATTGATGAAATATATATATCGAAACTTAAATAACCGACCTTGTACTGAGACGACGCCACTGAAATCAAATAGTTATAATGGTTACCAGTTATTACTTGTAACAACAAATGAAAAGTGAAAACTCCTATTATTCCTTGTTCTGTTAGAAAATTTTGAAATGAACACTTTCGCTTTTCTTTAGCAATGCAATGGATCGAATACCGAGCAACCATTAAATTCACACATTTGAAGGTAAAAAAGAAATGGGTTGAACTATGAATTATTGATGCCGACTCTAAACTTTGGCTATCAAATTAGATTGCTAAATTAAACGTGTCAATAAAGCATTTTTATCAAAGCAGTGGACTTTTGGATAATGTTGCATCACCAAAGTTTTTTGAAAAAATCAATCACAGTGTTTTGAATTATTGTCCCGTGAAGGTGCTCAGATAGCTGCTGTGTAGCGTCTTGCGTGTCCATATACAATCTATGAAAAATACATGCAGGGTATGCTTTAGTGAATAAAAATCTTGAATGAATGAATGTATCTGATACAACTTTTTACAATTTAACTTGTGATGAAACTTGAATCCATCGCTAAAAACTAAAGTCACATAGCGGTGAAAACAATGGATTTTTGCTGGTCTCTAAGTTAATAGGGCCATGGAAACGGTTTTTGAAATGCGTGTAACATCTCAGTAACTGTTTGGAAAAAGGATAAACGATAACTATGGTGAATTACTCGATAGTATTAACAACGAAATCAAGAGAAACCGTTCGATCACACGAACCAAAGGAAATATTTATGTACACCAAGAATTATTCAATTTATTATTCAAATTCATTAGATTTGAATCCTTCAAATGTTTTATCTACTTCCAAATTATATAAAAAAACACGACTAGCTAGGAGCAAATGAATTTTGATGAAAAAATGTATTGAACTAATTTGGGAATAGATAAAAAAAAAAAAAAACTAAAGCGGATCATGCCTTTGAAGTATTTTCTTGTCGAGATCAGGCACTTAATGAAGATTTCTGGTATGTATGACTGAATATTTAAGCATACAAATTCCCCTACCAATTTCTGATCCCATTCCCTTGCAGCAACGGTTGCAGATTCCTAATGAGCAAGGGGTGGGCGGGAGGAACCACGTGTATGTTTGAGAAGTCCCCTTTTCACACTTGGCTGGTAACCCAAGTAGCATGCTGAAGAGATTGTTAAGTGTCCAACTAGGGTCTCTGTTTATGTGCGGGGAGCAGAGGGGGTGTCAAGCAACAGAGTTACTTTCAAGTATCCTTTATCTTAAAAACCAGCCAGGTGCACTTCTCTCTACAAACCGACATCCCACCTTCGCAAACGTTTTACGAAACAAGTTCAGAATTCATCCTATTGAGACATGGTGGGATAATAAAGAAAAAATTTGTAGGCGTTAGTTAAGGAGAGAAAAAAATTGATAGTTTCCATTAGATAGAAATTATTATTAAGAGACATAACCTTTTCTTAGTTTTAAGTTTCATTTGATTATAACTTGTTATAGTAGCACATTCTTTTATAAGCAGCCAATCAGCATAATATTTCAAACATATTGTTCAAATTATTCTTAGCAGAAAGATTATTAGCGGACAGCAAAGAGCGTGCCAGGGTTCAAGACATATTAACACTCATAATTTTGTTTATTGTCTGACAAATCCTAAGAAATATAATATTATTATTTTCTTGTAATTATGTTGACATGCTGCAAGATATTGAATTTACCTGAACTTAAAAACAAACTCAGTCATTCACTCCACTTTAATTTGCACACAAGAAGGAGCCTCTCCATTTCGAACTGAAAGTTCGCAAACTTTAAATAAAAAAAAATAATAAATTAGACATTGTGCTGTGGGACTATCGATTGTTCATCGTATTCGGGTGACTTGACGTGGTGTTTTGTTCTGTGAGATATTGTTATGTGTACAGTATTTGGCTCATCGCCAAACAATTTATATGAACTATAAAATTAATTTATGAGGGCAGTCAAATGAAAACCGGTTAGCACATCCAGAGTGTCCCTGAATCGCCGTTCGAGTAGACAACCCAAATGAGAGCATAAGGGCTCCAAAATCGCTGATGTAAAATCTCTGCTCTATTTTAACATACTTTTAAATAGGACTACTTCATTCCGTTTTAGTTCTTTTATTTAAAGTTGACTTTCTGGTGTTCTAACACTGTCACGCATACGAGAAAACATTCACATTAAACTTTGATTGTGACATCGATCTAACCGATATGCGTTTATTATACCGAGGGGGCCAATATATATATATATATATATATATATATATACACTTTCACAGTAGATATCTATTTAATCTATTTCAAACTTGGACTGAAAAACAAAAGTAATGTGTAGTATGAGGTTCTGTAAAGAGATGTGACTCACATTACATTATGCTAGCGTGGCTACAACAAAATGGAGCCAAGCTTATCGTTTGAACAGTGGAAAGCAATTTTGAAGTGGTATTGGAAAACCGAGAATGTTATTGAAGTTCAAAGGTAATGAAGACGTGTGTACAGAACAGAATCGCCGTTGGGCTTCTACCTATGGGGAATTCTTAAGGATGTTGCATACCGTAGAAAACCAGTTACATTGGTAGCACTTCGGGAAGAAATTGAAACGGCATTTGCTGCAATCGCTGAGGACACTTTCGCAAACATTGCTCAATCAGTAGTTTAACGTACTCAGAAGTGTATCGACGTCCATGTTGGACATTTTGAGCAACTGTTGTAACTGTAAAAGTCTAAGATGATTAATGCTCATCATTTTC
The DNA here is from genome assembly GCA_030762175.1 of Metallyticus violacea. Lineage (NCBI taxonomy): Eukaryota > Metazoa > Arthropoda > Insecta > Mantodea > Metallyticidae > Metallyticus > Metallyticus violacea. Next base: position 76,197,944 of record CM060845.1, on the reverse strand, counting down.
TGTTTGTGTGAATTCAGTTTTGTTATGTTAACACAATGTTTTCTTTGCTTGAAGTGTCTATACATATTAGCACCCTCTGTATTTATTATTCTAGTACAATAATGTTAATATGAATACTAATTAAATATTCCACATTAATGTCAATAATAATACGTCCCGTCTGTTATGAATCGGAAATCTCAAGATTACTTGCTAGGTAGGAACTTAGATCTTTATTTCCGGAGTTGTTCTTTGTGTACAAGTGGTTAAGATGGCGGGTTTCTACCAGAGAAGTCCAGAGTTTGAATCCCACTCCACCCTGCAGTTTTTTTAAACCTATAATACTTATTTTTAGGCATTTCAAGAAATATTTATTAGAATAATTTTCTAGAATATTCCCATTGGGTATAAAAGTAATGGTTTACTGGTATAAGGACATTTTGCAACAATAATGTAAAGAAGATGTACAAATATTTGATGAGACTGGAGGAAGCCTTTCTGCTTCATGAACACTATGAGTGTCATCAACGATTTCCGCTACGTTGTTTGCCCTCGCGCCATGTCTTCCGGCGCACTATTGTGCATTTTCAGTTATCTATTATGATCTTTTTCTTTTTTCATTATCAAAAATGGCTTCCATGCTTTCTGTTAACTTCTCAAATAGATACCACTTGCATTCTGCTAATTCCATTGTAACCATTACACCAATTATCAACTTCATACACTCCCAATATCAATGAAGAAATTTCACTCAATCTGTACTGTATATCTATTTTTGGGTCACCTTATATTATAACTTTTAAGGTGTTAATAGCTGTGCAATGACACTTTGAGCCGTCGGACCAGTTTTCAGTTGACTGCTATTCGTATATTATTATTATTATTATTATTATTATTATTATTATTATTATTATTATTATTATTATTATTATTATTATTTCCACATCATCATCATGATGACAATTATTAGTTGTCACATACTTGTGAATCGGAAAGAGAACAAATTATGTAAAGAGATATTCACTTTTTCACCATCCTGCATAAGCTATATACCCTTTTATGATAAATAAGGTCATAAATTACAGCGCATTACATATGTGTTAAAGTCATAAACTCAATATTTTACATAAAAAGAATGTTGCTTCTTTTTTAAACAAATATTCAGTAGGGTTAAAAATTGTGGCTTACAATATTACACTGAAAGACAGATCTAGCTTAGAATGCTTTTGAATTGAAAGCTATATGAAAAAGACACCGTATAATATTTTAAAGCTATCCTTATACAATGATTGAAGAAACAAAGATATATTTATAATTATTAAATGTTACACATTTTAGAAATAAAGCATTTGAATGTTGAAGTGAGTAATCCTTATAAAGGTATTCTGTATATAATCCATTACTGAATGCACTGAACCTCGGGGAAATATTGTGTTGCTATTTTCAGAGAAGCAGCGAATTTAGTCAGAATGCAGGGGTAGTAAGTACTACGTTGTAGCCGGTATACTTTGGTTCTTCGGAAGCGCTGTACCCAAAAATATTAATATTATGTTGTAATGCGTTTTTCGCAAAAGCTTTTCAGATACTGTAATGGATATTACATTCATACTGTCTTGATTCAAGGTCATGGTGGTAAGGAATTTTCAGTACACAGTATCTAGGCCCCCGTCTCTACGTTTGGTTACGTTGACGTTTCGCCTTCTGACCTAGATATTATGGACTGTCCGTGGAAGTTACACTTTCATTTATGTTCAGACGAATAAACTTTTTTGAATCAGTTTCACGTAGTCCACGTAGAAAGAAATAACGAAACGCGGTACCAAAATAAAACTGCAAAGTGTTATGCTTCATTAAAGTAACTATTACTAAAATTTCTGCAATAAAAATAAAGAGACAGTATTATCTCAAATTCTGTGTTACCTTAAATGCAAACGAATGTAGTAAATATGTCTACGTCTAGGACAAATAAATAATAAACATGGTAGGAAAAGTGACTTATTACTTTGTTTAATTTTGAAATGAATTATTATATACTTTAATATTCGATACAAAGTAATATACAAATTTATTTGTAAATAATGTGAATAGTAATAATTTATATTACTGCTTGCATTTGGAGTACCTAATATGTTTATATTGACTATATGATATAGTGATTGTGTTATATACACTTAAAGTGCTAACAACAATGATAACTGGCACATAAAACAGGCGATACTGCATAGTTTTCTTGAGTTATTCTAATGTGGTTTCATTGTCTGTTTTGTATTATATTTGAACAATTTGTTCTTGATGTTAACTTACCGTTTATATTTTCAAATATAATAATTTATTTAGAAAATATCATCTAGTAACTCTTAAATTTACCATCTTCATTCATAAATTGTCAATAAATATAAGCGCGAGTAAAAATTGAATTAAATATATAGTAGAAGAAAGAAAAATTATATTGAGCAGGTGAACTATTTTCAATCCCGAATGACCGCCACGAGTGGCCGAGGTCGTTAAGGTGCGGGCACTGAACGGGAGGTCTGGGGCTCTAATTCCGCCAGGACCGTCCTCCCTGACTGAGGTTTTTTCCAGGTTTTCCTCAGTCCTCATAAATGGCAAATGCCGGGGAGGTACTCTAAACTTAGGCCTGGAACGCTTCCTTCCTTAAAAAAAAAGTCCTTTCCCAATATATCATTTCATCTCATGTATCATTCAGGGTCCACCGTCTGTGGTGCCTCAGTTATAAACGGGCGTTACACGCCATCATCCAAAAAAATTCCGAATGATAATTATCTGGTTGTATTTACAGAATCAGTCAGTACTAGGCACTTTCCTGTAAGGAAATATTTTTAAATATGCATTATGATTGGTTATAACTAATGACTAAATAAAGAAAAGAAAATATGCTAAAACAACCCTATATGCCATAATAAAGCTATAGTAAATATATCATAGAAATTATTTAAGTTTAAAGAGCACTATAAAGCAAACTATAACAATATCACGTATTTTTACAAATTTCTGATATTGCATTATAAAACATTATCTTTCCGTGACCTTTTTTGGCATTATATGAACATTTCGCCCTTTAATAAAATTCGCGTTTGTTATTTTTGGTTCAACGTCAGATGTTGCCCGCTTTAAAAAATCATAAATCACGCTTGGTGTGTTGAGTTGAAAGTAATGGATAAAAGGTGATATTAAGCCTTGTATAATTGTGTTCCTTCGGAGCAGCAAAATAGTTATTGATGATATAGATAAAAAAAATCTCGTTTTTTCCTTTTGCGAATAACCTTATTCATAAAATAAACTCACTTGTTATTCATTAGCTTTAGGCAGCCGTTTGGAATTGTATTAAAAATTCTGCTTTCATTAAATAAATGCAATAATTGTTGATATAGACCACGGATCGTTTGTAAGTTATTTAAATAACTTAAGAGTCCTTTATTGGTTACGGAATTTGGGAACAAGTAATTTCGAGAGAATTAAACAACCTCTAGGTGCAGCTTGTTCTGCACTTATTTAAATGTTTCGAACTCCGAAAAAGGCTATCAACACATACCATTACCTGAATTGTAGTGAAGTCAAATAATTTTACAAACGTTCCTAAACTATGCTCTATCAAAAATTTATGCGGCGAAAGAATAATGTGATGTATTTTTTTATATATCTGACCGACTCTTGGATGTACCACATTTTTTCTTGAATAGTGCCAATTTATCTTACGATACTGTAGTCATTAGGCAAACTTTATATGATTTAATATTATATATATATATATATATATATATATATATTCTGAATAAATACATATAACAATACAATACAGAATTTTTCTTTGATTGTTAACCTGTGAACAAATCTAACGACATAGTTAAAATATGGTAATCTGATTTTAACAACGAACAGTCTATTTTATGATCTTGCATGAATATATAGTTTGTCACATTTTCATTACGAGCTATAAAAATACAAAAGTAGAAAACCGTTAACAAACAATGAGGAAAAAGCCATGATATTAAACTATTATTCTTTCTTGCCATAATTAAAACTAAAATTAAAATTAATAATATTAAACTATTGTAATAAATACTAACAATGAAATAACCTCAAATTAACCCTCCATATTTGCATTATTAACACACATATATATACATATGTTAATAGTATTATTATCAATATGTTTCGAACACACGATAGAATATTTTTGATTTGTACTACGATACTGCGATGTTCTCTAAATTACCAGCCTCAACTTTATCCCACGATATGGATAGAGAGTTCATGTTTGTTTCTGATATATTTTCAAAAAAAGTGTATTTAGTTTACTAAATTCTTTACGTCAACTGTCAATTATATTGGCATCATTTGGGAAACACTACAGCAACAAACAAAATGTGAACAAAATAGTGACTAACTTTAAAATATTATCGAGTTTTGAATATTAACTGAGATACTAGGAGTCGAGATTGGGCCTTATTTTTGGATGATGTTACTTTATATCTCGCGGATATAATATACTTGATTTATTTGTAACATAAATAACTATTAGCAATTGTTATCTTAATAATAATACTTAGATTTTGAAGCTCAAAGGAATTGTTGCATGGATAAAATGAACAAATAAATATGGCGTTCAAAAATATTAATGATTCATCTGAGAACAATTAAAGCCAATAATGATGAATACACATTTTTCTATAAAAGTAAAAACAATACATATATGCATTTCCATATAACAGACATTTGTACTGTAAGCTTCGCTTAAGGTGTTTAGATTGGTTGGTTATTGTCGAAAAGCAAAGCACATGGCGTGTTGTAAACAAATAACAGTGTTTGCAACGCTGTAACAACTTTTTGACGAATTGTTTGTTCGTTATCTAATAATGTTGTTTAAGAGAGATTAGCTGTGTTAAACGTGTTTAACATCTCACTAAATCACAGGGGGTTGTTTATTTTGTTCAGTGACGCGAAACAATATCGCTCCGTAGCCAGTAGTGTAATTAATGTAACGAGCGGTTTACAGCTTCAAGTTTTTGTCATATGTTGTTATGTTTTGAAGCTAAAAGATAAAACAAGTCACATAAAATACAGGTTGGATTACGCACCATGAATGTGCAATAGGATCTGCACCCATAAACCCAGTTTTCACTCTATTATATATGGCATACCGTAAAATAAGTTTATGGTCTCAAAGGTGGCATATAGCTGACCTTTAACCTCGTAAATGTCTACCAGAGGACAGCGTCAGATGTTGTACTTCTCGAGATCTAATAAGCTACTCTTACTACGTAAATGTGTTTATTATTTTAGTCTTGCGTTTATAGAAGGCTTTGCTTTTCAAAGTAGTAATTTAAATGCAAAATCCAATGGCTCCCTAAGATTTTATTACTTCTATCTTAGTTTCCTAGAAAGTGAGAATAGCTTTTCTAGCATTCGATGGCAAATATTAATCTTTTCTTAGGATAGAAAAAATGTTCATAATTGATTCACATAGTCGGGTTATATTGGAAAATTTGAGTGCTATAGATTATATAAAAGTGTATACCACCCTTGGTAATTTTATGTCTGTTCTATATGTGAAGAGTTCAAAACTAGACAAGCACATCAATCCTAAAGGGTTAGAAAGTGGAGATAAAACTAAACATGACCCTCATATCAATTTAATGGTCATAATGAGCGGTTATCTACCAAAATATTATTATAAATCGCCGTATTTTATACAAAACACCAATGAGTTATTGTAAAAAATCTGTAGGATTGTTCAATTAACATTGGTAGAGTAGGAATTGTTCAGCATTGGTTGGAAAATGTTTGAGTATGGGTAGGTCAGGTTGAAAATAACAAAGGATTTCGCAAGACAATATGTATTTTGGTTTTAAAAAGAATACATACGTGGATTTTTTTTTTTATTTATTTATGGACGCTCTTTAACAGCTCAGGTCATCAGCGTCCCATTCAACTCAGGGCGTGAAACGGCCGACAAAGTTTGCTCAGAGGTCTCTCTTTCAGGCTTGAGGTTCTTTTTCGTGCCGTAAATGTACGACACGGGACCCACGGCTTTACTTCTCTTCCGAAGGAAGCCATACTAAGGATTTTTACGCCCGAAAAAATCCATCGATCCTGCCGGGTTTGAAACCGCGATTTTGGGTTTAGAAGGCAAGTATGGTTACCTTACACCACCAGGACCGACGTAAGGGAAGCTGAAGGAGCATTTGAAAACGGTGAGGATCTAAGGATGCTCTCGTGGGTTGTTTGATTAAATAGGCGGCCACTTTTTACAGGAGAAATCGCTTAATCTGGTTTCGAGATATGACAGATGTTAAATGTGCAAGGTGATTTTGTTGAGAAGTAGCTCAAGGTGTGAGACAAAATTTGTACATTCTTAAGATTATAATAAGAACACAATATTCGCTCAACCATATAAAACAATCGTTTAAGATCTGTGGTTATAAATATATCTTAACATCATCATTTAGAAGTTTGGCCGGTCAAGTTCAAGGTATTTTGTAAATCGTTGAATTTGTTACCATTATAAATATTATATAACAATTAAATTATATATTTCCCAATTTTATCATTATCAAGATAGAAATATTCGAAAGATAACAGAAATATGTGTTATAACAATTTTTAGAAAAAAATGTGAGCAAAATAATTTACCTACTTTGATTCAGGGTGAATCTATTAAAGCTTAGTTTTTTTATTTAAATCGATTGTAACTATAATGTTAACTATCGAAACCAATGATACTTTCATCTGATAAAGCTGGTTTTGTTTGCCTTTCGCAAGTATATAGGCATGGTCGGTATGTCTCAACTAAAGCATATTAATTTAAAATTCTTGTTTACTAAAATAACAAAAGAAGCACAGCAGTTTCCGTTAACTCGCTCTCAGTAGTATGTCAGCATGCTCTGAAAGAACACCTTGTCAATATACGACAACATTTTCCTGAAGTTCACCTTTTGATTGGCAGACAAAGCCCCTCTTTCAAGAAGAGCTCCATTGTTCATTTTAGCGACATCTTCCATTCTGGCTCATGATTTCAATCTTTGTAGAACTTGAACCCAGTTCTCTCTCTGACTTTTACAATAGCATGAGCTGATTTATCGAATACAATTCAAGCAGCCTTAGAAGTGTTCAGTTTGGTTGTGATGTCTGAGATGCTTCCTCGTCAACTTTCCTCCCATGAAGAGAATCGTAAATGGCCTTGGTGGTCTTGCTTCTTGTACCACTATGACTCGGGACTTTTATACTTGCTTGAAATCTCCTATCTGTAGTAGAAAATTTATGATTCATTACAACAAATTTGTTTTACATCTTATTAAACATGCTCATAGTAATCGGTATCTTTAAATAGCCCAAAGGTTGCTTTAGAAATAAGTGATAGCGGTTAGTTGTAACTTGGCATAGGTTTATATCTTAATTAACTTAGAAAACTTTTATAAAACGTGCCATGCCTAACTCTATTATTTTGGGATTTAGTTTCTTCTTATTTTATGTATCTTTCTAATACTTTTGGTACATAAAATTCTTATTATATTATATCAATTAATCTTAAAAAACTGAGTTGCTATTATTTTGTGGAACTTTTTACTGTCTTCTTTTTACTTTAAAGCTCTAGATATAACAAACACAATAAATGAAAACATTTTCTAATTACTGTTTAGTAGAAGCACCTGTCTAATTCAATTAAAAATCTGTGAAAAATCTTAAATCACAGAGTTATCTAATCATGTTAATATAAAGTGAAAGGAACGCACGGTTACCAAGGGCATACGGATACCAGGAAGTAGAGAGGACAAGGGAAGCACAGTAGTTTTGAATAGTCCTGGGGAATGAACTTGTATTCTTTATATATATTCCTACTCACCATTATCATCACTTTCGCTAATACTTAGCGCATTTGGGTCAATTGGCTCCTAAAATCATTAAAAACATAATAAATTTTGTGCTAGTATTTGAAGTTACCAACGTTTCTGCACTTGTAGAGAAATTTAACAGCGTGATTTGCATGTTATTAACACAGAAAGGAAGAAAATAGCTCTCTAAACTACATCAGCACCTTAAACGTAAAACAAGGAGTAAAGCAAACAAGAAATTACCAATAAATTGCTTTTAAGAATTCTAAGAGACAGGTCTTTTGGAGACAGAGACTTAGAGACAGTATTCATCCTTGTTAATGGGTGGTTAACTAGCCTGTATGATAAGTTGTTCATTACTGCATGTTTATGTGTTTTGGGATTAAATCCGTCAGTAATTCCATACATTTAAACTAATGACAATAATTAAACTACTGTACAAGTCGTAGAATATGAAAAATTAAAAAAATTAAGAGCCTAATCTTCAGCTCAGGAGAAACTATGTTAGAAGCTTTATTATAGTGTACAAATTAAATGTATTAACAAAATAAGAATTAAAATACTGCCGTAGTTATGATGTAAATTATATAGTAATTACATGAGTTTGAACCCTTTCTTCGATTGAATCGCTTGCTCTATGAGGAGATTATGTGGTTTCTCAGTATGTAATGGCATCTCACGGATAAAATTTTAGGAATAATATGTCACACAAAGAGCATTATTTTTTGTTGAGGAACATAGTCATGTCCGCTGACACGTCGTTAAAGAATCACGCTTCCGAAAAGTTAGACCTCTAGTAACATTAAAAAATATTTTGTGTACAAATATTATTATTTAATAATTGAAAACCTACAATAAAAATGCGATTGTGTTGGCCACGCAAAAGGTGCTAATCTTGCTATCCAATGTTTTCCGAATTCTGCTGTTAAATCAATGCTGAAAAGCGGTGGGACTCCAACATGTAGGAAGCAGATGTTAATAAGTGGTACATTGTCGATCAATGTGTTCTGCATTGACACAGAACAATAAATCTACGTACACTGTAGTGTAATAATGAAGGCGCACCATACAGAACAGAAAGCCTTAACAGGTAACTAGGATGATAAGGCAGATCAGTAACAAACTACTAGCAAATTAACAGCTTTAAAACCTTTGCATAATTCATGGGAGAGACATCAACGAAACTACGTTCCCTTAGCCCTGTCATTATTCATAGTTTGTCATACTCCGTATATAATATGGGATTAAAAACAATGATTGTTTCAAAATGACTACTCTTAAATTAAAATATAAACCTAATTATTAACCTGGAGGGCATTTTGGGCCGTTAAGTTTATATTGTTAGACCAAACACTAACTAAGAAAATCAGATTTCAGAAGCTCGAAACCTGTGTATACCTGTATTACTGTATAGGTGTCAGACATGGTCTAAAACAGAAATATACAAGAAGAAAAGTCAAATATTCCAAAGAAAAATGCAACGCAAGACCTTGAGAATAACGTTGAATGGCAAAATACCTATAGTATTAATAAATCATTTATAAATCATTAATTAATAATCTCAGACAACATACATCGCACAAATAGCTACCAGAAGCAAATGGCAATGGGACGGTCACGTCGCAAGAATACAGAACAACGGGGACCTATAACATCTCCAAGTGAGACCCCCGATAGGAAAAAGGACACAAGGCAGACCCAGAAGAAGATGGACAGAGTTCTTCAAGGAACATGCAGGTCCAGATTGGTCAAGAGTAGCAAGGGGAAAAGAAAAATGGAAATCTCTCGAGAAGCAACTAGTGCAGTGAGAAATGGAGTAACCAAAGAACAGATCAGTCAGTGTCTTAAACAGCAGACGAACAACAAGCGTGGAATAGCTCACCAGGTTAGGAAAAAGCGAACTTTCCCTAATTGTTAGTAGGCCTTTGCCCTTGAGGGACACAATAGGCTATCTTCATCTTTATCTTAAATGACTCCATCATAGATTTCATCAACTTAAATGTTTGTATTGTTCTGGATGTTATCTGTCCTCCGTGGTGATCTAGTGGTAACTATAACTTCCCGGTAGCCCCAACGTTGTGGGTTCAAACCTGGTCAAGAGTCGTCGGGGCTTTTAGTACGCATGGCTTCCTTAGGAAGGGGTGTAAAACCTTGATCCTGTGCAGTACATTTATGGCCCGTAAAAAACCTGAAGCCTGAAAGAAGATGTCTCTGACCAAAATTTATTGGCAGTTTCATGCTTGAATTGAATGAACAGAGTTGATAAAGAGTTGATAAATATATAAACGGATATTATCTTATTTAATATTACTGGAGCAATTTCTGCTGAATCTTAAGGTTTTTGTTTTTTACTATTCTCGTTCATAGAGAATAATTAATGTTCTCGTCGCGTCCTTCAAGAAAGTGTCCAAATTGATACTGTTGAAGAAGCGAACTTTTTTCTAGATCTACAAAGCACCCGCTTCAGAGGAGAAGGGTCATCAATAATTATTCATTCGATGATTGTAGCGCCCCGAATTTTTTAATTACTTAACAGTTTTAATCTGCACAATAAACTAATATTTCTTTAGAGTGAAGGACAAGTTCAACTTTCATACTAGTGACAAAATTTAATTTATCTGCATTCACTATAATAAACAATAAAATAAGAAGTAACAGCAGTGGGTATTAAAACATGAATAATTAATATGGCTAATGAAGCCACTATAATCAAATTTATGATTAATACTTTATTTAGCTTGATTGCAGGTATTATTTGTGTTCCATGGCGCAGGAATACCAAAATTTCATCTTAACTTTCCCCTATGTATTAACAGCTAGTAGACTATTTTGAAGAGCTGTTTTAGCACCTATACCGTTTTCAATTGCTTTTTATTTCCATTTGTCATTTCTGCTGGCACTGGCAGTCTTTTTTTTTCCAGTTGCGGCCTCTATTCCATATTTTTCTTTTGGTGGCACCGGTGGAAACCTTTTCCGGCACATCTACGTTTTTCAAAAATTCTCACACCACTGAAAAGACCGTTAATCAGCCCAATATCCTCAGGGTGTTTTTTTATCGCCCAAACCTTTCATTTTTCGTGAATAGTTGCACCTCTGCGTATTAAAGCCTCTCGATTCAAGGCGACAATGTTCGATTGTTCGACCCTTAAGATATTCAGTATTACTGGTAAGAATATTTATTTATTTTCAAAAAGAACACACGTGAAAGAAATATCAAATAATGGAAGTTATCCATTTGACCTGGGCTTCGTTCAGCGAATGCATTTAAAAAATAGCTCTTCTTAAATCTTCAACAATTATTGATTTTGATTTATATTTCCTGTTCATTGATGGACTACCACGACTTGTTTAAATGAAATCTCTTTGTATTCATAGAAATGATGAATAAGGGGTATAGAGCTCACACTTCTCTCTGACTTCTGTGTTGATTTCTCACAACTATGAACTCTTGTTGGTAATTTTCACTAAAATGAGGGGTGCCTTGTATAAATCGTACATTGTAAAAATTGCTTCTGTTGTGCCATCCTCTTTTCCAGTGTATTCAATGATTTATTTATATTTACTTTTTCAAATGCTGTTATGTAACCAATAAAGGCTACGTGTGTTCAATGTTTTCCATAAAATTGCACACTAACAAGGAAAGTATCTCAGCTGAAATGGCTAAAATCGACTGGATTTTTTTTTTTGAATGATTTATTTATGGACGCTCTTTAACAGCTCAGGTCATCAGCGTCCCATTCAACTCAGGGCGTGAAACGGCCGACAAATTTTGCTCAGAGGCCTCTCTTTCAGGCTTGAGGTTCTTTTTCGTGCCGTAAATGTACGACACGGGACCCACGGCTTTACTTCCCTTCCGAAGGAAGCCATACTTAGGATTTTTACGCCCCGAAAAAATCCATCGGTCCTGGCCGGGTTCGAACCCGCGATCTTGGGTTAGGAGGCAAGTATGGTAACCACCAGGACCGACTAAAGTCGACTGGGAATATGATTAAAATATAATGTGCTTGTCCCAAAAACCTATTAAGGATGTTCATCTGTAAAACTCTGGGCAGGTCCGTTAGAGCCACCTGAAGAACACTTGCTTCAGAGTTATATGGACAGTTTGTTGTATCTGGTAGGTTAGGTGCCTTCTGTGAACGTTGTTAAGGCTGCTGAGGGAAAAGGTATATCTGAATGTGAAAATCTAATTGGTAGGTAGGATGAGCAATTTATATACATGTTGCGTGACACCTTGAGGCAAAAATACTGGGATGAGTTAACGGAAATGACATTGACACATTAGATGGGTATATTATTGTAACGGCGCAAAAGATACTGCACTTGGATAGGACAGTGCCAAAAGTTCTCAAACTTATCTCCAGGAAAGAAAAGGAACTACAAGTCAAGGTGAATACGAAACATCACCCCAAAAATATCAAGACGCAACATTGTAAAATATTTAAGAAGAGTATTATAATCACGGACTATTGTTTGATGATTTGGTTTATTTACGGACGCTCTTTAACAGCTCAGGTCATCAGCATTCCATTCAATTCAGGGCGTGAAACGGCCGACAAATTTTGCTCAGAGGCCTCTTCTTCCAGGCTTAAGGTTTTTTATCGTGCCGTAAATGTACGACACGGGACTCACTCCACGGTTTTATTTCCCTTCCGAAGGAAGCCATACTTAGAATTTTTACGCCCGAAAAAAAAAAAAAAAAAAAAAAAACACACATCAATCCTAGCCGGGTTTGAACCCGCGATCTTAGGTTTAGAAGGCAAGTGCGGTTATGATCACACCACCAGGGCTGACATCACGTCATGAAACTAATGCATCGCTATAGCTGCATTTGCACAATAATGACCAGAAATCTAATTTTAGATTATACAACTTGCAAAAAGCAAGAACCAGGCCATTTAAAGGGAAGCAAAAAATGAAAATTGAAGACTGTAAAAGAACAATTTGACAGAGAAAGGAACTATGGATTATTCTAGCATGGGCTCCGGAAGCTACTATGGCAGTTGATCTGTATAATTTTAAAGCTTCTTAGCATTTTGACAGGGACTTAACTTAAAAGGTGAACACAATACTTCATTCTGATATATCACCATTTTCATGACTCATAAAGAGATTCTAGAGACAATGTTGTTCAACAGAAGACACAAATACTTGTCGAAAATGTGAACAAGTTTATTAAAGACGAAAAAATTGTTAAGGAATGTGTACAAAATAATAGACAACGTCAATTTTATTATAAAATACCATGTTCTTCAACACTGTCTCAAAGCAGGTGTGTTGCTGTCTGTTCATAGCTCCATACACAACAGATATCACTGTATCACGGATGGTAGACTAGCGAACCTGTTTTACATCTATTTTCAAAGTCAAAAACACTTTTAATCTGAAAAAATAGTATGAATGTGTCCAAGAAACATTCCTGTTACAGCAAGTAAGTTTGGAAAAATGATAGCGCAAAAGTAAACATTTTTACAATCAGTCCTGGATGAACATTTGCATGAGAGAGGTCTATTGCTTTGTGATACAAAGATTATAGATTGCGAGAAGAATGTTTTCCCAAAGACAACCAAATTCTGCCAATATGTGCATGTATATTTTTTTTAGAAAGTACAAAATCTCTGCCAGACGGATTGTGATTTTGTACTATTGCAAATTGATAAAACTCAGGTCCCGTTACATATCGATATTTCACTCTCATGTTTCACTCTATTAGCTACAACCAAATTTCTGCACAAGGTACAGACCATATGGAGTGGCAAACGTCTGGTTACGTAATTGATACAACTGTAATCACTATGGCTTTTGATATAAGGCTGGTTCGGATCACCAGAGAAGATGTACATGTCAAACATTGCTCTTGTCAAGCGTTCACATTGTTCAGTTCCACTGCGCTATTGAAACTCAGCTTTTCCTCTTTGATGAAGTACTACAAACTACATCTTCTGGTGCAGAAATCAAGATATCTATACATTAATGTGTATTATTTAAAGATATCTGACTTCCAAATTCCTTATGTCTCGTGTTGATCTGCTTGCCGAAAATGTCAGTTACATGGTACTGTTTTATCCGCGACTTTGTAATTTTTCGGCCTTTAAATCTGTTACCATTTAAAAAATGTGTAGTTTTATATATAAGCAACTTTGGCGGGTGTTGGAGCAAGTACAAATTTGTATTTTAAATTAATTTTGGAATATTAGGCTTGTTTAGACAGCTTAAGACAGTACTCTGTGCTGTCAAATAACCAGATGATAAGAAATATAATTTACTTTAAAGTCCTAAACAGAAAATAGCCACCCGGGGTCACCTATTGGAACTGGAATTATCTCAGAGAGACACACCTTATCGCTGCTGTATGAAAGTATGAACTTAGACCACAGATAGAGACAGCAGAATGGGGTAATAGGAGATTTACATCATCGCAAACAGAATAAAGGTTTTAATTGTTCCATTTACGCAAAATAGGACTCCTGGCTGAAGTAATTTCCATATTTTCCTCACTGCTCATAAATGCCAAACGATGACCTGAACGCTTCCTTTTTCAATTTCTCATTTCACCTCATGTATAATCAATGATGTCCCAGCAGTAAAAATGAGGGTTAAACACTATTAAAATACTCCGTAATTATGGACATGTTATTCACTTAGCAAAGTATAGTTTTCTTGCAGAATAACTGTTAGATAAATAGAGGCATTGCTAAATGTTGAACTTATTATATCAATTTAATTAGCCGCTCTAAAAACCGCGACGCTATAACTTTTTTACATTTTTTCCTCTTTTGAAATCAGTAAATAATGAACACATTGTTCAGCGATACTAATTATCATAAGTAGCTCATATTTTCCATAAATGTGAATTTTGTCCACAAGAAAAAAATATTCTACTATGCGCTACACCTTTGCATAAGCGTTTTCCATGGTATCAAATTAATACATGATTAAGACGTACTTTGAATTTATTCAGGCAAAATTTGTAATGTTCAGCCAGTAAATTGGTGTGCGATCAAACCTTAGCACACTAATATGGTAGTATAAACTTTACTAAATATAATTTGTATAGTTCTACAAAGGTCCGGCTAAAATATGAATTTATTCTTCACTCCTATTACAAAATGGGCAGCTTTTACTGCCAGGAATGTTTTGAAACTTTATGCTTTCAACAAGTTTTCTACTTTCTTACTAAATTAGATATCTTTAAGTGCCTCTATTTCATTTTAATTTCATTGAATTTCCATCTCAGCGCATTGCTGATGTCTATCCGCTCCTAAAACGTTTATTTCGCTTTGTTTTTCATTGATGCTAGACTAAACCCACAGCGATTCTCCAGGAATTATAACAAATATTTAGTTCATTTTATTTAGGTGCTCAGTTTACCACCCGCTTTTTGCCTACGCAAGCAATCGTTCTGTGAAAAGATTCGTTCTATTCAACCTGCAGTATATCGGCCCGGATCGACAAAGGATACACTTTAATTTAATGATGAGAGACTGCAGAGGATGAAACAGTGAATAGAATAACGGAATATCGCTCCATCGCCTAAAGCAATGATTATCCAACATTTATCACCAGCACTCGCTTTGACGTTCAGATAAAGCGACACTTCCTTCCCTCACACCCTGCCACAATCTCCCCCTCACCTTATTTTTTTCTCTCTCTCTCTCTCTCTCTCTCTCTCTCTCTCTCTCAAACATGCGTACGCAGAAGTTGGATGTACGGAAGTAACAAACTTTAAATTGTTTGATTTATCCATCCTTCTCCCTCTAAATGAATTTGCTACTATTTTTATGAAAAAAAAAATGTCCACTTTAAGTAAGAATTTATAAGATAAATATTTATAGTGAGAAACAACATCACAAGAATTTTAATTTGTTAAACAGCAGTTGAAGAAGGAAAGATATAAAAGAAATGAGTTGCTTCATATGGTAGTGTCTGAATTCGCATATAGGGAATTCAAGCTTGAATAGCAGGTATTTGGTTTATGTGATTTAGATGTCCAATACTTTTCTTAACCACAAAGTAAAATGTCGTCCTTATTTCTTACTTATTAGTCATTTCAAAACAAGCATTTTACAGTTTAACACATTTAACAGTTAGGATATATACAATGAAAATACAAAACTAGACCATCTACAAAAAGCATTGGGCGATACATTTCCTGTTTCCATGGATCTAAATTGATCCACAAAACACTCCAGTGAACCCTGAGATCCAACACAACAGAAATGGAGCAGACATCATAGCGAGCAGCCGGGGAAACAACGAGACCACGACCAGCAGTGAACAACATAACCGCATCCACCATACACACCAAGTCGAAATCCACACCAATAAATTCCGCTCCATATGCATCCCAACGTGGGGTAATGCTCTTTTTTATACAAAACTTGGCCAACGCATCCTGAATCCCGCATCCCCCCCCCCTCGTATGAGAAACAATTTGCGTTTTACTTGTAAGGGAAAAAATATATCTTTAATCAAATTTTACCTTGCAAATACATAAAAAATTGTTCTCAGAAGCTCTTGGTTTTTTAACAGCCTCTATCGCATCCTTAATGCTGCAAAAGACCCCCCCCCTTTATTTCTTTGCATAGTAAAACATGAAATTGTCTTAGGGTGCAATTTTGAAATTGTACGGAGGATGTGCTATGGATGCTTTTCATGGTGAGAGCGCCCATATGTGAATGGACATTATCCTTGAGAAATGGTAATGATATTAGCATCATTTTCCTTTTCTTCCTAATGGCTGTGATTCCGAAGCCTTCGAGCATTATTCAGCGTTGATTGATTGAGATTATATGAGAAAATACACTTAAGGCACAGTTCTCCTGAATGAGTTAGTCCATACCTCGGAAGTTATCGCCCGTTATGGAGGTTTTCAGAGTTGATGAGGTTCCTTTAGTTTTTTAAAGGGTGCACTACTTATAAACATTTAAAAGCTATGCCGCTGCAATCTTAAACATATTTCCAACAGTTTACAGACTTCTTTCGTCAGGGAACTGACCATAATGAGCTTTCCTAAGTGCACATTCACTTCATATATCTTTCTCAAACTGCGCTGTATAAATACTTGCCACTACACGGAGCACAGAAATCAAGTGCAACCTCAGAAGAATCTTGTTGCTTGCTGCTGCAAGTCCCGAACGACAGCGGAAAGAACCGAATTACTGTTTGCGTGACTTATTGTAACGGTGTAAATGTTGCATGCATTTTTTTTTGTTAAACACAATGTAACCTATGCGTTGTTCTCCGTAACTTTTAAATATAAATTGATAAGGGATTGTTAGGCGGTGAAATATTGTAATGGCAGCAAAATTGCTCTTATGGGATTTTGCAATTATTTCATTTATATATGTACACACACACACACACCACTAACCTCGGGTAAATCCTAGAAACCGTGGACCCGGTAGTTTGCTGCGGCTCGCTACGGCTTGACGGCCTAGGTCGCATTTTTTTTTTCATAAGTATAAATTTATAGGAACGGGTAAATCACTGTAATGGTGGCAAATCTCCTTTGACTGCAGCAGAAAAATATTCGTAAACATCAATTTATAGTGCATTCTGTGCGTGATACCATGTTACCGCGTAAATCGTTGTAATGCGGCAAATATCTTTTAATTCCGGCAGGGCAAAATAAGCTAAAACACCCATATGTGCGGATTCGAAAGCACTATCTTCACAACTATAGCATGACGTTCTAACCGTCTGAACTATCATGCCCTTACGCTTGAGAGCGGTATTATCTACTCTGTGGAGGTCACTATCTTCGGCTCTCTCCACCGTTGCTCGGGACTTGCAGGAGAAAGCAGCAAGAGTGTCTGAGTTGTACACTTGATTTTCGTGCTCCGTGTAAAGATAAATGTGGCAACATTTACGAATGATCTTATTGTTTTTTTTTTTTTTTGATTGATTTATTCACGGACGCGCTTCAACATCTCGGGTCATCAGCGTCCTATTCTACTGGGGGCGTGAAACGGCCGACAAATTTTGCTCAGAGGCCTCTCTTTCAGGCTTGAGGTTCTTTTTCGTGCCGTAAATGTACGACACGGGACCCACAGCTTTACTTCCCTTCCGAAGGAAGCCATACTTAGGATTTTTACGCCCGAAAAAGTCCATCGGTCCTGGCCGGGTTCCAACCCGCGAACTTGGGTTTAGGGACAATTATGGTAACCACTACACCACCAGGACCAACTAATGATCTTGTGTTAGTGCTGCGGCTTTCCATATAGTGAGGTTAATGGGGAACATAGCTTAAATGCACTTTATCGGAATGTGACTACAGAGTGTCAAAATGCGGGTCGCCTTGCACATATAATAATGTAACCTAGTGCATTGTTACTGTATACATAAAAATAAATTGTGGTATAAAACATAAATGAGCGATACTAACAATTCAATTTACTCCATGAAACTTAAAATACAGACCAATGCTTATACATCCTGCATGAATCTTAAAAAGTCCGTAATTTTGTTCAGCGGATTAAATAAATTCTTTATTCTTCGCTTACTACTTTACAGTAACAAGGTGGAGGAGATGAATGTTGGTTCATTCACTTCGTTTCTCCCTCCAAGAACATCAACGTGATGGATACATTTCAGAAAACTGTGTACGCTTTCTGTTTCTGGTACATCATTGCACGATTATTACACTCACCTATCGGGTGGCTCAGGCGGTTCGAAAGTGCCAGGACGAGGTGGGATAGCGCGGTGTGATGATGGCTTGCGCTTTGGAAAGGTTTCTGGCCAGGCGTCTGGAAGCGGGGAGCCCCATGGGCGTCGGGGTGGTCTATCTACAGCACGTGTTAGAAACACCATATGTGTAGACCCTGGCCACTTTTGTCCCTCTCACTCATACTTTCCATCCAGAGGTGTCCCTAATGAAGACGTAGGTGCAAAAGGCCAGCCGTGAACAAAGTTCAAGACTGAAAGTATTCTCCCCCTGCTCTCCAGAAAATCTATTCAAGCTTTCAAATATGTGATAGAACTAAAAGACAGATTTCTGGAAAATAAATGCAAGATTTCAAAAAAAATGTAATGAACACGTGTTGGATATGATTTATTTCGCACTAGTTGTGCGAAATTCCTTGAAATGATTTTTATAACTCCTAAATAAAAGTCTGTCCACTGAGGGGTGTGGTTAGCCTGACTACTGGTAATAAATTTTACTGCAGAAACGCTCTATACAGGCCGCTGCATTTCAATAAAACTTTAAAAGAAAAATTACTGTGAAATTATTTTTTTTAAATAAGAATTTGCAATATATCACGGTAAATCCGGATTCTATAGTGTTTCCATTTTCAAGACAGTGTCGCAAATGTGGCAGAAAATTAAAATTCATACTTTCCCGCTTCTCATAAATAACAATATATTTTTTTGTCAGCGATCCCACCCTAGTACAATGTATAAACTAACTTTCCATACTTACTTCACTGACTGGGAAGCAACAAGGGGCATAACTCCAAATTCTAATCTAACACCATTCTAAACAGCATGAATTAAACTAAATAAAATAAGAGAATAGGCCAAGGCATGCTATGCAACCATAAACATTTCTTTAATTTAAATCATAACTTTATTACCGTGTATAAGTTGTTATGAACACGACGGGACCATCATAAAGGTGCAACTTCCTCTCTCTTCTAGCGTTCACACTCATCTCTCTCAGAAAGTCATTAAAATGCTATTTCTTCCCCTGGCCGCGTACGCGCAGACTCTAATTATTCTCACATATAATCTTTCCCAACCGTAATTTCTGTTTCTTAACGAATTCAATCTTACAATGCCTTTACCCTCATTATCATCACCCTACATGCCACGTCATACGTGTTTTAAAAACTTTAATTTAGGTAATTTCCTATTCACAAGTTCTGTAAATTATTTATCAATTACACAACCACAGAACTTTATTTCACGCATTAATGGCATTATTGTTATGACAATTTTCTAAAGTGATTATACAGATACAAAACATTTATTAAAACACTTATCTGATTGATTTAATGTTAATAGGCTGAGTTTAAATTTTGAAAAATATTTCAACATTTGTGGCTAGTGTAAGCAGAGACTTGTCTACGCTAAGTTATCTTCAGTAGACTTACGTACAAGTAGAGCGAAGCCAATAACTCTGGCGAATAAAACCGTATTATGACCTCTTTCAATCTCATTCCAATATTAGTCCTGGTGCGAAATATTTGTTATTACCACAGAAGAAAGCAGTGCATATTGTAAAGGGATTCATCTAAATTTCACTGTTAATTTTGAACCTTAACGCTTCCTTCCCTTATCATATATATATATGCTAATGCAATTTTTATATAAAATAATTTAAATTTATAACCTACATTATCATTACACTAAATGCAATAAATCTTATTTTCCCTAGATGAAGACCAAGTAGGCTTATGATAGCTCCATAGTGGCAGGGATACTTTATAATAAACTACCTAATAATGCATATGATAATGTCTTGACGTAAATATATTTAAACGCCGCAGAAATAACATTTTGATGAATCATTATTCATATATCACTTTTATATTATGAGTATATGTATATCGAAATCTTACATTATACCTATAGTAAATAGAAGTAAATTATACTAGCCATTATATATAAAATTATTTTCAAAGTATAAAATAACAGCTGATCCGGTAAAATGAAGGGAGATTCGAAACTCAAGGCCACGGTTGGGAATCGAACTATGGATTCTAGGCTATCACAGTAAGATATCGCAGTAAAATTATCGTTTATCAAATTCTTTTTATCATGCGAAATGCATTGTCTTGTGATCAGTGTAACCAACTTTATATAATTTCACAATATAATTCCTGAATACGTATTCCAACCACAATTCTATTTTTCAGTAATTTGTACATTTATCTAACTTATTGTGTATTCACTCAAGCAATTTATTCATTTATTTATTTTTGCGTAGTAATCAAACAGCATCGAATTGTTTTGTAAACTATGTAACAATATCTGCCTCGGTAATTATGGCTTTTAATTAATACATAGTTGAAAATGGTAAAATGTTTTCTTTGTTTACTTTTTCTCAGTTGGTATTAATAAATCAAATGGTAGCGATTGTAATAGTCGACTTTCATCTATTTTATTCTTACAGTTTCTGAATAGGTAGGTACCCATAAGTAAGTATAAATTATACCTAATTGTTAATATGCTGTGGGCGAATGTCAAATATATATGCCATGCCTTAATTTTTACTCTATTCATGAAATATAAATATACAATTATTACAACTTTGTAAACCAAGTTTAGTGAAATTATATTTAAATTCTTATTTTATTCCTGAAGTAGTCCTAGTAAAATTTGCTACAGCATGATATTTATTAGGACTCACTACGTTCGTAAATTTATCGGCAAACTCAGATCCTCTTGTGATATTACTTATGATAATTATAAACTGGTAAAAAGGGAAATATTAATTTATCCATCCGTCTCCATTCATCCACAATTTTTTTGTTTTCTACATTGCACCTTTGAGGTTTCGTGAAAAATGAAAGATGATCAGAAACTACATACTTTTAATTATTACTTGTGACAGCTGATTAAAAAGAACTTGCATATGAATCGTCAGTTATGTGCTGCCATTTTGCGAATCGGTGCCCAAACAGCGGGAGGTATATTCATATATAATGCAAATCGTTGTGCACATTTTGATCAGTCTTTGTGAATAAATGTATAATAAAAGATAAGGAAGTAGTTTGTTAAAATTTTTAGGTAAAAACTCGTTACATCCCATAAAGTTTGAATAAACGAGAACTTTCTTAACAAATAAAAACAATCGACCAACAATTGAAGTTTAGTATAGGTATATTTTCATATTTCTTAAGCATAAAGGAATAGGTTTAATAAGTACATAAATAATTATTTATTTAATGAAAACTAGATAAATTTAATTATAAATTTGATAAGTTATTTTTTCACTTGTATCGCTACAATTTTTTAATTAATAAGTGTAATTCTCAGTTTATAGAAGGTAAAACAAAATAATATTCCTTAGTTTTTACAGGCTTGGGCAAAAAGAACGTAACTGGCAATCAGAAAAATTTCACTTATGTCGATTTATTGTCCTATAATGGCTTGATCAGGTTATTGTAACACCACTACCTTACACTTGAAGAAATAATATTTATTGAGTACCGCATGACGGTCACAACAATGAAAATTTGAAAGCGTAAAGTAGTTATATTTTCATTTGTAAAATACACCTCGTTTAACGGCTCTAACACACTTTTCAGGATTCACATACTTCTTGCTTATCTGCATATCTTAAAATATAAATCATTCAATAGCAATAAATAAAATAAGATAAAACCCCAAACAAGCATGTTAAGACATCTTCTTTACAGAAACACCTTTGAATCAAACTGTCCAGTGCTTGGCACTCTTCATTTGTTAGAGGTATATCTTTTATCTGCGTGAATGGGGGAGGAAAAGGGGGAAGGTATAATGATCGGAATAAACGAACAGCAACCCCATCTCTGTTGGGATCTCACCGTGGGAGCGAAGCAATCCTTTTCTGAAAGATTAATGTCAACAGATCGATGGTGTGTTTTCGAAGTTACGTGTTCCTGCTCCTATGGCGATAAAAAGCTGGCAAATTCTCCACACGTCCCGAGGATTACTTATTGTGCACGTTACACTCTTACACTTTGTTTTTCTAAATTGCTTTGTTTCTTATGCGCTCCACTTTCCCAGTCAAATGTCTGTTCTAATTCGAAAATGGATGTTAAGAGGCGCTAAAATTTATTTCTTTGCAAATTCCTTGTTTGTGAAGCAAAATATATAGGGCAGAGATAAAATTTGTTCAAAGCTGAACGAATTACTGAATAAAAAAAAATGCCATGCTTCGCAAGTAAACAATCCTTTCTTTTATTTCATTCACCATTAACGTCTACAATGAACGAACCAAAGCTCAATACAGTGATTGAAAAGCGGATAGTATGAAAGAAGGTATAACTCTGAGTTTAATTAAAACTGCAAACCATGGATATTTTGGACACATCTGAAGAGCGAGGCGGCTGCGCGAGCTGCCATTACTCAAGGCCAGCCCGGCTACACGAGTCGGAGCGGGCAGCGTGATTAACCGAACTGCTAAGTTGGCCTCGAGTCTCACGCCTCAGAAAAAAACAAGTGTCTAATACTGGAGTAAAGGCTGGTAAGAAATGGCAAGTGTATGTGGCGGGGATCCCTGCCCGAGACGATGGGAATGTACACAGAGGTCTGTGCAGCCCAGTGGTTTTTTTCCATTTAGGACGTTACCTAGAGTCTAAACCGACCCGCCTTTCGGCCGTACACGATCTCGTCGCCCAAGCGCGCTAAGCAAACTTCCGGTGGAAAGGTCACATAGACTAAATAAAATTTTATAATAACAATAAACTCAATAAACAACATAAAAAATAAAATATTATTAAGATAGCCACCACCCTCCCCACGACAAACAGCGATTCGGGGAAATCCTGCCACCAAGGTACACACCTGAGGCACTCCCTTGGGACACGCTGCCCATGTGGGTACTGAATTTCCCGTGAGTTCCGGGACCACTGCCAAGCCGAGTACAACCCAATCCGGACAACTCCTCAACGGGAGGGGCTCGAAAAAAGTCCGACCCGGCTCCTAGTAACGTTCAGAAGTACCACGGGTACTCAGGTTCCGCAGAGCCCGCACCTGAAGAGCAACGACCGAAGTAACTCCCCCTTAATGGTGTAAATCTGGTAAGAAATGGCAAATACTGTGCAGTAACGAGTGTTTATTTATTATTCGGATATCCATACCAAGTCGCGATGTCAAGATTATTTAAAAAGAAATTCATCATGCCCTTCAGAAATTAGCAGAATCCGCACACTTTAGGCGAACCAAAGGATAACCTTCCTCAAGAGACGAATTTAATTTCTCAAACAAAATGAAGAAGGATAATAGGCAATTTCATAAGCAGATTACTAAAATGTGTTCCAGTATTTTTTGCATGACATACGTTAGTAAAATTTTTTTTAAGCGCGAAAGAGCCTATTAGACTGGCACTCTATACCAACTCTTGCATTATCCCGCGGCTCTAGCATAGCTGGCTTATCGTACAATGCATTTTTACGATCAGTTTAGATGGTTGTCAAACCTTAACTTGTATACGATTGAACTTTAGTCTTAGACCGTTTCAAGAATAATATTTAGCAATAATGATGCAAGATTTCGAATTACTGGGCACTTATTGGGAATTTTCCGGAATTTCTAAAGGACGTTCAAATAATGATGCAAGCCATTTAAGCCATGCAAGCTCGAATATTTAATGAAAAGTAAATTGATGAATAATTTTGTAAATCGCATCATAAGTAGATATTTTGGCTTCCTGTTTAGCAGTTATTCTGATCTTTAAAAACAGCAGGAAACCGCATAATACAAATGTCACACTTAATCTGAAAGAAAGGAATTAATGCTTCAGTGAAAATTCCAGCTCTTTTGAAATTCTATATCAATGACTTTTACAAGAATAAGCCACATTCTTTGACAACTTGCTCAAATAATGAATGGCCGCTTGTCGGAAGCAAAAACCATTTCGTGCTTCCGAACATAACTGAATTAGCAAGCAGGCTACTACAAGCAATCTTAATTACATTATACGAGGTACGTCCAGAAAGTAAGTTCCGTTTCAATTTATCTCCGCTGCAGCGCTGCGATCGTAGTTTCGCACATGCGCGGTAGACGCTCTGTATCAAGGAGAAGAAACGTGCGCCATTTTGAGATCGCTGTCAGTCACGTACGCTTTGTTGTGCTTGTTTACAATGTCGGTGTTGATTGAAAATCCCGCCGCTTGTGAAATCAGATCTGTGATTCGTTTTCTGAATGCTAGGAAAGTGAAACCAATTGAAATTTATTGGCAAATTTGCGAAGTTTACGGACAAAATGCGATGAGTGATTCAATGGTGAGAAGATGGGTCCGACAGTTCAATGAAGGACGTAGTGAAGTGCACGATGAAGAACGAAGTGGGCGTCCATCTTTGGTTACAGAAGAACTGGTTCACGTGATTGATGACAAGATCCAGGAAAACCGCACGTTTACAATTAGTGCTCTCGCTATGGAATTTCCCCAAATCTCACGATCACTAATTCATGAAATTGTTACCGAAAAACTGAAATTTCGTAAACTTTGCTCACGTTGGGTACCAAAGATTCTTACTGAGCAACACCAAACGGATGGGTAGTGCACTTCAGTTTTTGACCCGTTATGATGAAGGCGGCGAAGAATTTCTGACACAGATAGTCACAGGAGATGAAATTTGGGTTTCTTACGACACCCCTGAAAGTAAGCGGAAATCAATGGAATGGAGGCACACTTCATCCCCAGCAAAGGTTAAGCCGAAACAAATCTTGACACCTCGAAAAATGATGTGCACAGTGTTCTGGGACTGGAAAGGCATCTCTGAAAGAAAATGTTTCCAACTGGTTGAAGACACAGGCGGCAAACTTCTATGAAGAAGGTATACAAAAACTTGTGCCACGCTATGACAAATGCCTGCAAAATTTCGGCAGTTATGTGGAAAAGTAGTTTAAGAGTTGTAGAATTTTGTGCAATAAATAATTTTTCTGTATCTGTACACAATTTAATTTTATTACCAAACGGAACTTACTTTCTGGACGTACCTCGTATATTGTAACTGTGAGTCGTATTGACATAAATCAATGATACACTTGTTTCTTAACGAAATTCATAGAAGTTTAGCACTTTCTTCATTATATAAAGAAGTTTCGAATTTTCATTGCGTAAACGGAATACAGTTAGCAACTGTTTTCTAATGTGAAAGGATATCGAAAAGAACAGCTTGGACCTTCCACCCTCAAAGTGTTCGAGCGGTTTAAGGTATCACTGGAAAAATTATCTGAATATTGTAGCAAGTCTTTCCACTAAGGCAGCCATATCTCAAAAATGTCAACTGCGAGCAGTCCTGAGATTCGAAATAATGTCCTTTAGCTCGGCTCCTGATAAAGGTGGCAGTATTGCGTCGTGACATTTGGGACTGAGATGTATGCTCTAGAGTAGAATAAAGAAATAATAAGAGCATTGAACCAAGCAAACAGTCTTGTAGTTTAAACACTATGATATACAGAATAAGTTTATTATTGGTAGGATATGAAAATTTCTTAAACGACTAAATAAAATATTTCATTTTAATGAAATGAACAATTACACACGGTTTATTTACTTAATCAGTTAACGGATGTTAGTATTGAAAGATGGTGATTTTTATTTTAAAATGATACTTTACATTTAATTTTGAAAAAAAAAAAAATGATTTCTAAAAACAAAGAAATGGAAAAATGCATAAAATATGAGGTCCAAGTGTAAAAAGAAGATGCGAATTTGAACTTGCATAGTTTCCAACAACACAATCATTTGAATCATTTAAACACTCGGCCCCAACTGCAATCTACCTATAGGCTTGTTGTAGGGAGTACTTCAAGCATTATTTTCCCTCTGAAATCCGTCCCATCTTGATTCTTAGGGGACATGTTAATATTTTGTTATCCAAGAATGCACTCATTCTTCTATGAACATAAAATGATTGTATTTTTCGTAATTTAAATTTTTCATTAGTACTGAAGTATTCAAGACAGTGCCGATTTTTAAATATTTACATAACAGTGGCATTTCCACATGTATTCTGACTTTTTGTACAAATTACGAAGTTGAAGCTTAGTTCCTAATGGTAAGTTCAGGGGAACAATGTGGAAAATTTAGGGACCAGTTTTTATTATATTGCCATATGGAACAAAAAGTACCACTATATTTGGGTTTCTGTAGATCGTTAGGCTAAAAATAAAACTTTTCATAATTTGTATATGCCATATTGAGATACATGTTCGCTTTGGCATCAAGACGGAAAAGAACTTTTGATTCACTCTTAATCCCAGCGCGGTTATGTAATTTTGAACATTGTTTTTAAATACATTTTGCCACAAAACTTATCATTTTTGAGACAATCAATGCCTAATGTTACACAGTCTTTCAACCCAGGAATTCACCTATTTTCTGGTAATTCCTTAGCTTCTGTAACTGCCATGACAACGAACGAAATGATATTGGTTATATTTTCTCGATGTAAAATTAACTTTGAGGGATTACCTACTTAGACATAACACAGTGTAAACAAGAATATTGAGATCATATTATTTAAACATTCACAACTACCTACTTTGGCAGATGACAGGGGATAATAAACTCCTAGGATGCGATACACTTCTGTTTCGAAGATTAATTCGTGCCGCTACAGCCCCGTTATGATACGTTTCACCATTAATGAGTAACATTTCAAGACACCGCAATCTAAACTGTGTCATCTCACAGACTGATGTCGTTTGTTTCACAGTCGGGGATAAACAAACAGTTGAAATAAAACATACGAAGCACAATAAAAGTTGAAGATCGCTATTAAAACAAACGCATAACGAATTTAATACTCGGATCTGCATTGACGCTGCAATTGACGCAAAAAATAACGAATGTTCCAAGGCTTATAATAATCAGAATGCTGTAAAATACTGGCAGCAAAATAAACTTTTTTAACTGTCGCTTTGATTGCATTGATATACTCGCGACGTCTGCAATTGTGGCCTGAATACTGATGTGTGAGTCTGTAGGGATAAATGAAATTAATTAATAATGGCGTAAATGAGCTCGGAGTCCTTTGTGCATAAAGTTATCTGGCATTCACCTTTTCAGGCAAGAAAAAACACCGAAAAAACCTTATCTAGAGAGCTTGGCCTGACCGGAATCCAAACCAGGGCTTCCGGATTAGTAGTCCCAACTAGACCACGGAAGCGGTTTACTAGTACAAATCTTATTGCACCCTTTTTCGTAAGAAATCTCCAAATTTCAATTAATTATGTACCATATGTTTAAAAAAGTAACTAGATTCTAATTTTTTTCCTAAAAACCGCTTAATAAGGCATATAATTAAACTATAATGTTGTATACATCATAAAAGGAAAGTCATAGGCCCTCTTCCATTTTGTACACAAAAATTTAAATTTACCATACTGCATATAGACTTGAGACTATGTGTAGGTTGTTATTAGTAAGACTGCAACCATTGATTTAACGAAAATGGTGAATTTTTGAAAGGGAGGATTGTTAAAAAAAGTCTGCAAACATATACTAACGTGATCCAGACAATAGTTGAAGAATCGCTGTTAACAGAACAGAGGAACGAAAAAAAAAAAAAGAATGGTGGGGATAACATCTAAACAACAGAAACTTTTCCCACCTCCCCTGAACCAGAAGGTAGGAGCATAAGAGTGTGTGGAGTATGTATCACCTTCTACCTTCCCTTACTTGAATAGTTGCGATTAAGTGGCGCTTTCAGATGTTTGTAAAAAAGATCTCTTTATCAAGCTCTTTTCTGTACGGAATTCCTTTTTTTCCTTTGTTTTAAAACAAGAGCCCAGATTTTATGAAGTTACATATTTTAATGTCACATTTTATACAGGCAAATGATTTGATGCACAGGTAGAAATGTTTTTCCTACTTTTTATTTGACTCTTTTTTAAACTTAAACATATTAAATGTTTAATATTTTTGTATAATGCTACAAATTTCGCACAATATTACAGAATTTTCGTATTTTAACTCAATTAAGTTACTCATTGTCGTTAAACTCAATGTGAAATTAAGGAGTTTGTTATCGCCAACAATGGCACTTAAAATATTTTCCTTTCTTGTCCTCAAAACGCATCAGAATTTGTAACAATCAGTTGTTAATCACCAGTCGTCTGTTTTGTCGTCCGTTGAAATCATGGATTTGTATTGGCAAATGAATATAGGCAACAAAAAACCTATCTTCGAAACCTCCAGTTATTTTCTACTGTCCTGTGACACATTTCTGCTTCCGCAGCCTGTGATTAAAGGTAGGTAACTTGGTTTAAAGCTGTGAATTTCTACATAAAGCACTTTGAAGCTGCGAAACAAGATGGGGAACATTTCTTCTGATTCTGCAGCGTCTGTAAATGAAACCTAGTCGGTTATGAGTACTCAATTTAATTTACTACATTATTATTAAATTGGCTTCTCAACATTATCAAGAAACTAGACTGCAGGTATGTCTCTTTAAGAAGCCATGAATAATGGAAGATGCAGCTTGTTGTACTAGTGAAGTGAGTGATGTAGTTTGCACTAAAATGCAAGCTGTGTTGGAAAATAATGCCTGCTATTCAAACTTTTGAAGTTTGATGGTGGAAGTGAAGAACCTCCTAAAATATTCCTAGCGAAGTTCCTTTCTTTGCATAAAATGCATCTTGCAATGTAGAACGAACTTTCTTTGCGTAAATGTGAATGACACCATAATATTTTAAAACGTTATAATTCATCCTTTCAGCTCTTTTGCATTTATTCTGATACAGAAGTAATTGGTTGGTTATAGATTATTTTTTAAATCTTTTTCTTCCTGGCATCAGCTGGAGGTGGGCTTTATTTTCCCTCACAATGTTCATCCATTCTTTCTCTCCTTCCTTCCACCATCTTCCAATCTTCAGAATTCTCAAATCTTCTTCCAAGTCCTCTATTCATCTCTTTCTTGATCTTCCATGTCTTCTCTTTCCCTCCATATTCCACTTTTTTGGTATCCTATTCTCACTCATTCGTTTTACAAGCCCTAACCAAGCTAATCGGGATGCCTTCACAAGTCTTACTATAGTCTTACCCCCAAGTATACTTTCTACTTCTCTATTTGTTATTATCCATTCCCCATCCCTTCTCACAGGGACATAAATCCTTCTCAAAGCTTTTTCCCCCAAAATATTTAAAGAATTCTTATCAGCACGGAACATAGGCCATACTTCCGGTCACAACAGGTCTAATAAGTGTTTTATAAAGTTTAAATTTCAAACGCCTAGAGAGTAAGGTTGATTTCGTTAGCAAAATAGGCTCTATTCACATTCATTACACTTTTATTAATTTCTTCCGTGATGGAATTCTCGTCGTTTAGAACAGTATCAAGATAATTAAAAACTTTTTATACCTTCAACATCATATTGTTCAAAACTTCCATTTTGAGGCTTCCATTGTTGAGATCCTCGTGTATTTTGTTGTTTCTTCATTAATTCTAAGACCTATATTCTTATTGTTTTCTTCCAAAGAATTCAACATTTCTCTGAGCTAATCCAAGCTCCGTGACACCAACACAACATCATCAGCATAGGCCAATATCTGTTATTGTTCATTGTCTCTTCTGCTTTCAACTCTTTCATTGTCGCACGAAGGCCTAGGTTAAACAACACTGTAAAGAGCCTGTTTTGCCCCAGTTGTTATTTCAAAAGCTTCGCTAGTCTTTACTCCAATAAAGACCTTAGCTTATGATTCCTCCATAGTAGTTTCAATTAGATTGATTATTTTACTCATGTGACATCATCTTACAATCGATAAATGAAACGAAAGAAATTTTTGAATTTTGACCAATCATGGTCGGATTACCGAATGAAATTATTGAAAAAAATATCCGTTTTATCACGCGATGTGCATTGGCCTTGTGGTCAGTGTAGCCAACTCTATACCTCCACTATGTAATTCCTGAACACGCATCACTGATCACTTTTGCTAGAGACGGTGGGGAGCTATTGATAGCAGCAAAAGCATGGACAATCGACAATCACAACAGACAATGGAGGGTTGTTCAAAGCGTTTTGGTGATGCGTGAAATGTGCAAATTGATCTTATCATTAGGAATTCCAAACCACAGAATAATAATAAAAAAAAAAAGGACACTGTATGTTATTTTTTTTCTCGGTTGGTATTAGAAAATCGAACGGTAGCGATTGTAACAGTGGATTTTTGTCCATTTAAGTCGCATGATTTCTGAATAGCATAGATATTCATAAGTATCACAATATTCTGTACGCAAATTTCAAATATATCACTTTTATTTTTCTTCTATTCATAAATAGTCCTAAACCCATACGGATTTTGCTCTTCTCTATTGGCATTACTGACAATCGACATTCGTCTGTCGTAATATTGCTTGAAAACGTTAAGTATAAATGTTCAAATATTACAATTAAGTGAGCCAAGTTTAGAGAAATTATATTAAACTTTTTAAAATTATATTAAATTTTATTCGTGAAATATTCCTAATAAATATCCTGGAGGGTCTGAGCACAACTAAGTTCCTGAATTTATCGTAATCTCAGACCCTCTCGTGATATTACTTGTGATAGATTTCTTTGGTATTCTAAATTCCAATTAGCATTCAAATTTTTTCTTATTTTCAAATTGCATGCCCCAACTTCTCATTTTCATTATCTGTAAATTGAAGATAGTAAAATATAATACATTTTATAATATGTATAAATAATTTGTTTATAAAATGCTTAATATTTTGATGCTACATAAAAGTTCATATTTATCCACGTATTCAACACATTTTGGGCACATATTTCTTAGTTTGATATCACATAAAATCCAGGATAGAGTTACAACATTAAATGCAACGCCAGTATTGAAACTGCCCTTACAGCCCACCGTCACTGTATTATTAATATAATGTATGTGTCTGTGGTAAAGCTAATCATCATATTTTGTGAGCTGTAATTAGTAATACAAATATTATGTATATATGCATCATAAGGTTTAACTTTAATATATGTATTTTGTGTTGTCAAAAGAGAAAGTTCTCTGGTGAAAATGCTTTAGGTAGTCCGGACACGCCAATAGGCAATAAAACCCGTTATACAAAGGGAACAGTAAAACAAAAGGAACAACTATTGTGCCCCTTTTTTGAAAGACGTTCCATTGGCGAGTGTTAATAAACCCAAGGCCTTTTAAATACGATAGAGGGAAAGAACTTGCTAGCTATTTGCACATTTAACTTCAAACCAACCAATTTGAGTCAATGTGCTAACTTTGAAATAGTAGCGAGTGGTATGCGTTTGCAGGTGAATTTAAACCAGTCAATAGTAGAAGTATTTTTTGAATTTTTAAAACAAGAAGCGAAAATTACGCTGGCTTGTGTGAACTCCTTTTGTTTCGTGAAGGCCATGTTTAGTTAATTTTAATTGAGGATATAAGGAGACGTTTACTCGGCTGGAACACTCAAAGTTCAGCAGTTTTCAGTTTTACACGCCGCGGCACTTATCTACAAGATTCACACATGGCGAGAGGCACTTGTTGTTTTTAGATTCTGACGTAGGCACTCAATTGTAATATCTACATGGCGCGATACTAATTTTAAAGCCTTGCATTCTGCAGGGACGAGTAGTCCCAATTTCAAGTTCTATACAGTTTCACTTCTAAGTTTGTATTTGATGTAATCTATCGTACGCAGAACACCAGGGGACGCGAAAGATATTACGAATAATACATTACCATATATATTATGTCGCATTTCAAGGCTGTAAAAACTGATCTCTTCCAGTCCTGTTGAGTACGAATCAACAAAATAGCATAATATCACCCAGAGAAATTGTCTTCATAGCGTAGGCAACAAACCTGAAGCGATAATTAATCAATTAACGATAAACCTCTTCATAATTGACGACCAACGTGACGCTACTGACAAAACCGTTTCAGTTCATTAATTATGATACAAATGTAAATAATATCAAACTATAACTAAAAGAGAAAGTTTTAATGCACACAATATTTATTACGTGCAAATAAATGCGAATAAATAAGAATTAAGAAAGATATTTATCATAGCCAGAGAAACGTTTCCTGGCTGTCAAAATATGATCAATCAAGTTTTGAAACCATAATGATTAATTCGCCAGCAGAAATAGTTAACTCATGTATCATCGATTTTACATTAGTCTCCCTTCCTTCTTCTGGGTGACCACAATAGCTTAACCTCTGACCTTTTGAGTCTGTATAGAAACCACGGAGAAGATGGCGTTTAAAAGTTTGCTCTTCGCGATTCTTAGAATTGCTCATTACCTCTGGAAAACTTTCGTGAATGAAGAGATAATAGTCTTTGTGAAGTGACTCACCCGGAGATTTCAGAGTTTGCGACGAAATGAAACAAATAAAAGAACGAGCTTTATAATTGTATTCAAAAGTTAGTTTCAGTCCTAAAATTTCCGTTTATAACAAATCGCAATCAAGAAAAAATTAGTGCACGTCTGTCTGCAGTTGTTCCAATGTTTTTGTTCACGTCATTTATCTTGTTCACCTATTTTATTTCCAAAGTATGAGATCATATTTCTCCTCTTCTTGGAGAACGAAATGTTCTGTTCCAAGTGTTTACATGCAACGATATGCTATCAAAAGTTGATTTAAATCATTAAAGTGATCATTATTTGCACGATTTTTAATCCCCTCTACAACATTATCCAGTTTTGTGCTGATTTCAAATTAAATTCATATATTTAGTTTAGGAAACTGTCAATTGTTCCTCAAGTTTTGGGCTATATATATATTGTATACGTATAAAACAAACCAGAATCACTTGTCTCGTGTATTACATTTATCTATTTTATTTCTATAATCTCTGCTTTGATTCTATTACTAAGCGAGAAAAATTCATATTTATTTCCTGTTTATTATTGGATAAAGTTAGCTATAGATAAATTATTATATAAGGGTTTACAATGAATTATTGTAGCTTCAAACAATAAAATTATTCAAAATTAAGTGTTATTATTTCAAATTAATAAACGTGTTTTTATTTTAAGTATGTTTTCATTCCTTTCATCTTTTATTCGATTTAGTTATTATTTTCCTAAATTTTTTGAATAGTTTTTAACGATTATTTTAACTACTGAGACATCACAGGAGGTGGACACTGATGATACACGAAATGAAATGATATATTGGGAAAGGATTTTATTTTTAAAGGAAGGAAGCGTTCCAGGCATAAATTAGAGTACCTCCTCAGCATTTTAAATTTATGAGGACTGAGCAAAACCTGGAAATAACCTCAGTCAGGGAGGACGGTCCTGGTGAGTATCGACCCTAGATTTCTCGCTTTATGAGTTCGCGCCATAAAGACCTCGACCACGTGTGAGGGTCTCGAGCGTATTAATATAGGATCATAGACGGCATATGCCTCCTGGTGTATCGCCGTTGCATTGGCCGGCATTCTCGTTATGCATTATTCCCTAATCCTCTTAACACTGAAGACATAATCTTAGAATCGTCCAAGAACACAGGACTCACGCCGCATGAAACTTGCTCTTAACCGCAATAACATTCTCGGAGGTGCTAGAGAAGTCCCGAGCGACAGCGGACAGAAGCGAACTTATCAGTCCCGAACGGAAGATAGCGGAAAAGGTACTTTGCGTGACCGCTTGTAAAAGTATATATTGCATGTATTAATATTTTGTTAAAGGTATGTAACCCATGCGTTGTTCTTGTAGCTTTCTGGCTGCAATATGTTGTTCCTTATTAAAAAAACTGAGTTTTTCACTTTTTACCACGCGTTATCTTATTGGAATTCGCAATCGGTTAATATACACACACTAACTTTAACGCTAACCTCGAGTAAATCCTAGAAACCGGTGGACCTAGTGATATGCTGCGGCTCACTACGGCCTAACGGCCTACGTTCGCCTACTTTTCGTACACTGGCACACAAATATATATATTGATAGGGACTGATAAATTATATAGTAATGGTGGCAAATCTTTGATTTCAGCAGAAAAAAATCGTAAATACGAATTCATAGAGAATTGTGTGCATGGTATTATGTTAGTAAAACACTGTAATGGTGGCAATTTTTCTTTAACTCCAGAAAAAAAACAAAACAGTATGTTAGCATTCGAAATACTTGACGTTACACCGTGGACAGAAACGCATGGTGGCTGCGTCCCGAGCGACTGCGGAGAGAGCCGAACTTGTTTCACTTGACAATTTTCACTTCTACGGAAAACATCTGGCTGTAACTGCTAGCTGCAGTCCCGAACGACAGCGGAGAGAGCCCAACTTATTATTTCACTCCAAGCCCATGTGTAATTGTTTTTAATTCACAGTGATAGGCGTATTGTTTCTGTTTTTTTTTTTGCAAGAAGAGCAAAAGTATTTCATTTTTGGGGAGTACTATAGAGACACGCTTTCTTAGATGTTTATTGTACTCAAATTCCCTACCATATTCCAGGAATACGAACTGCTGTGGTGATGGACTCATTATTATACAAATGTTACAATGTAGTCAAAGAAAATAAGGTAGTACTCATTTCTATTGTAGGAATTTTGCAAGGGGAATTCTATAAGATGCAGTCAATTGCTGTATTTTTAGAACAGGCGTGATAATATTAAACTTTTCCGGATGTACTTTAGATGTATCTGCATTTGAAACGTCTGGATAAAGCAATGTTTGCTACATTGTCCTTTGTTACAGACAAGCTAACTATGCTTACGAAAGGAAAACTAAGCTCTAAAATGAAAGACATGCGTCGTAGACATAAAGCAAGCTTGGAAATAAGTAAGGACAACCTTATTAAGGAAGATGGTGGTTCGGAAATCCCGTCCTAATTTTGTTCTTCTTGCTTTTAAAAATTATAATAATTTCACTATAGACACTAATTTTCAAGTGCTTTTAAAGGGAGAAAAAGCAAATAATTCTAGTTAAATAATGTATTTTACTTCAGTTTGTATATAATTACTTAGCTTTAGAGTTTGTCATGTTAATACAACATATACTGTCATAACTTATTTCATTAATAATAAGGCCATACTTTTTAATTTTTAATTCTTTTTTGAAGTTCATGCTGGGAAAATGTATAGGCCTGAATGACTTCAATATTCTTTATGTTACTAAGGCTGAATGTGACAATTGCATTTAAGAAACTGGTGTTCTAAAAACATGACAATATCCAGACTGAAATTCCTGCTGTCTTATGCTATTATAGTGCACTATGGAGACAATACTACTTTCTATTTATTGAGACAATACTAATGACACCCTAGTAGCGCCTTGAGACTTGCTTGTCGATGATAACGCTGCATGTGTTTTATTTCTGACAAAAACTTTGTCTTAAAGACAATGTCAAACATTAATCTAATCATCATTAAAAACTATTTGACCTCGCATTTTATATTGTACTTCCGTTATAAATAAGCAGTACTCTAAAATCACAGTCGCTTCATGTCAATGATTAGGTGGTATTGAGTGGATAATGCCCTTCATTTATTTAATATCACAAATTAAAGTTTGAAAACTTATTGATACTTTGTAGCATGTGGTAAGTTTTAATTAAACAATTTACATATGTAATTTACATAAGTTTCTTGTAATATGTGTGTGAGAATTATATTTGTATGCAAGAGCGCTCTGTAATTTCCTGAACAAAGAGTATATTAAATTCTTCACTATAAAGAGGGGAATGTGGAGAAAACAACCAGCTTTGTACTTTTTTTTATAGACAACATATAACTTCTCTGCTCTAGCGCTCTGTAATATCCTTCACAAATTCAACTCTCTGAAGAATTCTCTTGTTTGGCACCTCCTGCTTGGCGGGCTTTTTATAGCACTTTTTTCCTTATTTTTTTCTTGATGAAAATTGCCACTAAAAATCTTAACCTTAATTTATATATATATAAAAAAAAACATTCTATAGTTTGAAATATTTTTTATTTTCAATGCACTCGCTAACATCTTCACTTTGTCTGTGCCAAAAATTAATGTACGGCTATGACCCTCTAAAACTATTAATTAGTGTTATTTTATTTACATCCAATTAATTATATCAGTTATCTATCCCTAAGTTTGCTTACCCCAAACATCTGTTCTGTAACCATCGATTCCAAAGTGCTGGGAAGTTAATTATGTATAAACAAAAAATACAATGGGTAACTGGAGAAAATTATGTATGACAATACCCAGAAATTAAAACTTTTTAGAATACACATTTCCTCTAATTGACTTTTATTATCAAAGATCTTTTATTTGCTAAACAGAGCAAGTGGCGAGCATTTGATGTCCCGTAGAGAATTCAGTTGCTTGTTTTTTAATGTATTGCTATGACTGACTCTTAATCGGCTTGTGTTTGGAAACAAACGCAACGGTAAGCCCTTACGTGGGAATAAACTAAATCCACATTGGTCGCAATTGAAACCGCGCTAAGCATATGGGATTATTCGCGTTGCGTGCAGCCCGCAAAGACGAGACTGCGCTCTGGTGAATATTTGAGCATGTGGGGCGTGACAGGAGTACATGATGACTTATTTATGTGCTCCAAATTACATCACTAGGTGGGATGTATGCGAATCCTTTTACATTTACCCACCTGTCACAAGCTATGGGCAGCAATGACGTCACGAAGTGCAGTGCATGTTGGCGAAATGCAAATTGAGAGGGGAGAAAAAATCATGCCCTATCAATATGCGCAATGCTCCGTATTTGATTAAAGAATGGCTCTTAATGCAATGAATTTAAAATAAAGCCCCCCGCTTCGATGTTACTTTGGCCCATTCGGAGGTTACGACATGCAAAATTCGTTTCCAATAATTCTCTTGCACTGAAACATTTATTGAGGATCATAAAATATGGAAACAACGAGTTTCGAGAACTTCAGCGCTATTTTCAATTTAATAAAAGTTCGTTGAAATATTTAAGGCATCAATATCCTAAAATTACATTATTATCCTATTACACAATTGTTCAACAGAACGAGCAAGTTGGTGGGACCTGTAATCCGCGTGTTCCGGGTTCAATTCTAATATTGCATTTTTTCATGGTTTCCCCTGTCATTTAGAGACGTTAGAATGGATCTTTCCTTTCTACGAATTTTACGCTATTCCATTTCAAATAATCTCACTCCTTTGGTTCCGTTTCAGGGCTGAAAGTACCAGGGCGAGGTTGGATGGTGCGGTGTGCCGGTGGCTTGCGCTTTGGTAAGGTTTCTATCCCGGTGTCTGATATGGAAGTGAACCTTATGAGGGGTTCTGCCGATGTTGGAGAACTTGTCTTATACCTAGGACCACACTTTCCATTTACTTTTGACATGTTGCTATGTTCTGCCACTGTCTGTCGCTAAGAGACCAAAAACAAATACTTGCCTTGTTAAAATATCCAATAACTTATATAAATATCGCATTCCAGCGTCTTTAGCATGAAAGCTGATTTTACATTACAACGTAGTTGTTGTAGGTTCTGGCAGTGTATCCGTACTTACCTCGTAGACCGAAGATCGCGGGTTCAATCCCGGCTAGATTGAACATCATCTTTACAAATGTGACAAGAAAGGGCATATTTTCAAAAATAATTTCTCCGGTGAAGAATTATTATAATTAAAAGCAAATAAATAAAAATAAAAAAAATTACCTTTCCCAAAACTTTGCAAAAATATGATTTTTTTATTATTCATGTTCAATCTCAGTGAAATGCAGACGATGCTTTTATGTCTGCGTGACTCATGTCGGTATCATGGGTTCACTAAATCGCAGATTTTATTTTTAAATGATGAATTTCGAGACATAAAAAAACCTATATTTGTAATTTACTCCTCATATTAAGTGTTCTAGTAGTATTTATGCTTTTTAGAAAAAATGACGAAAAATGGGGCCAAAATGCGGAAAAAAGCGGTGAACTCTACACTCGAGTGTATTTTATTTAATAATTCACCATGTCCATATTGACATTAAAACAAAAGTTAAGTACCGAGATAATTTTTTTCTAGAAAGGGCAACATTGATCGTTACTGCAGAGTCCGAAAGTTCATGTATTTTTAATTTGGTTAAAACAGTCAGGCAAAATGGCACTACAGTGCTGAAAATAGGCAGTAATATAATTAAAGAGGCGTTTATCAAAAGTAAAAACACAGAGAAGTATCACTCATTGTTAATGGAAATAGGTTTAGAAGATACTTGGTACTTTCTTTATCACATAATTAAAATACTTTTCTTAGTTACAAGTTAAAAACTATGTTTTTCAAGGTGTCAACTGTTATAGTCAGCCCCTTGTCTGAGAAAGCATTTTTCATCATAGAAAAAGAACGTTCTAATTCCACAGAAGTGATTGAAGCATATTTAAAACAAGCTAATTCGTAAGGACTCTAAACCTGTTACAAAAGAACAACCTTTCAGGACATCATGGAAATGTTGATCACGACAAAGTAAAGTAGTTTTGAATAGTCCTAGTGTATAAGCAAAAGATGCACAGTGGTTTCTGGTCTTGTTCATTTTCTGTTTGTACGTTTATAGGGGAATTGTCTGGCCTCATTCGCCAGGATTATTCGAAAATACAGCACTTTTCTCATCCTATTTTCTGGTATTCGTATGCCCGAGGTAACCGTGCGTTCCATTCACTAATGAAGGTTTTGCTATTTAAAGAGCTTTGAGGAGAAACTTTTTAACAGTTTGAAAAGAAACAAATGTATATTAACTTTCTCAATATATATTTTTAAAGTGCATGTATTATATATATCCAGAAAAAGTGCAACGACCAGCCAAAACATAAAAAAAAAAAAAAAAAATTAAAGTTTAAAATAGGCAACAGAAACCAAAACAGGCAAAAAGACAAAATAAAAAAATGGCGCACAAATCTGGCAATGAACGCTCCAGAAGCTGATTGAACAGAGACAATAAACATTCTCATCCAACATGGTCATTTGACGGTTCTCCAGTCACTATCACTTTTATAAATGTTTCTTCCATAACCAATCAGTAGCTAAAACACAGTAGAAGCTTCCTCTTTAAAAACTTGGATGACATAAACTTCTATCAAGTTATTATAATTGCCACCAAAAAGTGTAGATTGACTACAATAATTGTGAATGTAATTTTGCATTTTAGAAGTTTAAGTGAAAAGCCTTAATTAAATGTAAAATTACAAATCAGGGTTGCTTTCATGCAAAGCTGAAAAATTTATAACGTCTTGCAGAGATATTAAACTTCTCCTGAAGAAAAACGCTTAACAGGTGTTAGGATATATCAGAAAATAATACGAAAAACGAGTCGCAAACAACTCCCTGACGATTGCTTTATTATGTAAAGCGACTGTCACAATTTTTTTATTCAGAATCTGCCAAAAAGAAAATGAAAAGAAATATAAGGAACGTACTTATCCACTCCAATGTGCACATTTTCAAGTTCCCCTCTTTCAGTGGCAGAATGCCAGTCTACAGTTGTTGAGAATGTCATACGTCATGTGTCCAAGCTTTTTATGTGCTGAATTGTTCATGCGTTAAATTGCTGGCTGATAAAATCCCACTGACGCAAGATATGCGCATTCCAAATGTGTTTATTTCTGAGTGCGCTACATGATAGCAGCTTTTTCTCACTTTTGGAATTTCTGACGGTAAGGATATACGCACCATCCAATTTTAGACAATTCCGAAGGAATTGCAGTCGTTACCCAAGAAATGGACTTATTTTTCGGCTATTCATTATTTTTTTTAGCGAATTCAGGAGGAATTTAACCCATTGGTGTTGTACCAATGAAAAATGTTTTTACTAATCTATTCTAATCTGCATCGATCGCACCTACTAGGAATGTAAATATATATATATATATATATATATATATATATATATATATATATATATATAGGCTCATCCATCCATCCATCCATCCATCCATCCATCTATCCATCCATCCCTTCTCTGTAAATCTGTAAATATATCGGTTCTCTCTCTAGCGGTTGCAATTTTTTGTTTTTTCTCAACGAAACTCGGCAGATAGCCATCAATTAACAAAGGAATTGCCCAGTTCATTAGCCAGCAAAATTGGTCCATTGGGGGTGGAAAGCGAAATTTAAAAAAAAATAAAATAAAAATAAAATACTGTAATTGCCGCAATTTTGGATTTATCTCAACGAAACTCAGTAAATTTTTTTAAATAAAATGATAAAAGTAGTGTTCAAAAATTACTGCAATCGGCCCTCTCGGAGTAAGGTTATAACTGAAAAACACTTGGGGGTTAAAGTGAAATTTAAAAATCGCTGCATTTTAAAATGTTTTAAATTGAACCTGTATATGCCAATGAAATAAAGTAGGAAAATTGGTTCTTGAAAGTCAATGCAATCGGACTATTAGCAGGGGGGCTACCTGAACCCAAAATTTAAAAATCGCCCTAGTGGTATTAATGCACATATGATTTTTTGCATAGAAACTTCGTATATGCAATTCAAATAGAAAAGGAAAAATAATTTATGAAAATTAGGGAAATCGGTCCATTATGAGTTACCCGAAACCCAAAATTAAAAAAAAAAAAATGTTCTAAAAACAAATATTTGTTTTTTCACAACAAAATTTGGCATTAATATTCGTTTCACAGCGAAACTCCGTATATACCGTTTAAATAAAATAAGAGAAAAAAAAAACAGTTCCTAAAAATCAGCGAAATCGAACTATTAACATCGGAGGAGGGTTGCCTGCTCCCAAAATTTAAAACTCATTACAGTGGCATTAATATATGTTTTTTCGCAACGAAATTCCGCATATGCTATTTACATAGAATAACAAAAATCATTTCTGAAAATCAGGGGATTAACTGAAACCCAAACTTTAAAAATAGCTCTAGCAGCAACAATTATTTTTTTCCACAACAAAACTCCGATATACTATTAAAATCAAATTAGAAAAATAGTTTTTGAAAATTATCATATTATTAGGAGGGGTGGTACTTAAAATGTTTCGGAGGGTTAAGCCAAATTTAAAAAATCACTCCATCGGTACCAATATTTTTATCTTCACAACAAAATTTGGTACATACCATTTAAATAAACAAGATGAGTAGTTTCTGAAAATTAGGGAAACTGGACTATTAGTAAAGGTATACTTGAAAACCGAAATTAAAAAGTGCTCTTGCGTTTAATTTTCTCTACATTGTTTTTTAAAAATAAAATGAAAAATTAATACATCATATAAACTGTATTTATTACGTTGCATATGTGTTATATTTAATAAAAAATCGTCGTGAAGATAGCAGCAGTGAAATATTAATCTAATATATTTGAGAATTATATTTGTATGTAAGAGAGCTCTGCAATAACCTAAAGAAAGAAAACAGTATTTAAATTAAATTTCAAAGCCAATGAAAATAGATGAAACTTTCGATTGTTCTTTGCTGATTCTCTATACTTACTTAGAATATGGAAATTATATTTAAATATTAATGTTTTTATTTTATTGAAACATATGAACATCCTATTCTTAAATATACAATGTAACTGGAAACTTTCTGTTATTTTTCTCTATTTAAGTGAACGTGAAGATATCAATAGTTACATTTAAAAATAATTAAAAATGCCCACACAGTATCGCTTTGTATATCAGTGGTCATATATTTAATTTAATTAATAGTATATCATTGCTTCTTGTGATTTAATCTCAATCTCAAAAAATTAATAATAATAATAATAATAATAATAATAAATAATAATAATGTGGTTTCTCTTTGTGATACTTACAGGTTGCAAGAATTCTAAGCTTATTCCCATAATAGCACACAATACCATAACATATTTCATTTCATTAATTAATAAGGCCTAATTTGAATTTTATATGCATTTTTATTAAAAGTTGTTCAACCAGTGAGAAATTCGCTTAGTTTAAGCAGTTCCTGCGTGATGGACTTCTATTCATTACAGATGTCGAAAATGGGTTTTTAAAAACTGTACTTTTTCAAGGAAGTCATTACAAATATACTATTACAATATTGAAAAAAGTGTTATATTCAGAACAAAATATATAAATAGTAAAATATGCATATATACATTAATAATGAATAGGGACAACATGCTCAGAACAATAAACTGAAAGACAAAAGTTGACAAACAAAAGACGTGATTGTTCGTAGAGCTGCGTATTGTTCTTCACAGGGCTGTTGGCGGTTGATTCTAAGTTTAAAGAGTCATAAGATTAGCTAATGCTAATTATGGGGCAAACTCGGTTAATTTGGTGATATTAAGAATTTCGTAAAAAGAGTGGTTAATGTATTATAAATTAATTATTTTTATTGTAGGTTTCTTAAATATTATTAAAATATATTTCAGAAAACTAAATAAAAATTCTAAACACGAAATAACATTAAACCTAATTCACTTAAAATAGATAACGCAATAATTTTTTCCAATAAAATTCAAAATTAGTAAATTTAATTATATGAACAGTGGACGCTACAAAAATTATAAAATATAGAACACAATATATTGCACTCTAAAATAGGATGTATAATTTCCTGCTATTGTGGCATATCGTGGGGTAACAACATGGGAAAAATATATTGTAGCAGTATGACGGTTAAAAGCAAAAGTGACCGTTAAAATTAGAGATCCGTTTGGAAAGATTAAGTAAAAAAATTAACAGATGCATGTGCAACATAGGGAAAAGATAGCATCTTAACGAAATGTTAGAGAAGTCGAGGGGTTGGAACCCGAAGAGAGTGAACGTGGTACCAACTGTGCTCCGGGATGATCCCCTTATCGGCGGACGAATCGATATCAGGACAATTTCATAAATGGCAAATAAATGATAATTTAACTATATAATAACATAGAACACCTTCCGGTTTTTGTGTCATTTTGATTAACCAAGTTTTAGGATTTGTTCAGATTAGTGTTGCAGCTACGCTCCTTAGACACAGATCCAGT
The DNA here is from genome assembly GCA_030762175.1 of Metallyticus violacea. NCBI lineage: Eukaryota > Metazoa > Arthropoda > Insecta > Mantodea > Metallyticidae > Metallyticus > Metallyticus violacea. The sequence continues at coordinate 76,154,591 of CM060845.1, read as the reverse complement.
CCGTTAGATGGTTACAGAATGTTGACATTATAGTCAAGCGAGTTAAAGGGCGTCGTCACAATATCATGCTGGAAATTTCGTGATAATACCTAACTAATTTAACATGCAATAAATTTTGTTTTCGTTAATCAAATTCGTAATTGCCACCCAAAAACTTGATTTTGACAGACCATGGCATTATTAACTGCCAGACCCGTAAAAGTTTCTGTTCAGATCTTGTTTGCTTGGTCCCTGAGGATGAAGGTACTCAGATGTGTTCCGCATATTATTCTTTTGATCACTTCTCTTTATTTTGTTCTAATCTGGTCCCTTATACATTGTGAATGCATTCAGAGGTATTTTAAGTGTCAGTTGTTTGGTGTTTCTTTTTCCGACAGAAAGCGTCGAAAAGCACCAGGAGGGAAAAATGGCCAAATGGAGATTAATGTAACGTAAGAGAATTCTCTCCATCTTCTACGCTTTCATAAAAGTTATTCTTCCGTCAATCATAAAACAATGTCTGTATTTACCTTTAATAATTGTTAGAAGCAAAAAATACAACAAAATGGATTTCTTTAACAACAAAATCAGAGTTCTCAAAAACCAACTTTTTTCATAAAGCTATTTAATGTATATTTTTTCGAAGATCCGAAGACTTTTCAGTAAAGATTGATTCTAAAATTTAACTTTACTCACTAATGCAAAATGTACACATGATAGTTGTCAATGCCGAATCCCGCCTGAGCAAGATATGGGCAGTGGAGATAACATGCGTTGAATTATAATTTCTGATTTTTAACCAACGTATAGCTGAAGCCTATGATATTACAAGAAGCCTACAAGGGATTTGATTTTTCCTAAAGAACGGCTCGAAGTTGTTCAAAATGTATAAAGAGGAGAGGCAATATATTTCAAAAGTAAGTGGACTCTTCTATCCAGTTTGTGCACTACCTGAAGAAAACACCCAGAAATTCTGAAAATTTCACTGAGTGCTACCCGCACGTTAGTAACTGAAATGTTGTACACAAAACGTGTTTGTACACGGTGGATTCCTGAACAAAAGGAGTCGGTCCTGGTGGTGTAGTGGTTACCATACTTGCCTCCTAAACCCAAGATCGCGGGTACGAACCCGGCCAGGACCGATGAATTTTTTCGGGCGTAAAAATCCTAAGTATGGCTTCCTTCGGAAGGGAAGTAAAGCCGTGGGTCACATGTCGTACATTTACGGCACGGAAAAGAACCTCAAGCCTGAAAGAGAGGCCTCTGAGCAAAATTAGTCGGCCGTTTCACGCCCTGAGGTGAATGGGACGCTGATGACCTGAGATGTTAAAGAGCATCCATAAATAAATCAACAACAACATGAATAAAAGGACGTTCGCATCCAGGGCAGTTTTGTATGCAGTTGAAGATGATGTTACAGGAAGATACGGAGTTTCTTTCAAAGACAATATCTGATGATGATACTGGGCTACAGAGAACAAACAGAAAATATACAATTGAATCACCAGGGGGGAAAAGTGGCTGCTTCTGCTGTAAAAGCTCTGGTCATCTCATTTTTTGATATTCAAAGAATGGTTTACTAGCATTCCGTACCTGCACATACAAGTGTAACTGGGAAATACTATAACGGTGTTCTGAAAACTCTGCAAAGCCATATCACACACTTGTAAAAGGCCAAATTTTCCTCCTCAAGTTGGTTGCTACACCACGACAATGCACGGCCGAATATCGTAAATATTGTCGCTGAATATCTAACAAAAAACAAGGGGAATGTGTCTCTCATCCACCCTATAGCCCAGATTTAGTCCGTGTGAACGTCGAGGGCATTTTTCCTCAGAAGTAGTTTCGAAGGCGATTATGAAAGACATGTCAAAAAAGGTTTCTAGCATATGTGCATTGTATCCAACAGGGACTATTTTGATAAAGTTTATCAAAATTATGACGATGAATAGGCAAGTAGTGAAAAAAGTATGATTATTCTTTATTGAACAGCTCTCGTATTATATGATCTAGGTGGTTGCATCAAAACTAAAATTTCGCTGCTGTGGTAATTTTATTATAGAAACTAAAGAAATTGTTACGAAATTTCCCCTGTACTGTTTTCATTACCCATAAAAGAGGCGGAATATTCGTATATATGTAATGAAAATAATAATAATAATAATAATAATAATAATAATAATAATAATAATAATAATAATAAGGAAACATTAACACTAAACAGAAGCTTAACTATACACTTACGATTTGCTACTTGCCCATTTTTGTCTGTACTGCACACATCCATGGTCTTTATAGGATTGCGGAATTTCATGTTCGCACATATTTTATGATGAAAGCTGCATATAGCTATCTGGTTATCACATGCCTGTTCCTGACACGTTCTCTCTGACGTAGCCAACGTGCTGTAGAACTCCGGGTCTGTCTCGTTTCTTTTCTTATCTCACTTTTCACCGACTCCTGGTAAGGCCCTGTGAGCTGCATTCTGGTATCTTCTGCGTTATAGGTTTCTCTTATAAGTTCACATGCTAGTCGTGAGGGTGCTGTTTTCCCCACCCCATTATTCTTTTCGTGAACATTCTTGACCTTTGCCGGGTTTATCTCAGTTTACTTCATTAGATATAATTAGAACTATTGTCGAAATAAACAGTGACACTATTATATGAACTATTATTTGTAATATGATTTGAAAATACCCCGAAAGTATTTTAAACCTTAAGCAAACGATAACATCCAACTTCTACTCAAGCGTTAAAAAACAAGGCGTTTCTAACATACATAAAGATGTTACCGTGCTTAACGCACGTATAATAAAGAAAAAGGCATACAATCTATTTTCATACCAACTGTTAAATGAAGGAAAATGCTTAGTAATGCAAAAGGCCCAAGGTACCCTCTTGACACAACGGGAATTTATAAAATACCATGTGAGTGTGGCAAAGTGTACATAGGTGTGACAGGAAGATTGATTAAAAAAGTCATTGGAGGAACATCAGCGATGCCTTCACCTTAATCAGCCTCCGGTCTGCTCTAGTAGAGCATGGCCCAATCTCTGCAATCATGAGCTCGCTTGGTTCAGGTTAGGTGCGTAGGGGGTGCTGAAGTAACAGACAGAGGGTACGAAATCTGTCCTATATTTTCGGATAGAGAATCGTAGGAACATGTTCTGGCGTACTGCAACGGGCCGCAACCGGTGGCCGAGGTCGTTAAGATGCGGACTCGTGAGCGGGATATCCGGGATTCGAATCCCACCAGGACCGTCCTTCCCTGACTGAGGTATTTTTCAGATTTTCCTCGGTCCTCATAAATGGTAAATGCCCGGGAGGTACCCTAAACGTACGTCTGGAACGTTTCCTCCCTTAAAAAAATCCTTTTCCAATTTATTATTTCATTTCATGTATCATCAGTGTCCACCGCCTGAGGTGCCTCAGTAGTAAAACCGGGCGTTAAACACAATTAAAAAAAAGTACTGCAAGGGGATGGAAGAATGGAAAAAGAGATATTTCCCGGCCCCGTTTCTTAACGGGGGAAAGGGCAATGGCAGTGCTGGAATTTGCTGGCAGATAGGAAGGAGGAGGAGGGAATAGGTAAACTTTTAATAAAAGTGAGACAGCTCAGATGGAAAGAGGCAGACAATCGGGAAGGGGAGTAGGGGTACATGAGTCATATTTTTTTAATTATTTATATATTTATGTGAGGGAGCGCAATTTATTTACTTTTGTATTGTTTTCTTTTCTGTTTCTTCAGTGTTATTTGGGTGTTTATTTTTATTACATATTCTTTTTACATTTATTTATTTATATACTGTTAATCTTTCAAGAATTAAATATTGGTTTCTGCCGTTTCTGCATTTCCTAGTGTATTGGGAAAGCATGTACGGTTTGAGGACATGAATGAGTTAGATTTGCAAAAACAATTTTGTAAATAAATACTACTACTACTACTACTACTACCACCCCCACCCCCACCCCCACCCCCACCACCACCACCACCACTACCATCACCACTACTACTAAATGAATGCCATTATTAAATTTAATAAAACAGATGCGGTGCAAAAACGCAAAGTCTTTCCCATCTAGCTAGAAGGGAGGCATTGAAAACAGCAACATCCACATATTTTAACAGAGACGGCGGATATCACCTAAATAGCGCATGAAAATCAGTTTTTAACAAACAACTCTCTCCCTCCCCTTTTCCATATACATGCAATATTGATCGATCTTCTAAAACCAAACAAAGACATATCAAAGACTGTCATTTTTTCAGCAACCAGTTATTCTTCGTACACTGATGAGTACGTTGGGGAAAGCCATAGTTGCATATTAAACCATAGGCCACGGTAAAGCAGTCCAGAAGATTTTAATCATAACACCGGTCGTGAAAGCCCAAGATGTACGAAAACTAGCAAACATTTGAAAGAGGGTAGTTTTGAATAAAAACATGCACACAATAGTACATAAAAACGTGACAGCAGATTATGGGGGAATGCAAATGAAAACAAGTCATTCAACTTGCAAACAGTCCAAATGAAACTCTCACGATATGCTTTTCGTGTCATGTTTTATTATTATTTAAAATGGATTGAACAACAGAGCAATGTCACGAGTCATTGGCGTTTTTCATGTTGACTTCTAAGGATTGTTGCAAGCTCCAAATTATTCAGCCCTCTTTTCTTTGGTCTTCCAATTTTTCATTTTCCTTTTGCAATGTAAGAGATAATGTTTTTCATCAGACATTCTCTCCGCATATTCTAACCATTTGTGTCTATGTTCATCAATGTTGTAAATTTTTAGCTGACTTCTTATAGCTTCGTTTCTGAACCTGTCTTGTCTCGTTACTCCTAATGTTCACCTTAAAAATTTTATTTCCGCCACTTGTAGTCTACTTTTATCTCTGGATGTCATTTTCCACGCTTCACCACTATATACAGCTTCTGACAGAGTATAGAATATATAATTATAAAATTGTTTTATTGTATAGCTTATGACTTCATTTTTAAAGCTATCTCAACGTTCTTTAAGTTTTTTAAAGCTATCTCTTTGTTTTCAATGTCTAATTCTTTGATTTATGGTACTGACAGCCTAACTAACTAAACTTTTTATCTATTTACTTGCTCAATAATTTTATTGTATCTTGTGGAGTGATTTTCCTTGAAAGTAAAATACTAAGTTTTATTTATGAATATGCTAAAATTATATTTCCGGAAATTTTATAAAGTTCAAAGTGTTCTCTCTGCAGTGCATTTTCATATCTGAGATCATAACTTGGCCCTCTCTGAAAAGAATTGTTATAAAATTATTTTCTGCAAAATTTTAACTGCTGTTTCCACTCTCGGTTTGCTTTGTTTAAATACAAATTAAATAAAGTGGGTGATGTGCAACGCCCTTGTCTCACTCCCATATTACTACTTGTTTTTTAAGATTTCTACTTTTTGTCTTATGCATATGTTTGCATGAAAAGATATCCTTTTACTGGTCATTATATTCCATAGTTTATTTCTGTCGTTAAATACCTTGGGTATTATGTAAGAAGAGCAGTTAAATTATGTTCTAATTTATATTGATTCCTTTAAGATATATGTTATTTATGCATGAACTTCCTATAGCGAACCCTGATTGATCTTCAAGTACAAGGTATTGTTTCTGCGATGTTCTGATGTTCAACGTTCTTGCTTAAATATCGCAGGCTATAGAGGGAAGGGGACAAATATGAAATAGAGGTGCTAGTATCAAATACCAAGGTATTTAGCCTGTAGATGCAGATGGAAGTCAAACGAGATGGTAAACAGGGTGAATCTCGGCCATTACAGTAGCTCTTTTTGGTGGAAGCAATATTTTATACCGGTGGAGGAGAACTTCTTCGAGTTCTACTAGCCCCTGGGAAGGCCACTTTTCATTTGAAAGGCCGGAGAAGAAAACCTTTCCAAAGCGCAAGCCAGCATTCGCCTAAGTGATTCGGCCCAAGGTCAGGATGGCTGACCCAACAGCAATTAAACCCAGGACTTCGCAAATGCGAGTCCCACGTGTTACTGCCCGAGTCATTTCGCTAGCTAATAATTTAAAACAAATGCACCCATTTACAATTAACTGTGCATTTTGTTCGATGGCCGCCATGACCTCAGTAAGTGACTATGTGTTCTTATAGCTAATTCTGTTTTCAGTACATTAAGATATGGAGCAAACACTAAATGAATTTGAGGAGTATCTACTCTATTTTATTCTATGCTCTCATAAAAACCTGATGCAGAACTAAGGGTGGGGGAAGGGGCTCAGTGAGGGTGGGATTATTCTTTCGGGAGCTTTATCCCTGGGGTTTGCATTTTCTGTTTTCTTTTTCTTTGTGTTTCACCGAATTCTAGGTTGCTTGGCTGTTCTCCAAGATATACGCGCTCCTCCTCCCTTCCTCGCATTGAACCGGCACAGTTCTACCGGAAGGCTGTTTCCTTTCGCGGATTAAAGTGAGGCCAAGTCAACCTTGCACCAGTAGGTTTGCCGTTCCGGGCTCGTACCTTTTATTTATTTATTTATTTTTAGAAACCAAGCATGGAAGTTGGATTTATGGCTTTTAGTAGAATTATTTGCAAAAACATTTTGGGAAGCTTTTAACATCTTTGTCTACTGTCAACGTCGTATTAGAATTTACTTTATGAACTGGCAATGGTTCAAAGATAGCGCCTTTTGTGGGCGGTAAAACAATTCTCTCTAACTGACCCTTTGAGAAGAAGAAAACACATTTCTATCGAAACTTTGAAATAGGTATAAAATTGTTATATTATCTTCTGACCATAGAAGAACTCAAGCAGTTCGAAATATAGCGATTACTAATCTGTGACTTTTTCTTAATGTTTTATCCTTTTCTGCTTTTCTAGTTATTGTTATTTTAGTTACATTGTTAATAGTGTTATATAATTTTTCACTTATATATATATATATATATATATATATATATATATATATAAAATATTTTTCTTGCAATAATTTTTATATTTTATATTTTTATTTGTTTATTTTTGATTTTTTGATTTCACGCAAGTGAAAGATACCCACTTACTTGCAAATATTGGGACTTTTCCATTTTCTTTATACACACTTTTTGGAAAAACTACCCAACGTTCGCAGCAGGACTTTACTACAATCTACGGAAGTTTTCATGAACGAAATGAAGAAATTATTCAAGCAGGGCAGGATCATTTTGAAGAATTTCCAGCCCTCCACCTGACTGGGAAAATTATAACACATTGCCAAATTAAACATAAAATCTTAATAAAACTAAAACTTACAACCTTCAAGATATTTCTCAGCTATACTGAGTGATGAATGAATTTTAGCACTGGTACTAAAAGCATGTGGGGAACGAAGACGAACAGTTTTGATGTCTTTTTTTTCCTAAGCTGCTATTTTTATATTGCGTTACATAAGTTAAGAAAACAAATTTATAGGCAGCTTTGGTAAAAGGAGATGTTTTAAGACATTACTAGAACTTTGGTTTATGAGTAGCAGGCTAAAAAGAATTTCGTTTCCACTTTTTACTATTTGTCATTTTGGTAGTATAGTGATAACCATACTTGCGTCCTAGTCCAAGGTCGCTAGGACGTTATTTTAAATACTAATCAGCTGATCGTTTACGAGGGGAATTCATTTTCAACTTTAATCACTAAATGGCTCTTTTTAAAACTGCAATTCTGCCAAACTTTGAATCTAGTGTTGAGTGTGCAAATGCGCAGTTTTAACGGAGGAAAACCTAGATGAAACTGGAGCAAATCTTAAACGTTCTCCAAGGAAATTGATGACGAAATTAGCACAAAAAATGTGAATTTCGGAAGAAATAACATCAGGAGCTTTAAGGTAATCTAACTTAATCAACATTTACTTTCCTGATAGAAGCGAGAACGACAAACTCAGCATTATAAGGTGAGACAGTATTCGCTTCTAGGAAGCGGAGTTGAAGTGCCGGTGCTGGCAGGTACAGCGCGCCTAGTAGCCGAGATGTAAAACACATTGTGAGTGGACGGGTTTACAACTAAAGCCCGGTACTTGAGATGCGCACACTATCAGTTGTCATCTGGTTATCTTCGTTCTATAGTTAGGTATTAAAGAAACACGATTTTAGGTGTCAGCGTTTATTGAAAGCCCGGTTTAATACTCCTGCTATATTATCTTGATTTCAGAGTTTATGCTATTACATTCTTAAATTAATTTAGATTGTTCATAAACTCTTCTGACTTTAGTTGCATTAAAGTTTGTTCAGACCACAAATATGAGGAAACTCTTAGTGCAGAAGATAGCGAACATCTGGTAATATATTTTTATTTGTTTTTACAATGACAAAAAGTAGTTAGAAAAGTTGAATTTTATTCATTTATAACAATATAAACTATTGAATTAACTATGAAATAAAAATTAGGAACATTCTAGGCTTTATTGTGTTTTACACATTGACATGTGGATCGTCGGAGCCAACCTGTCTTTTTTGAACTAGCAGACTCGAATTCGATCCCCGATGGCTAGGTAACATTTTTCCCCGGAATTTTTCTTTACATGAAAACATGAATACTAGATAATTATCAATGTTAAGGACTCCAAATATATTTGCGTCTTCGTTTCGGTCATTCTATTCATAGTATCGAACGAATTTGACATTTGGCGGAACTTCAAATACTTAAAAAATAAAAACTAGTGAATGAAGAGATTATTGTGAATAACGAATCATTAAATGTACTGAGGTAATTGTTACAAGGAGAGTTTTAAGTTTAATGTCTCGTTTAAAGAATTGTCTGGATATATAATGAATCATTAAATTGCATTGCTCATCTAGGTAAGAAGGTTTGTGTTTTTAAGGACATACAATTGATGAATGATCGAATAGTCGCATATAAATAGCTTGCCACGATTTTCAACTTTGAGTACATGCAGTTCTAAATTTGTATGTTGATGAAGGCGGTGCATATATTGATATCCGATTTAACAGGATATCAACAGGCCCTAGCAACATCTTATACTTTCCTCATCGAATTCAATTTTTTTCTACATTTACCTCATTAATATTTGCAATTAAAGACGACAGAAATTGTTTATTATCATCACTATCAATATTTTCATTCTTAGATGAATACTTTTAAAGAGTTTGCATTAATTCCTTAATTTTATTAGGATGGAATCTTGGAATAGATTATAAAACTTCTTGATTGGAGACCTGTACTGCTTTACTGTTGGTCTCATCAAGATAAGGGAGAAAGAGAGGGGAGAGAGAGAAATTATGTTTCCAGATAGTTACATTCAGAAATATAAAACGTGTAATTGTTCGGAATATAAATATTTTCTCCTCTTATTAGTGCAACTTCGCAGTGTTTCCTGTTCCTTTTCTTTCCTTTTTTGCAAGACAACTTCCCCTGTGAATCCATCTCTAAAAATTTCCACCGTTTCTGTATTTCCGTTATTGAATTAAGAAAAAAATGTACTGTGAAAACTTTTAATCCGAATACTTGTTGACTAGAAATATTTTTCTGCTCTTTAAATTATAAGTTCTGATGGTAAAAACAATCATTAGCTGTGATGGTAATATTGTGGCAATACGTCAACAACTACGCTATGTCGACAATGCTGTCTATGCATTGTTGATTTGAAAACAAAGGAAGGAATGCCAAGGGATCTTTACACAAATAAGACTATTGGTGTAGTAGCATAGATTAACAAATGAAAAGTCACATGTTCAGTACTCATCAGTTAACAATAGAATGCATAGACAGCATTGTCGACGTATTATTGCTTCACAATGCCGTAATATATATAAATAAACGGTACAGAGACGTTCCAATATAAAAAGTTAACACTTGAAAAGCTAAAACAAAACTGAACACTAAAAACACTAGTGTTCGGTTCTATTTTAGGTTCGAATATTAACTTTTTATATTGGAATGTCGCTGTGCGTTTATGTATTTTATGACTGTAGAGGAATTTTTTTATTATTTTTCACTACTACTTCACTACTTATATACAAAGTAGTGAAGTAAACGTAAAAAGCAATAAGAACAAAAATAATGACACAATTCACACAATATTTCAAATAGCTAAACATCTTTCTTCATAGTGTTGAGTCCTTCTTGAATTTCAGACCAACAGACACGCAAAAGAGGTTACCTATGACGATGCCATTCTAGTATTCATGGCAGTATACCTTTAGTCTGTAAATAACAGTTGTCTTCGAATGTGAACGCATTATGTGCGGGGACTAAACATGGCGGAGTCTGAAGCCCTCAATTCACTACTCTGGGTGCGATTCACTCTCTGCGGACGCATGGTCCAGAAGATCTTCAGCAATTCCTCAACAGACTCAGTATTCCTCACCACTCCTACTTTCCTTTATTTTGATATAGAGTTAATGGTTCCCTTTCCTCATTTCCGCCTACATTAAACCCACTAATCTCCAACAGTACCCGCATTTCGAAAGTGTAACTCTTTATACACCAAAAGTTCATTCCCTATTCTCTTTCCCTCTGTGGTCACCGCCTTTGCAAAAAAAAACTCTCCATCTCTTGATATTTACATACGAACTTGGCACAAAGGCTCCAAGATAGGAAATAGTCTGCCTCCCTTTCAAACACCCGTATTATTCCAGCGAACAAAAAATTACATTGCAGACAAAACTTCTAATAGGATATTCATTAATCTCATAAAAACGTATATTCCAGGCATTGAGAGTGTTAGCCCTATCTTAAAAGAAAAGTATAGCATTTTATTGTCACACCCTCCCATGGGAGATTTGTCGAAACTTGTGTCTCTCCTCACCTGCAACTTCGCGCAATCTTAGGAATATATTTCATCGTAATTTGCTACCAAACAATCATCTCTACCGCCAAATGTTTCATATCCTTGTCAACGTTCCAAATGTAAAACTTGTAATATATTTATCACTCCATGCCCCTACTTTCATAGCCCCAATCTAGTGAGAGATTTCAAGACGATTGCTAACTGCTCCAAAAGAATATTATCTATTTTCATCTAAATTAATGAAACATTTTACACCGAATTGACCTCTACAGTTATTTCACCGTGTATGAACAATTATAGACGGACTATAAGATGAAGTCGCTTCCTCCGGTTGTTCAATATGCCCTGTCGCATAATCAATAGTTCGATGAATTATTCAGGTTCACACTTATTTCCCTGCACACTAACGATCCTGAAAGAAACAGACACAGAGATGGCAGTCATTTTTTTGCATAAAAGCCATTATCCTTTGTTTTAATTTTCAATTTAATTTTGTGTTTATCTTCCCACGATTATTGACCACTTTCTCCAAAATATCTACTACTTTCGCCCCTCCTATTCACATCTACCAATCCTTTTTTTAGTAGTGTTTAACGCCCGTTTTTACTACTGAGGCACCACAGGCGATGGACACTGATGATACATGAGATTGATAAATTGCGAAAGGATTTTTTTTTTAATGGAAGGAAACGTTCCAGGCCTAAGTTTAGGTTAGGGTACCTCCCCGGCATTTGCCATTTATAAGAACTGAGGAAAAACTGGAAAAAACCTAAGTCACGGAGGACGGTCCTGACGGGATTCGAACCCCAGACCTCCCGCTCACGAGTCCGCTCCTTCACGATCTCGGCCATCCATGGCGGTCTCTACCAGTCCTGGTGTGACTAATCTAACTTCCGGATCAATCATATTGGCTCTTTGTCTAGTATTTCAGAAGTGATCTGTACACAGTGAAAGCTATCCGAAATATTGTGTGCATTGCGTGCCTATTTTCATTGTTATTGTTTTTACGTGTACTTGAAAACTTTTTAATGAGCTTTTATACACTATTCTGAAGAGTGTATTATATATTTATCTATTTACTACAGATATTGGCTGGAGGAGGAAGCATTCTAGGCCTAAGTTTAAAACACCGTTCGTCATTTGTCACTGATGACTTGGAAAACTTGGACGGGGAAAAAAAACCCACAGTCTTGGACTGTCCTGGCGGGAATGGAACCCCAGAGCTTCATCTTCTTCTTTTTTTTTTTTTAAAGTAAAGTTTTCTAAATATTTCAGAAAGCACATAACATTGCTTCTTAAAACCACAAGTCCATTAAAAAGGGAACTTTAGGACTATAACATATTTTCTTTGCGATAGCCCAATATTTATACTAAATAAATATTTCAACGTTCAGAGGTTATTAAGATGACGATTTCATGGCCATCTTAATGACAATTATCAAGAGAGCAATTAGTTGGTGATTTTGAAACTCGGAATCCTTAAGAAATACCAGACATGGAAATATACCAAGTTTTATTCACGATTACGTTTTTATGACCATAATCAACAAAGCGGTTAGGAAAAATCGAAAACTAAAACCGTTGGCGATAATTTCAAGAGCATTGCAAACAATCGGTACAATGCCGGAGTGTCAGCTATTCTAAATGGACAATTAAATTATTATCTAGGTTAGCGGAATTCGCTCTATCAGACTTGATAGCACAAACATCCAAAGAAGTATACAAAACAGCGGATGCTACATTTATGAAGTGATGTTCAAAGTAAATGTGGATCAATTGTCACAGAAACAAGTAGCCATGGAACCACAGCATATTAGATTGATGACAAGTGAGGCTACTTCAAATTCTTGAAACAATACAAGCATACTTACTAGAGAGTAATAAGGGCTAAAATGTGGACACGAATATTAAATTTGTTACTTATTTGTTTTTCGTGTAATATTTATATCATGAAAATTCGAGTAAATCGTTAATTTCTTACTGAACGAAGTTTGTATTTTGAAGATGGCAATTCTTTTTCGAAGTCTAAACTTATTAGTACTGCGTAATGTAACTAAGTGATTTATTTATGTACAAGCGTTTTACAGACTTACAGTATTGGGGAATTGCAACTTTACGCACTGTTGTGGAAAAAAATAACTCTACCAGAAGCGCTATGTGATTGGAACAAAATTAAAAACCATATTATTACAATATATATATGCACTCTAATAATATCACTAAAAAGTGGCTGATTAAAAGAATTTTGCATTCTACCTAAGATGCATTTACGCGCGTAAGATCATTGTAACCCAGTTCAAAATGAGATCATGACAAAATAGAGAGACGAAAATAAATACGTTAGTTCTGAAGACTTACAAACACAGGATAACTGCAGGTGAAAAAGGAAAAGAGTTGGGAGAAATGATTCCTCCAAGAGAACGAGCGCCAGACTCTGCCGATATAAGAGGATTACATAAAGAGCATGGAGAGAAGACTTCTGGCATTGTATCGTCGTCATCAGCATCACACAGATTAACGTTTTCCTCCTGTTTCTGGGCCGTTATAAGGACGCTCTTTAGTTATGCTGCTTGCATGAGCAACTTCATACCTAAAATATCATCTCTCTAGAGTTCGTTACTTGTGTCGTTTATACAAAGAGTTGTCATCTGCATTAGGTTGTTGAGGATCGGCAATTTGAGATAGAAATTTGTGATCTGCTATTTAAGTTTCTTCGCCATTAAGGTTCTACAGGACAGGAAGTCATTGATTAGTGACGATTCCATTCGAAAGTATGCCCAACTACAACGAACGCAAGTTGCACAGCGTGTTTCTATCGCAATTGATAACGATAATAGCTACATAACTACTCCACAGAACCCAATTTACGATTTTCGCAGCGTTATATCCTTAGCCTTTCGGTCAAATGGGTAGCTCCATCTAGATACGTTGTAGACAAATCAATTAACCGTTTTCAGTACCGTACTGTCAAATGATTTTGGACATTTTATAGCACTATATCTTGAATAAAAGCTGATGAAAATCTATATTTTGAAAGGTGTAATTTTCAAAGGTGCTCAAATTAGTCCTAATTCAATTATAGGAGTAAGATTTATATGGAAAAATGTTCAAAAGAAGATTTCTGAAATGATAAAAATCGTAGTCCGGGTATTACTTTTTAGTATGATATCCTTGATATATTCTTTCTCGAGTTAGTCGGTCCTGGTGGTGTAGCGGTAACCATACTTGCCTCTTAATCCAAGATCGTGGGCTCAATCCCAGTCAGGACCGATGGGTTTTTTCGGGCAGTAAAAATCCTAAGCACGGCTTCCTTCTGAAGGAAAGTCGTGGGCCCCGTGTCGTAGATTTACGGCATGTAAAAAGAACCTCAAGCCTGAAAGAAAAGGCCTCTGAGCAAAATTTATCGACCGTTTCACGCCCTGAATTGAATGGGACGCTGATGACCTGAGATGTAAATAAATCAAATCAATGATTTTTGTGTGAAACAGATTTTAGCACATCCTAAGGCTAAATTAAACCTCGTTTCGCTTTAATATCTGCTTATCAACATATAATTTCAACATTTTTATAGTATAAGTTCGTTAATGTTCATTAACCATGGAGAGCCATGTCAAATCCCCTGTTTAAGACTCCTCTACAATCTCTGAATGTTTTGCATGAAGTTCATGAACACCAGTTATATCAAGCAATTGAAAACCCCAAAACTTGGCGACACATTTCTAATACACCTTTTTTTTACTACTGGTGGCGTCTCAGCTTCACATATTAGATGATATTGTTTTTGTACATGTCATCCAGTTGGGTGACGTAGGTGGTAACACTGGAACTTGGATTTGTTAGTTTTCGATATATAGAAAATTTAACATCATAGGCTCGATTGCTTGATGGCTGTACTGCAATTTGAAGTATGTTTCTTTCGTCGGTCAAACAATGATTACTTACTTGTTTTTTTTTTGAGTAGTGTTTAACGCCCGTTTTTACTACTGAGGCACCACAGGCGGTGGACACTGATGATACATCAGATAAAATGAAATTGGGAAAGGATATATATTTTTTTTTTAAGGAAGGAAGCGTTCCAGGCCTAAGTTTAGGTACCTCCCCGGCATTTGCCAGTTATGAAGACTGAGGAAAACCTGGAAAAAACCCCAGTCAGGGAGGACGGTCCTGGCGGGATTCGAACCGCAGACCTCCCGCTCACGAGTCCGTGCCTTAACGACCTCGGCCACCCGTGGCGGTACTACTTAGTTGTAGTTAGTACTTTCTGGGGAATATTAATATGTCAATAAAGTCAATGTTGTTGAAGTGTTATTTCCATGTTATCACATTTCTGAGCAGTTCAACCCGAAGATTTCATGAGTTGTGGATCTCCTTCTTAATGTTGTAGTTTCTTGCTTTTAAATTAAATTAATACTTGTGTCAATAATTTTGCATACACCGTGCTCCATCTCTACAACAGACTAGAGCGTTAGCAGATTTTCCCCTTTATGGTATATTACTACAGAAGAAAATCTTTACATTATACTGCAGTCACATAAAAAACTAACATAAAAATGGTCAATGAGTGTCACATTATTATCTAAAAACAGGTCTACAAAGAACGCAGTAAGAGCTGAAATTGAGGCCATATGTCAACTTTATTAAGATTCGAAAAGAAAATGATACAGACTTCTGAGAGTGGTACAATGCTATACGAAGCCTGTGTACATGTTTACAAAATCATTCCTTTGTGTACGGAGTCAACTTTTAAAGTGAATAGACACCTCTTTGTTTAAGGTGTGTTTGGTGACGCAGACAAAATTATGTTCCTGGTGTTGTTTGGACTTATCAGACATTCATTTGGACCAAATTACTAACTCGAAAAGTAATTTGAAATACTGCACGAAGTAATATTAGATATTTTAATTAGCAGTAAGATTGCACCCCCCCCTTCTGATTGACAGTGAGCAAATACTAGAACAAAACGTTTGACAAATGAATTGGCAGACATGATCACCATTGACAAGTCCCTCTCCTTTGCCAGACTTGATCCCAATATGAAAATTCATATTTGTACACAACCGAATCCAGTTTGAATTCCAAAACCTACTCTGCAAGATATTTATGATAAGATTTGTGCTTTGCGGCGGCGCCATGGCACATTTGTTATACTGCGCGCTTCCCACCGAGATGCCCAGTTTCGGTCTCAGCGGTTGTATGTGGGATTTGTGGAGGATGAAGCGGCGCCGGGGTAGGTTTTCTCCCGGTACTCTGTTTTCGCCTGTGGCTCATTCTACCATAACGTCATTATCACCTCAACCCATCCCCATACTGAACTTCACCATTTAGCAAATATAGTGCCTCCAATGCCTGACCGGCAAGTGAGTTGGCACTGGTAAACAATTACACACGCTCGCATGCTCAGGATGTAGGTCATCTTCGCTTTGAAACGAAAGGATGTCATTTTGAGCATCTAATCTACGCTTGTAACATATATGGATTTACGTTTCTAATCAATTTTTGTGAACTAATTTGTGAGCCATCCTGTATTTTAGAAACTCTTTTCTTCTAATATTTCTAACTTTAAAAATGAACAATAAGGAGGATCTGACCTCCTGAAGCTTAAATAAAAGCTGCTGACTAATTTTTTGTACGTAAACTTTATAATTCTAAATTAAACTTCTAACGCATTTTATGAGGCACCACGTACTTTAGCAATTCTATTTCTCTAACATTTCAGTACTTAAAAGCGGGCAATGAAGTCCGCGTAGCCTTCTGAAGCTTCAAGGATTGTTTAAAGGCTTTTGCGTATTTTTGTACACAAAAAAGAGCTAGCCTAAAATTTAATAAAACTTGACCAATATGTTGTAGCAGAACTGACAGAATTAATGCGTGTTTTCACAGATATTATCAGATGAATATTATGACACATACAATAATATATAATTAATAAGTTTACTAATTATACAATTTAGAAAAAAAGACATACTATACTAGAACATCATTTCCATTGTATTTCTAGTCTAATTCGGCATGTTTTGTTTACGACAGCCGCCGTACTGCAGCATTTTCATTTCCGCTTCTTGCACAACGGGCCCGGGTTCGATTCTTGGTTGGGTTAGTTTCCTAACAGGTTTTTCAGGGGTTTTCCCTCAGTTCTGTAAATGAATGAATGGGAAACTTAGGCCATAAAGTCTTCTGAACTCATTCGATCCAATCATCATCTATCATCCTTCATCTGGTTCAATTGACCTTAAGGTCGCAGTGCCATGGTCATAAAAACAAGTTCTCGTTATATAACGTGATTATGTGGTTTAACAATCAATTGTTTCACTACAACAATTCAGAAATATATCTGAATTGTAAAAACAATAGCATATAGAGTTGATAAAATTTACAATAACAATTATTACACTTTGGGTGATATAACAAGTGGAAGTAGGAATTTTAATTGCTAGCATTTTCATTTTACAACAATTAGGAATAATTGGCATTCTGTCACAAAGAGCATTAATGGGACCAAGAAAGTAGACATGCTATATTTGTGATTAGGATTTTCAGCTAGCTCTCTACCTCTAGTGAAGTGTATCTTCGGTTACACGAACCCAGATCAGAAATCTCACGGCACATTTCCTTCTGCCCTATTTCTTATCTAATTTTGGCACATGTCCCAGTGTTGCATGAAAATGGCATCAATCTGCTATTATTATGAAGAACAAGAGCTCTCTGAGAAGCCCTCCCTTCCTCCCATGCTCTTCTCTCGTTTCCTTCATACTAGCATAAAGGAAATTCTATTCCTCCATCCATCCTCCGCATCCATTTTCCGTCCTTTTCACTCCCTAAGCCAGGTTGGAGTAAGGGAAAGAAAAGAAGATAAAATAAGAACCGTAACGTAGGAAAAAGTATTCCAACACATTGTTATAAAATAGCACTTTCCCTCCCCCTCTAGCTTCATCTGTCGAAATTTATGAACGGTTGAACAGAAAAACTGGATTCTATTTCATGAGGTGTAAAAAATGGGTATTATGGTAATTATTTTTTTTTGTGGGCAAGAATTTTAACTTTCTTTTCGTGTGAATAATAATGTATCAAATTTTATTCTTAAGGAAAATTATTGAACAGAAAATCTCGAAGAAACGAAGGAAACTTTATTCTTTTTATAAGCTGTGCTTAATGAAAGGCAAATGGCTTAAGGCAGCGGGAAACGGATTTATATATTCTGTGGTTGGAATGTTGGAATGACATTTAGTTTACTCTTTTTACACCACCTAGAGGGTTTTAACTGCTTGCTTGAAAATTTAGGAGAACGGGATCTTACAAATAAATAAACATATATAGTAGCTTATGATAATATCAATTATTTTATATTTAATTTAAGTTGTTGAACATAAAAATGTAAAAAACTGCATAATATAAATTAAATCGTAACAAACTTGGAAGGTACTTCTTACTGTGTAGCATATGTGAAATTTGCAGCAAGTATAATGCTTTCATAAGTCTAAAATGTTTCTTATTTCCGTCTTTAAAGCAATATGAGAGCAGCTTTTAAAAACCTTGGACGTTTTCTTTACAATTTTGTGAAATATTGATATTTTGTAATGCGACTTTTGAGTCTAAATATTTTAGCGAGTGCAACACATGAATCAAAAGGAAGAGGCTCCCGTATAATTCAGTAATGTTAATATTAAGAACGGAATCTTTGCAGGCCCGCATATTTATAAGAAAACCTTCAAATCTGTTGTTTACGACTTCCTGAGTAACAGAAGAGTTGAAAATTGTTACAGCTGTTGATGAAATTCTAACAACATGCCTAGCCGTTCCAGTAGCTGATTACATTACCACAATAGAGACACGAGTTCGAGTCTAAGTCGCATTTGTTGTGGACAAATTCGAAAAATGCTTTCCTGTCTCTTTTTCTTATTCATACAAAAATGTTTTCAATAACCTTCAGGTTGGCGGTAAGAGTTCTCATTTCTCCTGAGCTACTCATGAAGAACTCCGGTCTGGAGAGAGCGAGCGTTGCCCTGGACACAGTTGATATCACTGTGGCTGTGGGTTACGGGTAGGATGGTCTTTAGGAGGTCCTGTTGGGAAAGTATGGCAGTATGGAGTTATTTTATCTCATCTCTTCATATTGAGGCTGACAAAACAAGGCATCTGAATGCCGCTTTCAGTAGAACATTCATATCAAGTAAAATACCGATAATTAAGTCGTAATATGTTACTCGAGAATCACTTTCCTACTTTTTGTGCAATGAGTGATGAACATGGGGATCATTTCCACTGAGACAATTCAGCGATGGAAAGAAAGTGCCAGGGAATTGGTAGGGTATTGCCGAAATTTAACAAAAATGTCCCAGAAGAGGAATAAAACAGAAAATGAAACAAAAATATCGACGTGAATAAGCAATCTACTCATGTGTAGCATTGTGAAGAAAACTTATTTACTGTCTTTTTAATTCCCTTTATGTTATTTCAATATATTAGCTGTTTTTTATATTGAGTTATTGTCTTATAATGTTTAATTGCCAAGTGACATTATTAATAGAAAGAAAGGTTTTTAATTATTGTTTCTGTACTAATACAATCAAAATATAATGAAGCCTCTTATACAGTTATTACTTAACATATGGGAAACATTCGTGGAATTCATAGAGAACGAAGTATAAGCAAAAAGTTAATGTTAGCACATTACATTTTCATTAGTTTATAGTCTAGTCGTTTTATTCACACACATAGTTCTAAAGAAAGTGCATAAAATGGCGGCCATTAGGTTTAACACAGGCTTCCGACCGCTGTGTCAAACACTATACTATTTTCTCCTGCATTCCAAGTGTCTACCATACCTGCTGACATTCTAGTTCAATTGGCTGGCGAAGAGTTGTCACATTGTTAGTAGGTCTGGAATATTCAATGATATATAAATGATAACATATTTAAAAGATTATTGAACTAAGATCAGGAGAACGATATTGATTTATTTAGGAATCGCCTACTCTAGCAGTCAAAGTGAACCGGCGCTTCATCATGTATGCATTAAGATTAATGGAATTTCTACCAACAAACATTTTACAAAACATTCTTTACAAAGTCACAGCATAATGTTTCCATCAATGTTACAGGTAAAAGAAAAAGACTGATTAATGTATCGCCAAATTTTTCACCCCGTACATTAAAGCTAAACTGCTATTGGTGTCTTGTTCACAAAATTGCCTCCAAGGAATGTGAATGAATGTGTTTAATGCCCGTTTTTACTACAGAGGCACCACAGGCGGTGAACACTGATGATACATGAGCTGAAATGATAAATTGGGAAAGCATTTTATTAAGGAAGGAAACGTTTCAGGGCTAAGTTTAGGGTACCTCCCCGGCATTTGCCATTTATGAGAACTGAGGAAAACCTGGAAAAAACCTCAGTCTGGGGGGATTCGAACCCCAGGCCTCCCGCTCACGAGTCCGTCCGCGCCTTAACGACCTCGGCCACCCGCCACGGTGAAATTGCCTCCATCTTTTCGTCAGCCAATACATGTTCAGTATTCCATTTTGTGGCAACTCTATGGCACCCGTGGTAGTTGATACGGTACCAATTTGAAATTACAAAAATATGTGGCTTGTTTAACACTTACTACATAAATGTCTGTAATTAAAAATAAAGTAAGAGTGTGTAGCCATATGTCAGCATGGTTTTGTTTGTTTTTAGATCCTCTATCAATTCCTTTAACGTTTCTTCAACGTTCAATGTTCACCATATTCTAACAAATTTTGCATAAGGCCGCAATACTACGGTTATGTAGAGTTTTACAAGTAGGCAATCCGGTCTCATGCAGTTCTAATTAAAGCTATTCATTCCTACTGGGTACGCTCTAAGGTAAATATCTTTTTGTCATAATAAATAAATAATTAGTTAATTAATTAGTTTTATTTAGCCAGTTTAGACACGACCGCAATATCTCTATGGCTAATTATCAGTGAACTCCAGAAAATCAGTAATTAATGGCAATTATTCTCTAAAATAATAACTATTATAAATGTCACGTCTAATTAGAAGACATTTATTTACTCATAAATTACCCGAATCCTAAATAAAACGCCTTACTTATAGATGATGGGCATTTTTACAGGAATTTAATTTATTTAATTATTATGACGTCGTCACTAGATGCCTTTATGAAAACTCCAGAGTAGTTTGAAAAAGTACTTTATTTAATATTAAAGAGAACAACATCTGTTTTGCATTGTCCCCTCGAAGTACAACGCACTTACTCCAACGTTTCTCCAGGTTCGTGATTCCTCGTAGAAGTGATTTCTTCGAGGACCTCAAAATACTCATTTATCTCCTATTTCACATTTTAAATTTGTGTCCAACTAGGAAATTTTGAGTTACAGGAATAGATAATAATCCAAGAGAGTGAGATTAGGTGAATAGGGTGGATGGGAAAGCATTTCAAATCGCATTCGGTAAATTTGTCTTGAGTGACGAGGCTTGAGTGCTGCATGGCGCATTGTCAATCCATCCTCGAACGATTTTCCGCGATTGATCTCTTCAGTCTCTACAAAAATGATGCATGGTATTCTCCAATAATGGGTTTTTCCTTCTCCAAGTATTCAGTCAAATCCATTCCTTTTGCATCAGCGGGTGGAAAACATTTAGCCTTTTTTGGAAGCTTTTTCTTAAACATTTCCAAACAGTTCTTGATCTCTGTTAACTCGCACACTTTTCACTCGTCTGTCAGCCGAAACGATATAATGGACTTTATCGACGATTTCTGACCTCACAACTGATTTTGTAGCTCCAGGACTTGGTGCGTATTTTGAACTCATTTATTCTAAGTCGAACGGTTTCATCCAATGTAGCCAAAATCCTTTTATAAATTTCCTTTCCTATTTACCCTTCCAGAAAATAGAATTGAATCACACCACACTTTCCATTTTTCATTCTCACTCGAAACAACTGCCAAATAATGAACATCAGAATGATTTGTGACTATAGAATTTTGATACATAGAAAGCAAACTTTGTAACCGCTATACAGATGTTGCTGTTGACCTATATTACTTATCAAACAACGCTCGTATATATGTTTTCTTCATGCCTGTTTTTTCTGGATAAGATTTACAGCCAGGTAAGAAAGACTTAAAACCTTGACTTAGCAGTATTTGGACCTTCTCTTGGATTTTTACTCTCCATTTTCTCATGTATGAGGACCTTCTCTATTTTAATCTAAATTTTGGTACCAGGAAGCAGGTAATTAATGGCTTTTGGCACTAAACCCCTTCTCGTACAGTTTGATACAATTTAAAATTTTAGTATGGGCCAGGGAAATCGATATTCTAAAGACCAAAAAGTATTACTTTTACGAAATCTCTATATTTTATCATTAATGCTGGTAATTTTGTTCTTTGCTATATTAATCTTTGTTTTGAAATAACAAAATACTGGTGTTATCGTGAGGGTTAATTTAGACAGTAGTGCCGACTATACTCGTATTCGTTACCAAGATCTACTGTTGAACAAGAAAGCCATACTTTTGATTGTTAAGTATCTTTTATTAAATTCTGCGGATATTTTTTAAGATCGTGGCCAAGTGTTCCCATTTCAGGACTTAAAATTCCGAAACTTGATTATATGTTTAAATTTAGGGCTTTTGTCTAGGTCTTTCGGAGTGAAATTGATGGCTCATTTTACAAATGTATATTATATTGTTTTTCTCTTACATTATGGGGGGGGGGTTATCCTAGGATTGGGACTTTGGAATGGTCACATTATGCTAAGTTAATTAGGGCATATCATATTAATTCAGCATATTCTAACGTTAACCTTAAAATTTATTGTGCCGGAAAATCCTGCCAGGAAGCTGTATGTGGTTGCAGTCAGGAAAAAGCTCATGACTCAGCAGTGGATTTGTAGGAATTGCAAGTTTCGTAGAGCATAATTCTCCGGAGTATAAATACCCTTTACGAGATTTTCTGTGACACTGGACCAGATGCACGGCAAGGAATGCGAATTTAACAGCAAATTACTATTATGTAGCACACCTTTCTTATTGATCTGAAAACATTACTGAATTTCTGTTTAAAACTGAGATAGCAGATGAACACAAAAAGAATTTCGTAAACAAAGCTTTGAATAAAAAGAATAAAATGAACAACAAAAAATTATAAAGCATATAGAAAGGGTTAATTGCAAAAAATGGAGTGTAATATATTTATTTATATGGCATGTATTGAATGAATGCATAAAATATTGGAATAAGCAAAGAGAAGCTTATGGAACCCACAACTTCCTATAAAGATGAACTTAGGTAAACGAATGAAAAATATTAAACGGCTATGATATAGCCGACTACTCACTTTACTCAAACAAGCAAGTATCCGTTTCACAGAACAGCTGCCAATATCTATTTAAAAAACGCATAAAATGCCACTAGACTTATTAAAAGTAGGTACAAGCACATTCATTGTACTCAGAAACTGAGCTTGTTAGTGCATGTCTTGACTTACAACGCAGGCAGTTGGTAACATGCACTTAGAAAGGCTGAAAAGCACATCCCATTAGGTTTTGAGAACAGACTGGCAGACCTGGAAAACAGTTCCCTCACAGAATTCCATATAAAATAAGGAAAGAAGTCGAAGGAAATGCACAAGAGGACGAATGTTGTGTGTAGTGCACGATTGTGCACTTTTAAAGATAAAAAATGATAAATATATGGCGTTATTTATGGGTTCATCTTTCAGTGTTTCATTTTCATTAAACCCGAGTATCCCATACATTTTGATAGGTTTCTTCCATATTTCTCTGAGTAGATGTTTGTGACATGTTCCGAAAAAATGTTACCATGGACCAAAACTAACCGTAATCAGAAGGCGCAACATTCAGACTGTATACCGGACTGATATGTAACACAGATTAGCGTTACTTATTACTGTTGTTATTATTATTAATTAATACAGTATAATTTTATACTATTATTAAAATATAAATACTAAAATGCAAATACTAACTTTACGCATGGTTCCCTTTTTCGGATCGCCGCGGCAGCCCTTCCGCAGTAAACAGCCTTGCTCAGGCGGAATAGCAGTTTACACTATCTTCATTACTCTTTTTTAAAAATAAATAAACTAATTTCGGGAAAAAGTTTTATATGATTTTTACTAACGTTATTTTTTTAATTTAAATTTTATTCATGTTATGTATATTATTATTATTATTATTATTATTTGTTTTCAAAAAGTTTATACAAAGAATCAGACTGGGAATGATTTTTATAAACAGAAAGTTCTGTTGGGGGTCCATAACTCAAATAACCTCACTGTGTTATAGACAAGTCTGCATTAAAATAGAGTATGCTACACGGGTTGTGGTTAAGGGATATAAGAAAAACATAAAAAAGTTGTATAGATGAGCTTTTTCAACACTTTTTTCTCGAAGTTGCAAGAATACTGAAATAAAGCTATTAACATTGCTAACGAAAGAAAGATATTTAAATAACTGCTCCAGGCTGCCCACGATGAGTTTCCCTTATTAAACAGCACACTCGTCTAGAACAACTGTTAAGAGTCTAAGCTTTTCCAGGAAAAAGAACTTTTGTATGCGTTATGATTTCAAATGCTGGAGTCTAACACAAAACGATAAAATAAGAACAGAAAATTATAAATTATTTTGCTACAAAGCCATTTTTAAGGCTGGAAATGTATAGAGGATGAAAAAGAGAAGAGGAGGGGGAACCAAAAGCCAAGGTCGAAAATCGGCTTAAATATATCTCGCTGGGTAACTTTCGCGGTTTCCAGGATATGTGAGAGAATCATAAGAAAGGATTTTGATTCATAACCGGGAAGAATACGCAGTTCAATTATTGCAGTAAGCCTACACGATTCACTGGCTACATTGCGAACAATAAACAGGAAAAAATTAAAGTAGAGTTCCACAATAATTTAATCATTGATGCAAGAGAACAGAAAGATAAATAGTATAGTTTACCCTGGACAGACATATTCAAAAAAATAAATTTGTTGTATTCAGTTCAAGTTTAGATGTATATTTGAAGGAATAAAAAAATGCATGCGTACTTAAGCAAAGGATAACATAAACAAAGAAATTTACAGTGTCAAAAGATAAAGAGCTAAACTTATGATTTGAATATACAGAGCGGGTCGGGGCCTCTGCGGCAAATTAGGAGGAGAGATAGATGAAGAGCATTTTTTGTTAAACAACCGGTGTTCCTTGACGCATGTGTAGAAGAACACGCCTGTTTATGTTTATGTGTTCGGGTGCCAATGTTAAACTGCGTGAGGCAGGGCTGTCCTCGCCGTGTACTTCCTGTGTAATCGATGCAAGCGTCCATTGAGAATGGGAGTTGACCGATATGATAATGGGTTACAGGGAGAACTGCCATCCACTGAACCCCTCTGGACTTTTTCCTTTGGGAACACCTGCAGGGAGTCGTGTGCATGACCCCGTTGGCATTGGACACGAACTGACTGAGCGTTGCTTTTGATCAAATGTGACACAATACGCCAGAAACTGCTACGACTCTGTTAGGAAAAATAAATTAATAATATAATGGAATATGTCCCTCATACTCTTTATGACTTCTAAATGTCGCTACAGAGCATATTAGTTGTTTAACAAACACTGTTCATCATTGTGACATCTATCCCCCCCCCAATTAGTTCCAGAGGTACTCATCTTGTACAATTAATTTTTTTTCTAATTTTTAACCAAAATTTCTGAAAAGTTTGTGGTTTAGTAACAAAACGAATTAGGGTATGTAATTTATGTTTTATGGTAAACCGTTTATCATATGTACAAGAAAATGAAGCTAATTTTTTTTCTGCAAGTGGAAAGTTTTGCTCCCAAGGAGCAGCAGAGGTTATTAATTTTAAAGAGTACATAAACTCTGTTTACCATTTTATTTTTCAATTACTGCAGTAAGGAAGGAAATAATGTATACCCAATTTTGGCAATGGTATATACTGAAATATAGGTCGAAAGGTAGAGTGGCGAACTTGCAGAGTGAGCTTGGTGCTGAAAGAGATCGGATTTATTATTCAGCTATACAGATGCTTCTAAATATTCATGAGACAATAATTGTTGTAGAGCATTTATTTTTGTTCATATGCAAATCGACCTGAAGACAAATCTGGTTTGAAATGCAAGTTCGCTAAGTCTCGAAAAAGAGAACCACTCATAAATCGGCAGTATTATTGTCAGCATAGTATTATTAGGTGAACTGGATCAGTGATCTTGAAGAATACGCGCATCTACCGGATGTCCTATTTATCTTGTTCACCCAAAATAACTTATGATGTTATAAAATGTTTGTTTGCAACAATTTTCCACTTGACTCATCAGAAAAAAGCCATTTCGGGTAAGCAAGATAAATGGGGCAAGAAGAATGCGGAAAATATGTTCGAATATTGTCTGCGGTCACCAATGAAAAAGTAAGCAGCGTTTTGTGAAAGAGACAACGTTTGTTCAAACACTGTTTATGAATTTGCAGTATTCTCCTATTTCATGCAGGTCTAAATCACAGCAATAATAATATTTAATTTTAATTATATGTCCTTGTCATTGCTTAAACGGAAATTCCATGTTACCTTGAATTTTAAGTTGATTGCTAAGGAGACAGAATAAATAAACATTAACAGCTACAATTACTTTGTAAACATGTGAGAGTTATCAGTTGAATGCATACCTTATACATTTATCCCTGAAGATGTTTTATTGTATGAAAAAATTCGTGTCAACATTTTAGCACTGTACATATTGCACTTTTTACTTTACCTCTTCCTTAATTTTGGTATAGATATAAGAATTAATTTAAACATTTATCGTGAATTACATTATTAATTCATTAATATTATTAAAATATAGCATGCTAAAGGCTACGAAAGGAAGACAACTTAAAGATATTAATAAGCAATAATTTTAATTTAAAAAATTGTAATTTATTCGAACCTCTAGCAGCAAAAAATGCATTTATCTGCCCATTTTTTACGTTATTGCTGATTTTAATGTGTTTAATTTGAAGCAAAAGTATTTAACATTTTAATGAACTATATATGTTTTAATTAATAGAATAATTGTAATGTTAAAAAACTTACAAGGTATTAGAAATCAAATTGAAGTTATCAAGGCAACACGACTTATTTATATCCGTTTTCAGTGACATAACCTTTCGCTTGTTTTTCACTGCACAGTCATACGTTTTCAGTAACCAGCTCATATAGCCTCTACCTATATCTTGGGAGGAAAACAAAAATAAATAAATCAAAATTTTTAAAATTTTCGTGTTTGAAATTTATGGGTTTCAACATATTTCATTTCAATAATGTCATGCTCCATCCATGGTGGCACTTACCCAAGTTTGTAAACATTACTTTATGTGAATAGGGTTTGAGTGTATTCTCCATGTCAACAAACTGTGTGATTATTGCATTAGCACACTGATAAACGAACAGAATAAATGTGTTGCTGGGTTATTTAAGTAGGCTCAAGAGTCTCTGTTTTGACCATGGCATTTTGTGACTCGATAAATACTTTTTAAATCTATTAAAAGAACTAAGTTTTTATTTACCAAGGTACAATGACTATTTCTTGTAAATCTTAGTCTAAACAATTTGGTTTTAATGACTGAAAAAATAAGTAGAAATGAGGAAATTAAGGTCACTTTATAGCATTGAGCTTATATTATTTTCTCTGGAGTACTTAGAAAGCTTATCACAGATTGAATGCCCAATAAGTATGTTTTCTCTTTGTGCCACTTCCAG
The DNA here is from genome assembly GCA_030762175.1 of Metallyticus violacea. NCBI lineage: Eukaryota > Metazoa > Arthropoda > Insecta > Mantodea > Metallyticidae > Metallyticus > Metallyticus violacea. Next base: position 76,127,098 of record CM060845.1, on the reverse strand, counting down.
TTTTAGAACTTATTATAATAGTAATTCTTACATACAGAAAATAAAGGCAAACTTTTCACTTTACGTTTTCAAAGGACTAACATTATGTTAAAAGAAAATGTATAATTTAGGAGCTATCTATAAAGAGTATTACCACTATGAAAAATTTGCTGCAAATATTTCCACATTTGAATGGAAAAGTTATCAGAAAACATACAGTAATTGCTAAGTATATTTTAGTTGGATATACATGTACGGGTCTCTTTAAACTTAAGATATGCATCTAAAAAGAAAGCGAACATTTTTAAAAGCAGGAAGTACTTGCATATAGAGTGAAAAACTAAAAAGTTAAGTATTTATTTTAAAAATTACATTTTAAACGTACTTACACACGTTAAAACACACTATCTTAGCAAAGAGGTACTATTAAGAAATGAAACTGCCTTGCTAAGAGGAGAATGACGACGGCAGTTTAATTTCCTAATCTTTTACTTACTAAAGCATTCAGGCTGACTAACTGAGCATCGGCTCCCTAGACTTTGTACCATTACTTCTAGTAGAGAAGGAAATTTCTCGGAGCGCCGCGAAGGAGTTATTGCAAATATATGGCACCTGGCGGAAATGGGAGTCACGTGAACGTTCTAATGTTAGGAGACACGCCGTGGGGGTCATGATTCCCGATACATTTCAATTAGAGGTGACAAGGCTATGCTCGCGTTCTCAGCGTCTCCAACCGTTCCTCGGAAACTGAAGTCGTAATATTTTAGTTTCGTAAAACAAATGAATGGAAATAACAACTTGTACATTGAAGTAAATAAGATATGGCATTTCATCAAGCCCAAAATAATAGAAATAACGTAACTAGACACAGTATTTAAACGTGAAGTTTCATACTTGGATTGCACACAGTTAAAAATAAAAATAAACCGGTCTCAGAAGCTCCGTTGTTCAGAATTCTAAATATAACAGATTTTTAACTTGGTGTAAAGCAATGATCACCTCAATCTTATTAACAAAGTTGTGCTTATCGCAGATGTTGGTGCTCCCACGCTGACCTTACTTCAAAATAATCTCTTCTTTCCTTTGCCATGCAGCGTGTAAATTTGTATCTCTAAATATGAGTTTAAATTTTATATCAGCGGTTATTTGATTAGCTCAGATTACATTTTCTATTTATTTTCTTTTCTCTTTAATATCGAAGGGGCCAAAAAATGGATACACACTTTCACAGTAGACATCTATTTAATATATTTCAAAGTTGGACCGAAAAACAACAGTAAGGTGTAGCATGAAGTTCTGTAAACATGTGACTCACATACATTTTATTAGCGTTGCTTAGTGACAGGTAAATCAACAATGAACAAATGGAGCCAAGATTATCGTTTGAACAGCAGAAAGCAATTTTGAAGTGGTGTTGGAAAATCGAAAATGTTGATAAAGTTCAAAGGCAATGGAGACGTGTGTACAGAACAGAACGCCAACACGAGTAACAAATGCACGCATTGGAGACAAATTTGAGACTCATGATACCGTATGCGATGTTAACAATGGTAGATCTGGGAGACCTCGCACAGCAACAACCCCCTCGTCCTCGGCTATGGAACGTTTTGAGCACTTACCGCAGAAATCTACAAATCTAGGACGAAGAAATCTGACTGAGTTTCTACCGCGTTCTCCAGATCTAACGTTTGGACATCTACCATTGGAGAATTCTTAAGGAAGTTATATACCGTAGAAAACCAGTTACACTGGCAACACTTCGGGAAGAAATTGAAACGGCATGTGCTGCAATCGTTGAGGACATTCGCAAACGTTGATCAATCAGTAGTTCAACGTACTCAGAAGTGTATCGACGCCGATGGTGGGCATTTTGAGCAACTGTTGTACCTGTAATTGTCTAACATGATTAGTGCTCATCATTTTCTGTTTGTGTGAATTCAATTTTATTATATTAATAAAGTTTTTTCTTTACTTGAAGTGTGTATACAATTTTTAGCACTCTCTGTATATACGGGACAAAGGAAGCTTGATTTAATATGTTGTTGGATATATGTAGGGCTTGATTATTACAATATATACGTTTACATGATGCAAGCTATTAATAATTGTTGATAAATGATTTAATAATGAAACGATTATAATATTTGGGTGTTGACAGAACATTTAATATTTTATTATGTTGCATTTCCAACATTGATTGTAGCTGACTGTAGACATTCCTTCCATTTCAAAATATGTTACAGAAATTTTAAGTTATGGCGTTTCAAAAGTACAGAAATGGAACATATTGCAAAGCATTGTATGGATACAAGGCTCTTATTGGGTTCCATGTTACATACTTCACAATGTCGTTCCTGGTGGTGTATTGATAGCCATACTCGCTTCCTAAACCGAAGATCGCGGGTTCAACCCCGGCTAGGGTCGATGGATTTTTTGGGGGGATTAAAAATCCTAATCCCTCGGAAGGGAAGTAAAGCCGTGTGTCCCGTGTCGTACATTTACGGCACCATAAAGAACCTCAAGCCTGAAAGAAGAGGCCTCTGAGCAAAATTTGTCGGCCTTTTCACGCCCTGAATTGAATAGGACGATGGTAACCTGGGATGTTAAAGAGTGTCTGTAAATATAACAAATCAACAAAAAGTATTCACAATGCGAAATAAAGTGGATGGCATATCAAATTCGCATGCCAAGAAAAATATGTCTGATTTTGCTCATTTCAACTGAATAGTCTTTGCGCATATAGCCGCAGTTTGCTCTCTTTGTGAAATAAAATCAGCACACAACATTCCTTGATCGTATTGCATATTTGCATAGTGCCAAATCTGAAAAATAGTTATAAGTGTTTATCTGAAACTGAAATGAAAGTCTGAATACTCCCCTTTCTGATTTGCAACTTTAATTACAGAATATCATTACAACATTCAACATTTCAGAACAGGTAAAACTGCCCATGCCCAAAATTCTTGCAGTTAAGACTATTTGTTATATACCTTCCGGATACCAGAGTTAGTAATCTGTGCAAAATATTCTTTAAGCCGAGGAACGGACCCAAAAAACAATCTCAACTAGGCTTTGATTCAAATGATATGTTTAGCTGTTTTTAGAAGACTTCTTAAATAACCCAGTCTTGGATGCAGCTTGACAAATTAAGATTTTCCATTAAAAACAGTAAAATAATGCAAAAACATAATTACAAAGATATAAAGTAAAACGGAAAGCTAAGAATAAGAAATAAAAAGGAAAAATGAGAAAAGTTGTATACGGCACGGAGGTTTGAATGTGCAGTTAAACGTTTATTTTCACTGGTGGGGTCACTGTCCCAGAGAAAGAACGACGTAAGAATTAAGTAATTGAAATTTGTAATCTTTTTCAACCTATAATTCTAAAAGCTATGCTATATAGTTTGAGAATTGGTGGGCTATGAGAACACAGCTTATTGCTAGAGTCAGGAGAAATAAATTCCCTACTCCCTAGCAGTTGTCTTTATATCCGCAGGCCTAAAGCACTAACTTTTATTTCGCAATGAAGTTCTGTGCTGGCGCGGGGGAGGTGAACGCATAAAAACGCTAGTCATACTCTCCTTGAAAGCGGGGAACAGACAATGTCGTTTATTTCCTTCACTTTAAAGTAGCTTTCATTTAGAAAGAAACGATTTTGTTCTTTCTAGACAGAAGTTATGCGCCATGAGAACTCTCCGGCAAACGAAAAATCGATGAACACTTGCCTTTTTCTATTTCACTTCTGTAATTATTCCGCAAGAAAACTTCTGCTTTATGTAGAACCATTACCTTCATGACAATCCTCGAAGTTTTATGATAAAACTCTGGCATCTTCCTTTGTTCTTCTATACTCCGAGACTTAAATTCTGCTTTTGAATTTAGTGTACTTTAAAAGCAGCTTTAAACTTTGAGACATCTGTGGAACAAAAGAAATATTTAGTCTAGTATGGTACCTTGGTTCGTTGTAAACTGTTTTGGTACTTTTGCATTGCATCTTGTTGACTTCAGTGGCTAGTTTCGGGGTCATGTGTACTTAGAACCCATCCAGAATTTAATGTGGACCTATTTTGCCAGTCATTTATATTATTTTTGGAAGTAGGTAATAGAATGATTATTAGTGCGTATCGTGAGTGCAGATATGGCTTTTGTTACCCATTCCTTAAATAACACAAAATGAGGGCTATCAGACATGTGTGTACCATCAAAATCCTTATAATAATTATAATTATACGCATTCCGAAGTATTTACATTTATGTTATCGGGTTGGTGTAGGTTGGATATTACATTGGCATCACCTGCTCTTTGGACTTAAAGCCTGTGGTATTTTTCTGTACTGGAAAATCTTAAATACACTGAAAAATGTTCCATCGTATAACAATTAATGCTGATACTTAAAAAAAAAAGTCTAACCCCCTTTGTGACGACGAGACGATTATTATTATTATTATTATTATTATTATTGTTGTTGTTGTTGTTGTTGTTGTTGTTATTATTAAACTGCTCTTATGAGGGAAAATGCTTCCAAGAAAATGGGTATACAGAAAAATTAACAAGTCAAGGTAGTATTTGTGCAGTGAAATTTTCTCTTAGGTAACGACCTATTTTATAGAGAAATTTTGCAGAACACCACTCATATCTCTTTATAATATTATTCTCCCCTCCCCCCTCTTGATTATCATTTTGTTGATTTGGTTTATTTATAGTTGCTCTTTAACATCTCAGGTCATCAGTTTCCCATTCAATTCAGGGCGTGAAACGGTCGATAAATTTTGCTCAGAGGCCCCTTATTCCAGGCTTGAGATTATTTATCGTGCTATAAATGTACGACACGGGACCCACCCCACGGCTTTACTTCCATTCCGAAGGAAACCATACTTAGAACTTTTACGCCCGAAAAAATCCATCGATCCTGGGCGGGTTTGAAGGGACGATCTTGGGTGTAGGAGGCAAGTGGTGGTTACCACTACACCATCAAGAATGATTACTTGATTATCATTTGATATAAAGTTGCTGCAAAGCGCGGAAAAAATAATATATGCATTTTAGAAATCTGTCATTTATGTTAATTATAATGCAAAGGTACGCTCGCCAGCTCTATAACATGACTTTTTATATCAGAAATGTTATAATTCAGAAACGTTCTTATACTTTTTCAGCTAAATATAAGGTAGAAATTTAGGAGAAATAATGAAGTAATAATGATTGAAATTCTTTACCGTCATTCTGAAACCACCAATAATCAATCAAATCCAAAACCTAGAGTAAGAAGCATAAATTACATTCCTTAATTTATTTTGGAGTTCTACACAATTACCTTTTCTTTCAGTGACAAGTACCGAGATTTCATTCCATTCTGAAAAAAATTACGTATATTTTTCATTGCAATTAACGTTTTAATTAATACATCTGCAACTTCTATGTTGAACACAGTTCGCTAAACAACCGCGGGGAGAGCAGATGGATTCAGTGAGAAGTGTACCCAACTCGGAGCTTGATTTAGAAACAATCATCTTCAAAGATATTGACACAATCCGTCCCTATTGTATAAACTATGATTATAACAAAGCCAGTAGATATCTTTTCGTTTGGCACAGCCATGCTTCTAATGTTTCTAATGAAGCTACAAACATTGAAACGTTTCAACACACTAAAAAAACTAAGATATAGGACATGGAGAGTAGGAAGAAAACCCACCATGAACTGTCCGTAAAGTTGAAAAAACTTTTTGCGCTACAATAGCGCTCAAAATAGCATACAGAGATTGTAGATTAATGTCTCATGAATTGAAACTAGAACAAATTAGTATAGGGTGATTGTCTATAATTAGTATATCAATTTACATAAAGAGGGTAGATTTATCAAGGAGGGCTGTCTAAGTTATAAGAATGTATACATTATCGTAACCCTGACAACTTCAAAACACTATCTAAAAATCCTGCTATTCCTGTAGGATTATATGTCATTAAAGTGGGTTTGGATTAGTTTTAATATAATGCTTTATAAATCCACACAATAATGGCGTAGACATAAGAATGTTTAACTAGATGACACCGATATCAATCAGATTAATAGTACTAAAATATATGCACAATTTTAACAGTAGGAATACACAAAATGTATACAGAAACTAGAATTTTATGAACTTGCGTTTATTTAAAAGACGGAATACAAATTATTGTTAACAAAGACATTTCCTAAGTATATATCTAAATACAAAAAAAACTATTGCACAATTCTTTTATACTGTTTGGAAAAAAGCATTAAATATTCTAACACAATTATAACAACTCCTTGTCGATATCATGTCAATATTTCTATTTGTCTATGTGGATTGCTGTTTGCCTAGTGTTATAGTTATGCATTTGTACATTTTCTATAGTATTATTATTTTATTTCTTGTTTGAGGGCTATTTATAATGTTACTTCCGTTTTATTTGAACAAAAAATCAATGAATCTACAACAGTTTGAAACTACAAGCTTGGTTGTATTTTTTCACATAGTTTCCGGCTCCGTGTCATAGTGATCAACGAGCTTGGAAGTTCTGGTGTCATAACATTCTACCGCCTGTGAGGCTTGACAACTCCTGGTTAGAGTCAAAGAGCAAGCCACTTCTTCATGTGCATGAAGACACCATTGTTTTACGCTACTATCGTTCATGGTGTTTGATCTGAAAATTTCACAAAGTTGCCGATAGGTTTCAGCTGCTTTATAGTATTTTAGCATGATAAATCGCGGCACAACCGGCTGGGTTTCTGATTGCAGTGCATACTTTGAACAAATGCACATCAGCGCCATTCACACTGCCGCTACTCGAAGCGTAATTAAATTAAGTTACAGAGCCGGTCAACATGGCGTTACTATAGTGATTACTGCCTACTATATGAAAACTAAAGTAACTTTATAAGTAACCGCTACACATTCCCTTGAGAGATTTAGAAATATGGCTTAATCATGCTATATTTCATAAATAGTGTAAACATAAGCAAAATAACATTTTATATATGCCACAGAGCAAATATTTAGCATTTCTCGAATAAAAGGCTAATTTAAGGTGAATGCTCTCCATGTATGATTTACAGTTCAAGTATGTACCTTCAGTTTCATGATATGCGGTAAGT